>CM067339.1:124082657-125282657 GCA_034376525.1 Nicotiana benthamiana
CAATGCTAGTTAATAATTTGAATGCATAAGAATGAATTTCCCAAAGTTTTACCCGAAAATATCAAAAATGCCCCCGAACCCTCATGGTCAAAACCCGAGGTTCGAACCAAAAACGGGTTACCTATTCCCCCCACGAGTTCATATATGCAATTTGTTTTGAAATCGGAACCCAAATTGAGGTCCAAATTCCCAATTTTAAGAAAACCTGGGTTCTACCCCAATTCCTCATTTTTGCCCATTGAAAGCTTTGATTTTATGATGATATCATGATAAAAGATGTTAATGATTGAAGAAATTGATTAAAAGTTGACTTACAATTGATTTGGGAAAGAAGGAGTTGAGAGAAAGTCGTCATTGAAGGTTTGGGTTTTGAAAAAATGAAGAATGAGGGTTAAAATCGTCTAAGTATAGAATGCACAGGTGTAGATCTCGCATTTGAGAGACTTGGTTTGCAAATGCGAACTATGTAGAAGCAAGGCAGATGTCGCAATTGCGAGGATTTGTTCGCAATTGCGAACAAGGAATATCATGGGCGGGATTCACATTTGCGAGATATTACTTCGCATTTGCGATGTTAGGAAATCTGGGGGAGGTTCGCATTTGCGGACATTTGATCGCATTTGTGATCTTAGGCCAAACTTCCCTTCCTCGCATTTGTGAAGAAAAGTTCGCTTGTGCGAACTTTGGCCTTCGTGGACTTATCTCTCATTTGCGATCCCTGGCTTCGCATTTGCGAAAATTGCACAAGCCTTATACCAGAAATTTTCCAAAATATGAGAAATGCAATCTGATGCATAGCCAAAACTCACCCCGAGCCCTCGGGCCTCTAACCCAAACATACAAACAACCTCAAAGACAACCTACGGACTTACTCGTGTAATCAAATCGCCAAAATAACATCATTTATATAGAATCAAGCATCCAAACTCATGATTTTCATTCCAAAGTTCAGAACTTCCTAATTTTCAATTTTAGTCCGAAAAACGTCAAATGACGTTCGTTTTCAACACAACTTCATAGAAAGCGCTTAACGCTCATTTAAGACTTGTACCGGAAGTCGGAACCAAAATACTAGCCCAATACCATCACTTTCCATTTCTCTTATTAATTTCAGATAAACAATTTCTTTCAAACATTCTGTACTCGGGCCTGAGACCCCAGATTTCGATTCCAGGAATACTCCCGGGTCACATATTTTTGTACGGACCCTCCAGGACCATCACATCACGGGTCCGGGTGTGTTCGCCCAAAATGATGACAAAAGTCAACTATATCAATATCATTATCAAAATTCATAGTTTTTAACACAAAATTCATATATTTCCACATAAAAATTTTCCAGCTCGCGCCCGGACTATGCATGCAAATCGAGGCAACCAAATAAGAGGTTTTCAGGGCCTCGGAAGCACAAAAAGGGAGAATTATGGTGATGACCCTTTGGGTCGTCACATCCTCCACCTCTAAAACAATCGTTCGTCCTCGAACGGACAAAAAAAAGAAGTGCCTGAGTCGGGGAACAGATGGGGATAACGGCTCCGCATATCGGACTCAGACTCCTAGGTCAATGCCTCAAGAGGATGACCTCTCCACTGAACAGGCCCTGAAGGAAAACTCCTCGGCCTCAACTGTCGAACCTGCTGGTCTAAAATAGCCATCGGCTCCTCCTCATATGAGAGATCTTTGTCTAATTGGACAGTACTAAAATCTAAAACGTGGGCTGAATCGCCATGATACCTCCAAAGTATGGATACGTGAAAAACTGGATCCACGGCTGACAAGCTAGGCGGCAAGGCAAGTCGATAAGCCACCTTCCCCACGTGATCGAGAATCTCAAATGGTTAATAAACCTTGGGCTAAGCTTGCCCTTCTTCCCGAATCGTGTCACGCCGTCATAGGCGATACCCGGAGCAATACTCGCTAACCAATTATGAAAGCAACATTCCTGACCTTACGATCAGCATAACTCTCCTGCCTAGGGTGAACTGACTGATGTCTATCCTGAATGATCTTGACCTTATCCAAGTCCTCCTGCACTATATCTGTACCCAATATCGGAGCCTCTCTCGGCTCAAACCATCAGATTGGGGACCGATACCGCCTCATGCAGAGCCTGCTGAATGCTGGACTGGTAGCTGTTGTTTTAGGAAAACTCTGCTGAAGGCAAGAACTTGTCCCACGAGCCTCCAAAATCAATAACGCAAACTCGTAGCATATCCTCAAGAATCTGAATAGTCCTCTCGGACTGACCGTCCATCTGGGGGTGAAATGTTGTACCCAACTGTACCTGGATGCCCAACTCATGCTATACCGCTCTCCTGAAATGTGAGGTAAACTGCGGACCCTTGTCCGAAATAATAGATATGGGCACCCCATGAAGGCCAACGATTCTCTCTTATATAAATCTCAGCATATCTCTCAGACGGATATGTGGTGGAAATTGGAAAATATTCACTGACACAGTCAACCTATCAACAAGAGCCCATATCGCATCAAACTTCTTTCGAGACAACGGAGGACCAGTAACAAAATCCATGATAATTCTTCCCACCTCCACTCGGGAAGCTCAATCCTCTGAAATAACCCACCGGGCCTCTGATGCTCGTACTTAACCTGCTGGAAATTCAAACAACAAGCCACATATGAAACAATGTCTTTCTTCATTTTGCACCACCACTAATGCTATCTCAAATCCTGATACATCTTCGCGGTGCCCTGGTGAATGGAATACCGAGAACTGTGTCCTCCGCTAAGATCGACTCCCGAGTACCATCAACATTGGGCACACAAACTTGCCCCTGCAATCTCAATACGCCATCATCTCCTAAGGTCATTTCTCTAGCAGCTCCACGCTGCAATGTGTCTCTCAAGACACACAAATGGGGATCATCAAACTGCCACTCCCGAATATGCTCCATCAATGACGAACGAGCAACCGTGCAAGCTAACACCCTGCTAGACTCAGAAACATCTAATCTCAAAATTCTACTGGCCAAGGCCTGAACATCCAAGGCAAGCGGTCTCTAACTGACCGAAATATAGGCGAGACTACCCATACTGGCGTACTTCCTACTCAATGCATCGGCCACCACATTGGCCTTCCCCGGGTGGTATAAGATAGAAACATCAGTATTTTAACAACTCCAACCACCTCCACTATCTCAAATTCAACTCTTTCTGTTTGAACAAACACTGAAGGCTCTTGTGACCCGTGTACACCTCGCACGTCACACCATACAAAATAATGCCTCAAGATCTTCAAGGAAAGAACAATGATTGCCAACTCTAGGTCATGGACTGGATAGTTCTTCTCACGGATGACCCTGCCACTCTGCATCAACACTGTGCCAAGCCCAATCTGGGAAGCATCATAATAAACAGTGTAAGGTCTTGATCTCGTGAGCAAAACCAATACCGGTGCGAAAAACTATCATAAGGACACCGAATGCCCAAATCCTCAACGGTTGGTAACCAGATTCCAAATCTATCCTTGAAAAACACCTTGGTAGTGCTCTGAAGCTGATCAAAACATATCCTCATTGAACCTTCCTTCTTCTTCGCAATATCGTTGGTGCACCCCAAGGCAAAACTCTAGGCATAATGAAACCCTTATCAAGCAAATCCTGAAGCTGCTACTTTAACTCTTTCAACTCTGGTGGAGCTATGCGATATGATAAAATAGAAATAGGCTAAGTGCCCGGCGCTGGATCAGTACAAAAAAATGATATCCCTGTCAGGCGGCATGACCGGCAGGTCTGAAGGGAGAACCTCAGGGAAACTCCCGAACAATAGGAACATAACCAATTGAAGGAACCTCTGCGCTGGAGTCACAACCATACGCCAATTAAGCTAAACACCCCCTTCTTAACCATGCATCGAGCCTTCGCATATGATATCACACTGCGGGTGGGATGATCTAAAATCCATCTTCACTCTAAATGGAGCAAAGCAGGAAAAGCCAAGGTTACGGTTTTTGGTGGGACAATCCAAAATGGCATGGCACGGGAGACAACCAATCCATCCCTAATATGACGACAAGTCCACCATACCTAAGAACAATAAGTCATCATGGGTCCCAAAACCCTCAAATATCACCACTCACGAACAATGCACTCGGTCGACCACAACAGAATTACTCACTGGTGTGGACACATATCCACGAATACCCTAGACCTCACTAGGCATAACTAAATAGGGTGCAAAATAAGACGACGCATATGAACACAAAGATCCATGGTCAAATATAACTGAAACATCTCTAATAAAACTTAGAATCTAACCTGTGATCATTGCATCTTATATCTCGACCTCCGGCATGGCCGGCAAAGCATAGCATTAGGGCTGACCACCTTGTCCCTGAACTGTATCTCAGGGACGATCTATTGCGAGCTGACCCCTGCCTATGGCGATCTGAGCTCCACCTCTACACTCCCTACCTCCACCTCTATGGCCCCTGCCCCCGCCTCTAGCTAGCTGGGCGGCACGTGAATCATCTGCTGCCTGAATCATGGGACGAGGACCCTGCTGCTGTGAACTGCTGGAAACTCGAGGGCAATACTTGGCAATGTGCCTCATGTCGCCACAAGATAAGGATGCCCTCGGCTACTGAAAATATCGAAGTTGTCCCGCCTCCTTTTTACAACCCCGAGGGTATATAAGGGAGTTTTTCCAATTAAAGTGACCTTATTCGAAATGGTACAATTTTATTTATTAGAGTCGCCACTTGGAATAGTTTATTTGGTATCCCAAGTCACCGGTTTATTTTAAAATCCCAAATAAAGGAACATTTTATTTTTTAAAATTATGCGAACCAGAAATTCTAGATAAGGACTTCTGTTAACCCGGGAGAAGGTGTTAGGTATTCCCGAGGTCCGTGATTCTAGCACGGTCGCTCAGTAATTATTACTTGGCTTAAATTTTAAAACTACTCATTTTTGAGACCTATGTGAATTTATTTTTTTACCGCTTTTAATTGCTTGAATTCTTCATAATGAAATAATTGAGTTACACGTATATATACTCATTTCCTTTGGCGCGCCAAAAATTTTGTCACGCGTACATGTCCACAATTAATCACACTTTATTAGGATTAAGAAAGTTAGGTCGAAGTTGCGCAAACGCATGCCTCAATTTTAATATTGGAAATCATAATTATACGCGAACGTATACATAATCACGATAATTTGCTTAATTAAGAGCACGCCTGAACAAGCTGTTACCTCTAACCTAATCAAAATGATTCTCTATTGGCCCATACCCCTAAACTTATATTGATGGTATAAATTAGGAATAGTAACGTTGTAGTTCTATTATATCTTGAGAGTAAATATTGGCAATAATACTTGAATACTAATAGAAACAATGACATGATAAATAAAATAAATTAAATTAATTATAGAAATATCAATCATGTATCTCATTGTCTCCCATTTCTAATAAAATATACACATCAGTATCAATTTAAGCGCTAAGATAATAAAATATCACTAAAATTATCTTACCCTCCTTGTCACTCCCCTCTTCGGTGTTGAAAAAGCCAATAATGATATTTTCGCTTTTGTATATATTTAGTATTATTATGTTATTTCTCTAGCCAAGCCATTCAACCCCATTGCATTTATATTTTTATACATTATAGAGTGAACAAAAAAAAACTTTTTATTATAATAGCCAAATAAAAATAATATTTTGTTCACATGCTAAGTAGCCAAAAAATAATTCACTACCCAAAACTCTTATATTTCTCTTTAGCCATTATGTACATTAAACTAAAACAGTGGAAACCATTTCTCAACTATCATGGAACAAACAAGAAAAACTTCTCATAATGCAATCAAATACAGTAATGGTAACAAAAAAATCATACTATACCAGTTTCAAACACTTCTTTGTAATAACCAATACGCACGCTGGAACTCGCCGGAAAATATCTCGAACAAGACCTCTTGAAACTCTCGCAAAACGGGGAACGAGGTTGGGATTCTGGCTAAGGAGGGCACGTTTTTGGACTGCTTTTGCTGGGTTTATGGTGACAGAGAGATCGCCGAAAATGATGAAATTCCGACGAGGCAGCAAGCTAACAAATCTATTGCTGCATTTTCTATTGAAAGAGATGGATTCTCTTGCTTTTTTAATTCTTCTTCTTTCAACGTTAACTCCTTTTTTTTGTTTTTTTTTCCTCTTTCTCTTTTTTCCCCCAAAAGATCCCCTCTCTTTTTCTTCTTTTTTTTTATAACAGAAGTCTCTTTCTCTTTATATTGATGAGTATGAGTAGTTTTATAACTTCTAAGGAAGTGGAGAAGTGGGGATTGGGAAGTTAGGAACGTGAGAGTTAGTGGAAAGTAAGTTACGTGAAGTGGGGAAGTAGGGAAGTTGGGTTGTTTTATTTTATTTTATTTTATTTTTATATATTTTTTAAACTTTATATATATTTAATTAAATTTTCCTAACCCTTTTTGATTAAATAAAAGAAGATAAAAAACGCACACACGCATATAAAACTTACTTTAGATTTAAAGAAAACTATAAGAAAACCTAATATTTACATAATAGTTTAAATTATACTATAAAAATACCATAGCTTACATTTAAAATTAGAAGAAACAAAATATATATATATTTTGTAAATGTTATACTATGAAAATGCAAATAAATTTTTTATATTTTTTTCTTTAATTTTCATAAATGAAACCTATTTATAGAAAGATAAAAGTTTATATATTAATTCAAATATTTACACTAAATAGTATAGAATTTGGGTAAGGTCAAAATTATGTGTTCACAACATGCCCCTCTTTTCTTGGAAATATGAAGAGTTTTCAAGCAAGAAAATGAACAAGGTGACTCATTTTTGACCTCACTATTATTTGAAAAGGAAAAGAAGAGAAGAAAAGATGTGACCAAGCCTTTGTTTTAGGCAGCCTACATATCCCGGGTTATAAGGGAATCAGGTCACGCGTAGTTCAAGTGAAAGAAGAGTGACAGAGTATTCTCGGAAAGAGAGTCGAGCTACGTTCCGTCGAGGTTACGATCTGCGGTTCCTACTATTACATCACAATAAAAAGAAAATTACATACTCTTGAAATCTAAGAGTTATAAAATTCCTATTTAAATGTCGTCTGGAGTCTTGTCTTGATTCTTGACTTGCTTCTCGACTTTAGACTGAAACTTAATGCTCATGATGCAACACACTATGAAATATTCTCGCAGGCTTATTTCTCGATCAGATGATAGGAAGAAAGATCTTGGCCTTATGTCTTTGCATGTATTACGTCAAAGCTGGTTGCGGCTGGTATTGAGATCAAACGTTCCACTTTCTCTGGCGAGAGCTGGAATCTTACTTTTTGCATATTCAATCTGTGCTTTGCAGAAAAACCTACAAGCCATCACAAACAAACAAAACGAACAAAAATTTTCTGCCCCAGTTTGCACTAGGAAATTTTTGTGAGTTATTGAAAACACATTAAACTATCATATCTATTGCAAAAATAAAGAATTGAAAAAGAAAAAAAATAGTGCAAATAGGGGATGGAGTACCCTGTGTTCAGCTACAACTTTCCAAAAAAGCATGCTGGAATTGTCAACTTCATGTTGGACAACCAGCTCGATTGTGTAGATTTACAGACTGACTCTCCAGCAAGATCATCTCTCATCAGCATCGTTGGAGCTAATCTGCAACATGCTGTATCTTGCATTGATTGAAGATCGTCGAGAAGTGGCATCTGGACACGACTCACTCTTATGCGTCGAATCTTCACGTTTCAGCAAATTTAATTCTCGACATCGTGTGGATATTGGCGTCTCAATACAAACACTCAGGTCGCATTTTCGGCTTATTGCGATGACACTCATTACGACCTCTAAGGGTGGTATTAGCACTTGTGCTCATTCCCTTGAGGAAGGAAAGGTGACATCGCATGGGAAGGACGGCATCATTACGTCCCTATGCCTTTAAGTGGATGGCCAGCTCAGTTCACTATTTCTTTATGCTTTTATTGATTCAATCGTTAAGCGTATCGTGCTAGTCCGTAAAAGCATAAGTCAAATTCTAGTCTTCATCGCATGTATTTAGAACTTTATATTTTTTCCTGTATTTGCTTTCCTTAATAATAAAATTCTAACCTCTAGGCGTTTACCTAGAGGATTGCCAAAAAAAAAAAGTACCATGTGTTGACAAAAAATAATGCAACCAGGGGATGGTGTACCCTTTGTTGACAGAAATTAATGCAACCAGGGGATGGTGTACCCTATGTTGACAACAAGAATGAGACAACCAGGGGATGTTGTACCCTGTTTTGATAGAAAATAATGCAACCAGGGGATGGTGTACCCTATTTAACAACAAGATGAGACAACTAGGGGATGTTGTACTCTGTGTTGACAGAAATAATGCAACCAGGGGATGGTGTACCGTGTGTTGACAACAAGATGAGACAACGAGGGGATGTTGTACCCTGTGTTGACAGAAAATAATGCAACCAGGGGATGGTGACAATATGAGGCTCGTGGCACTCTGAAATGATACTAGTGAATGTTATACCCTATGTAGAAAATAATTCAACCAGGGGATGTTGTACCCTGTTTTGATTGAAAATAATGCAACCAGGGGATGGTGTACCCTCTGTTGACAGAAAATAATGCAACCAGTGATGGTGTACCCTATGTTGACATAAAATAATGCAATCAGGGATGGTGTACCCTGTGTTGACAACAAGATAAGGCTCGTGGAACTCTGAAATGCTACTAGGGAATGTTATACCCTATGTAGAAAATAATTCAACCAGGGGATGTTGTGCCCTGTGTTGACAGAAAATAATGCAACCAAGGGATGGTGTATCCTGAGTTGACAACAAGATGAGTCTCGTGGCACATTAAAATGCTACTAGGGAATGTTGTACCCTATGTAGAAAATAATTCAACCAGGGGATGTTGTACCATGTGTTGACAGAAAATAATGCAACCAGGGGATGGTGTACCCTGTGTTGACAACAAGATGAGACAACCAAGGGATGTAGTACCCTGTGTTGACAGAAAATAATGCAACCAGATGATGGTGTACCCTGTGTTGATAGAAGATAATGCAACCAGGGGATGGTGTACCCTGTGTTGACAACAAGATGAGGCTCGTGGCACTATGAAATGCTACTAGGGAATGTTATACCCTATGTAAAAAATAACTCAACCAGGGGATGTTATTCCCTGTGCTGACAGAAAATAATGCAACCAAGGGATGGTGTACCATGTGTTGACAACAAGATAACACAACCTGGGGATGTTGTACCCTGTGTTGACAGAAAATAATGCAACCATGGGATGGTGTACCCTGTCATGACAGAAAATAATGCAATCATGGGATGGTGTACCCTATGTTGACAAAAAATAATGCATCCAGGGGATGGTGTACCCTGTGTTGACACAAAATAATTAAACCAGGGGATGGTGTACCCTGTGTTGACAACAATATAAGGATCGTGGAACTCCTAAATGCTACTCGGGAATGTTGTATCCTATGTAGAAAATAATTCAACCAGGGAATGTTGTACCCTGTGTTGGCAACAAAATGATGAAACCAGGGGATTTTGTACCCTGTGTTGAAGATAGGGTGTTGATTCCCTATAATGAAACTATAAATAACTTGCTTACATGTATATTGGAAGGAAATCATGGATTTGAGAACTCCACTTGGTGGTGTTCATCTTTCCACGAACTGTTCCATTAAACTATTCTTTTTCTGTTCTAAACAAAGAAAGATTCGTTAGTTTTAAAATGGTGAGTTTGTGTTCTTGATTTCTTGGGCAACTTGACCTTGCGTCCATTGCACTTGCCATAAGGACCATCCTGTCTATTATCGTACAAATTGTCGAGAGATTCTGACTTTACTCTCTGAAGATCTTCTTTCTCAACATCAATACCTGACTATTTTGCTCCTATCATCCTTTGTGTCTATGGTGAAAACAACTTTGTTCCCCAAAACAACTTTTGATGAGTAACTTTTATTGACCCTTGAAACATTTCTGAGTCCTTCAAGCCTTTGTTTAACAAGGAATATCAAAGTCGGCTTCATACCATTTATGCCCAGAAACTTTTGCTTCATGTAACGGTGAAACCGTAACCAATTTTGTGGCTTTTTGTTTGCTTTGCTTTGACAAAATTAAACTGAAAGGGACTTGAGAATAATAGTAAGAAATAAAATAAGTAGGTGAACCAATGAGCATTACAACTTAATCAAGAAGTGTCCCTTTCAGGGGAAAAATAAGAAAGGACTTATCTAGAGGAATATGCTGACATCAATGAACATGACATGCATTTTGGACTGGATACATGATCTGTCTAAGCCATCTAATTATCAAAATATGTTGTAAACATCTCTTTGAAACTGAGTTCTTTAACCATGCTTGTGCTGGGATATAAGAAGATCTAAAATTAATCAACGATGCCATATGTGGGTTTTCACCAATTGAACTCTCTCATTGGCCTTTTTCTCAACTCACCATCGCCTTATAGTGCCCGTAAGGGTTTTCACCAATAAGACTCTCTCATTTGTTTTCTCAACTCACCGCCTTATAGTGCCCGTGAGGGTTTTCACAAAGAAGACTCTCTCATTTGTTTTTCTCTATTTGCAATGGTTGAAGTATCACTCGCATTGTACTGACTTAGCATTCTCAAAAGATGATCATAAGGTCTTAAAAGCGAAAGGTAAACAAAACTACTCAGCTGAATTACAACTTTTGTAACCATCCAATGGAACATCGTCGAAAAATAAAAATAAAAACATGCCCCAGTTTCTTTGAATATTGGGAAAATATGGATTTTTTGTTTGGTGTGACTGAACCTCAGAGAGAGGCTGCATATGTATCCTTTCAGAATCAAGTCGAACGTAGTTCAAGAACTATGTTTTGATTTTTGATTTTTTTTTGTGATTTGATTTGATTTTGGTTTTTTTTAAGTACATTGGTTCCAAAAGAGGGTAAAACAAAGAAATATAAACAAGGCTTCAAAGGGCTAACTAGGATAGCAAGAATAATAGCCTTTCGTCATCCCAACCTGAGAATGCTAAGTATAAACCAAATGCCCCAAATAGAAGTGTGTCAGACGTAGTATCTTTTGACAGATGATGTTGGAGTGAACGAAGTCTACTACTGCTTTCTTGGTAACTGCTTTCAATGTAATAGCTTCCACCCATTTGGTGAAGTAATCAATTGCAACCAAGATGAATCTATACCCATTTGAAGCTTTTGGCTCAATGGGGCCAATGACGTCCATTCCCCAAGAAACAAAAAGCCAAGGAGCCGACATAGGATACAACTCTGAAGGAGGCGAAAGAATATCACTATGAATCTGACACTGGTGGCACTTGCGAACAAAACGAAAGCAATCTCGCTCCATAGTAAGCCAATAATATCCTGCCCGAAGGATCTTCTTTGCTAGAACATACCCATTCATGTGCGGACCACAAACTCCCGAATGCACCTCATTCATAATCATTTCAGCTTCTTTGGCATCCAAACATCTCAACAAATTCAAATCTAGGGTTCTTTTGAATAGGATTTCCCCACTCAAAAAGAAACCATTAGAGAGTCTCCTAATAGTTCTCTTTTGATCCCTATTAGCATGTTCAGGATATTCTCTTGTTTTTAGAAACTGTTTAAGATCATGGTACCGTGGTTAACCATCTAGTTCATCTTCAATTATATTGCAATAACCATGTTGATCCCGAATTAAAATTTCTAAAAGGTCAATGTGAGTATTACCCGGATATGGAAAAATTGAGGCCAGAATGGCCAAGGCATCACCTAATTCATTATGAAACCTGGGAATATATCTGAACTCGATGGACTTGAATCTCTTGCTAAGATCTTCCACACATTGTTTATATGGAATGAGCTTGATGTCTCGAGTGTCCCAATCGCCTTGAGCTTGTCGAATAAGAAAATATGAATCTCCCATCACCAACAGTTGATGCACATTTAGGTTTATTGCCATGTTTAAACCCATGATTCAAGCTTCGTATTCTGCCGTGTACTTTGTATAGAAGAAACAAATTCATGATGTGGCAGGGTAATGTTGCCCTATAGGTGATACGAGAATTGCTCATATCCCTACGCCTTTAATGTTAACAGCCTCATCAAAGTATAGTTTCCAAATTTAACTGTCATCTTTGACTACTTCTTCAACTAAATTAATCTCTTCATCTGGGAAGTATGTGTTCAAAGGTTCATAATCATCATCAAATGGATTTTCTGCCAAATGAGCAGCTAAAGCTTGTGCCTTCATGGTTGTACAACTGACATAAACATTATCAAACTCTGTGAGTAAGATTTGCCACTTTTGTAATCTTCCAGTGGGCATCAGCTTCTAAAAGATGTACTTCAGGGGATCCATTCGGGATATGAGGTAAGGTGTATCTGCCAAAAGTTAATGCCTAAGCTTCTGAGCAACCCAAGTTAAGGCACAACATGTCCTTTCCAAAAGACTGTATTTGGTCTCATAAGTGGTAAACTTTTTGCTCATATAATATATTGCCTGTTCCTTTTTGTATGTGGCATCATGTTGACCCAGAACACAATCAAAAGAAGTATCATTTACTGACAGATATAAAATCAAAGGCCTACCAAGTTCCAGCGGGACCAAAATAGGAGGATTTGACAAATATTTCCTGATCTTATCAAAAGCTTCTTGGCACTCATCTGTCCAATTGATAGATGCGTTCTTTTTCAACAACTTGAAAATAGGCTCACATGTGGTTGTAAGCTGTGCAATGAACCTGCTGATATAGTTTAACCTCCCGAGCAAACTCATGACTTCTTTTTTATTCTTCGTGGGAAGCAATTCTCGAATGGTCTTTATCTTGGAGGGAGTTTAAGTTCCCCATGGAGTGGTGAAGGCGGTCTTTTCTGCATCTTCTACATCCATTAGAATCTGGTGATACCCGGCATAACAATCCACAAAAGATTGAATCTCATGTTTAGCACAATTGTCCACAAGTATATGAATGTTGTGTAAAGGAAAGTTTTCCTTTGGACTTGCTTTATTTAAATCCCTATAGACAACAAAAACTCTAATTTTCCCGTCCTTCTTTGGAACTGGCACAACGTTCGCTAACCATGTAGTATATCGGACGACCCTGATCACATTTGCACTTAGTTGCTTCGTGACTTCTTCTTTGATCTTATCACTCATGTCTATGTTAAACTTCCTTTGTTTTTGTTGTATAGGATATGTGGAAAGCATATGGACCACTAAATCAGCAGTCAAACCCGCCATGTCATCATACGACCAAGCAAATACATCTCTGTACTCGAACAAAACTTGAATTATGGCATCTCTCGTCTTTTGTTTAGTATGAATGCTTATTTTTCTTTCTCTGATTTATTCAAGACTTCCTAGGTTAATTGCCTCAGTTTCATTTAAATTAGGCTTAGGCTTATTCTCAAATTGATCCAATTCTCTTTTTATTTCCTTAAAATCCTCATCTTCATCATACTCCACTTCTTGATTCATTATTTCGAGATTAGACAACTTTTTTAGATCTGGGAATAAATTCCGCGTGCATGTCATATGTTTTAAAGCCACCATTAACGAAACTGAAAATGATGAGAAATTAAACAAAAATTAGGGAAAGGAAAAGATAGAATTCTACTATGAAACTGGAACTTCATTTCATTGAATTTGAAAGGATAGAAGGGTTAACATCAAAGCAAATCAATTGAACTAAAATATATGGATTACAACCCTGAAAATAATCCAAACACAGAAAAAGCAACAAAATAGACTACCAAGACTCCTTCCTGATGGGAAGAGGAGTTGCTTCCCAGTTGTTGAGCGGGGTATCTGGACCAATCAGCTGAACACTTGCACAGCTAGATCCCTCACCAACTTGAACCATATTGATCCCATAGAACATCTCCTTGAGACCCTGGCAAACTTTATCAATGTCATCCTGAGTAGAAGGATATTGGACTTCTTCAAACTATGGCTTGACGAAAGAGTAGGCAATGTAAGGGATTGGTTTTGACAATTTCCAACCATTCTTTTTGCGGGCCTTGGCTCTGTTTATATCACCCGTTGTTGGTATAAAACCCAAGCGAAAGGTATCTTTCTTCAAAAAGGGAGCAATGAGGTTCACAATTCCTTGCAGAACTGATCCTAATCCTTTCCCGGTTCATAGTCGTTCCTCAACATCACTGAAGCTACCATCATAGATGTGGCTGAAAGATGGGGATGCAGAATTGCTTTTTCTTCTTCCACTTGGTCTACCTCAATCACCTCAAATGTTTGATATATGAGGGATTCACATCCTTCCTTGGCCTCGATACATAGAATGGACGGGTTATTATAGACGGATGGGTCGTCCTCCCCATGAACAACAATTTCTTTCCTGTCATATTCAAATTTGAAAATTTGATGTATGGTGGATGGTATAGCTTTGGCCATATGGATCCACGTCCTTCCCAAAAGGAGATTTTCATATCCAACACTTGTAAGACTATGTTAAAATTAACCGGGCCAATTGTAATGGTGAGTTCGATTTCCCCAATAGTGTCTCTTTTTGAACCATCAAAAGCTCTGATGCTGACACTACTAGTCCGAATTCTGTTAGTGTCAATGTTCAGTTGGTGTAGAATAGAAAGAGGGAATATATCTACATTTGAGCCTCCATCAATCATGACTCCTTTCACGTAATGCCATTCACATTTGACCATAAGATGCAAAGCTTTATTGTGACCAGCCCCTTCCTCAGGTAAATCATCATCGGTGAAAAAAAATTTATTCACCTCAAAGAATCTTTCAGCTATTTTTTTTAGTTGATTCACTGTTGTCTTTTCTGAAATATATGCCTCGTTCAAAGTTTTGATCAACACACGATGTTCTTCAGAATGCAAAAGCATAGATAACAGAGATATTTGAGCAGGGGATTTCCTTAGTTGATCGATGATGAGTAGTCTTGCATTTTCATCTTCGTAAGGAATTCCTCTGCTTCTTTTTCTGAAACATCTTCTTTCAATGGAAAGTGATTTTCCTTGGCTTGCTTGGCTTTTTGCAATTCCTCTAGTGAGTAGCACCTTCCAGAGCGGGTCAAGCCTCCTATTTCGTCTGTTTCTTCTACTATCTCTTTTCTTTTGTATGTCACGACAATCTTGTTATAGTTCCAGGGAATAGCTTTTGTGTTTGACACTAGAAGTTGTGCAATATGTCGGATCACAACTGGCTCTATTATATTTCTCAAAACATTATTAGGAACAATATTTTGAATACCCCTAGGGATGTAAAGTTTTGGCCCACCCAATTGAACCTCAATCTTTTTTGTGCTTCCAGGGACAAAGAGAAGCGTTTTTTCAGAACCTGCAAAGTTTGAACAAGAAATCGCACCTTTCAAAAATAACGATGCCAATTGAGGCGAGCTTACTATCAATTTTGCGTTTTGCCCAAAGGTTCCAACAATCATCTCTGTCTTGCAAGATGGCTTATAATCCCGATCATCACAAATCATCCCAAGAAAATGTGTATTATCATGAGCTGGGAGCGGATTGTTCGTGATATTAGGAGTGTCTTCATTGTTTTCCACCACAATTACCTTTGCTTCAATCAAATCTTCAATGGCTTTCTTTAATGTCCAACAATTTTCAGTACTATGGCCTTAGCAATTATAGTGAACTCACATCTCGCATTGGAGTCAAAACATTTCGAATTTTGATTCACATAATGCGTCTTGATGGGTTCAATCAACTTCAGCTGCATTAACTTTTGAAATAGGCTTGTATACGATTCTCCAATAGGGGTGAACTCTTTCTTTGGCTCATGCTCTCTCACATATCCCTGTTTAGGACGAGGATTATATGGAACCTGAAAATTCTACCGGATTTGGGAACTTTGTGGAATCGGTGTTCGCCATTGTGGGTAATTGGGAGGCCTAGCATAAGCCTGAGCATTAAACATTGTGTATTGTTTCGAGGGAACAAAGTACCAGTTACCTTGAGGCGGATGATAATGTTGAGGAGAATTGGATTGTCCTTGTTGGAATTGCACGTACGAAGGAACTATTCCTATTTGCACTCGCCCGAACCCAGATGCCATCATGGATCATTCCTCCTTCTTTTTCTGATTTTCGAAACTGCCTGACCCGCTTTGAATTGCTTGCGTGGTCGCCTTAAGAGCTGCATGACTCATAATTTTGCCCAACTTCATGCTATTCTCAACTATTTCCCCAATCTTAATCGCCTCAGCAAAAGGTTTACCAATTGCTACCAACATATAATGGAGTTAATTAGGATCCTGAGCTTGGAGAAAGTAGTCAATCATTCCTGCCTCTTTCATTTGTGGTTTGACCCTAGCAGCCTGCTCTCTCCACTTGATTGCATATTCTCTGAAGCTTTCTGCTGATTTCTTCTTTATGTTGACAAGAGAGGAGCGGTCTGGCACTATATCAATATTGTACTGAAGTTGTTGGACAAAATCTTGTGCCATGTCACTCCAAACGTGCCAGTGAGAGATGTTTTGATCTATGAACCACTTTGAAGCAATTCCTGTCAAACTTTCCCCAAAATAAGCCATGAGTAATTCTTCTTTACCTCCTGCTCCCCTTAACTGATTACAGTACCTCTTCAAATGGGCAACGGGATCACCATGACTGTCATATTTGTCAAACTTGGGGGTCTTGAAGCCCTGTGGCAAATGAACATGGGGGAACATGCATAAATCATTGAATGAAACGCTCTTGTGGCCTCCCAAACCCTGTATGTTTCTCATGTTTTGTTCCAAACTCTTCATTTTTCTGGTCATTTCCTCTTGTTCCATATTCTTTCTGGCCTTTTCGATGTCGACGGGGAGCATGTACTGAGGAGTATGCTTGTATGAATCTGGAACCTTGAAAGTCATTTCTGGAGGGTAATGTTGGGTATCATGATCATTCAATTATGGATCATTGTTGAGCTTTTGAGTGAGAGCCGGTTGAAGAACAGTGAAAGTCGGTACGATTGGTACAACATGTGGGTCGTTTTTTAGGGGTCCCATTGGAGGACGTGGAATGGAAGTACTCGGGATAGTGGGAAGGTTAATACTCGGACTGAATCCAGGTTGGTACAATGGGTTACTTGTTATGGAGATGTGCACTTGATTTGCTATGGACACATTATGAAGATTATCTGAAGACCTTATGGGTAGTGAGGGAGGTGCATGTCCATTCACCCAGGCTTGGTACATATCTGCCAGTTGTTGTTTCAACACTCTTACTTCTTCAACAAGTCCTGAACCTTGTTCGACCAATTGTCCATGGACATCATCATTATCTGACTCATTTTCACTGTTGTTTGCCATTCTACTTTTTCCTTTTGACCTTGTGTTGTAAGGGTGAGTCACCAGTTTAAACCACAAATCAACCACCTCTGTTTACTTTATCTCTTTTGAATGACAAACAACAAACATGTTAGAGTTAGGCATTTTCGGATATTAATCACACATTGTATGTCATACACCTAACGCCATTTTCATTTCTAGAATGAGTTTGGAAAGCTTCATGCTTCATCCCGGCTTATTAGTTAATTAGTTTATTTACATCTTGAATTTGATTCCTCTTTATTTTCTTTTTTTACCACTTTATTCCTTTTTTTAGTTTTTTATTTTTTAAAATGATTCGATCGAACCTGGTGTGGGTTTCCTACGTATCATGTAGAGACATGAATCCACCACATCTGAAGCTGAAGTAGAAACCCATCTACATCTGTCAATGGTGTGTTTTAGATAGTGCTCATTTTGTACCTGTGGGTGATAAAGGTTAGGGCTGACACTAGCCCCAAAAGACAGAATCAATGCCCTCATTTTGTAAAATAATCTTTTGTATGGAACTCCATTTTAGAAAAAATCAAAGAGAGGGTGGTTATTTTTGCAATTATGGCCATTTCATACTTCCAGAGATAACTTTAGGGTCGGGAAGGGCATGATGAGAAAAGTGATCCTATTTTGAAGATGTTCTAATGCTATTCCAAAAGAAAATAAAAAATAGAAATTGAGAAATTGGTGATTAACCGAAACTGGGTCTGCTAATTTGTTTTTAATTAAGCAAAACACTAGACACATTTTCCCTTTTTTAAAGAAAATGGGGCCGAACCCTATGGAGGTTGCCTACGTATCTCACATCCGGTGAGAATCAGACCTGCGTAGTTCGTGAAGATAAGTAATATAGCAAATAAACTAACTCTTTTTTTTGTGTGGATATTTTCTAAAGAAAACTTTTAAAGAATAAAAAATATATTTTTGGTTTTTAATTGATTTGTTTTTGGGAATTTTTGAAAGAAAAATTCTTGAAGAAGAACAGAAATATTTTTGGATTTTGAGGAGAATTTAAAAATAAAATATATTTGGATTTTTAAAAAGTAGGGGCCGGACCCGATTAAGGTTGCCTATTTATCTAACATCTAGTGAGAATCGGACCCGCGTAGTTCATATATGTTTCAGGAATAGGATGACATTTTTAAACAAAAAAAAATTCAAGCTCATTTTGTAATATTCTTTTTGGGGTAAATACCGAGATATTTCAAAGATCGGGTAAATTTTCTCTTTCATGTTTTCTCCCTTCTGGTTTTCCCTCAACTTTATATTTTTATTTTATTATTTTTTAGAAACCAGTCAACATGCACAAGCCGAATAAAACATAATGCACAAGTAGCACATAAGATGCATCAGGATGGTCTTGCAATTCTCGGGTACACCTGTCCTAGACGGACCCAACCCCTGTGTTGAGTCCCCAAAGTCAAATGCACATGATGCAATCAAACGTTCCTACTAGGGATCCGGCATGAGGCTATGTTATTCTAGGTTTAAATCCTGGGGGAGTGTTTTGGACCTGGCTTACCCAAGCGGACAGCTCGAGCCGAGTTGGGGGCAACGTACCAAGAGTACGAAAGTCTACCCGGCCTAGTTACTTGACTCAGCCTCGTTCTAATAGGTATGAATTCTAACAGAAAGTGAGCCACACGCACGTGTGCACCATAAATTTAGAAGACTCAGAAGGGAGGCGTAAGAAAGTAGTTTAATACAATTAAAATAATATCAAAGCAGTAAATAGGCGGTAATAAACACATTAGGCCCAAAAACACAGTAATAACATCAAATTAATAAATCCAAGTATAGATCACATTACAAGCTCGAATTCTAAACCCTGAACAGAAGTTCTGGGTTATTATCCCCAGTGGAGTCGCTATCGCTATCACACCTCCTTTTTACAACCCCGAGGGTATATAAGGGAGCTTTTCCAATTAAAGTAATATTATTCAAAATGGTACTAATTTATTTATTAGAGTCACCACTTGGAATAGTTTATTTGGTGTCTCAAGTTATCGGTTTATTTTAAAATCCCAAATCGAGGAAAATTTATTTTTTCAAGTCTGCGAACCAGAAATTCTAGATAAGGAATTTTGTTAACTGGGAAAAGGTGGTAGGCATTCCCGCGTTCCGTGATTCTAGCACGGTCGTTTAGTAATTATTACTTGGCTTAAATTTTAAAACAACTCATTTTAAGACCTATGTGTATTTATTTTTTTACCGCTTTTAATTACTTGAATTCTTCGTAATGAAAGAATTGACTTACACATATGTATACTCATTTCCTTTGGCGCGCTAAAAATTATGTCACGCATACGTGTCCACAATTAATCACACTTTATTAGAATTAAGAAAGTTTGGTCGATGTTCCGCGAACGCATGCCTCAATTTTAACATTTGAAATCATAATTATATTACACGAATGTATACATAATCACGATACTTTGCTTAATTAAGAGCACGCCTGAACAAGTTGTTACCTCTAACCTAATCAAACTGATTCTCTACTGGCCCATACCCCCAAACTTATATTGATGGCATAAATTAGGAATAGTAGCGGTGGAGTTCTATTATATCTAGAGAGTAAATATTGGCAATAATACTTGAATACTAACAGAAACAAATGACATGATAAATAAAAAAATCAAATTAATTATAGAAAAATCAATCATGTTACTCATTGTCTCTCGTTTTGTCATAAGATATACACATCAGTATAAACATAAGCCCTAAGATAATAAAATATCACCAAAATTATCTTACCCTCCTTCTCACTCCCCTCTTCAGTGTTGAAAAGGCCAATAATGGCATTTCCGGTTTTGTATATATTTAGTAATATTATATTAATTCTCTAGCCAAGCCATTCAAACCCATTGCATTTATATTTTTATACATTATAGGGTGCATAGAACAAGCTTTTCATTATAATAGCCAAATAAAAAAAAGATTTTCTTCATATGCTTAGTAGCCAAAATAGAATTCCATAACCAAAACTCTTATATTTCTCTTTAGCCATTATGCACATTAAACTAAAACAATGGAAACCATTTCTCTGCTACCATGGAACAAACAAGAAAAACTTCTCATAATGCAATCAAATACAGTGATGGTAACCAAAAAAATCATATTATACCAGTTTCAAACACTTCTTTGTAATTACCAATACGCACGCTGGAACTCGCCGGAAAAGATCTCGAGCAGTACCTCTTGAAACTCTCGCGAAACGGGGAACGAGGTTGGGATTCAGGCTGAGGAAGACACGTTTTTGGACTGCTTTTGTTGGGTTTATGGTGAAAGAGAGCTCGCCGGAAGTGGTGAAATTCCGATGAGGCAGCAAGCTAACAAATTTGTTGCTGCGTTTTCTATTGAAAGAGATGGGTTCTCTTATTTTTTTATTCTTCTACTTTCAACGTTAACTCCTTTTTTTTCCTCTTTCTTTGTTTTCCCCCAAAAGATCCCCTTTCTCTTTTTATTCTTTTTTTATAACAGAAGCCTCTTTCTCTTAATATTAATAAGTATGAGTAGTTTTATAACTTCTAAGGAAGTGGGGAAGTAGGGATTGGGAAGTTAGGAACGTGAGAGTTAGTGGGAAAAGAAGTTACTTGAAGTGGGGAAATGGGGAAGTTGGGTTGTTTTATTTTATTTTATTTTTTTTATTTTGTTTAAACTTTATATATATTTATTTAAATTCATACAAGTATATAAAACTTACTTTAGATTTAAAGAAAACTATAAGAAAACCTAATATTTACATTATAGTTTAAATTATACTGTGAAAAATACATAGCTTACATTTAAAATTAGAAGAAACCAAATATATATATTTTTTGTAAATTTTCTTCTATTTAAAAATAGGAACAAAAGTTATACCCTAGGAATGCAAATAATTTTTTTTGTATTTTTTTCGTTAATTTTAATAAATGAAACCTATTAAGGAAAATATAAACTTTTATACATTAAGATTTAAATATTTACACTAAAATAGTGTAGAATTTGGGCGAGATCAAAAATTAGGTGTTCATAGAAGCATCTGTGCACTGATAGGCGCCGATGGTGAACTGAAGAGCTGCTTGGCGGAATACTGCGACTAAAAACTGCGACCTCCTAGAGTACCATGAGAAGCCTGGAGGGCAGACTGGAATCGCCTCGGGGCATGGCCTTTGTCATGTGAATCCCTACCTCCATATGAGGTACCACTAAATCTACCAGAATGTTGAGGCCTTTTATCAGACCCCTGACCACCTCCCTGATAAAATGCCATCTCTATCCGGCGGGCGCCATCCGCCGCCTCCTAAAATTTAATCTCATTCCCGGCGCTCATAGCTGTCTGAACAAGGATCGGTTGAACCAACCCATCCACAAACCTCTGCACCCTCTCTCTCTCTCTCTCTCTCTCTCTCTCTCTCTCTCTCTCTCTCTCTCTCTCTCTCTCTCTCTCTCTCTCTCTCTCTCGGTAGGGAGTATCACAATACCATGACATGCGAGTTCAATAAACCGAGTCTCATACTTCATATCTGACATAGAGCCCTGCTGGAGGCGCTCAAACTGCCTACGAAGGACATCCCTTTGAGTAACTGGAAGAAACTTCCCCAGAAATAGCTCGAAACACTGATCCCAGTTCAATGATGGAGACCCTGCTAGCCTGGCTAAATAGAAATCTCTGCACCAAGTCTTGGCGGATCGTGCTCGGCAAAAAGTGACGAAGTCGACCCCATTGGTCTCTAAAATACCCATTGTCCGAAGGACCTCATGACAGCTGCATATGAAGTCCTGGGGGTACTCTGTAGAAGTATCTCTGAAAGTGACGGTGAAAAGCTTGGAGAACTGATCAAGTCTCCATAAAGCATTCGAAGACATGGCCACTCCATCTCGGGCATGAGCGGTAATACCTGTTTGAGCTGCCACTGCAGGCTGAACCACTGGAACCTGGGTCCGGGGAGCTACCTGCTCCGGAGTGCGCGTATCAAGAGTCTGAACTCCTCCTCCAGCCTGAGAGGTGGTTGGTGCTAACGGTAGTAAACCTGATCTAGGGACACTGTCCGTAAAACCTGCTATGCGAACAAGAGCATCCTAGAGATCCGCGAAAAACATAACCCATCCTAGGACCTGAGGTGGGCCCACTGGATCTTTTGGGGTTGGAACCTCCTCATCAAAGTCAATATGAGGCTCCACATCTTGTACTGCTGGCTGGGGCTGAGCTCTGCCCCTACCATGTATCTGGCACGGCCTCGGCCCCTGCCCCTCGTGGGAGCTGCTGCTGGGAGCTCGGGGTGCTTCACAGAAAAAGAAGACACACGTGTTCTCGCCGTTTCCAAAAGAACAGAGTAGAACGACGATCAATATTTGAGAAACATAATCGCACGACAAGAATGCACAAAGTGAAATTTTTTCATAACTCTATAGCCTCTAGGGGATAAATATAGACGTCTCCGTACCGATCCCGCAGACTCTACCGAGCTTGTCCTTGAGTTGTGAGACCCAAGTAACCTAGTGCTCTGATACCAACCTGTCACGACCCAGATTTCCCACCTTTGGGGGTCGTGATGGTGCGTACTATCGGAGCTAGCAAGCCAACTTAAACATACCATTTCAACTAATTTTCAATAGCTAGTAATAATAAAACAATAATTTCAAGCGGAAGTCTAAATTTAATATTAAATGGAGGAAAAATGGGGGAAAATTAACATCATCCGCTACCCAAGATTTATTGTCACAGTACTCAAGGACTACAATAAATTACTACAAATAAGAGTTTGAAAGAAAATGCAAAAAGAGATTGTTTTAATACAATGAAAAACAAACAAAATTGAAATAGAAGAGACTCAGGGCCCGTGAACGCCAGTGAACTACCTAGGAGTCTCTGATACTGAAGGCGCGCTCCTAAGCTACTGATGCAGTCCGTAAGTTGTCTCCTGACCTGTGCACAAATGGCACAGAAGTGTAACATCAGCACAACCAACCACATGTGTTGGTAAGTGCCTGGCCTAATCTCGGGGAAGTAGTTGTTGAAACACGTTCTCAAGTCACTAAAACAAAAAGTCTGTTCATCTTTGTAGGTTTTTATAAATGACAAACCGACGCGCATGGAACATTGACATATGCCGAAGTCCAAGCACAAGAGAAACAAAGAACAAGATCAAGTAAAGCAACAAAGTTATACATGAGTCGTTTTATATTGTGATCCTGATCCGATAATAGATTCAAGATTTGGCTTCTCTCGTAAAATCATTTTCATCAAACCATGCATCTTTGATTTAAAACAAAATGATTTTCAAACATTTTCATTTTAGCCAAAATGAATTTTAAACATGTCTTTCAAATCTGGACAGAAATAATCGATTATGTTCTTCTAATAATCGATTATGTTAAGATAGTGTAAACCAGAATCTACAAAACAGCAAAATAATCGATTATGTCTTTTTGATAATCGATTATGTTAAGACAGTGTATAACCGGAATTTACAAAACAGCAAGATAATCGATTATGTCTGTTTGGTAATCGATTATGCTAAGACCGTTGCCAAAGTATTTTTAAACGCTGAAAGATAATCGATTATGCACAAGGCAACAATCGATTATGCCATTTTAATAATCGATTATTCTGCTTAAAATCGGCATATGATTTTTGAACGATTTGCAGATAATCGATTATGCAAATCAGATAATCGATTATCCTAGCACAAAATCAGCAATTAGTGATTGGCAATTAAGCAACGGTCTTGGTGACTTTGAGGACAATAAATACACCTCAAAATCACTCTTTTAAGCACAACAACTGATTACATTCTTGCTTTAGCTTACATACTCTCATATCAATCATTTTATATTCATTTCATTGTTTTTGAGAGCCAAATTCTTGACGAAGTTGTTGTGTTCTTGAGCGTATCAATTTTACTCACATCTACTCTATAAGAGAGTCTTGTCTTGAGTGCTAAGTGTTTACATACACTTGAAGGGAAGTTCTAATCCCTTGTTGTAAGAAGGAAAGTTTAGTTCCTTGACTTGAAGTCTTGAGGTGAGGTATCCTCGAGCAAGTTGAAGTCTTGTAGAGTGTATATCTACGAGCAAGTGTAACGGTTTGTTAGGCACCCGTAAGCTTAACGGAGTTAGTGTAAAACTCGAGAGAGTCTCTCGGGGACTAGACTAACCACACGTTGTGGTGAACCAGTATAAATTCGGTATGTTCTCTCCTTATTACTTTAATTACTGCACTTACTTTATTCCTGCAATTTTAATTCCGCAAATTTATCTTGATTTTTATTAAAACGCTATTCACCCCCCCCCCCCAGCGTTAAGCGTATATTCTAACAATTGGTATCAGAGCCTAACTCTCTGAAAGACTTAACAGTTTGAGAGAAACAATCCATGGCTTCTACTCGTAACGTTTATGCGGGACTAGGTGAAGGACAATGCTTCACAAGGCCACCACTCTTCGATGGCACCAATTACACTTATTGGAAGGAGAGGATGAGAATATTCATCCAATCAAACAATTTTTTGTTGTGGAAAATTATAAAGAATGGAGAGCAAATACCAACCAAAAAGGTTGAAAATGAAACGGTTCCTAAATCCGAAGATGAATACGATGCGGACGATATCCGAAAAGTGGAGAACAACGCTAAAGCCATCAACATGATGTACTGTGCTGTAAACCCCGATGATTATAGGAAAATATCGTGTTGCACAACGGCCATGCAAATGTGGGATAATTGGAAATCACCTACGAAGGTACGGACCAGGTAAGAGAAGCTAAAATAGATTTTCTAACCCATGAATATGAACTTTTTCATATGAAGGAAAACGAGAAGATAGATGATATGTTCGAACGATTTTCAAAAATCGTTAATGATCTTCATGCTCTTAAGAAGACCTTCACGGATAGGGAACTTGTCCGTAAAATTCTTCGAAGTCTCACTCCGGAATGGCACTCCAAAACCGACGCTATTCAAGAATCAATCGGCATTACAAATGTCACAATCGACGTGCTTAGAGGTAATCTCAAAACCTATGAATCTGCTATTCTTAACCCTCCTTTGGTTGATCAAAGGAAACGAAGAATCGCCCTTAAAGCAAGCACGGCTCACCCTCAAAATGATGAGGAGTCAAGCGACGAAGATAACGAGTTCGGACTCGTTATTAAGAAATTTCACAAGTTCATGCAAAAGAAGTATGAACGAAAAGGCAAGCAACAAGGAGACCAATTAAAGTGCTATGGATGTGGAGAAATCGGGCATATCAAATCAAATTGTCCAAATACCAAAAAGGAGAAGAAACTCGTCAAGAAACAAAGAGCATACATCTCTTGGGGAGGCGACTCCGGAGACGAATCAAGTGATGGAGAAGGAAACGAGACCGCAAACTTGTGTCTTATGGCACACGAAGAAACTCAAAATGAGGTATGTACTACTTCTAAGAACTATTTCACTTTAGAAGAAATGCAAGATGCATTTGATGAGTTGTATAAATAGTTTATTAGCGCTTCTAAATCTATAAAAGATTTAAGAAAACAAATTTCTTCAAAAGAAAAGGATTTTGAAAAACTAACTCTTGAAAATGAGAAATTAAAAGAGGAAAACAAGTTTTATGGCAAAAGAAGAGCCGATAAACCCGAAAGCTCAAATAAGGATTGTACTTCTTGCAAATCTCTAAAGGAAGAAGTAGAAAGTCTTAGAAGCACTTTGCACAAATTCAATTCTTCACACAAAAATCTCAATGAAGTGCTTGTAAATTTGAAACGGTATAGGCTTTAAGAGCCAAAAGAAAAAGTTGAGTCCATTCCTAAACCACCTAAGACTCAACTTAGGCAAAACAAAATAAATGTCAACACTCAACCTAGAAATTTTAATCCTACAATTGCAACTCATCCTAGAACAAATGCTAGAAGAAATATTGGCATGTATAGACCACCTAGACAAGATATTCGAAAACTACATCAAAACTATATTCCTAAAAATAGAGTGAATAAATTTAGACCCCCAAATTATTATCATCCTAGAAGAATGCACAATCCGAATGTCATTTGTCATTATTGCAATAAAATTGGACATATTGCTCCCGCATGCTTCACTAGACATAGACATTTCACTGCAGATCAATCACATCACTATTTTGCACCTAACACACAAGGACCCAAAATGGCTTGGGTACCAAAATCTTATTAATTCGTTTTGTAGGTGTGTTTGAAGGGATCAAGTGTACTTTGGTACCTTGATAGTGGATGCTCCAAACATATGACCGGGGATGCATCAAAATTCCTTCAACTAAAACCCACGGAAGGAGGAAATGTTAATCTTGGAGACAATAACAAAGGAAAGATTATCGGCATTGGCTCAGTCGGTAAGGACGAATCCTCCTCCATTAAGCATATTTTGCTAGTTAAAGGTCTTAAACATAATCTCTTGAGCATAAGTCAATTATGTGACAAGGGAAATCTTGTATTGTTTGACTCCGAAGAATGCTTAGTTATCCTTTGTGGTATTAGAATGGATAATATCTATATGGTTGATCTTGAAAATTCTTCATCAAGTTTTGTGAATTGCCTTTTGAGTAAAGAAGACGACATGTGGTTATGGCATCATAGAGTAGCTCATGTAAATATGAATCTTATAAACAAACTAGTTTCACAAGATTTAGTAATTGGTCTTCCAATCATGAAATTTAAAAAAGATTCTATTTGTGATTCATGTCAAAAAGGGAAACAAACAAAAGCCTCTTTTAAATCCAAAAATATTGTTTCAACCACTAGACCTTTACAACTTCTTCACACGGATCTTTTTGGACCATCTCGTGTTGAAAGTCTTGGTGGAAATCTTTATGCTTTTGTAATTGTTGATGACTACTCTAGATTCACATGGATGTTATTTCTTGTTCATAAAAGTGATGCCTTTCAATCTTTTAAAAGTTTTCTTAAACGTGTTCAAAATGAAAAGAACACAACCATCACTTCCATAAGAAGTGATCATGGGGGAGAGTTCGATCACAATCTCTTCGCGGATTTTTGTGAGGAACTCGGTATTGAACATACCTTTGCGGCTCCACGTACACCACAACAAAATGGAGTGGTGGAACGTAAAAATCGATGTCTCGAAGAGATGGCTAGAACCATGCTCGATGAGGCTAAGATTTCCAAAAAGTTTTGGGCGGATGCCGTGAGTACCGCAAGCTATGTTTTAAACAGAGCTGTCATAAGACCGATACTCATGAAAACTCCCTATGGACTCTATAAGGGAAGGAAACCAAATCTTTCCCATCTTAGAGTCTTCGGTTGTAAATGTTTTATTCATAACAACGGAAAAGATAACTTGGGAAATTTGACGCGAAATCTGATGAAGGAATTTTTCTTGGTTACTCATCGCGTAGCAAAGCATATACAGTTTTCAATAATCGAACCAAAACTGTTGAGGAATCTCCTCATGTAGTATTTTGTGAAAATGATGCTCGCTTGGCGAGAAAGGATTCTTGTGTTGATCTTGCAGATGCTTTAAACAAAATCAATCTTCAAGACGAGGTGCAAAAGGAGAATCCAAAGGAAGTTCAAGATGAAGTCATGGAACAACTTTCGGAAGAAGTACCACCACAAGAAGAAGAATCAATGATGCCTAAGGCTTGGAGGACGTCTAAAGACCATCCTCTCGACAAGGTAATTGGCAACATCGAGAAAGGGGTAAGTACACGAAACCTCCATAAAGACACTGTAGGACATATGGCTTTTGTTTCTCAAATCGAACCCTCAACCATTTCCGAAGCAATTGGGGATGAGCATTGGACCTTGGCAATGCAAGAGGAGCTTAACCAATTCAAACGTAATGATGTTTGGGAATTGGTGCCAAGACCCGATAATCACACCATAATTGGTACGAAATGGGTTTTTCGAAATAAATTAGATAAAAATGGTATAATCACTAGAAACAAAGCTAGGCTTGTTGCTAAAGGCTATAATCAAGAAGAAGGAATTGATTATGAAGAAACTTATGCACGCGTAGCACGACTAGAAGCCATTCATTTATTACTTGCTTTTTCATCATCTATGAATTTCAAATTATTTCAAATGGATGTCAAGAGTGCCTTCCTCAATGGGTTTATTCAAGAGGAAGTGTACGTTGAACAACCCCCGGGCTTTGAAGACTTTAAATCTCCCGATCATGTCTTCAAGCTTAAGAAAGCGCTATATGGACCTAAACAAGCTCCTCGAGCTTGGTACGAGCGCTTAAGAAAATTTCTTTTGGACAATGAGTTCAAAAGGGGGAAAGTTGACACTACACTGTTTATCAAGAATAATAACAATGACATTCTATTAGTTCAAATTTATGTCGATGATATTATTTTTGGTACTACTAATGATTTTTTATGCGAGGAATTCTCTAAGTTAATGACTAGCGAATTCGAAATGTCAATAATGGGTGAGCTAAACTTCTTCTTGGGGTTGCAAGTGAAACAAATGAAAGAGGGAACTTTCATTCGCCAATCTAAATATTGCAAGGAGTTGCTAAATCGTTTTGAAATGAGCAACGCCAAAGCAATGGCCACTCCAATGAGTACATCCGACCATCTTGACAAAGATGAGAAAGGTAAGGAAGTAAACACAAAGAAGTATCGAGGTATGATCGGATCCCTTCTTTATCTTACTGCAAGTAGACCGGACATCATGTTTAGCGTGTGTTTATGCGCTCGATATCAATCATGTCCGAAGGAGTCGCACCTAACTGCGGTAAAACGGATAATGAAGTATCTTGTTGGAACTATAAATGTGGGTCTATGGCACCCCAAAGGTTCTTCATGCCAACTTGTTGGCTATTCCGGTTCCGACTTTGCGGGTTGCAAATTGGACCGCAAGAGAACTAGTGGCACTTGCCATTTGCTCGGTAGCTCTCTAGTTTCTTGGTTTAGCAAGAAACAGGTAAGTGTTGCGTTATCCACAACCGAGGCTGAATATGTAGCCGCAGGGAGTTGTTGTGCTCAAATCCTTTGGATGAAACAACAACTCTCGGATTATGGTCTTAGTATCAATCATATCCCTCTTCGATGTGATAATACTAGCGCCATAAGCTTGATGAAGAACCCTGTTCTTCATTCAAGAACGAAACACATAGAAATTAGGCACCACTTCATAAGTCACGTTCTCAAAGGTGATGTCGAAATTGAGTTTGTTGAAACCAAATATCAATTGGCCGACATCTTCACAAAGCCTTTAGAGAAAGAGTCCTTTTTCCGAATTCGTAATGAACTCGGGATTCTTGACTCCACGTTGATCTAATACATGCATTGCATTTTTCTTTTCAATGATTACTAACTTGAGCATCGGAGGTGCGTAACTCTTTTTTTGCAAGTATCGCCCCAGAGACAGGGGGAATTCTCGGGCACTGGTGATAAATAATCGATTTTTCTTAGTCAGTAATCGATTATTACTCCTTTATGTTTTCCTATTATTCTACTGGAAAAATAAACTAATCGATTATACCAATACTAGAATCGATTATCTAACATTTTGATTTTGCAGGAATCTGGCAATCATATTTAACAATCGATTATCAATACTACTAATCGATTATTGAAAGTTCAGTTTTACAAGTGTTAATAAAATAATCGATTGTTGAAAACTGAATAATCTATTTCATCTGACCGTCTCGGTTTTTCATCGCACTGCCTAAAAATAATCGATTATCTGCAAATCAAAATCAATTATTCCCCGAGTCCGTATAACACACTGTGCAGCAATAATCGATTACCAAAGTTCAGTAATCGATTACCAACGGTCAGCAGCTCAAAATTGTTACCGTTTTTGAACGTTTGGCTTAATAAATCTGCAGCTTTTTGCTCAATAAATGCCTCACTTCTTCAATTCTATAAATAGGTGTTTTCATCCTTCAAATTTCTCACTTCAACTTCACTCTTAGCATCAAACAATCTTCAAAAGCCCTCAAATTTTTGCAACAGCTCTTATTTCTTCATACTAATGGCGAGCAAGCACTCTATACGCGCTCGTTCCGGCAAACAAATTGCCTCCTCTTCCGTCGATCGTCCACTCTCCCACTACTATAAAGACGGCTTTTATTTGCAGTTTGATACTGAACCCGAACTCCTTCGATTTCTCGAAAAAATTGAGAGTCGAGAAATCCTTCCGCCTCGCTTCTCAACTAGTCGATATCTTCGCGATAGCGCACCCCCATCAACGGCAAATATTCTTATGCAAAGCCAACTCCTTGACTTCCTATATCTTCAATCTCCTTACATTCACCCTTCTCTAATTCGTGCCTTCTATTCAAATCTACAGAAGGACGAAGATGGTGACCTTGTCTCAAACATCAATGGAGTTCCAATTCTTTTAAATGAGGAACACATGCAACTCCTTACAAAACTTCCACGAAATGGGGAAGATATTTCACTTTACACTAGAGAAGAAGGAGCCTTATTTGATGAACAACTCCTTTTCCACCAAATTGGGATCGGGGAATTTGTTCAAACTCCGGAGCAGCATCGCCCAACCATCACGCATATGCTCCCTGAATATCGTATAATTTATTACTTCATAACCCGTGTTCTCAAACCGCGCAAATTCAACCATACCTCTCTCTCTCATGAGGATTCAAAACTCATGCACGCAATTATCACCGGGGCTCGCATCAATTGGTGCCAGTTCGTCATGACTCACATGTATGATGCAATTGGGGACGATAAGCCACTCCCCTATGCCTTTGTCGTAATGGCTATTTTTCAAGCCTCCGGTATCGACACCTTCGTCGGTCCTCACAAAAAGGCAACAAAACATTGGGAAATTCAAGAATCTTCGTTTCCCAATATCGGTGAACATCCGGCTCCTCCTCCAACTCAAAGTCGTCGTCCTCAGGCTCCGTCCGTTGCTACCCTCCAAACCATTTCTGAGCAACTTGCCTCTTTGTCCACATCTATGAATCGTATTGACAGAAATGTCACTCGATTATCCCACGAGCTTCATGGATATTTTGACCACGTCCACTATCCATATGCCTAAGTTGCCCTTCCGGAAGAAGTACCGGATGCCGAGGCAGATGTTAATGTTGACAATGAATAATTTTTTTTTTATCGGTTGAATAATATTTTGTCTCTTTTTTCTTGCTTCATTATGTATGTTCAATATTGTTTCCTCAATGAAAGTTTTTTTTATTTTTGCTAATGTCAAAAGGGGGAAGAATAAGGGCTATGCACACTAATACATAGGGCTATGCACACTAATACATATTGGCATAAATTAAGGGGGAATTCATAAATTGAGGGGGAACTCATTCATATATTTATATACTTGTCTTGGATTGTCATTATCAATTATTTAATATGCATATCCCGATATTGGTTTGCCATTATCAAAAAGGGGAAATTGTTGAAACACGTTCTCAAGTCGCTAAAACTAAACCTGTGTTCATCTTTGTAGGTTTTGATAAATGACAAACCGACGCGCATGGAACATTAACATATGCCGAAGTCCAAGCACAAGAGAAACAAAGAACAAGATCAAGTAAAGCAACAAAGTTATACATGAGTCGTTTTATATTGTGATCTTGATCCGACAATAGATTCAAGACTTGGCTTCTCTCGTAAAATTATTTTCATCAAACCATGCATCTTTGATTTAAAACAAAATGATTTTCAAACATTTTCATTTTAGCCAAAATGAATTTTAAACATGTCTTTCAAATCTGGACAGAAATAATCGATTATGTTCTTCTAATAATCGATTATGTTAAGACAGTGTAAATCGGAATCTACAAAACAGCAAAATAATCGATTATGTCTTTTTGATAATCGATTATGTTAAGACAGTGTATAACCGGAATTTACAAAACACCAAGATAATCGATTATGTCTGTTTGGTAATCGATTATGTTAAGACCGTTGCCAAAGTATTTTTAAACGCTGAAAGATAATCGATTATGCACAAGGCAACAATCGATTATGCTAGCATAAAATCAGCGTCTGATTTTTAAACGTTATCAGGTAATCGATTATGCCATTTTAATAATCGATTATTCTGCTTAAAATCTGCATATGATTTGTGAACGATTTGCAGATAATTGATTATGCAAATCAGATAATCGATTATCCTAGCACAAAATCAGCAATTAGTGATTGGCAATTAAGCAACGGTCTTGGTGACTTTGAGGACTATAAATACACCTCAAAATCACTCTTTTAAGCACAACAACTGATTACATTCTTGCTTAAGCTTACATACTCTCATATCAATCATTTTATATTCATTTCATAGTTTTTGAGAGCCAAATTCTTGACGAAGTTGTTGTGTTCTTGAGCGTATCAATTTTACTCACATCTACTCTATATGAGAGTCTTGTCTTGAGTGCTAACTGTTTACATACACTTGAAGGGAAGTTCTAATCCCTTGTTGTAAGAAGGAAAGTTTAGTTCCTTGACTTGAAGTCTTGAGGTGAGGTATCCTCGAGCAAGTTGAAGTCTTGTAGAGTGTATATCTACGAGCAAGTGTAACGGTTTGTTAGGCACCCATAAGCTTAACGGAGTTAGTGTAAAACTCGAGAGAGTCTCTCGGGGACTGGACTAACCACACGTTGTGGTGAACCAGTATAAATTCGGTGTGTTCTCTCCTTATTACTTTAATTACTGCACTTAATTTATTCCTGCAATTTTAATTCCGCAAATTTATCTTCATTTTTATTAAAACGCTATTCACCCCCCCCCCCCATCTAGCGTTAAGCGTATATTCTAACAGTAGTGACGAGGCTAGACATGACCTACCACAATTAACGTGTGCAAATATGATATACAAGTACGGTAAAGAAACAATAACAACATAATACAAATAAAGCTGGGAGGTGACATGCTATTGGGGAGTACTAGATGTAAATGGAACATCATAAACAACAACAGATCTATTCCGGGGTTTGTGATCACACATCTACCGTAGATGGCACTCCACACGATCCCGTAATGTAGTAGATAAGTGGACGGCACACTACACGAGTAATGCAATATATAAGTGGACGGCGCGCCATACGCTCTCGTAATGTAATATATAAGTGGATGGCGCGCCACACAAACCCGTATTCTCAGTGCACAATGTCACCGGCATCTTAGGTCAATAATAATTATCGGTATAAGTTGTGGGTGGCGCGCCACACAATCCAGTTGTGTAGTTATATAAGTTGACAGCGCACCACACGAACCTGTATTATAATTGATTATCTCAAATGCCCTGTCCAAAGGTAGGTCCTATTAAGGAAGAACACCAATATAACAATTAAACCCAGCAAGGGTATAGCTAACAGCCCAAAATATCCTGGCAAAGGAGGATTTAATAGTAATAGCGGACTCACCCCGGCAAGGCAAAGCAATTCAAGAACAACTCCCGGCAAGGGAAAACAATTCAACAACAAGTCCCACCAAGGGAAAAGTACCACACTTCCTTTCTTAGCTCATTTGCTTCTCAACCATCAGTTCATACTTCACTTAACAAGTAATTAACTCAATTGTATAACCTTTTTGGATTTAAAAGCAATTATGACTCATGGTCATGCTAGAAACCAGTGTATAGATACTCGTCACCATGACTATACACCATACTCGATCATTTAGCAAATAGCAACCAAACACCCTAAACATATTCCCTCAAACCAAAGTTAGATCAAACACTTACCTCGAAAGCTCCAAACTCAACTCACGCCTCTAGGATAGCTTTACCTCTTGAATTCGCCACGTAACCAGTCGAATCTAATCACAATTTACTCAAATGTATCAACAAATACTAGTTAAATCAATTTGAATTCATAAGAATGAATTTTCCAAAGTTTTACCCAAAATTTCCCAAAATAACCTCGGGCCCACGTGGTCAAAACCCGAAGTTCGAACCAAACCCGGGTTACCCATTCCACCACGAGTTCATATATGCAATTTGTTTTGAAATCGGACCCCAAATTGAGGTCTAAATCCCCAATTTTAAGAAAACCTAGGTTCTACCCCAAATCCCCATTTTTACCCATTGAAAGCTTTGATTTTAAGATAAAATCAAGATAAAAGATGTCAAAGATTGAAGAAAATGTGTAAAAGTTGACTTACAATTGATTGTGGAAAGAAGGAGCTGGGAGAAAATCGCCAATTGAGGTTTAGGTTTTGAAAATACGAAAAGTGAGGTTTAAAATCGTCTAACTATAGAATGCACTGGTGTAGATCTCGCATTTGCGAGACTTGGTTCGCAAATGCAAACTATGCAGAAGCAACGCAGATGTCACAATTGCGAGGATTTGTTCGCAATTGCGAACATGGAAGATCATGGGCGGTATTCGCATTTGCGAGATATTATTTCGCATTTGCAAAGTTAGGGCGTCTAAGGGAGGATCGCATTTGCTGACATTCGATCGCATTTGCGATCTCAAGCCAAATTACCCTTCCTCGCATTTGCAAAGAAAAGTTCGCTTTTGTGAACTTTGGCCTTCCTGGACTCATCTCGCATTTGCGATCTATGGCTTGGCATTTGAAAAAATTGCAGAAGCCTTACACCACAAATTTTCCAAAACATTAGAAATGCAATCCGATTCGTAGCCAAAACTCACCCGAGCCCTCGGGGCTCCAACCCAAACATACACACTACCTCAAAGACATCCTACGGCCAATCTCGTGCGATCAAATTGCCAAAATAATATCATTACATAGAATCAAGCCTCCAAACTCATGATTTTCATCTCAAAGTTCATAACTTCCAAATTTTTCATTTTTAGTTCGTAACACGTCAAATGACGTTTGTTTTGATCCAAACTTTACAAAAAGAGCTTAATGCTCATTTAAGACCTGTACCGGGCATCGGAACCAAAATACGAGCCCAATACCATCACTTTCTAATTCATTTTCATTTCAATTTCTTATACTAATTTCAGATAAACAATTTCTTTCAAAAATTTTGTACTCGGGCCTGGGACCTCAGATTTCGATTCCAAGAATACGCTCGGGTCCCATATTTTTCTACAGACCCTGCGGGACTGTTACATCATGGGTCCGGGTCCGTTTACCCAAAATGTTGACCAAAGTAAACTATATTAATATAATTATAAAAATTCATAGTTTTTAACACAAAATTTATATATTTCCACATAAAAAAAAATCGGTTTTGCTCCTGGACTACGCATGAAAATTGATACAACCAAACAAGAGATTTTTAGGGCCTCGAAAGCACAAAGAAAGGGAGAATTATGGTGACGACCATTTGGGTCGTCACAAGAAAGAGAAGGAGGAGAATGAGAAGGAGAAGAAGGAGAAGGAGGAGGAGAAGGAGGAGGAGAAGGAGGAGGAGGAGAAGGAGGAGGAGAAGAAGAAGAAGAAGAAGAAGAAGAAGAAGAAGAAGAAGAAGAAGAAGAAGAAGGGAAAGAAGAAGAAAGATAAGCAGAAGGAGAAGAAGAAAAAGAAAGAGATAGAGGAGAAGAAGAAGAAGGAGGGGAAGAAGAAGAAGAAGAAGAAGAAGAAGAAGAAGAAGAAGAAGAAGAAGAAGAAGAAGAAGAAGAAGAAGAAGAAGAAGAAGAAAGATAAGCAGAAGGAGAAGAAGAAAAAGAAAGAGATAGAGGAGAAGAAGAAGAAGGAGGGGGAGAAGGAGAAGGAAGAGGAGGAGGAAGAGGAGGAGGAAGAGGAAGAGGAAGAAGAATAAGAGGAAGAAGAGGAGGAGTAGTATACTTACGAAATTGTAGTGAAGTTGTAGTTTAATTGTATGTAAATTGTACTCTATTATCATTTTTATTATTTGAATGTTGTGAAAGTTAAAAAAATGTTGTATAACGTATGAATCATTGAAAAAAAATTCATTTAAATTATCAATACTCTCTCTTTACATAAAGTTTTTGATATGTATCAAAATTTGTCCAAAGATTTTGCGAAGTTAATAACTATCGTGTGGGGATAGTAGTAAAGTTTTTTGCTTCTCTTGATCGGTTAACTTACCAGTACACTTATCTATCACAAATTAACGAAACCTATTTAAATCAATACTAAGATTGATGTATCGTACTTTCAATTAATATTATACAAATTGATAGTACAACAACATATAAATTTAAAAACAAATTTGGTACAAATTGATATATCTACAGTAACATACATAGTAAAAATAAATTTCATACAACTAATTATATAGTATACACTTATTTACAAATTTCATATATTACTTTTACCCAGTTAAAATGCATCCAACATACAACTTTAACAAAATTTCCATACAAATTTTATAAAATATGTCTTTTGTATATTTTATATCTGATTTGTATATATTTTGTATGTGGTGTGTGTTTCTTCCTCTCTAAAATTCGAATCAAAATTTTCTCATTCAATAAAAGTTTGATACATATCAGTAACTTTATGTAAAAAGGTTGTATCGATAATGTGAGCACGTGATTATTTCCCTATATATGAATTATTCTCAAAAAATTTCAAACAAAATAATTTTTCTTTATTTTTACAACTTTGTCAATTTTGTCTCCTTTTTGGGTAACTGTTGCATTTTATATGTGCATTTTAATTCATACAAAAAATACAAAAATACATTTGGAATTTATTTGGAATTTAATCTCATATTTTAAGTAATTATTAGTAGTTAAAATTATTTACATATAAAGAAAATGGAAAAAAATGGTTCTTTGCACTTTTATTTTTAATTTACTGAATTTATTATAATTTTTGTTTAAACTTAGAAATTAGTTAATTTTGGGAAATTAAATAATATCATATAAGAGTCAATTTTGTCTTTGATTTTATTTGTTGTCATTTTAAAAAATCAAAAAATAAATATAAAATAAGAAAAAGAAAAGGAACACAAATGAAAAGGGAAAAAAATAAAAGAAATACAAACGGGGCCCAAAAAAAGAAAAGGAAAACAAATGAAAAGGGAAAAAAAATAAAAGAAATACAAACGGGGCCGAATTGGGCTATGCTCTAGTCTATTTATCTTTAGCCCAAACCAAAAGTAAATTCACCCAACCCAGCTTGGCCCAGTCCACACCTCAACCCGGTCTGGGATCCTTTCTCCTCAAACGACGCCATTTTGGCGTCACCCAATCTCAGCCATCGATTTCCTTCAAATTAACGATCACCAATGATTGTTACATTTTCAAATAAATGTTTGAATAATTAAACCCTAAAACAAAACACCCTTCGTCTTCCTTGTACACTCTCTGTATTTCGGCAAAACTGCCGCCGCCGGCGAACACCATCATTGTCCTTCACTCTCAAAATAACACTCGTTACTCCACTCTTCCTCCTCTATTCGAATCCACCATGCATGTCCCTCGAATATTTTTCCAAATCCTCAAATCTTGATTTTAAATTTTCCGGCCAAGTCATTACCTCACCCAAACTCGCCCAAATTAACACTAATAGACCGCCTGAGCTTCCTCTACCATACCCCCTAACCGCGTCCCTTGAATCTTGTCGGAATGGCTCGAATCTTTATTAATGCTTCTCCGACCAAAACCCTAACTGCCCAAAAAAATGTTCAAATTGATACCATATGATCTTTGAGCCGTCCTTATAGTGAATTCACCACCAGTGTAGCGTAATTTGTTACCAGAGGTGGCTGATTTTAGTTTTTGAAATTGATTGGATTCCTGAAGTCAAGTCAGTAAATTCGCAATTTTCTTTTCTTTTATTTTTTCTTGGTGTTAATTTTTTCTTTGCGTGACTGTTTATTTTCTTAAAATTGTTTAGTACTAACTGTTAATCCAAAAACTATTAGTTCTCTTTTAATTTTGTTTCAATCCTTGTTAGCCTGTCCGCCTATTTCTTTATGTTAAATGGTTATTTGTTTTGTTAATAATTCGAATTCATTTTTGACCTCTTCTGTTAGATAATAATTTAGGATATTAGGTTTCAACGATAATTTTTGTTTATTTAGTAATTGTTCGAATGATTGATCCTGGTTAGCTTAGTGTATATTTAGCTTCTTGTTGTTTGTTGTTAGTTTGATTTATTGAATAGTTTTGATTAACTATTAGAACTAGGGTTATATTTTGTAGTTTGTTAATTCAAACATTAGAAATCTGATTGGTTCTAGCTGTGACTTCAGTTTAATTCTAGGTGTATTTGGGTATTTAAGGCTAGGTAGAATGGTTGTATGTTGTACTAGAATGTCCTAGAAGCTTCTAGAGAGGGGTTTTAAGATATAAATCAGTAAATGAGGGTGACTTCTTTCCCCGGAGCATCAAGAATTTGATGCTTGCCCCTTGTTGCCTATAAAAGGCATCAAAATGCCTTGATGATGGGGAAAGAAAAAGCCAAAATAAAAATCTAAAAAGCTCCGTATCTCTCCCTCTCTAGTCTCCAGATATAGATTCGAAATTCTCCAACTAAAAACCAATAAATAAAATAAAATAAAATAAAAAGGAATAGTAAACAAAACCAAAAAAAAGCTCGGAAGTTACTGTTACATTGCTTGTTGAAATCACTTTCAATTTTTTTCTCTGTTTTGTTCCATTAGAATTAGGTAAATGGTTGTAATTCTTCTTTTCATATTCATTATTTGAAGATTGGAATTATTTGGAGTTTATGCGTTGTTTGGGATCATTCAAATTGGTTTTTGGTACTATCACTCGTTTGCTGAGTTACTTCTAGTTGTTTGGGTTTTCATTGTGGTTAAAATCCACTGATTTTGCTTAGGTTTCAAATTTTTGGTTGTTGTCTAGCTGCTGCCTTGCTATTTGCTACTGATTCTCCTTCTTTTTTCATTTTGGAATAACTCCAGGTACACATTCGAATCCTAATGTAATGGTAAGATTGAAAATGAATTGCACATTTATTTGATCCTAAGAACTGCTGCTTGACTAGAGTTAAATAGATGTTAGAATTGTTAAGCATAGTTAAGTGGGAATTTATTGTTTGTGAACTTGAATTTTATTTATTATCCATGGGCTGTTATGCTAAGTAATGTAGACTGGTTGAACTTTAATTTGTAATGGTTGTATTAATAAACTATTAAGTGTAGAGGCATTCGTGTAGTGTTGTGTTGATGAACTAATTGAGCTATTAGAGTAACAATCAGCACGCCATAGGAGTATAGTTTCGTATATTTTTAATGTAGTTTTGTAAGCAGAATTGGAAGTTACCTATGATTCTCGTTTCAAGTGTGTTATAGTTTGGGTTGTTTTGTGTAATGTGATAACGGGAACAAGAAATCAATTCCTAGACCTATGACCTTATTTTCTTTAACAACAGATTGAACGGGGAGGCAGTAGGTAATCTAGCCTCAAATTGGTTTATAAGACTTGTTAAATGGTATGATTGTTGAGTGGTTCAATTATGTTTAAATCCACATATTTACCTTGGAGCTGAATCGGACTTGACCTATGGTTCATTATTAGTAATTACCACCATTTTGTCTTAAAAAATTTAGTTAGTCTTCTAGTGGTAGTTTCCGTTCAGTCGATATCACAATTGGTTTGAGATACGTAATCAATGTCTTTAATGTTTGTTTCATCATTAATGTTGCTTGACGATTGTTGCACGTTAATTAGGCTTGAAAGTTTGGGCCCTGCTGATCAGTTGAAAGTCCCAGACCATGGCTTTTTCCATTTAATTGACGAGAGGCTCAGGCTTTGTTGCCTGAGATTTGGGCCCAGAAACCGTATCAATAGCCCAAAACATGTAAGAAGGCAACTATGGTCATTCGTCGCCTAGGCCAATTTCAAAGGCCTAGGATAACTGGAATTACGGGTCCAATGAAGGACTCAGAATTTGATTGTAGTAGTTCATAAATAATGGTTATTAACTAAATATTTTTTGTTTGTTTTTTTTTCTCTTGTTTTTTATTAGAGACAAAAAAATATAGAAAATTATAGCCACTTTAGGATTGACCTTTAAAATAAATAAAACGTGCCTCGCCAAAACAAAACATATAAATTGCGGGGCCCTCAATAAATATTGTATTAATTTTTAGATTTTGGGATGGGACGTTTAGCCAATTTCACGGCCTCCCCAAATCATAAAAATAAGTTAGTCTCTTTAGGCGCACACTTTCATTAATTTACCTTCCTAAAATTCGGGTGCACATTTATGTGACCCAAATCCAAATCTCAACGGAGTCAAAATGTGTTGACAACTACGGGTGTATTGGTGTGATGTGATTTGAGACGCATTTTCACGACGTTTCTATTCACATAAAAATAATAATAATAACAGCGGTTCAAAATTAAAAAGGCACATAAGCTAGAACATGTTTTGAAATCAGATAAAATCAAGTAAGACAGTTAAGCGACTGTGCTAGAACCACGGAGTCCGAGAATGCTTAACACCTTCTCCAGGGTTAATATAATTCCTTACTTGGATTTTTGGTTCGCGGGCTATTAACGGAGTCATATTTTCCTCGGTTTAGAATTTAACCGGTGACTTGGGACACCATTAATCTCCCAAGTGACGACTCTGAAATCTTAATAACTAAATTTGTCCCAATTGCCGTTTAATTGGAAATACTCCTTTATGCCCTCGGGGATGTAGTGAAAAAGGAAATGTGACAGCTCTGGCGACTCTTCTAGGGACAAGAACCTAGAACGTTTTGTTTCGGGTTCAAAATTCGAGCTTAAATAAATTGTAGTATTTGATTATATCTGATTTCCCTACATATTTTATGCTGAATGTGCTAAATGTTTACAGCTTTGATATTATCTGAACTGTATAAAAACTGTGCCAAAACCCTTCTCTTATCACCTACGGGGTTGTGCTTACTGGTTGAGACTCCCTATTCTTTTAGTGTCATACCCTGAAATAAGAAAGAGGCCGGACAAGTTACGAAGTCGGATGGCCTTTTGGTTCCCGGTAAGTTGCCCCCTCCTCGACTCGAGTTGTCCGCTCGAGTACACAGTCTATGTTGGAAATAACGCTTTACGCTAGAGGGGGGGGTGAATAGCGTTTTAAAAAATATTAAGCGTTTTAGTGCGGAATTTAAAAACTTTGCAGAAATTAAAACAAGTGCAGTAAAATAAACTTACACAATGATGTATCCTGGTTGGCCACAAACGTGGTTAGTCCAGTCCCCGAGAGACTCTCTCGAGATTTCCACTAAACTTGTCAAGCTTACGGGTGCTTAACAAACCGTTACAGCTGAGGACACAAGCCTCACCTAGGTGCTCGGGGATCACAATCCCAAAGACTTCAATTGCTCGGGGATACCAATCCCAAAGACTTCAATTGCTCGGGGATAACAATCCCAAAGACTTCAATTGCTCGGGGATAACAATCCCAAAGACTTCAACTGCTCGGGGATAACAATCCCAAAGACTTCAACTGCTCGGGGATAACAATCCCAAAGACTTCAACTGAGGAATCACAAGTTCCTCAACAAACGAGAATCGCAATTCTCTTACAAACACAAAACAAACTCACTTTACAAAGTACTCCTCAATGAGTAGATATGAGTAGAAATAGTACGCTCAAGATCACAACAACTTAGCTCAATAGAATGGCTCTTCAAAAAGCTTTATGGATGAATGAAAATGATGATCAATGTAAGAAAGCTTTTAGCAATGAAAATACTTAAATTGTATATGTTGTTGTTGTGAAAACACTGAGTTAAGCCTGTATTTATAGGTGAAAAACTCAGTCTTACCGTTGTCTAATTGCCAATTAAGGATTGCTGAAATTACTCAGTGACAATCGATTGTCAAGACTAAACAATCGATTGTTTGCCTATCAGATCAAAAATTCAATCCCAGATTTTACGTCAACAATCGATTACTTCAAATCAATAATCGATTATTTATAACGTTAAAAAATCCTTTCCAATTTTTGGCATAAAACATCGATTATCAGGAAATCAACAATCGATTGTTTTAACAACGTTCAGAAAATCTTTTCCAGATTTTACGCAAAAACATCGATTGTTAAATATCAACAATCGATTACCTGAAGGTAATTTGAAAATGTATGACAACGGTTAGTTCCAACAATCGATTATCAAATAGAACAATCGATTATAAATTAATTTCAAAACTTACTGTCTCATATATAATCGATTATCAAAAGCCATAATCGATTATTAATTAATTTCAAAACTTTCTGTCTCATATATAATCGATTATCAAAAGCCACAATCGATTATTAATTTATTTAAAAACACTGGGAGACATTTTTCTCATTCTAATCGATTACCATTAGTTCATAATCGATTTTTCTGAGTTTTGAAAACTTTGCCTCAGTTAACAATCGATTATCAAAAGTACACAATCGATTGTTATGCAGTTTGCAAAAACCTGATGTTAACTGACTTACTCACAATCGATTATCATTAATTCACAATCGATTGTCATGCAGTCTTGGCTTAGAGATACTCGATTATCATAAGTACATAATCGATTATCTTAGCCCAGATTTTTGAGGCATGTTTGAAAAACATTTTAACAAATATAAATATGCATAGTTTAAAATCATTTGACACTTAAGTTAGATATGCATGATTTTGGAAAAATAATTTTAGTAGAGAAGCCATGTTATGAGCCAAGATTGAGGAATCAAGATCACAATTAATATTGACTCAATTATAACATTTCTAAACTTTGTCTTGAGCTTCTTGTAATGCATCCATTTTGTGCTTGTCCTTGAGCACTGCTATATATCGCTTATTGCTTTGTTTGACATTCATCAAAACCTACAAAAGAACACACGTTTAGTATATTGCATTTGAAACGTGTTTCCAACAGTCTAGAACACATACCCAGGTATTGAACCTAGAATAATGTGACTTCATGTTGGATCCCTAGTAGGAACGCTTATTTGCATAATGTTGCATTTGACTTAGGGGACTCAACATAGGGACTGGGTCCGTCTAGGACTAGCAACCTGAAATGAAAAAGACAATCCTGATGCATCCTATTTGTTTTTCGTGCATTTTTTCTTTTTGGACCTGCATGCTAATCGGCTTTTGAATATCGGGAACATTGTAAAATTTAGAAAAAGATAAAAGAGAGAAATAGTAGTGCAGGGAGTTAATTGCTTAGTTTTAAAAGAACCAATGCTCAAATACTGCTGAAACTCTGCCGAAATTTTGAGAAAATAAACAAGGAAAATGTTTTATTTTTAATAGTTTGTTTACTAAAAAAGAAAAGGAAAATTAGAAAAAGAGTATTTTATTTCTGGAAAGTTGTTTGTTGAAAAATAAAAAGAAAAATAGTCTTTAATTTAGTTTGGAAAAAATAGGTTGTTTATTTTTGTTGAAAATAAAAAAGAATAAAAGAGAGTCGTTATTTTATCTTGTTTTAAAAAAATAGAAAAGGAAAAATAGTTTGTCATGCCATGAAAAATGAAAAAGAAAAGAGTCTTGTTTCCAAAAATAGTTTATTTGCCCAAACTATGCAGGTTTGATTCTCACGGGATGTGAGATAGGTAGGCAACCCTCATCGGGTCCAACCTCCCCTTTGCAAAAATAGGCAAAAAATATCAAAGTTTTAATTTTCCTCATAAATAAGTCGGGTGCAGCCATTCTTATCAGAAAATAGATGAATGTTACCGAAAGGGACACCAGAAGGCTACTTTTGCAAGAACAGCCACCTTGGTCATTTTATAAAGGTTTTGGCCGGTTAGCCGTCGCAACCTTAAAATCTTCATCCCCGAGGTGCTGAAAGACCGTGTTTGCAAAACCAGGTTTTTTATTTAATTTGAAAAATAAGAAAAAGAGTCGTTGGTCAAGTGAATACCATTTGAATTTTGGTCAAAATAAATCGATCCAGCTTCGACTGTGTCTTAAATCGTTCTTGCCGAGATAGCCCTAGAGTATCTTTCAGTTGTCGAAAGGCTATTTTCTAAAAGAACGGACAAGTTTTTGAAGTGTCATAAAACAATCCTCCCCGGCCTCAAAATTCATGTGAAATTGGGAAGGGGCCACGTTTACAAAAACAGTCATTTGTTTATAATTGGCATAGAGGGGAAAGAATCTGTCACTTTGTTTTCTTTTGTGATTAGAATATGTTGGTTGTATGATTTTTTAGTCTGTATTTCGATTTTTCATCAGAGTCTATTAGTTTTATTTATGTTTGTCAGTTTTAAATCATTGTAGTCAAAGTTTGTTTTACTGTAAAAAATTTGAAGTTCCAAAATATATTTTATTGTCTTTTACCTTTTCATCTTCAGGAACTATGATCGGTCTAATTCATGCGGGGTCATGATACATAGGCAATCCTCATTGGATTCGATCATAACCTTAAGAGAAAAAGCAAAAAGAGTGAGGGAAGAAAATGAATGAAAACATGAAAAGAGAAGAAAGAGCGCGAAAATGATAAAATCAAGAAACTCACGGCAAAAGAATTCAAAGTGAAAAAGAAAATAAAAGAGATAGGGGTAAATAACAAGAAAGGAAAGAAAACCATATGAGGGGAAACAGAAACCAAAGAAAGGAAAAACGGCAAGACAAGAGGGAATGAGAGAAAGCAAAGGTAAAACCGAAAAGAGAGAGAAAGAAAAGAGAAAAACAAAAAGAGGAAAGGAAAAAAAACAAAAAGGAAAATAGAAGAGAAAAAGAAAAGAAGAAAGAAAGAAGAAAGTTGCAATTAGAAATAGGAAAAGGCCGGGATGACATGAGCAGCCGAGCAAATGCATATTAGAAATTGTCAACTGCTTAGGTGCGTTCATTCCTCAAATATGTGATTACCAATGTGTTAAATGTTGTGACGCTAACATGGTGGTTTCGTTTTGGCATGTCGTTTTAAAAAAGGGTTGTTGGTTTGTGGTTCTAAAGTAATGCTTCCTTGTAAAACAAAGACAAAAGACCATGGAGGAGAACAACAGAACCGAGTGGGTTGGTACCGATGGCCGAAAATAGGACAATGGGCTGGCAGAAGAGGTAAAAATGTTGAGACGGCATGTGGAAGACATGTATCGGGCATGGATGACTGGGAAAGCACCACCCCCGTCACCTCCTAGCTTCCGGGACTCTATCCTTACCCAAACACCGAACACAATGTCAGATGATCCTCCATACTCTCCGTATTTACCCACTTATAACAGCTTCCGCAACCACTCTGGTAGCTCCATCACTCGTCATCCAACTATATTTTCCTAAAGTGTCCTTCGGTAACATCCACTGTTATCGACAAAGAACACCTACCTAGAGCTCATGATTCCCAATATAACCCCTCCAAGGCTACTCATAAGGTTCCCAACTTGCACAAGCAAGGCCCGCAAGATAAGCCCCAATGTTGCAAATGAAAAGTTCACCGAAAGAGAATGGGTAGATGTGGTACCCAGGAAGTTGAAAGAATCGTTCCTGTCTCCTGACATTCGCCTACCCATGGGGTTTAAAGTACCAAAGTACAGATTGTATGATGGGTTTGGGATCTGGTAGCTCACATGAAGGTTCATTGCAGTGAAATGAGAAGTGTGGGAGGGAACTATGACTTGATGATATCACATTTCAGTGAGAGCCTAATTGGGAAAGCTTTGGACTGGCATGATTGTCAAGATGTTAATAAGTGGCCTACATTGGGTGACATGGCTCAAGACTTTGTCTGATACTTTAAATTCAAATCAACTGTTACCTCAAATTGTTCCTCCCTATATAAGATGGAAAAGAAGCCAGAGGAAAGCTTTAGGGAGTTTGGGCTCAGTTGGAGGGAGCAAGCTGCTCGAGTCGAAACCCTGATTGGAAAAGAAGAAATGGTCGAGCTTTTCCTACAAGTCCAGGAGCCCATTTACTTCAATGATTTGATCCCGGCCATGGGTAGACCTTTAGACGAGGTGATAAGAATGAGGGAGTTAGTAGATATGGGATTCAAGACAGGAAAAATCATGAATTGGTCGAAAGACATTCAGAACATCCCACCAAGCTTGAGTGGGGAAGAGTACAAAAGATGATCTGATGAGTTTTCCTGATCAACACTCCCAGCACCGAAAAATTCCCTGGGAATATCCTTGTGCACTAGGTTACCCGCCCCAATGCCACTTCTCTCCACAGAACCCCAGAGTCGTACATCACTTTTCCGGTACCCGGCTCCACAAAATGCATATCTACCTCCATGAGCCTACCAGAAACCCCCTAGATCCGATTTCTGCCCAATCAGGCATGCAGGGATGAGAGGTTGCAGAAGAAAAAAGCCTACACTCCATTGGAAGGTTCATATGCCAATCTGTTCCAGAGGCTAAGGAGTTCGGGCATGTTGAAGTCGATTCAGATAAAAATGACAAACTCAATGTCAAAGATGGTTCATTTTTCTCAAAGGTGCGCATATTGCTCAGATGCCTCGGGGCATGATATAGAAAAGTGTTGGAAGATGAAGAAAGCAATTCAGGAGCTCATTGATGTAGGCGACATTGTCGTGCCAAATCCAGATGCAACAGAAACTAGCCAAAGTCCATCGCCTTTGCAAAGTGAGACTCACATGGTGGGTATGATTTACCTGGAAAAGCAATTTGTTAAGAATAATGTGATGAAGACTTGCGAAGTTCCTAGTGTTATTGATGCAGAAGTCCGTGGCTAAGATGTTTGAGGACTGGAAAGACGCACTTTTCTGGGTCAGCCGGGGAGGAGACTTGGTTGTTCAATTTGTTGTCATTTCTGTTGTCCGAGTTATTTTAGGGTTTTAATCCAGATATAGTCTTGTGACTCAAACCCTTCTATCCTTTTATTTGTCTAGTATCTCATATGGTGTTATCTAGGTTTGTTTTAGGGTTGTACTCCAGTTTGTTTTGTTTTGTTATTCGAATTGTTTCATCGTTTGTCTTATCCAAATTCCAATATTTTGTTACCTCCAATCATTTTATTTGTTTAGTACTATTCTATCCTTTTGTTTTGTCTCTTGTCTAATGCTGGTTCTAGTGACATGACATGCACACATAATTCTTAGTCTGATCTTTAAAGTCTACGTTAGTCAGGAAGCAACGAAACGAATTTGAAGACGATATGGGCACTTGAGGAAATAAGAATAGATTTGGGCATTTTGAGATTGTTTGACGCCCGAACCATGTCAAACTGGGTCAAATAGAACATTGAAAAACCCATAAAAGTAAGTTGGCCAAATTGACAGGGGGACGTTTGTGGTAATAAAAGTGAGAGTGTTTCCCAATGGTACATTATATTTGATAGATGTAGAAGGAAAATGTGTGCAAATGGCCGTCAATTCTGATGCACTCAAGGGATGTTGTGTATGGTTTCTTTGTTTTAATTGTACTTGTTTGTATTGGGCATATTTGAAGTTTGAAATGACGAAGGCGTTTTGTTCTACTATCTAAAAACTTTATCCTTTGTCAACCCCTTTGAGCCTTATTTTTTTTCTTTCATATCCCACTTTTAGAATCAATGGCACAATTAAAAAATAAAGGTGCCGAAGATGGGTACATAAAAAAAAGGAGAAAGAAAGGAAGAAAACGGAAAAAAAGGAAAACAAAAGAGAAGAAGAAAAATAAATAAAAAAGAAAAGAAAAAGAGAAAAGGAAAGAAAGGAAAAAAAGAAGAAGGAAAAGAAAGAAAGGAAAAATAAAAAAAAAGAAAAGGAAAACTGAAAAGAAAAGAAGAAAAGAAGAACAGAAAAGAAAAAGAAGAGAAAAACAAAGAAAATTCTATGGCGTGAACTACATTTGACTTGATCCCAAAGGGGTACGTAGACATCCTCTCTCTGAGGTTCAGTCTCATCGAAATAAAATTCCAAAGGCCATCAAGCAATAATCAGGGGCAGACGTTGTGGTTGTTGTGAGAAATTTGATTCCGAAAGTTGTAATATTTTACCCCATTGTGAATTGTTTTGAGCCTTCTTATACCCTTTCTTACATTACCCATATAAAAGCCACATTACGATCCAAAGAAAGTCCTTCGAATCGATCTTTGAGAATTGCCAAGTCAAGAAGGTAAAGGTAATTCATGTCAGGGGCAACACTCCAAGGAAAATGGAAAATGGAGTATTATTAATGAAAACCCTCACTGGTACCGCAAGGCAATGAATGCTGAGAGAAATTAAAACGCGAGATTCTTATTAGTGAAAACCTTCACGGGCACCATAGGGCGACGGTCAGTTGAGAGAAACAAGAAATGACAGAGGCTTGATGGTGAAAACGCTTCAGGCACTACAAGTCGAATAAGGAATGTGATTTAGATTGGATAAATGGAACATTGAAACCCAATTTCACAATGAAAGGTACAACAAAGGGTGAACATCAAGTTTGATTGAAAAAATGTCTGCAAATGCATGTCATGATCATTTGTGTTGGTATACTCTTCTAATAGGTTTATATTTTGTAGTTTTCTCTTTTTAGGAATCATCTATTTCCTTTGTCCTTCAGTCCATTCCGCTTATTTATTCACCTCCCCTTTCTGAGTCTGTTTGGCTATAACAAGTGAGAAATAGCTTCAAAATTTGCCACCATCTCTCCAATTGCACAAATAGGGTCTGCCTAGCATATCAAAGTGTCACAAGTCAAGGAAAACAACAAGAGCACGAATCTGGAAATAATAAACATGCTTTGGGTATCCTGGCGAAACACAAAAGTTTGGTAGATGTCGGTTCAAGAATAATGCAACACATAGAGGGTATTGGGTTTGAATGGAAAAGAGGTATTTTCAACGATAAGGATGACAGAGAAGATGGTTAGTCTGTAAGCAAGCAATGTCAGGGGTCAGTGGGTTCAATTTAGAAGAGCAACATGATGTGGGTAGAAATCAACATGATTTGGGGTTTGCATGAGGCACAAGGGTTGATAAAAGTCAATTCAGAAGCAGTGCAACAAACATAGGGTTAAGGGTTTGAATGAAGAGATGTGTTTTGTGTTAAGGATGACAAAGGAAGGGGATAGGAAAGAAACAAATGGGGTCTTCAAATGGAAATGAAAGTTGCCATGACAGGTAAGGGAGCAACAACCCTCAAGGCCATCAGATAAGTCACGAAAGAACAACATATACACGAAGTGGGAGCAATTGATATTATGTGGGATTCATATGAGAGAAAAAGGTTGGAGAATGTTGGTCCATGCCATGTGCACCTTATATGATGCGAGCGGTAGAAAAGGGTTTGGTTCCAAAAACAAGCAAGGTATTTGGGTGGAAATCAGTCATCATGGCAAGCACAGGAGAAATCGCTGCAAAGTTCAAGGCCACAAACCAACCACCGTTTAAAACTGAAGAAATTTTCTTTGATTGAAACAGGGGCCAAAAAGTCTCTTGTTCCAGAGGAACTCTCCATAATGGAAAAACAGTCAGTAATCTGGTTTGACCGAAATGTGAGGTTCAATTAAAATACAAGATAGTCAGGAATAACATCGGGGAATGTAAGCTGGTTTCAAAGTTTGCATGATTAGGATTGAAATTTAAGTAGAAGTTGTCAGGACATTCCTGGATAATAGGATATAGTTTAAAGTCTTTATAAATAATATGATGTAGTGAGAATAATACATTAGAAGATACAACTTAGATTAGGAGTTATCAGGACCTCACTGGATAAAAGGACTTAGCTTTCAAATTCGTAGTAACAGTTGGTACAATGATTCAGTTAACACTCATGTACTTAGTTTCCCAACTGGGGTAGAAAATTTCTTGTTTGCCTATTTTGTTAAAGTTAGGAGCCCGCCTGGATAGCAGAGGAATAAATTTTCAAGATCTGAAATCAGGAGCCCGCCTGGATAACAGAGGAATACATTTTCAAGTTTTGAAATCAGGAGCTTTCCTTAAAAACAGAGGTATTACAATTCGAGTTTTAGTTTTCAATTCTTATTAATGTCAAGTAACATGTTCCTGTTTCCAAACTGGGGCAGAAAGTCTTCTTTGCTTGGTCTATTTTATGAAGTTAGGAACCCGCCCAGAAAACAGTAGAATTCACTTCAAGCTTTGAAGTCGGGAGCCCACCCGCATAACAAGGGAATACATTCAAGTTCAAATTCATATATCGGGAGCCCACCCAAATAACAAAGGAATACATTCAAGTTCAAATTCAGCAGTCGGGAGCCCACCCGCATAACAAGGGAATACATTCAAGTTCAAATTCAGAGGTCGAGATCCTATCCGTATAATAAGGGAATACATTCAAGTTCAAATTCAGAGGTCGAGAGCTCACCCACACAATAAGGGAATACATTCAAGTTCAAATTCAGAGGTCGGGAGTCCACCCGCATAACAAGGGAATACATTCAAGTTCAAATCCAGAGGTTGAGAGCCTACGCGCATAACAAGGGAATACATTCAAGTTCAAATTCAAAGGTGGGGAGCCCACCCACATAACAAGGGAATACATTCAAGTTCAAGTTCAGAGGTCGGGAGCCCACTCGCATAACAAGGGAATACATTCATATTCAAGTTCACAGGTCGGGAGCCCACCCGCATAACAAGGAAATACATTCAAGTTCAAATTCAGAAGTCAGGAGCCTGCCTAGAAAATAGAGGTATCACAGTTCATGTTTTAGTTTAAATTCTTATTAATATATGGTAACAAACACCAGTTTTCCAAACTGGCGCAGAAAGTCTTCTTTGTTTTATCTATTTTTGTGAAGTCAGGAGCTTCCGGTTCAAATTCAACCGTGGGGAGCCCACCCGTACAACAAGGGAATACATTCAAGTTCAAATTTAGCAGTCGGGAGCCCACCCGCATAACAAGGGAATACATTCAAGTCCAAGTTCAGAAGTCGGGAGCCCACCCGTACAAAAAGAAAATACATTCAACTTCAGCAATTGTAAGAGAAGGAACAACATCTCAGTTTATAATTCGAAGTGGCAACAAGGGAGTTCACCAAGATAACACAAGACAACACGGCAACAGGAAGTACAAGATCATGTTTGAAGAATTTAGATAGGACTTTTGTAATTCATAGTTCATAGTGTAGGCTGGCTTCTTTTATTCTGATGGTGTAATAAGGGAGGTCAGCAAGCAATTGCAGCAGCAATCGCAGTGAAATCACGGTTCTTGGTAGTCCCGGCTACCAGACACTCCTGAATTACACGGTCCTGATTCATGTTTAGCCCATGATATGTAGACAACCTCTGAAATAAGGTGCGGTCAAAACTTTTCAAAATGCTTCATGGAATATTTGAACGGGCAAAAATCGTTGTATTTGCTCACTTATCTTTGCCCGAAAATGTTTCTTGTTTTCGAGCAAAGAGGGGCAGCTGTGAGGACTTGATATTTTCCCTAGACATAAATTATCCCCAAAAATTTCAAAAAAAAATAATTTTTGGTCATTTTTTGGTAATTGTTGCATTTTATATGTGCATTTCAATTCATATAAAAAATACAAAAATATATTTGGCATTTGTTTGGGATATAATCTCATATTTTTAGTACTAATTAGTAGGTAAAATCGTTTACATATAAAGAAAATTACAAAAAATTGTTCTTTGTACTTTTGTTTTTAATTTGTAGAATTTGTTTTAATTTTAGTTTAAATTTAGAAATTAGTTAATTTTTGAAAATTAAATAATATCATATTAGAGTCAATTGGGTCTTTTGTTTTATTTGTTGTCATTTTTAATAAAATAAAAAAATATAAATATAAAATAAGAAAAAGAAAAGGAAAACAAATGAAAAGGGAACAAACAAAATAAATACAAAAGGGCCAAATTGGGCTATGCTCTTGTCTATTTATCTTTAGCCCAAACCAAAATTAAATTCACCCAACCCAGCTTGGCCTAGTCCACACCTCAACCCGGTCCGGGATCCTTTGTCCTTAAACAACTCCGTTTGGTCCTGAATTTCGAGACGTGGGCCCGAGTCTCGAGGCTCAGGGTTTTGCAAATTTTAAAAACTTTGATATTTTTTTACTCTTTTCTATTGGGAATTATTCCCTTAGAATATTGTGATGTATTCGCCATGATTTTGGCTAGATTCGACTTGCATGGAGGCCGGTTCGAGGGGCAAAGGCGTCTCGGACTAGAAATTTCACTAATTTGAGGCGAGTAATACTTGTAAATGATATATTGAGGTTTGAAACCCAGAGTTTGCACATCATAATGATTTACTGAGGTGACTTACACGTCGGATATGAGCATGAGGTAGAGCGCAATTGGGGACTGTGACTTGGTCCATCCCTGTTGTTGATTTTATCACACATTTGACTGAAATTATTTGTTATCATCATAATTTGGGTGGATTGCCATGTTTGGGCTTCATGCCAACTATGTCAACCCTTCGTGGAATGATATTACTTTTTTTGCATTATTGCATATTATTTGATCTCGATCCAAGGTTTTTAATACTGTCTTACAAACTCAGCCATTTTTCTAAGACTTGAAAACTCAAACAACATTTTATTGACGTTTTGAGCTGAGGATTATCATGTCAATATTGCCTAAGTGGCAAATGTGCATTCTGGACTGAGTACGGATCGGGCTGCGCATTGCAGCATTGTTATAGTGATTTCTGAATATATGGATGGCTCGGACTGCATGGCGTAGCAGTGTTATATTGATAATGAGGTCGAGAGCTTGTTTGATGCCAAGACGTGGCTGATATTGCGCTTGGGCTGTAGGAACCCCTCTGGAGTCTACACACCCATAGTGAGCGCGGGTATCCACCTGGCCAGGTAATAATGACTTTCTAGGATTTGATTGATGCCACGAAATGGCTTGACATTGCGCTTGTGCGGTAAGGGGCCCCTATCGAAGTCTGTATACACCCCCAGTGAGCGTCATCAATGTTAAATAAGTGGAGCGGGCTACACGCCTCAACGGGTACTAGAGTGTATTCTCATATGTATTGCATTGCATTCATACATTTGTGCACTATTTGTTGTTTGTGTCATTTCTTGAGATATTTATTTGTTGTTCTGATATTTTCTGATCAATTCCAAAGTGGATAAATTTGGGACATTGGTAACAGTGACGCTGTATGATGTAAAGGGGTAAAGTAATATTGGCTTACCATAGATGAGAATATTGCCTGAAGGGCGAATTGTGAGCTCAATTATGCATACTTTCTTGTGCCCGAGAGGCTGACTTGCACTACCTATCCTGCATTACTTGCTTAAATTGTTGGAAAATGATATTTTAAAAGAGGTTTTAAACTGAGTCAGATATTTTAAAAAGGATTTTCCCGGACTTACTATTTTTCTCAAAGGGTTATGCTGTCCCAAATTGCATGGCGGAGTGCTCTTACGTGAATTCTTTCCTTTCAGTTATTATTTACCCTCATTACTCATTGAGTTGGAGTACTCACTTTACTCCCTGCAGCTCGTGTTCAATTTCAGGTATGGTTTGCCCTGTAGCGGGTTATTAGCAGATTGAAGATTTGTTATCATAGCTGAGCCAGGTGACCGCTAGCGTCCGCAGCACCGGACCTTCTCCCTTATTTTATGTTGTTCGTGTTATTTTTTTTAGAATGTGTTCCCATTTCTGGGCTTGTAGTTCTTTAGTGAACTTTGTAGTATCTCATGACTAGTGACACGCTGATGTCAGGATGTGACGGGGTGGTTCCCTGTTGTTATCGTGGGTTTTCCACGCTTTAAATTACGCTAATTGTGTTTTAGCTTTATAAATATTAGATAACTATTAAAAGGAAGCATTATTTTGTTTGTTGGCCTTGTCATCATGAGAAGTTCCATCACGACTGGGTTTGGGATTTGGGATGTGACAGTTATAGTTGTAACTTCAGTATAATTCCAGGGCTATTTGGGTATTTAAGGCTAGGTAGAATGGTTGTAGGTTATACCAGAATATCATAGAAGCTTCTAGAGACGGGTTTTAAGGTACATATCAATAAATGAGGGTGGTAACTTGTGCAATAAGCTAAAAAATTAGAAAAGCTCTGTCTCTCTCCCTCTCTAGTCTCAAGACATAGATTCAAAATTCTCCAATTTCAAAACCAAAAAAAAGGAATAGAAAACAAAGCCAAAAAAGAGCTCGGAAGTTACTGTTACATTGCATGTTGAAATCACTTTCAATTTTTTTCTCTCTTTGGTTCCATTAGAATAAGGAAAATGGTTATAATTCTTGTTTTCCTATTCAATGTTTGAAGCTTGGAATTATTTTGAGTTTATGCATTGTTTGGGATTATTTGAATTGGTTTTTGGTATTATCACTGGTTTGCTGAGTTACTTCTAGTTATTTGGGTTTTCATTGTGGTTAAAATCCACTGATTCTGCTTGGGTTCCAAATTTCTAGGTTGTTGTGTAGTTGCTGCCTTGCTATTTTTCTATTGATTCTCCTTTGTTTTTCATTTTGCAATAACTCCAGGTACACATTCGAATCCTGATGTAATTGTGAGCTTGAACATGGAATGAATTGAACATTTATTTGATCCTGAGAACTGCTATTGGACTGTAGTAGTTAAATAGATGTTAGAATTGTTAAGCATAGATAAGCGGTAATTTATTGTCTGTAAACTTGAATCTAATTTCTATCCATGGGTTGTCATGCTAAGTGATGTAGACTGGTTGAACTTTAATTTGTAATGATTGTGTTAATGAATTGTTAAGTGTTGAGGGGATTCGTGTAGTGTTTTGTTGATGAACTAATTGAGCTATTAGAGTAACAATCAGCACGCCATAGCAGTATAGTTTCGTATATTTGTAGTATAGTTTTGTAAGCAGAACTAGAAGTTACATGTGAGTCTTTCTTCAAGTGTGTTATAGTTTGGGTTGTTTGGTGTTATGTGATAATGGGAATATGAAATTAATTCCTAGACATATGACCTCATTTGCTTTAACTACAGATTGAACGGGGAGGCAGTAGGTAATCTAGTCCCAAATTGGTCTACAAGACTTGTTAAATAGTATGATTGTTGAGTGGTTCAATTATGTTAAAATCCACAAATTTACCTTAGAACTGGATCGGACTTGACCTATGGTTCATTGTTGGTAATTACCACAATTTTGTCTTAAACAATTTAGTTAGTCTACTAGTGGTAGTTTACGTTCAGGTGATATCACAATGGGTTTGAAATAAGTAATCAATGTCTTTAAAGTTTGTTTCATCATTAATGTTGCTTGACGATTGTTGCATGTTAATTAGGCTTGAAAGTTTGGGCCCTGATGGTCAGCTGAAAGCCCCAGACCATGGCCTTTTTTATTTTATTGACGAGAGGCTCAGGCTGTGTGGCCTGAGATTTGGTCCCAGAAACCGTGTCAATAGCCCAAAATTTGGCAGAAGGCAGCCATGCTCGTTCGTCGCCTGGGCCAATTTCAAAGGCCTAGGATAACTGGAATTACGGGTCTAATGAAGGACTCATAATTTGATTGTAGTAGTTCTAAATAATGGTTAGTAACTAAGTATTGTTGGTTTGTTTTTTTTTCTCTTGTTTATTATTAGAGACAAAAAAATATAGAAAATTATAGCCACTTTAGGATTGATCTTTAATATAAATAAGACAAGCGTCGCCAACATAACATTTAAATTGCGGAGCCCTCAATAAATGTTGTATTAATTTTTAGACTTCGGGATAGGCCATTTAGCGAATTTTACGGCCTCCCCAAAAGATAAAATCACGTTAGTCTCTTTAGGCGCGCACTTTAATAAAATTACCTTCCTAAAATTCGGGTGCTCATTTATGTGACCCAAATTCAAATCTCAAAGGAGTCGAAATGTCTTGACAACCACGGGTGCATTGATGCGATGTGATTCAAGACGCGTTTTTACGATATTGCAATTCTCATAAAAATAATAATAATAATAATAATAGCGATTCAAAATTAAAAAGGCACATAAGCTAAAACATGTTTTGAAATCAGATAAAATCAAGTAAGACAGTTAAGCGACCATGCTATAACCACGAAGCTTGGAAATGCCTAACACCTTCTTCCGGGTTAACAGAATTCCTTACTCGGATTTCTGGTTCGCGGACCTATTAACATAGTCAGATTTTCCTCGGTTCGGGATTCAACCTGTGACTTGGGACACCATTAATCTCCAGAGTGGCGACTCTGAAATCTTAATAACTAAATCTCGTTCTGATTGTCCTTTAATGGAAAAACTCATTTATGCCCTCGCGGGTGTAGTGAAAAAGGAGGTGTGACAAATAACTTAAATACAAATTTTATACTATATATATATATATATATATATATACACAATTAAACTACATATTTACTGCAATTTCGTTACTATATTGTATGTCATGTGTTCTTCTTCTTCGAGTTTCAGTTTGAAATTCAGCCAAAATCAAGTCTAATCTTCACCAAACACCCTCAAAATTGAGATATAAACTCCAAACAATATTCTTAATTGTCTGCAACAATACCCAATCCAAATAAATAATAATTTTTGCAAAACCAAATTCGAATTGAAAGCTTCAAAGCTTTGGAGAGTAAAACACCTTCAAAATTTATTGATTGACAATTTCAATTTGAACACCAACTATGCAACATGAAAGGAAATTGCTAAGTAAAACTCTACAGTAAAATAATTGAAATTCATTGATGAATTCTATTAAAAAATATATACATGAAAGGATAAAAGAAAATATAGGACATCAGAGGACGAAAAATTTGGTAAAGAAAAGAGAATGAGAGAGAGAGCACGGGGAGAGAGCATAAGGACAGGAAATAATTATTCCTTATTCAATTCCTAATATAAAAGGATACTCATTTAATTTTTAAAATGTGTATAATTGGTAAATTGTATATGTTTATGTAATTAAAACTTGACTTTACATTAGAACACATTCGAGATCCAACTGCTTAAAAGGGGACCTCGGGTTCCTTCTCAAGGAATGGCATTCCCTGGTCGACAAATATTGTGCAAACTAGAGAATAGTTTATTATTAAAGATAAATCATCTATTGCAAAAACAGTTGCAATACTAGTCAAGATTCTCAAGTGTACAGAAATCTTTATACCAAACTCACGGTTAATTCAAGTTTGCAGAAAATGCGCCGAAAGATTAAATATGATGGGAATGCCGCCAACAACCTAATATAGCTGAAGTAGATTCAAGCACGGTAACAGCGAGAATAATGCTCATGCTTCATATATATATATATATATATATATATATCTTGTGCAAACAGAAATTTCACAATGATCATCAGTTGATTCACGCCATTACAAATTCATCTGACTGCTCAAGTGCAAAAGGCAGCTAATAAGAAAGATACTGCTGATTGTAAAGCCTACAACAACAACAACCCAGTATAATCCCACTTAGTGAGGTTTGGGGAGGGTAGTATGTACGCATACCTTATCCCTGCCCTTGGGTAGAGAGGCTGTTTCCAAATAGACCCTCAACATACTTCCTTCCAAGAACTTCCCACCTTGCTCTTGGGGAGACTCGAACTCACAACCTCTTGGTTGGAAGTGGGGGTTGCTTACCATCAGAGCAACCCCTCTTGTAAAGCCTATAAAACTGAAAAGCTATATCTGCTTAGTCTTGGACTTGCCACAAAGTCATTTTGCTCACTATCAGGGTTCTATAATATAGGTCGAGTAGATATGCTGGAGTTCTTCCAGGGCAATGTCTCATGTATATGCATTTGTGTGGAAGTTATGACTGCCAAAATAAGTAGATTGGCTATGCACCAAATCATTAGCAACAACCTTCGTGCACTGATCCATTGTCATGATAAATCATAACAGCAGCATATTACCGATCTTGGATACTGGTTACAGAGTTGCATTTCTTGCATTGCTAAGCTACAGAGACCCAGAATTTAACAAGACATCATAGTATATGCTAGCTCGACTACCTGTCAAATGTGGTATTCCACAGTTAAGTGCTAATAACTTCTCGTCGTGTTTGCATGATCGCTCCACAAGACCAAACTCTTAAGACCACAACTCTTAAGAACATTATTATATACATAGATGTATGCGAGATTGTTGCACAAACTTCTTAAAGCAATATTATATACGTAGCCTCCTTGATCCTAGAAATGCAACTAACTCATAAAAGAAACTGGAAATATTTGCCAATGCATAGGTGTTGACTGCATTACATTCCACGACAAATTCCTTGATCTTGCAAATCATCTTCATATATTCATAAAAACTAAGAGATATTCCATATACAAGATTGTATAGCAGCTCGCCAGACCATTATTATATACATACCCTTGTTGATCCTTGAAATGCAACAAACTCATCAAGACATTAGCCACTTCACCGGCTGCATTATATTCCGGAAAAATTCCTTGATCATGCAAATCACCTTGTATCTTCATGGTTAAGAGATACTTCTAAGGCCAAGTACTCATTTTTTCAATATTACTACTCCCGCAAACCAACAACACTTCTTTAATCAAAGATTCATGTGGTTGCAAACCAGCTTTTTTCATCTCATAGAGAACCTTTATGGCTTCAATACCGAGACCATTGTGTATACATCCCATCAGCATTGCATTCCAGCAGGCAATATTACTCTTATCCTCTCTCGCATAAAAAACCGTCAGTGCGTCCCTCAGCAACCCATATTTTCCATACATGTCAATCAAGCTACACTGCACGTAACCATCCATATCAAGTCCTACCTTGATAGAACTAGCATGAACCTGTTGACCACAACATCCAGCATCCCTCAACTTCCCGCAAGCTTTAATAACACTTGAAAATGTAAAACTATTTTTTTTAATTCCTTTTCTCACCATCTCCCTGAAAATTCTTATGGCCCCTTCAAACTGCTCCTCTTTACACAAACTGCCGATTCTAGCTGTCCAAACAACTGTATTACAATGTGGAACATGATTGAACACATTGTCAGCGCTTTCTAGATAACCAAACTCTCCATAAAACTTGATCAAGAAACTACTCAAAGCCAAGCTTTCACAACTTCCCACCTTAATTAACCACCCGTGAATCTGTTTCCCAAGTTCTAAATTCATCATAATTACACAAGCCTTAAGGACACAGACCAAAATCCCATCATCCATTAAATCACCACATTTACATAAGTTCACAGTATCACTCTGCATTGCCAAAAACAAACGCAAAGCTTCTTCACACTCATCATTTTCAACACAACCCGCAATTATCGCAGCCCAAGACTTAGAATTTCTGACGCGCATTTTATCAAACAGTTGACGCGCATGTTGAAAACAACCACAAGACACAAGCATCAACAACATGCGGTTGAGTAGCGGCAAGCTAGGAATAACATCACTTTTACAAATATGGGTATAAAGTTCAACAGCTTTTAAAGGGTCACGTGATTCAGTGCATTCTTTGATAAGGGAAACGTATATGTCAACAGGTACGTTAAGGCCAAGACCGTCCATTAGCTTTAAAACATCAGAGATTGTGCATGTGGGGTTTGTAGTTATCTTGGATTCAGGTTTGATGGGTTGGTGCATTTTGTGGTGGGGTCTATGTAAAGGCAACTGAAATTGAAGGGGTGGGGGGTTGGAGATGGAGTGAATAGTGATGGGTACCCATTTCTTGGCGTTTCTTGAAGAGGTATTGGTATAAAACAATGGTGGCTTTGGGTAGGATGATGTGATCTCCATTGGTTTTACAAGGATTGTTTAGTGGATTTCATAGTTAAAGAAAACAGTTCAATGCAAATGTCTTTCTTCCACTGGGCGCCAGATTCAGCTGGAATCAACTACTTTACAATTGAATGTTAATACCGATGCTTCTAAGCAATACAAAGGTGAAATATTTCTAAGGGGTCGGTTGGTCGGAGAGATTGAAAAATAATCCCTAACATAAAATCTTTTATAAAGTAATAATACTTTATCCATTCTAATTTATGTAAACTTATTTGGTTGGGCATGAAATTAAAGAAAAAAAGAAATTTTTGAAATTTGTAATCCTAAACAAGTCAAAAAGTTGTACAGAGTACTTGTGTGGTTATAAAAGCTTCTAATTAAGGGTAAAATTATATGTTTAAGATAAATTGTTTCCAAATTCAAAAATGGGTTATTCTTTTTTGAACGAACCAAAAAGAAATAGGTTTACATAAACTGAAACAGGGGGAGTACAAGTGTTATTTAGGGGTGCTTATCGGGCCGATCGGACGATAATTATACTTAACAGTTCAGCTTAACGATTATTGAATTATAAATATAGTAATCTGTTTTCCGTCCAATTAGACAACAATATGGTTGGTATCAGATTAATGATTATCGGCGATTAATTAGCTAAACCAAATAAAAAAATTTTGAACAATCCTAGTCCAGTGAATACCAAGTGGCCAAACCTGATAAAGTGACTGACTTCCCTCGTTACTATGTACTACACTTTAGTTTAGCGGGCTTGTTAAAATTTGTTGCTACATGATAGAATTTGTTAATACTTTGTAGTTTGTACTGCATTAATGCATTTATTACAAGTATTTCTTTTGAATGCATAGCCAACGGTTTCATGTCAAAAAAAAGGAAAGACCGAAAACTGGTCAAACGGATTGAAAAATTATATACAATGAAGCATGTACATCTAGGTGGTGTGTTTATATATAAAATCTTTTGAAGTCTTCAGAGGAGGTCGATCCACACATATTAATGGGCATGATTAAAGATATGTATATTTAAATATTAGAACTCTTAACAGGTTGACGGTTTATCCGATAAAAAAATTGAGTAATCCGCTTCCAAAATATTAATTCGTCAGTTATAAAATTTCAGTTCATTCACCAACCATTATTCCGATAATTTGATACCAATAAGTGAATAACCTATTGGTTCAGTTCGATTAAAGGCTACCGTTCTCTTGTGTTATATTTGGATAGAGGGATTAGAAAGAATAATCACCGCAAAACATCTGCATTATTTGGTTGGTTGTATAAGAAAAAAAAAATCCTTCATAATTTTATGCAACATTTGATAACTTTTTTGGACAAGCTTCTGAGAAGCCAAAAGTGCTTAATTTTTTGTTTCAAAAAATACTTATTTTTTAGATTAGAGATGTATGGACAAGTTTTTAATGGAAAAAATATAATTATAAGTTTTTTTAGTAGTAGCAGAAGCTTTACAAGCTAAAAAAGTAATGTTTTTCCTGAAGCTCTTTTGAAGCCTTGACAAAGTACAAAATATTGGCAAAACTACTTTTCAAATTGGTATGCCAAACATAAATTGCTTCTCTTTAAAAGTGCTTTTTTGAAAAGCACTCCTAATAAAGTGCATTTATCAGAATAAGCATATTTTGGAAGTCCAGCCAAATAGGCTAGTGTGAAAATATATCTATTATTTTATGTGAGATAGAATGTTAAATAAGAATACATGTATTAAAAAATATCATTATCTTGAATAAAGTTATTCAAGAATATCACTAGGTTGAAGTAAGCTCTAATTCAAATTACATGATTTTGAGTTGCAATTGCTTTTGTTCTAATAGGCACCTTAGTATGGGTTTAAGGTAAAGAGGATCGGAAAATAGGATTTTGAGTTTTAAAAATTGAATTTTATGGAATAATGTGTTGTACCCCATTTTTCCATATGTAAGAGCACATCGTAAGTCAGTTGATATAAGCTTATAAATGAGATCATCTTTGAAATTACATAAAGTAAGTTAATCATTTACCTTGGAGGTTTCAAATATATAAGATCATGAATAACAAGTACCAGGAGGATTGGAAGGCTTAGAAGCCAAACAAATAAAAAAAATAAGTTTTGTCGAAAGTTGACAATGTTATAACATGTACATATATGATGAGACTAGGGTACTTAACATGATAAGGATGTTATGTTATGAGTTCTTTTAGTTGTATGATAGTCGTGTATTACGTTTTGCAGTCAAGTGGGTTGTGGAACAAAAGTGGGCAAAGGTAATCACAAGTTACATTCATAAATATGCAGAAAATTAAGTCAAATGTAGTTGAGCCTTTTACCAATATACTTGGAACTAAGGGAAGATCTACCTACCAAATTGAAGATCTATGAGCATAATTTCTAACGCATTAAACCTTTGTTGATACGATATCAGAGTAAAGATATATTAATGTTTTTGCGAGACTGCACAAACTACATAGGTGACAAGTAGGTGAGTCGTCTACTTTCTAAATGAAAGGACCAAATATGTCCAGAAAGAGGCTAGTTTGGGTCGGCCAAAGAGCCTTTTTAAGTGTTGATTTCCTTTTCATTCACCCCTGCAAATGTCTCCCAAAAACTCACAAAAACCTAAATGATTTTCTCTTCTTTTCAAGTTCTAGTTGGAGGAAAACCCAAGGGTTAAAGAATCAAGATAGGAGATGAGATATTCACCAACTAAGTTAAGTATACTACCCTCTTTCATCCATTTTTCAATTGTAAAAGTAGAGAAATTTCTTCAATAATTGTAAGAACTCACGGGACAGTTATCGAAAGCCACGAGTTCGAGTTATTCAACTTGTATGGAATGTTTTATAGGTTGTTTTATGTTGTTGTTGGATTGTCTATTTTACTGCTATTTTATGGAGTTTTGGAGGAGAAAGGGTGTAGTGAAATACAAGATAATGGCGAAAAGGTGGGATGGTCGTTCATCGTTAAATTTTCAAGTTGTTTGGCACTACTATATTTGTCGTTGTGTGTATGAAGTGATTAGTGTATGGGTTGTTTTATGGGTTTTTTTAATGGAGGAAAATGATGTATACATATTTTTATTATTTTGCTTTTGTTTTTGTTGGTGTTATGTCGAATTAGACGGAAGTAAAGATTATAGGGGAGATGCTGCTTGTTTTAATTAAAATAAGCTTGTCGTTCGTTGTACGATAGTTGTTCCTTCAATAATTTAATGATAGTACTATTATCGTTGTTGTAGATTAAGGTGCGGTGAGTCGAGTTCAACGTGGTTATTGGATAGATTGTGATAAGGTATGTTAAGGCTAAATCTTTCCTTCATTTTGGCATGATCTCGTAACTACATGTGTTTGATGATGAGGCATAAAGAGAAGTTCACACACCCAAATTTATGTACATTGTCCTAGTCCCATAAGTTATAGTAATCTCCCTTATCGGAACTTCATATTGAATTAAGTGTTGTCTTCTTCCCGTCAAGAGAGCATATATATATATATATATATATATATATATATATATATATATATATATATATATATATATATATATATATATATATATATATATATATATATATATATGTGTGTGTGTGTGTGTGTGTGTGTGTGTGTGTGTGTGTGTGTGTGTATGTGTGTGTGTGCACACACACAAAAAATACCGTAGTATGTTTACCACCATCGAGCTATAATCGGTGGACAGGCCCTTATTTGGCAAACCTCCGAGAAGATGGTATCTTATATACCGAGCCTATTATGGCCGAGCACCTATGAGCGAGCAAAGAATGGCCGAGATACAGAGACTAGTATGGTCGAGCACCTGCAAGCGGGCCTCCTACGGCAAAGCACTTACATATACCGAGCCTTATCGAGCCGGGCATCTTTTTAATTACTATATCAAGAGAGTTGAGTAAGTATCAGCAGGTAATCATATCTTCAAATTATCTTTGACTCTCAATTACTTTTAGTTATTATATTATCAGTCTGGTTTCAGCTTTCAGTTATTTTGTTTACTAACATACTCGTTACACTATTTTGTACTATTGTCCCTCTTGGTGGGGATGTTGCATTTTATGCTTGTAGGTTATGATAGATAGCTGGATAGACCTTCTCAGAAATAGATTCAAACAACAGTTTGGTTGGTAAGCTCCACTTACTTGGAGTTGACAGGTCTATACCTTAGATTCCATTTTATATGTACAGGTTTGATGGGTAGGTCAAGGACCTATCCCGACCATGATACAGTTCAGTTATCTCTAGCGGCTTATAGACGAGTCATATGTACTTTTATGTTAGCATTGTAGGCCTGTCAACCATGTGTGCATGTTCATTTGGTATTTTTGGTTGTAAATGTTCATGAAGGACTCATTGTCTTGCACAGTTATGTATATGAGCTTTTGGTTGTGTTTACTCTCAGATGAGAGAGACATTATTTTCAAATGATTTAGAACATGGCCCAATCGGGCTCAATTGGTGTTATGAGCTTGCGAGTGGGCTGCATTGGCTTAATTTAAGGGATAACCTTCCAGATTTTACGGCTACAAGGTGGTACGCTCTTAGGCCGAGTATGGCATCGGGTGTTGGCCACGCCTCCTCAGGTACGGGGTGGGACAAAAGTGGTATCAGAGCAGTTCTATCCTAGGTAGTCTATAAGTAGTGTCTAGTAGAGCCTTGTTTATAGATGTGTTTTGCACCACAATATATAAACATGAAGCTATATGTCATTAAGGAGTTTGTTACCCTTCTTTTAAATCAAAATCGTGATATAGAGCTGTGACGACCCAACCCTTCGTCCTATATGTTACTGCTCCATTTCCCTCTAATGGTGTTTCTTCATGTGTCAATATCAGTATTAGAGTCGATTGGGTGTAATTGAATTGGTTTTGGTTTAAAATAAGGCACATAGACAATTAGAATGAAGCTTGTTTTGGAAAAGTCAACCGGAAGTTGACTTATGAGTTATAAGGATTGGATGTAGTTGCCGATATTTCGGTTAGCTTCGAGAGATGATTTGTGACTTAGGGGAGCGATCGGAATTGAATTTGGAGGTGCGGTGTAGAATTAGGCCTGAATTGGCGAAGTTTGAATTTTGGCGGATTCTGGTTGATAGGTGAGTTTTTGATCCGAGGGTCACAATGGAATTCCGAGAGTTGCAATAGCTTTGTTAGGTGATTTTGGGTATGTCTACAAATTTTTAGGTCTTTCGAATGTCGTTTGGCTGGATTTTTGATCGAATATGAGTTTCGGAAGTTTTAAGAAAAAATAAGCTTGAATCCGTCGTGATTTGATGATTTTTGTGTTAAAGGACGTGTTTTTATGATTGGAACAAGTTCGTATGATGTTTCGGGGTATGTTGGTGTCCTTGGTTGAGATCCCAGGGGCCTCAGGGTGATTTCGACTGTTAAAACGGACTAGTTTTGGCCTTGGGAGAGATCAAATTTTTGTTGTCATATGTTGCAGACCATAAAGCATCGCGATCGCGTGAGGAGTAATGCGATCGCGTTGAGTAACTTGACGGCCTGGAATTCTTGTGCATCACGTTCGCATGAAGGATATCGCGTTCTTGTAGGCCTGGGATTGTTTGCCTTCGCGTTCGCGATGATGATTCCGCGATCGCGTCGGAGAGAGACTTGATGTGCATCGCGATCGTGAGGGAGGAGCCGCGATCGCGTATGGTTAAAGCTGAGCGTCAGAAGGGTTTTATAAACATTTCATCCGCGAGCTATCTCATAATTCCTCCATTTTTGCACAACCTTGAGAGCTTGTGGATTGATTTTTAAGGGGGTTTCGACGGGAAGCGATTGGAGGTAGTCTCGTGGCCTTAATACGTCATTTTATTAAAGAATCAACCATTAATTATCTGAAATTACGTGTAAAAGTTGATGAACTTCGGCTTGAAATTTCAAATGAAAATCGGGGATTGGAAGAGCAATTGGACTCCGATTTTGATGAAGATTATATGTGCGAACTCATGGCGAGACGAGGGTTCTGAAAATGTAAGTTTCATAATTTTTTGAGAAGCGGGCCCGGGGCTCGGATTTTTTTAGTTTCGAGATTCTTGCTATTTCCTGATTGTTTTCGATTGGGTATTGACCCATTTGCATATTGTGATGTATTTGCTCTATTTTTTTCTAAATTCGACGCGCGTGGAGGCTGATTTGAGGTGAAAAGGCGTCGCGAGCTTGAGATTTCGCCGGTTCGAGGTGAGTAATACTTGGGAATGATATCCTGAGGGTTTGAAACCCCGGATTTGCACATGCTAGTGTTGTATTATGGTGACATGCATGCTGGACATGAGTGTGGGGTAGAGAACCATTGGGGATGGTCCGTCCCGATTGCTAGTTTTTCCACGTATCTGCAATTGTATTGTTGTTATCATTATGACTTGGGCTCATTGCCATACTTGGGGCTTATTGCCGATTGTTTGAATTCTTTATGAGCCGTCATCACTATTTTCCTCACTATTTGAAATACTATTTAAACTCAGTATGTGTGATTTACATAGTTGTAAGAACTCTGCTATATTTTTCTCATACTTGGAGTTTTAAACGATATTTGAACTATCATTTGAGCTAAGTATATTTTTTTTATGGATGCCCGAGGGGTTTTGACTTTTTTGGACTGATTGAGGCTGAGGGCCATATGTGAGGGCATGGATATGATGTAAGGATGCTTGAAAGCCTCGAGTGATATGTGTACATGTGCATATACATGTATGGTTCGGACTGCATGCCGCAGTAGCATATTGCATGGATCGGGCTGCACGATCCGGAGCGGTTATATATTATGCATACACTTGCATGGTTTGGGCTGCACGATCCGCAACGGATATATATTGATATCGCGCTTAGGCTGAAGGAGCCCCTCCGAAGTCTTTACACACCCCCAGTGAGCGTCGTCGACGTTAAATCATATGCATGGTTGGCTCGGGTCGCACGCCACAGCGTATTCATGTGCATTGCACTGCATTCATGCATTTACTCCTGTTTGTGCTACGTGGCACGACATTTAGCACTCATAATGACCAGATACCCTAGTATTATATGTTAAGGAGTGCTGAGCCTGAGAGGCTAATGTTGGACATTGTGGGGGTTTCTAACTATTTCCTTCTAGTTGAGATTTCCTTTGAAATTGTTGAAAATAGCATATTTTAAAAAGAGATTTTTGAATTGAACTTGGGATTTTCTAAAGGGATTTTCATAGTATTTCGATTTTCTCAAAAAGGGTTGTTCTGTCTTTATAGCAGTTTGGTATGCTCATACGTGTTTTCTTATCGCTCAGATATTATTCTCTCTTATTACCACTGAGTTGGAAGTACCCAGTCTACTCCCTGCAACTTGTGTGCAGTTGCAGGTATTGTTCACCCGGTAGCGAGTTATTAGCAGGACCGAAGGCCATATTATGGTTGTTGAGCAAGGTGACTGCCAGCGTTTGCGGCACCACACTCCATCCTTGTATCCCAGTTTTGCCTTGTATATATATACATTATTGGTCAAGTAGTAGTAGTAGTGTCCCTACTATTTAGATGCTCGTGACTTGTGACACCCCAGGCGGGTTGTATTGTGAAGAAATTTCATAGTTAAATGCTATTAATTAGTATTACCATTCATTTATGTTTAATAGCTGTTTCAAAGTGGATTTTGGGTTGTTGGCTGGCCTTGTCTTCACGAGAGGCGCCATCACGACCGGGTACTGAATTCGGGTCGTGACAAGTTTGTATCAGAGCCTAGGTTACTAGGTCTCACGAGTCATGAGCATGGTTAGTAGAGTCTCGCGGGTCGGTACGGAAACTTCTGTATTTATCCTCGAGAGGCTGCGGAACCTTTAGGAAAATTTCTCATTCTTGGAATACTCATAGTGCGTACTTGATTCAGTTTGAGATAACTCTTGAAATTCCTTCTGAACGTCTGTATGCGTGCCTGAGCGCTCAATAGTATATGTGCCTGGTTGGCTTGTGATTCCCCGATCGAGGAGAGAGAGGTAATATTCGTGAGTTCATGTTGGGCCAGTCTGGAGGACATGAGGCAGGATATTTTCCTACGGTTTTTGAGCACTGAGGTGATGTTGGGTGAGCAAGTGTTTCGAACTTATATGTTCAGTGTTGCTCTTATTAGCTGGAATGATGGCTGGATATCTATGTGATGAGTATGTTAGTACCGTGGGGTGTATCTATGTGATCTTGGTTGTGACAAAAGAGTCTGCTGATAATAGATGAGTTGTCGAGTGTTCGACTCCTATTGTGCTTTTATGTTTAGTCCGAGTTATGGACCCGTGAAGAATATTTCATGTCTCCAGTTGGAGGGTAAAATACATTTCATGTGGCAGTATGAGTATAGACTCATAAAGACTAAATGGCTATATATTACGTGTATGATAGTGGAAGGTATATGGAGATATTGAAACGAGGCGAAGCAGGTGGGTTATCTCCTGCGGAGGGTTTTGAGCGGTATGATCCTTGTGTGTATGTAAAATATCTCATGTGTAGTTGAAGGATATGTGTTGAAATTTGAGAATTTTGGGATGTTTAAGAAATAGACTCAGCTTACGTAGAAATGAATTCGAGATTTGCAGAGAATGTCGGTGCGAGATGATCTGTGTATTCACAAGGCTTGTAAGTGATTTGAGTTTGATCTCAATGTGGCATCATTAGAGTATAAGTGCTATGAGTTGTTAAGAGTGCCTTAATATATGGCTTCGAGCCAAGTTGGGGAGGTTGCTGTTGGTCAGCTGATGGCATGGTTATGTGCCATGGTGGTTCCGTATTGAGGTAGGATGGCAGATCAGTTCTGGTTATAGGAATTGAGAAGAGAATGGCGCGTGTGAAGGAAAATTATGATAAGGGATATATTGTGCTTCGTAGATGTGAAGAAATACTAGGATGTTTGAAACTTTTATTGATAAAGAATGCTCAGTGTATAGGGAAGGAAAATGGTTGTTTATATCTGCATGAGATCATGTTCTGCTGTGTCAGAGTACTAATAAGGCACGAGTGGTTCTGTTCTTTTAGGGCAGATGAATTACAACTGAATGAGAGTGAATGACTCTCGAGAATGGTTTTACTATGTCAAGATTTTGCATGAAACAATCAGGTGTCTAATGTTTGTGTATGTGGCTAGAGACTGTGTCTGCATTGGAAAGGATAAATACTTGTGGTACTTTATGTTAATCAAGGGATTCTATGTATCCGTATTTGGAGGGTAATGGTAATGAATTCAAATTCGCAGGAAGTACTTTAAGGTAAAACATTCAGGAATATGGTATTTCTGGGAAGTGTTCGAGAGGGCATTCAGTGACCTAGGGGTCTTATGTGCGAGTCTAGTGAGGTAACCTCAGTTGAGATATTGTGGTGCTACAGCAAGGGAGAATATCAAATTAAGGATGAATCATGAAGAAAAAGAGATAAATGGAATAGCTTGATAATAAACCAAGTCGGTATTACAAGAATGTGATTTATCCTTTGTTTGGGTTCGAGGTAATGAGTCTTACAGGTGTTGTGCAGCAAAACTTTTAAGTGTTGGCAGTTTTGTTAACTTAATATGGATAGAAGGACTTAGTCCTGGTAGTTAGCTTGTGCAATGGAATTAGGAGAAAGAGTTCTTGATGTATTTTACCGTGGTTTGAAAATGGGCATGTTATCCTAGTATGGTATGGTGTGTGTTATGATATGGAGAATTGAGAATTGCGTGCTCAAGGATTTGGTTCAGTTCATAATGGGAAATTATTAAACTCTTGAGCAGCACAGACACATTCAAGTGAGTAAAGAATCGATTCTTCAAATGATTAAGGTGATGTAAATTTATGATACGTCAGTAGTATTGCGACATTTTCTTGTTGGATTGACTGCAGATATTTGAGTTTGTTGAAGGCACAAGAAATTTTGAATATCTTTCGCGGTATGAATGGATACTTGATGTGTGTTATGTATTCGTGCGGCGGAGTGTGGGATCAGGCATAGTGATTCACGCATTATATGTGTTGGAGATAAGAAGTTCTCGTGATCCGACCATGCGGTGGTTGTGGGTTCTGTGTATCAACATCGCCTTGCAGCCGTTGGAATTGGATTGGATGATTCTTTGCTTGGTATGTTAAATTTGGGTTATGATATTAGATTGCAGATTGGTTGTCCCAATGTCTGGTTGTCTGGACTAATGTTCTATGGATTGTGTCAAAAAAGGGCCACATGTTGTATGGTAAGGTGCGTCGAATTATTTTTCTAGCAGAGTAGTTATACTCCAAGTACCAGCGGACAGTTGGCAAGTATTTCTTTCTTAATTGGGCCTTCATGGCGGATGTCAGTGTAGAGGTTTCTACTATTGATTTACTTTCGATATTGAGGGGATTTTCGGATGCGTTTCTTGCGGCCGGGCATGAGGCTATATCTGTTTATTTTAATGAGAAAATTCGACTCAACATGCATCTCCTTTTGTGAGATATATGTGAAGGATCGGGTGGCACGCCGCCACGGATATGGTATTTGGATCGGGTGGCACGCCGCCACGGGTATGTTATCTGGAGCAGGTTGCATGCCACAATAGTGTGATGTGAAGAATATTTTTCTATGTGCTACTTTGTATGCCTTACTCCTGGTTTCTGAGGAAATTCCGTGTTAGGTGTTGCTCCACGAATAGCGCACCAGTTGTGTCCTTTCATGATTGAATGGTGTATAATACTTGCCTCACCGTGGGTGTGATGGGTTGCTTGGTTTCAGACATTAGTCTATGCGCGGTTGTCTGTGTTGAGCATGGTAACTTGAGGTCCTTCACGGGTATTAGTGCTTGGATAGAATCGCGCATTGTGGCAAGTCCACGTGATGTTATGACCTTTCGAGGAGGATTCAGGTACTCTATTTCTATGATGTGAGATGAGATCTCAATTCTCTATTGTGATCGTACGAAGGAATTTGCATTACAGCTCTTTCGTTTGAGTCAGTTGTCATGATTTGAGTGTGTTTAGATCATTTTTTATTGGTGCCTGTCTTGAGCACGTTGCGGCTTAGGCTGGTGTTGAGGTGTCATATCACCTGGCGTGTTGTAGTTGAGATGATCGTTGGAGTCATTAATGAGTAAGATCACATTTGATTTCAGCTTGATAGAAAGGTAATATCGAGGTTTGGCTCCGAAATCTGTTGTAGTATCAGTCAGAAAGGCACTGGACTCATGAATGGGTGATCTGAGAGATGGGTTCGGTTTATTGCATGCTTCATTTGCACTTGGCGGTATATGAATGTGTTGTAATAAGAATTTAGCTAATATAAAGGTTTTTCTATCATTATTTGGTATATTGTATGAATTCACCTGAGGTTGCAGGTGTGGATTATTACAACTGGTTCGGGTTAGTTCTGAGTATAGATGTGGGGTTCTGATCTTATGTATGATTTCGGGAAGTGCAGTGTGGTTCTATGGTTTATGGACCAGATGGATTGTGAAATTTCAGCTGTGTTGTGTTATTGGTACCTATGTGAGTTAGGTTGACGTGGGATCACCCCGAGTATGTGCTTGGTAAGGTCATCCGGCTATTGGGTTGCTCCTAGTACAACTCTGGGTACGCTCCAGGACAAGCATTTGCTTAAGTTAGGGAGGATGTAACGACACGACCCGTCGTCCTATGTGTTACTACTCTGTTTCCCCTTTATGGTGTTACTTCATGTGTCAATATAAGTATTAGAGTCGATCGGGTGTAATTGAATTGGTTTTGGTTGAAAATAAGGCACATAGACTCTTAGAAGGAAGCTTGTTTTGGAAAAGTCAACCGGAAGTTGACTTGTGAGTTAGAAGGCTAAGATGTGATTTTTGATGTTTCTGTTAGGTTCAGGAGATGATTTGTGACTTTGGGGAGCGATCGGAATTGAATTTGGAGGTCCGATGTAGAATTAGAATTGAATTGGCGAAGTTTGAATTTTAGCGAATTCCGGTTGATAGGTGAGATTTTGATCTGAGGGACAGAATGGAATTCCGAGAGTTGCAGTAGCTTCGTTAGGTGATTTTGGGTATGTCTACTAATTTTCTGGTCATTCGTATGTTGTTTTGCCTGGTTTTTTTATCGAATATGAGTTTCAGAAGTTCTAAAAAAATTTAAGCTTGAATTCGTCATGATTTGATGATTTTTGTGTTAAAGGAAGTGTTTTTATGATTGACACAAGTTCGTATGATGTTTCGGGGTATGTTGGTGTCCTTGGTTGAGGTCTCGGGGGCCTCAATGTGATATTGAGTGTTCATACGGACTAGTTTTGGCCTTGGGAGAGATCAGATTTTTTCTGTCATATGTTGCAGACCATAAAGCATCGCGATCACGTGAGGAATAACGCGATAGCGTAGAGTAATTTGAGGGCCTATTATTCTTGTGCATCGCGTTCGCATGAAGGCTATCGTGTTCGCGTAGGCCTGGGATTATTTGCCTTCGCATTCGCGATGGTGATTCCACGATCGCGTGGGAGAGAGACTTGATGTGCATCGCGATCGCGAGGGAGGAGCAGCGATTGCGTGGGGTTAAAGCTGAGTGTCAGAAGGGTTTTTATAATCATTTCATCCGCGATCTATCTCATAATTCCTCCATTTTTTCACCACCTCGAGAGCTTGTGGACGGATTTTGAAGGGGGTTTCGACGGGAAGTGATTGGAGGTAAGTCTCGTGACATTAATACGTCATTTTATTAAAGAATCAACCATTAATTCTCTTAAATTGGGTGTAAAAGTTGATGAACTAGGGCTTGAAATTTCAAATGAAAATTGGGGATATAGAGGAGCAACTGGACTCCGATTTTAATGAAGTTTATATGCGGGACTCTTGGCAAGATGAGGATTCCGAAAATGTAAGTTTCGTAATTTTTCGAGAAGCGGGCCCGGGGCTCGGGTTTTGCTAGTTTCGAGATTCTTGCTATTTCTCGATTGTTTTCGATTGGGTATAGTCCCATATGCATATTGTGAGGTATTCTCTCTGGTTTTTGCTAGATTCGACACGCGTGGAGGCCGATTTGAGGGGCAAAGGCGTCGCGAGCTTGAGATTTTGCCGGTTCGAGGTGAGTAATACTTGGGAATGATATCTCGAGGGTTTGAAACCTCGGATTTGCGCATCCTAGTGCTTTAATATAGTGACTTGCATGCTGGACCTAAGCGTGGGGTAGAGCACCGCTAGAGATTGTGACTTGGTCCGTCCCGGTTGTTAGTTTTTACCACGTATCTGCAATTGTATTGTTGTTATCATTATGACTTGGGCTCATTTCCATACTTGGGGCTTATTGCTGATTGTTTGAACTCTTTGAGAGCCGTCATCAGTGTTTTCCTTACTATTATAAATACTATTGTAACTCAGTCCATGTGATTTACACTGTTTTATGAACTAAGCCATATTTTTCTCAAACTTGGAGTATTAAACGATATTTGAACTATCGAGTGAGTTGAGTATATTTGTTTTACGGATGCCCGAGGGGCTTTTGACTATTTTGGACTGATTGAGGCTGAGGGCATGAATATGATGTAAGGAGGCTTGCAAGCCTCGAGTGATATGTGTAGTGCATATACATGCATGGATCGGACTGCACGCCGCAATATCATATTGCATGGATCGGACTGCACGCCGCAATATCATATTGCATGGATCGGGCTGCACGATCCGTATCCATTATATATAATGCATACACTTGCATGGTCCGGGCTGCACGATCTGCAGAGAAAATATATTGAAATCGCACTTGGACTGAAGGAGCCCCTTCGGAGTCTATACACACCCCCAGTGAGCGCCATCGACATTAAATCATATGGATGGTTGGCTCGGGCTACACGTCGCAGCGTATTCATGTGCATCGCATTCATGCATTTACTCATGTTTGTACTATGTGGCACGACATTAGGCACTCATATATCATTGGCATACATACTGTTACTTGCCTTGTTGAGCAGATACCCTGGTGTTATATGTTAAGTAGTGCTGAGCCCGAGAGGCTGATGTTGGATATTATGGGTTGATATTGAGCCCGAAGGGCAGGTTTCTGATTATTTCCTACAAGTTGAAATTTACTTTGAAATTGTTGAAAAAGCATATTTAAAAAAGAGATTTTTGAAATGAACTTGGGATTTTCTAAAGAATTTTCACAGTATTTCGGTTTTTTCAAAAGGGGTTGTTCTGTCTTTATAACAGTTTGGTGTGCTCATACGTGTTTTCTTATCGCTCAAATATTATTCTCTCTTATTACCACTAAGTTGGAAGTGCTCACTCTACTTCCTGCACCTTGCGTGCAGTTGCATGTATTGCATGTATAGAATCTGGGTCTTGACAAGAGCTAAGTTATAAGAGTTTGATCCAAGAGTTATGTTGTTAATGTTGTAGAGATGCTTGCAATTAGAAAAATTATAGCTAGCTAGAGGGCTAATACAATAGCAGGCAAGGGCACTAGTAGAGAGAGTTCTTGATGACGTGACCGTGTTTGAGGCCTACCAGATCATGCATACCAGATGTGAAAATTTCCAGGTTAGACCCTAAGATTGGAATCAAATACACCCCATGAATACTAGGCCATGGGAGTATTAGAAGGTAAAGGTATACTTTTCAACAGGAGACAGAAGCAAGGTGAAAAAGGTTATGAGTTACCCAGTCAATAAAGATTATCAATATTTACAATTCAGGCAGGAAAATATAAGCATTTTGAGTTATTTTCAACAGGAACAAGTATGTACAATTGGCTACACACATCTCAGTTATACCCTATGTGAACTAACAGATATAGTTGAAAAGAGGGATGAGATATCAGGATCCAGATGGGGTTAGAGTAACCCAAAATGGTGGTTGGTTGTTAGCATTAGCTGACATTTTCGAAGAATATTATAAACGTAGTAATATTTCTATTTGTGAGACACCAGGTGGTGCACTATAGAATAGTACAGTCAGATATGAATACAAGAACGTTAAAAAATTTCAGAAATAGGCGGTGGAATCCTAGAAGGGATAATTATTTACCTTAGTATGGCTCCCGTCCCTGGTAAAGAGAGAATGTTAGGCGACCCAAAGAGCCAGTGGATGGAGCAAGGCGACCTAAAAGCGAAAGAATGTTTTGTTGAAGTTTTCAAAATAAAGTGATAGACTAAAACATTAGTAGGAGAATAAAAAGAGTGTAAGTGAAGTAGTATGAGTAAGATGTGCTAAATGGGTGATAACAGTAATATGACAAGATGACAAGATCTATAGTCAAGTGAAGGAAAAGACAAGAGGTGACATGCCTTAAACAATAAAAGAGTATATTCCATAAAGTCATATCCTTGTTTTGAGAAATGAGTTGATGAATCCAATATGATTACCAGAAGGATAAGTTAGAGCCCTCGGCGGAATAGAAATTAGTATGGGCTAAAATAAGATAAAATAGAAATGAACTAAGGACCAAATAATTTGATAATAGTTGGCATTGGGGGAATTTGCGTTCTGACAATAAAAAAAATGGACAATAGAAGAATTACCTTTAAAGGTCATTCACGAAGACACATCCCCAAAGTAAGCATTGTGAACAGAGCTTAAGGGACTAAGTGTCTCAGTTACACTAGGCGTCACTCTTGTGCATAAGAAATTCAGTTATCCCTGGTACAAAAGGTTACCACAAGACGAGTAAGGGTCATTGAATATATGGAAAGACGCTGAATATGAAGAAGTAAAATATTTATAGGTAAATTTTCATAGCATTAAATGTTAGTACTCCCCTAAAGGGGGGAGATTGTATGATATGGTATTAAGTCAGAGTTAAATGGTTTAAACTATGGAATAGCAAAGGAAGAATATGGTAAAAAGGAAAAAGTAATGAGATTGCATTTATTCAGATCTTATGGATATGTTACGACTCTAAAACATTATAAAAGTACGATGCCGGGGAGAGGAAATAAGGGTTATCGGCCAGGATGTACTGATAAATAAGTTTGAATGGACACATGATACATAAGGTGCCAGTGCGAGGGGTAAGTTAAGACAAAGAGCATAACCCAAGAGAGATTACACGGAACATAGATATGAGAATGGATCAATGAGTAGTTAGTAGTTGATTCAGGAAGAGCCTAGTTATGGCTGGACAAGAGGATATAGATAAATTAGCAGATTGTGAAAGATAAATATAGTGAACCCCAATATAGGGAATTCCATCTCGCAGATATGACATCGTAATTCTTGAGAAATATTCAGATATGAGTTGGGGTAGGTAAAGGTACTGTATAAGTGTTACTCAAATAATAGATTATGCCACTAGGGAGACAGTTAAATTTTAGTTCAGAAGTAACCCTATGAGTACTATGGTGCAGAGGTAAGTAACAACGGATAAATATAGGCGAGTGAGAACATCAAAAATTCTATCGGGTATACGATGTAAAATTTCTATAGCTTTACAAGAGTCAGAGGGTATTTCCTAAGTAATACAACAAATGACTAGCTGAGAAAATAAGGAATAAGGCTCCAACCTAAGCATAGTGACCTAAAGAAGAAATGATCTTGTAACCACAGTCTCACTACAACATTGTATGCACTCCATAAGAAAGTGGGACCTATCATAATTTATGAACGGGAAGTAAAATCAAAAGTATTATTTGAGATCATATTCCAATATGCATGATCACTAAGATAAGACAAGTATTCATGCAACAAGTGGTAGAATGATCAGAAAAAGTAATTGCTTATATTTAAAGATAGCCGAAGAAGGAACGAAAGAAATTAGTTGATCTATGACTCAAAGTTAGCCACATTATGAGCGCACTTAAGATTTTAGAGTATTATCCATACAATATATATATTGACATTCCTACAGTTATAGGAGGGTTCGGTATAAGTTAAAAGAAATAATTGAGTCCATCTCACAGATAAAGTCTTGCATTGTTAGAAGGTTATATCATGGAGGTTCCATAGCATCAACGAAAGGCTAAAGAAATAACTAATACCCTGAGCCACATATTGGAATATATATTAAGCCTACTTAAAGGCTAAGAGAGAAGAGGAAACTAAAGAGTTACATCAGCTAAGTGAATATAGAGTCGGATTATTAGACCTAGATAATTATAAAAATGGTGATTCAGAACATTACATAACCACTCTTAATATCGTAGGTACAAGAGAGATAGTACAACAACCATATTCTATAACAACTCTATGATATATCCAATTAGACGAGTACCAGCTTCATAAGAAGTCAGTATGATGCTTCCGCTGGATTGTGTATGCATCATATGTGCAATTATTCTAGTAGAGCTTTAAGGTATGGATGTGAATTTCACCTATGTGGAAGGGAGGTTATGAATGCAAAAGAATATACAATGCGATATATAAAGGTAAGTGAGTTAAAGGAGAAGAAGGTATGAGATACTCAAGTACAGAAGATTGTGAATTGTCCATACTTCAGATAGAGAGCAATAAGCATTGTTATTCAGTATCCAAAAATAATAGTAGTGCCATCAGTAGCATATCTTCCACCCAATGGTTTCCAGTTATCGAGGGGTCTAATTAAGAGAGTAAAAAAGATTTAGAGATGGTGTGATGTCTCGCTTGAGGTTCCTGAACAACATAACAAAATCTAGGGTAATAGCAAGTTAAGGGAAGGTTGTGAGTAGTATAAATAGATATGTGTAGTTCGCAAACTAAAGTATGGCAGAGCTACAAGGTTTTCGCTAGACATGAGTAAGGATAAGAAAAGGTGATTGAGAAGGTGAAAAGAATAGGCAATGCCTCCGGATTAATCCCAACAACAGAAGAGAGCTGATGGTTTCCATAAGTTTTAGGAAGCTCTATAAAGCTGAATGGACTCGTATGAGTTAAAGAGTAGGAGAATTTAGCAAAGATGGAATGCTACCTTGGTGGTAGAATGAGAGTTTAATTGTAATAATTGATAAGAGAATGACGTTTAGGCCTTTAATTGAGTAACAATTTAAAGAAAAGGGATTTCATGAATTGCACTGGATAAGAATACCCCCATAAGGTGAATCACATTGGGATGCTATAAAATATGGTTATTGAAGTATAGTATCATCCCTAGGTGGATCAGGCAAATCACTCCAAATGTTCCCCAATGAGAAGTGCGCCCTAGTTACAATGTACTACATAAGAGGTTTCAAGTTATCAGTGGTAAATCATAGATCAACATTAAGGTGAATCAACAATAGATGGATAAAAGTTCAAAAGTATTAGAGGGGATTGGGATGTCATTTTTTGGATGAGCAGTAATAAGAAAGCTCTAATGAACTTAGGTTTATATATATAGGATAAGCAGTGAGTGGGCAACCTAGAGTTAGGTAGGAGACCATGATAATAATAAATCGAACTAGTTGTTATGGTATAATATAACAGACCTAGATGTAGTAAATCCATAAGTAGAGATAATGAGTCTATGAAACAAGATATAACAATAATTGTAATTTCGACAAAGTACCCAATGAAGGATTCCAGTACACCTATCGGTGCCTAGAGGGATATCTTATAATAGTTCTGTATAAGTTTTAAAGGTGGGGCTTAAAGATTGGCTAAAAGATTGAGAAAAAGTAGAGGAGAGTCGCATAGGCGCAAATATAAGGACAAAGTTGTACAAGCTGCAAGATTGCAGATAGCAGCAGTCAGAAGATTTGAAAAATTCCGACCGTAGGTCATGGTGTGAGAAAGAGGCCTAAAAGGGGAATGCCCTGACCATTGGATTTATTCATAAAATAGTTTCTTAGATGGAAAGGACATCAGTAAAGTATTCATAAGAGCTATAGGTTATGAGACAAATAAACGCATCAGTAAACATTCAAGGACGAATGTTCCAAAGAGAGGAATGATAGTTAAAAATCATGTTTTCATACGTGAGAGTAAGTCATAATTCAGCTGATGTAATGTCACGACCCCAGTTCACCCTCCATGAATATGTCATGATGGCACCTAGTCCATATGACTAGGTAAGCCTAACAAAGCGGAAACAAAATAATTTGCGGAAATAAAGAATGAAAATTTAATAACTAGAAGAAAATTTATATATAAATGTCGCTTGGCATATACAACTCAACGTCATGAAGTCTATAAAAATATCCCAAACCCCCGAAAATCACTGGTAACATAGGCTAGAGAAATAAAATAAAGTGATTTAATCTCCAAAAATGTCTACATCAAAGTACGATAGAAGACTAAACGCTACAAGATAGAGTAAGAAAGAGACTCTTAGGTCTGCAGACGTGGCAAATATACCTCAACATCTCCGTATCTCTCCCTGCCTCAATGATAATGCGCCTGAATGGAGGTACGTGGATCTACACATGAAAAACATGCGCAGAAGAGGCATGAGTACACCACATCAGTACTCAATAAGTGCCAAGCCTAACCTCGTTCGGGTTGTGACGAGGAAGGTCAGGGCCCTACTAAGGTTAAACAATATAATAAGATGTACAATATAAAAACAGATAGAAACAATGTGAACAACAGTGAAATAAGACATAACTTACAAGGCAACAATGAATAAGGGATGAACAAAGTAAACATAGAAATGTACAGCTCAATACCAAGATGCCAATGAGGATCTCCCAGGATACCGTCCTGTAGTCCCTTCTCAACTGTCCAGTGGATCTCCCGGGATACCGTCCTGTAGTCCAATTATCAATGCACGGGGATCTAAAAGAATCTGATCTGTAGTCCCAATGTAAATGTGTAGGGGGGGATCTACTGAGAATCTAATCTGTAGTCCCAAAATAAACAAAGAAGGGGGGCTACTGAAATCCAACATCCATAGTCCCAATGTAAAAATACACACCAACAGCAAAAGAATAATCAGAAATGGAGTTAAACACCAAGGTAACAGGAAATTCTAACCTCATATGCTTCTGTAGTGAAACAATTCAAATTAAGCAACTTAACCAATTAAGTCAACTAAACATGTTTTTCTAGGCTATCACAGGTTATATTTGCAAGTAAGCAAGGTGATAAGAAAAGGAATATCAACTTAATTATTAAAGTAAAAGCCAGATTTTCAACAATTAGCTCAAGTACAGGCTCGTTACCTTACGCACAAGGCACTCAATTATCAATTAACAAGTTAAAGGTCCCCCACACAAAGTTAGACAAGCCTCTTACCTCGAACCGGCACAAAAATCAACTAGAAATCATGCCTTTGCCACGAGTATCTGACATGAAATGGACCAAATCTATTCAATTCAATTACATATCATAAATGACATCACAAGCAACTGATTCTACTATTTAATTCAAAGCAAAGGCGCAAAAATAGGTAAAATGACCAAAATGCCCCAGAGGCCAACATCTCGGAATCGGATAATTTTTACATTTTCAGAAACCTGGAACTCTCACGAGTCTAACCACATAAAAATCTCTAAAATCGAAGGTCAAACACCCACTCAAAACTCAACAGTTTATTCTGTGAAATTTTCCCCATTTATCGTTCAAAAATCCAAAATTAAGGATGAATTCATGATTGTATTATGGGGTTTTAAGCATAAGAGAGTAGAGAATCGTTACCCAGTACTTGCCCTAAAAAATCCCTCGAAAATTTTCCCAAATCCGAGCTTCCAAACTTGTGTTTTGATAAAAATAGCTAACCCTTGGTTTTGAAATGTTAATTACTGTCCAGACATTTACTGAATCGCGAATGTGGAGGTGAGCTAGCGTTCGCATAGAAGAAAAATATAAGTTTCAAAAATGAACATCGCGATCGCGAGAGGCAAAATGCAAATGTGAAGGCCTGGAACCACGAAGCTTTATGAACGCGACGAATGGGGACACAAACGCGTATAATAGGCTCAGCCCTCAGAGCCCGGTAGAACTATGCCTAACACGATGAGTTGGATGCGAACGCGAAGGATGAAAATTCCAAACGCGAGAAGGCTGGTCGTGAACGCGAAGGGATAACTGGTCCCCCCTCCAAAATTATACTACGTGAATGGGTAGGGAAGGACGCGAATTCATAGGGACGACGTGAATGCGAAGAAGAATAATCTCAGAGCTATGTGTATGCGATAGAAGCGTCGTGAAAGCGAAGAAGAGAGTGGAACCTGAAACTGCTAAAGATTTTTTGCATCTTTTGAAACTCCCAAATGCTCCGTTGAGCATCGGAAATAAACCTGAGGCCCCCGGGACCCCAACCAAACAAACGGACATATCCCATAAAATAATCTAAACTTGTACCAACCATTAAACCACCTAAAATAATGTCTAAAACTCGAATTAATCAAGGATTTGAGCCTAAGAACTTCAAATTTCGTCAAAATATGCTTTCGATAAAAACCTAACCAAAACACATCTGAATGACCTGAAATTTTACACACATGTCCCAAATGACATGACGGAGCTGCTGCAACTTTCGGAATTCCATTCTAACCCTCGGATAAAAAATTTACTATCGGATCGCAAACTTCAAAAATCCAAACTTCGGCATTTCAAGCCTAAATGAGTTACGAACTTCTAAAATGCATTCCGAACATGCTCCCAACCCTGAAATCACCTAACGAAGATAACGGAACCATTGAATTTCTGATGGATGTAATTTATTCATATATTTTAAGTAAATATTAAATATTTTAAATAAAACATGAATAGATATATTCGATTCTCCTATATTTTCTGACAAGTTCTGCAGAGGAAAGTTGAAATGAGGAAAGAGTACTACAAGCAAAAACAAGGTGGAAAAATAGCAATGCACGTGGTAGACAAGAGTGAATCAAATTTTGAATTCGTAACTTCAAGACTCAAAGTTGCAATATCATCCCACTTGAAATTACAACATTAACTTTTGAAGTCACAACTTCAAGGCTCATAGTTGAACTACAATTCCTAAGGTTGCAACTAGCAAAGTATAGTTGAGACTATGGTTCTTCCTCCGTAGAATGAAATACATTTAGAAAAGTCAAAGTTACAACTACAATTTTCATAGTTGCAGCTACAATTTCTATAATACAATAAGCCGCACATGGAGTCCAATAGATATTCGAGTACGCTTCTTGTGCCATACCACCCGCTTTAACATTTTTCACTCACATTATCAGTGACCACTTGAACAACATTGCTTGGTACAATCTTTTCAATGGTGTTCTAAAATAAGGTGAACATTTTGATGTGGACAGTGGAGGCGTCGCTATCATCAATCGACTCAAGAAACAAACTTCCCTGCGGAGAATTCACCAAAACATTTCCAGTTCTTGTCGTCCATTTATCCATCATAATGGAGCATCCATACTTGTTCCACACAACTTTATATTCCTTTACAATTTGATTGGTCTCCTCCAATTCTTTACTTAGATAAGGACCTTTGATTTCATGACAAGTGCAAGGCTTCATTTCAGGTCCATATTGACCAACGACATCAATAGTCTCTAAAGTGTCAGTATAGTTGACACAATTGAAGAGAAGCCTAGCACCACAGACCTATCATGCAGAAGCTTTAAGTTTTGGAGACATTATTGAGATCGTAGGCGAATATGGTAGTGGAATAAAACCTCCAATTTATCATGAAATTAGAGGTCCATATCATAAAAAAAAAAGAGGCAGAAGAGACTAACAAAATCATAGAGAAGCACAAGGCAGAATGGAACTAGTTTGGTTGTTCCATTATGATGGATAAGTGGACGACAGGAAATGGAAAATGATCATCAATATCTTGGTAATTCTCCTAAGGAAGCTTATTTCATGAATCCATTGATGCAAACAACTCTTCTACCGATTTAACGAAAATGTACTCCTTGTTCAATAGTACATCAAAAAAATGTTGTTCAAGTTGTTACGGACAAAGTCAATAAAAATGTTAAAGCTGGTGAATTGATGTATGTAGCGTACCCACATTTATCAGACTCCGTGTGCAGCACATTGCATAAATTTGATCTTTGGTGACATTTTAAAGCAATGAACCTTCGGTTCAGTCTTTAATCAGGCAATTAGAGTGCATTCATATATTGCTCAAAGGCCTTTGCTATTGAATATGATGAAGAAATTCACTAAACAACGAAGTTTGGTTCAACTTGCAAAAACAATATTTGCGACCTCTTTCTTGACTTTGCATAGGATGTATGAGAAAAAAAGCAATTTGAAGAAGTTTGTTTCAGATGAATACACTAACAGTGCCTATGGAAGGGAAGCTCGAGGGAGAGAATCTGCAGATGTTATGCTTTCTACTGCATTATGGAATAATGGGGTTCATGCACTGAAGATTAGTGGTCCTCTAATTAAAGTGCTTCGTTTGGTGGATATAGATCAAAGACCATCAATGGACTACCTTTACGAAGCAATGGATAGGGAAAGGAGGTTATTCGACACTGTTTTAGTGATTAAAAAAACGAGTCATTGAGATCATAGATAAAAGGTGGACATATTAGATTTATCGCCCTTTCCATGTAGCTGGACTTATTTTTGAACCCGGAACTGTTTTATGACAATAAAGAGAGGATTATAGGAGATGAAGAATTATGGAATGAATACACTGAATGTATTGAGAAGTTCAAACAAAAATCCGTGCAAGATAAAATAATAGAGAAATTTAGCACTTATAGGAATGCTGAGCAACTTTTTAGAAAAAACATGGCTATTAGTCCGCAGGTGAGCGAGTGCTTATATGTTGCTTTATAGTTAATAAGTTATTTCTTTATAAATATTATGTTTTGAATATTTGTTCTACTTCTACAGTCTAATGGTGGAAGCAATATGGCCATTCCATCCAAAATTACAAAAGCTTGCCATCAAAGTTCCAAGCCTAACGTGTAGCTCATCTGGGTGTTAAAGGAATTGATACATGTTTGAACATGTAAGAACTAAGAAGAAAGATTTAGTATATTGAGATAATTAACTTATATCTCAATTGTCCAAATCTGACTAATTATTTATTATTTGCATATTCATACTAAAAAGAGGAACAAACTAACCTTGAAGCGTTTCAATGATCTTGTCTTCATTATGTACAAAGAACATTGAGGGGGCGTTACAATACTTGCAATATAAATGATCCAATTAGTTTGGACAACATCGATGATGCTAATGAATGGCTAACTAGAGTTTCGGAAGATCATGCAGTCCCAAAAGATCATGCAGAAGAAGAAGTACTTGAGGAACTTCTAATTTCCCTTGGGGTGATGTTGCAGAGGCACGTGGAATTGGGGAGAGGATTTATGGTTTGAGAGGGAGTACTTCAACTACAAGCTCACAGAGGAAGGGAAACGAAAAAACTACTTTGTCCCTAGTTGATGACGAATAAGAAGAAAAAGATGATGACGAGCAATATAATAATGATAGTGGAATGCAAGAATTTGACAATCTTGTAGAAGAATATGATACTCATTTTATGCTTTAACTGATGCTACTATTTACTTTTTACATTTAAGTATTGAACATTTGCTTACAGTTACATGTGTTGTCTATGCAGTACTTATTTTTAAATTTTTTTTAAAAATTCCGGTTCACTTCAAAAAAGCAAGCACTTCGCTTCTCGCTTTAAGAGAAAAGGGGCTTATTGCTTTTCCTCGCTTCATGCTATTCATGACACTGGAAGGGACAATATATCAGTACAATCAAATAGAAACCAAAGAAATAATAACAACATCGTAGAACTAGAAAATAGTTGAAATGGAATAACAAAACCAAAAAATAAGGCTCGATGCTATGAAAAATGGAAGGGCAGCGTGAACAAACCATTAACCACAATCAGTCTAAGACCAACCCTATCAAACTAGCCTCACCCCTGAAATCAACTAGCTCCTAACCTACAACCCTAATGCTCGATCTCCACACCTTCCTATCAAAGTTTAAGATGAAAACAATAAAAAACCACATTACTTTTTTGTAATGAAATTATTTCATTAGATTCTTCCTTGAATTGCAAAGATAATGTACAATAACTCTTAAACTAGCACTAAAGAGATGACTCATTGAACTTTTTGTCTTTCTCTGGACTGGTGGATGAAAAGTGAGGCAAATGCTCAAGCTGCATTGAGAAACATCAAGGTTACCAACTATGTAAAATGCAATCAAGAGATCAATGATTGGACCTAGTGTTGGGGAGGGGAAGATTGAAACTAAATGAGAAAAAAAATGTAAATGATACTCCTGAAGCTTACAAGTAAAGAATCTCGCCTGCCTTGACTGTAACTTCAAATGGTCTTGGTCCATCAAAATATAAGGGAAACTTGGCCATTTCCTTCTCCTTCAACTCAGGTAAAGGGTATGGATTAACACTGCACCATGGCATATACCTCACTGGTTCCTCCAGTTCCAAAGAGAATTCCCCAATATCCTATAATACTAGAAAGCAGCATAATACATATCAGCAAAGTAGAACAGTACATTGTACTGAAATTCAAGTTTCCTGAAACAAATTATAACCATTCATCTCATCATACACATCACAAAACACTACAAATGACCCCTACTCATACAGAGAATCCAATAAAACTACAAGTACATTATACATGAAAGAAAAACAGGAACCTGAACATTGGGATACTGCTATAACACGACCATAAATTGCAAATTTATGAGTAATGCGGTAAGTTTACCAATGCATCCAGTAACATTCTTTCTTCGCCCAAGATTTGAAATTGTTGAAGCCTTTGGATCGTCCAAAGTGGTAGCCAACTTATTTGGACTGTTCTGTTGCTGCTGCATGCTTGTCTTAAGAACTTGGCTACATTTGTGATGATCAAATGTTGAAGATGTTATAGCAGGTCCTAAAATCCTTGCATTCTGTTGTTGTTGTTGCTCACATTTTATTTTTGCGACTGCATTATTGAAGGTAGCAGATTGAGTGTTTGTTAGCAGTTGCATTTGACTTGTAGTAGCCCCTTTAGTCGACTGCTTGAGAGATGGTTGTGCAGCTTGTACTGCCCTTCCTGATCCTGCATTTTTAGTACCAGCAGGAGGTGAAAATCTTGGAATGAATGCAAGAGCATTAAGTTTTAATTTGCTATTTATTGTTTTCCCTTGCGGCTTGACAGCATCCAAGTCTTCCCCTGCACAAGGGCTTGACAGCATCCAAGTCCTCCCCTGCACTATCTTGATCAACCTCCTGTTAGTTTCATTAGAAGAGTAACCAGCAAATTCGCCCCAGTCCTCTTCATCATCATCCTCCCTGTGTTCTTTCCACAATTTTGATTTAGCAACTATGTCTCTCATGTTTCCAGTTGAGATCATGAGTTGTCCAGATGCTACTTCAAATTTACTGTCCTTATCTGTATCAAGGAACTCAAAATAATTTGGAGTGGTGCCAACTTGTAAGTCATTTGTTCGAGGACATTTGTTTTGCATATTTGGAAATGATCCTTTCTTTGTAGAAGATTTTGTGTTGTTTATCACTTTCCAAGCTTTTCATTTATTCTGTCCAGATATGTTACTTCCCAGAATTTGGGCCTCACCTATAGGTACAATCTTTGAGGCCTTAGCCCCTAAGCACTGTCCCAAAGTTGGTCGATCATTAGAGTGAATTTGCATGTGTTCCTCATGTCGATCTACAACCTCTTGTGAGTCTGCTGCAAATGATGTAACAATTGCAATATTTGCAAAATGCATGTTAGCATCCTTCTTATATTGAGTCGAGTCTAGCTTCTCACCAAAACTCTTGTTGACTTACCAGTTTGGAAAGCTTCAACATCATTTTGATCCACAGATGCAACAGTTCGATGATTAACAACACCAATAACTGAAACATTTATACAAGCTGCATGCACAGAATTTGCATTATCTAAAACTAGATTTCCAACCTGTGAAGGTGCCCCCTGCTGCTCATGATTCACAATAGCCATTTAATTCAACTGGGACCCTCTAGCAAAAGCATGATCAGTCTGCATTACACCAAATGATGCTGCTATAACAGCCCCTGAATACTGTCCCAAATTTGGTTGATCATTAGAGTGAATTTGCATAGGTTCCTCTGGTCTATCAACAGCCTTTTGTAAGTCTGCTACAGATGATGCAACAAATGTAAAATTTGCATAAAGTATGTTAGCATCCTTCATCTGTTGAGTCGAGTCTAGCTTCTCACCAAAACTCTTCTTGACGCCAGCAGTTTGGACAGCTGCAGCAGCATTTTGTTCCACAGATAAAACAGTTCGAAGACTAACAGCACCATCAACTGAAACATTTACACCATTTGCTTGCACAGAATTTGCATTATCCAAAACTGGATTTCCAGCCTGTGAAACTAAACCCTGCTGCTCATGATTCACAGTAGACATTTCAAAGCCTCTTTCATTCAACTGGGATCCTCTAGAAAGAGCATGATCAGTCTGCATTACACCAAGTGATGCTGCTACACCAGCCTCTGAGCACTGTCCCAAACTTGGTGGATCATTAGAGTGAATTTGCATGGGTAACCTCTTCTTGACGCCACCAGTTTGGACAGCTGTAGCAGCATTTTGTTCAAAAGATGCAACAGTTCGAAAGCTAACAGCAGCATCAACAGAAACATTTACACCAGTTGCTTGCACAGAATTTGCATTATCCAAAACAAGATTTCTAGTCTGTGAAACTACCCCCCTGCTGTTCATGATTCACTTCATAGCCTCTTTCATTCAACTGGGACCCTCTAGCAAGAGTATGATCAGCCTGCATTACACCAAGTGATGTTGCTACACCAGATGTGCTAGTAGCACCCATTCCAATAGATTGCTCGGCAGTTGCAACTGAATGAGCTACTTTTTCTTTGTTAGGTCGATCAGCATTAGGAGTCAAAGTGGCTGGGTGTGAGTTACTCTGCCCAGTTACATTTTGGTAACTCTTAGCACTAACCATTTCATCAATCTCATTCAATAGTTGTCTTAGATCTCCTCTGAATTTATCACCAGGGATTTGATGTTCCTCAATATGAGCATCACCATGATTTTGTTTCAAAAGTAATCTGCAGGTAGTCTCATCATGACCCTGGCGCTTACAACCATTACAATACAAAGGTAATTTATCATAGATAATTTTATGGAAAAATTCCAAAACATTTCCAGAATTTTTATCAATGCTTTGAACTCTCACACGAGTAGGGTGTTTGTCCATTAAGTCTAAAATCACTTTACCTTAGCAGTGCTAGGTCTGGACTTAGTTTGTGTTGGCTTATCTATGGCAATCGGTTTTTCTACAGCTGATGCGATAGATAACATAGAAGGCATCACGAATAAATCTGGTGAAAGATTCTGCATCGATATCCAAACCACTACTTTCGTTGTTTCCTCCTTTGGATTATAACCAATCTTCCATGGAAATACACGGTATTGATGTTGCACACCCTTACACAACATATAATTAACTAATCGAGACAAAGCAATTATATAATAATCATAACGACCAAATCTTAGGAGTAATTGTCTAGGTGCGAGTAAACCGATGATGCATCGACCTTTAAAACCTAAGTGTTTGGACAATAGATCTCGTTGCTCATTCAGTTCTGGTGCTCCTGTAGATAGTTTCATCACTACTGAGTGATGCAAGCCTTCCTCCACAGCAAATTGTTGTCGTTCCTCTATGGTAAAAATTACAGTAGGCTCACCATGAACGAACTGCACCGATTTGAGTTTTGTAGATGTGCGATGAATAGGATCTGTTTTTGTTTCGATTTGCTGAGCATATGTGAGTTTTGTTGATGGCTCTCCCACTGCCAAAGGCTGGGGAGAGGACGATGCATCCATGCCCCTTCAAAACTCCATCAAGATGATAGCAAAAACAGAATTCAAACCGAAACAAATCTGCCCAGTTTGCGATTTGCTACAATGACTGGCGCACCAAATTTAAGATTTGGAAAAATTGATTATGCTAATAAGAACAAAAACAAAACAAATGGCGGCTGCTATCTAGTGTTTAGGGTTAGGTTTTTTTGTTGTCTTTCATGGTGGAAGATGAAGAAGTCATGAATGGTCTTGTCTTGAAGATGGAAGATGGTTGCTCCTCTTAGCCTCTAGGTCTTACTAGTTATAACTCAATATACATATACCACATATTTCTTCTCTGCCTTTTTATATGATACCTTTTTAGGTCTTCCCCCCCCCCCCCCCCCCAACACACACACACCCCAAAAAAAAAAGAAATTTTGACAACTTTTTATATTTGGAAAAAATTCTTCAACTTTATAACTTTTTATTGCAACCCATCAACACATATACATTGTAAAGGGCTAGAAAGCCATACAATCTTACAATTTATTTATAAAAATCCACCAAAACTTCACTTGAACTACACAACATATGAATACGTTAAAGAACAGGACTTTATACTGAAATTCAAGTTCTCAAAAATTAATGACCACCAAATTGAACTTCCATGCCGAACCATCAACACATATACATCACAAAGTGCTATAATCGAAACAAAATTCTAATTCATATATAAAAATCCAACAAATTGATAAGAAATTAATACAAGAAAGAAAAGAAGGTTGAACAAATTGCTAATTCTGTGGAAACCCATCAACACATATACACCATTTGTCTAAACATTATACTCCTCGTTTCATATTATTTGAGTTACTTTCCTTTGTAGTATGTTTCAAAATAAATGATATATTTTTAAATTTAAAAATAATTCAACTTTAAATTTTTCATTTTACCCCGCAAACCTTTTACCCTTTAATCTTTTAAGATCACAAATTTTGAAAGTTTTGTTCGTTTTTCTTAAACTTTGTGCCGAGTCAAACTATCTCAAATAATATGAAACGGAAGGTATGTAAAAAATTACACCATATATATAGGTCAAAAATTTTAAAGATCCTAAATTAAATTTCTAACTTTGCCGCCGAAGGAACTCATTTCCTAGAATTTCACACATAAAAACTGAAACAAAGTTCAAGCACATGACTTACGAGCACATTAAAGAATATATGGAACCTGGGAGTAGAGGTAATTGGCAGCAGGATACGGACGAATATACATCCTGTGAACATCAGTGGGAGGAAGAAGCAAAAAATGCTTCTCACCAGAAACAACAGCGTATATGTTCTCATAATGATCCTTATGAAATGAAGTTTCAGACAAATCATTACCAATCCAAAGGTTCACAGCTTCAGGCAAACACCCAAGAGCTTCAGAAGCCCAAGTAAACTCCGGGTCACAATCGTGACTCAAAGGCCCATATTCACTACGAAAACAATCATTCTGCTGCTGCAGATAACCCACACAATTTGGGTCCGATTCTAAGACCCTCGTCAAAGTATCAGGAAAAGGGATACGTTGAACTTCAGCAGAGGCGAAACAAATAATGGAAGAGTGGGGTGTGGGATAAGTGCGTCAGCTTTGCCTGTAGGGGTGAGATGAAGGGAAACGGAGGAGGAAGAGAGAGTATTGAGGAGATAAGGGGTGGAATGCCAGAGAGTGGTGGCTGGCCAGTGGTTTATGGCGTTGGAAATGAGGCAGGGTTTGTTGGGGGAGACGTGGTCGCGGAGGAATTGGAGAGGGGTGGGTGGGGAAGAGAGTTGGCCGATATGGGTGCTGGAGCCTAGGCTTAGATCTCGAACTTCTTCCCAGAGGTTTTCCATGGGTTCTTCCATGGCTGTGCTTACCAATGGGAAATGTCTGCTTATATTGCTATTTTCAATTTTTTTTTTTTGTAGTCTAGTTTTTGAGGCTATTTGGTAAAGAATATAAAAATATTAACAGAATCAAGATACTTGTTAAGTAATAACATGCAATTTTGTTTTATAAGCGTTACTAATAGTTATTTCGTAAAAATGATAGTATAAGATTAAAATTCAGATAGTTTCAACAAAAAAAGAAAAACAAAATATGATACATTTATATAACTTACACCCTTTGGTAAATGGAAATATTAGTTTTTTCATCACTATATCGTCCAGAAATCTTTAAAAACGTGTGCCTTTGAAAAGAAAAAAAATACTATTTTTACAAGTTACAACTTAAGGACCAGAATAAAATAGAAGAGTAAAACGAGACCTAAAACAGGTGACTACAATTCATTTCAGCTCATGTTATATAAAGGAAAAGGTGAGAAAATATATGCATATTCTCTACTTTTTTAACATCCATCAGCTGAAAGCACTTTTTGTTGCAAAAATATTGGTGATTAAGGAGAATAAAAGGTTTAGCTTGAGGCGTGTTAAAGATACTGTTCTTAAGGATATTTCGTCGACACCGAGATAAATAATATTAGGCGTATTTCCCATGATTCAACAAGCTTTTCTAGTATAACTAGGAGTAGAAACAACAAAGATTTATAAGAAGAAAATCCAGCACAAAAAAAAGAAGAAAAGTTTTTTCTATTTTCACACACTCCATGAACACAAATAAATAGATTTATATATTGTCCAAGAAAATGGACATCTGAAAATGAAAAACGGTAAAATCATTGAGGATTTAATGCCAAAGCAAAACTCCACTATCTGATAAGAAAGCTTACAAGCTATAAAGGTTTTTCAAAATTTTATTTCCATACGATTAACATACACAAGTAATGTATAAGAATACAAACACAAATAAAAATCATTAAAGCTATCAAATTAGTAAAAAACGTTAAGAATTAGTATAATTTTAAGGCTACGTGATTGTCGCCTCGTAAGTAACGTATATGTTATTACCATTCAATTACCAGATTTTGTTTGTCAAAAATTGAATTCAAACTTATCAAATAGTTGTTAAATATATTTAAAATAATTATTATAATAACGACTCATTATTATAATATAAGAAAATGAATCTAGACATAATTTTGGAGTATTTCTTTTTGAGATATTTAAAATATCTTTTTTAACAATCCCCACATAGATCAAAAGAATATTATAGAAGAAAATTAAATAAGAAATTTTGCTGGGTTTTCACAAATGAGCATAATGCGTCGAATCTGGTGTCTCTTGGACTATGAACCAGACCTAGATAAAATAAGATTAAACTTACAGAACAAATGGTGAAGCTTAGAACTTCTATGAACCAAGAATTCTTTTGTATTAGAGTCTTATCTATCACATTATACTCACACACACTTTGTTGTTTATCGCGGTTTTGCACTAATAGGCCATGCGAGCGCCTGATTTTCATGAGTGCTCTAGGAAATTTTTTTGCCATAAATTTCATAGGAGCGGACCAACTCCACACTCATATAGGTCCATCCATCAAATGTATTCTGCAGCACAATACAACACATATAAAGGCAATGGATTATTAGATTAAGAGTTTAATAGCTCAACCTCTAATTCCTTGCAGTTTTGCACAATATATATATATATATATATATATATATATATATATATATATATATATATATATATATATATATATATATACACACACACACACACCATAGGAAGGGACATAATTTAATAGTGCCCATTTGATCAACTAATGACTTATTATTACCCATATGAACCTACTTCATGGGATCTCCAATCACATATGTTGGGTTACGATCATAGTTGATCTAACTCAAATTGGCAAAAGTCACATTCCCCTCGATGTTTCGGATATTAACTTTCTTCCCAAAGGTTTAGTCAGAGGATCAGCCAAATTCACTTCTGACATTACATAATCTATGGAAATAATTCCATCTTTCAGCAGCTGCTTTATGACATTATGTCTCAATCGGATATGTCTACTCTTCCCATTAAAAGATTTATTTTTGACAATAGCTATTGCGGCTTGACAATCACAATTCATCGACACAGAATGTGTCGGTTTAATTCCTAATTGAATACTCGCCAAAAGGTTCTTTAACCATTTAGCCTCATTGCCAGCTAATTCCAATGCCACAAACTCAGATTCCATTGTAAATCTAGCTATTATTGTTTGTTTAGCTGATTTTCATGCCACAACACCCCCACCGAGGGTGATCACATAACCACGAGTGGATTTTGTCTCATTTGAATCAGAGGTCCAGTTAGCATCACTATATCCTTCTAGTACAGTGGAAAATCTACTATATTTAATACCATAGTTTGTGGTACCTCTCAAATATTTCATTATTCTTACTAATGTATTCCAATGATCATGACTTGGGTTTTGAGTATATCTACTCAATCTACACACAACATATGCACTATCAGGTCAAGTAAAATTCATCAAATGCATTAGACCCAATTACTTGAGCATATTTATTTTGATCTACAGCATCTTCCTTATTCTTTTTTTAATAGACTACTAGCATCATAAGGAGTGCTTACAGGTACCACATCAAAATTATCAAAATTTTTAAGAATTCTTTCAACATAATGTTCTTGGGGTTTGCCCTTTTTTAATATATTGTGCTTTTATCACCATTAGCTTTTCCTCGCTCGCTTTTCTTTTTCTTTTCTTCCTATTCTTTCTTCTGCTTTTTGTGAGTGTGTGTGGGTGTGTTCTGTTTTCTTGGACATGTGCCTTATCTTTCCGGCGAGGATCTCCGGCAAGCTACAGTACTTTGGGCGACCCCCGTTCAGATTTTCGGCATGAGCTAAGCAACACCGGCCGAGGACGTGCAAGAGTTGGTAGCAGTTGACCTCGTGCGCATCAAAGCCTACTTTCAGATTTTTCCACCGGGAGTTGGTACCTCCTGCTCTCTTTTTTATTCTGTATACCTTTTTACATATACCAGCTAGCATTCCGTGTGAGGGTTACTCTGTTGCTATCTAGTTCGCATATTTTTGCGTATTCCGCTATAGTGCGTGTGTGCGTCACTATTAGCTATAGTCGGTTGGAGAGATAGTGGCCGCGGCGGGGGATGATAGTGTAAGGTCATGTCCTCGGGGGTGGGGGCGGTGGCGGGGGTGAGTAGGGGGCAGGGAGTGGTCCTGTGGGTAGGGCGGGAGGTAAGGGTGGGAAGAGGGTAGCGGACGCTCATAGATTAAAGATTGGGTCATGGAACATAGGCACTCTGACGGGTAAGTCCATTGAGTTGGCGAAGGTTCTTCATAGAGGAGTGTTAACATAGCCTGTGTCCAGGAGACTAGGTGGAAAGGGTCGAAGGCGAGGAATGCAGACGGGTTTAAGCTGTGGTATTCTGGGGTCGTAAGAGGTAAGAATGGAGTGTGCAACTTGGTAGATAGGGATCTAAGGGAGTCCGTGGTCTAGGTTAGGCGAGTGAATGATAGGTTAATGTCTATTAAGTTGGTTATTGGGGGTTGCGTCCTCAACGTCATCAGCGCAAACACGCCGCAAGCGGGCTTAGACGAGGAGGTTAAGAGGCGCTTTTGAGAGGGCTTGGATGATCTGGTGAGTAGTATTCCCCAATCTGAGAAGTTAGTTATTGGAGGGTACTTTAATGGTCATATTGGGGTTGATGCTGGTGGTTATGGTGAGGTGCACTGTGGCTTTGTCTTTTGGGTTAGGAACGGAGGAGGCACGTCACTGCTTGATTTTGCCAGGGCTTCCGAGCTTCTGATTGGGAACTCGACATTTCAGAAGAGGGAGGAGCATTTGGTCACCTTCAAGATTTCGGCGGCGAGGACTCAGATTGATTACCTCTTCCTCAGAAGGAGCGATAGGGGTATGTGCAAGGACTGCATGGTTATTCCGGGAGAGTCCCTTTCGACTTTTCATAGACTCCTAGTGATGGATGTCGGTCTCTAGGTGAAGAGGAAGAGGAGGGTGCTGGGGGACAACCGCGGAATAGATGGGGTGCTTTGACTAAGGAGAAAGCAGAGGAGTTGGAGAGGAGGTTGGCCGAGGGCGGAGCTTGGAGAAGATCTGGTGAAGCGGACGCTATGTGGTCAGAGACGGCGAACTTGGTTAGGGAGGTAGCACGGGATGTGCTCGGGGTAGCCAAGGGCTATTCAAACAGACATCAGGGTGACTGGTGGTGGAACAATGTAGTCGAAGGAAAAGTTGAGGTGAAGAAGGCAGCGTTTGCTAAGTTGGCAGGGAGCACAAGCGAGGAAGAACGGAGATCGAACAGGGAGATCTACAAGGTGACAAAGAAAGAAGCAAAGCTGGCGATTACGGAAGCTAAAACGCGGTGTTTGGTTGCATCTACGAGGAATTAGGGGAGAAAGGGGGGGACAGGAAGTTATTCCGGTTAACGAAAGCTAGGGAAAGGAAGGCGCGCGATCTTGACCAAGTTAGGTGCATCAAGGGCGAGGATGGTAGAGTTCTGATGGGGGAGTCTCAAGTCAAGCAGAGGTGGCAGGCGTACTTTCGAGGCTTACTTAACGAGGAGGGGGATCGTAACATAGAGCTAGGGGAGTTGGGGCATTCCGAGCAACATAGAGACCTTTGGTACTGCATGCGCATTAGGGTGGAGGAGGTCATGGGGGCTTTGCGTAGGATGAGTAGGGGTCGAGTGACCGGGCCTGACGAGATCCCGGTGCAGTTCTGGAAATGCATGGGTAGGTCAGGAGTGGAGTGGCTCTCAAGGTTGTTCAATGCGATCTTCAGGACCAAAAGGATGCCGGAGGAGTGGAGGTGGAGTACAGTGGTGCCCTTGTCCAAGAACAAAGGGGCCATCCAGTGCTGCAACAACTATAGGGGTATCAAATTAATAAGTCACACCATGAAGGTTTGGGAGCAGGTGATCTAGGTGAGGGTGAGGGAGATGACATTTATATCTGTGAACCAGTTTGGATTCATGCCGGGTCGCTCCACTACAGAAGCTATCCACCTTGTTAGGAGGCTGGTGGAGCAGTTCAAGGATAAGAAGAAAGACCTGCACGTGGTGCTTATCGACTTGGAGAAGGCATATGACAAGGTGCTATGGAGGTGCTTGGAGGCAAAGAGTGTGCCAGAAGCCTATATCAGAGTAATCAAGAACATGTAAGATGGAGCTAAGACTAGGGTTAGGACAGTGGGTGGCCACTCAGACCATTTTCCAGTGGCTATGAGGCTTCATCAAGGATCGACGCTTAGCCCTCTCTTGTTTGCCTTGGTGATGAATGTGTGCCTTGGTGTATGCTATTTGCTGATGACATAGTCTTGATTGACGAGACGAGGGTTGGTGTTATTGAGAGATTAGAGGTATGGAGACAGACTCCCGAGTCTTAGGGTTTCAAAATAAGCAGATCTAAGACAGAATACCAGGAGTGCAAGTTTAGCGCCGAGCCTAGCGAAGTAGGCAGGGACGTGATGATTGGATCTCAGGTCATCGCCAAGAGGGACAGTGTCGGATATCTTGGGTAGGTGATTCAGGAGGACGGAGGGATTCACGGGGACGTCATTCATCGCATAGGAGCGGGGTGGTCAAAGTGGTGGCTTGCATCAGGAGTCCTATGTGACAAGAAAGTTCCATAGAAACTCAAGGGGAAATTTTATAGAGCCGTGGTTAGACCTACCATGTTGTATGGGGCGGAGTGCTGGCCAGTGAATAACTCTCATGTTCAGAGAATGAAGGTTGCGAACATAAGGATGCTCAGCTGGATGTGCACCGGGTTAGATAAGATTAAGAATGAAGTAATTCGAGAGAAGGTGGGGGTGGCCCCGGTGGATGAGAAGATGGGAGAAGCGAGGCTGAGGTGGTTTGGGCATGTGCGGAGGAGAAGTCCTAATGCCCCAGTGAGGAGTTGTAAGCAACTGGCGATTGTCGGCATACGGCGAGGCAGAGGGAGGCCTAAGAGGTATTGGGGAGAGGTGACTAGGTATGACATGGCTAGAATGCGGGTTTCCGAGGACATGGCCCTTGATATGAAAGTCTGGAGGTTTCGTATCAGGGTTGTAGGGTAGGGGCTTCTAGAGTTTTTCGTACTCCTCTCCCGGGGTTGGGTGAGGCTTAGCAAGGCTATCCATAGATGATTTGTGTATTGGATTGTTTCTCCCTTATGGTAGTTATTTATGGTAGTTACTATCTAATTATTGCATGCTATTTTATTTATGATTTTTTTGTTTAGATAATTATTTACGCTATTTCTGCTGGAGTTATTAATGCTCTTTTGTTTTTATTTTTGTTTTTCCTTTCCTTCACTGAGCCGACGGCCGATTGGAAACAGCCTCTCTGCCCTTTCGAGTAGGGGTAAGGCCCGTCTACATATTACCCTCCCTAGACCCCACTTTGTGGGAATATACTGGGTAGTTGTTATTGTTGTTGTTGTTGTTTCAACATAATGTTCTTGAGTCAACATCACACTATTGATATCTCTTATAATTTTCATGCCTAAAATAACACTAGCTTCTCCCATGTATTTCATCTCAAAATTAGAAGACAAGAATAATTTGGTTTTATGTACCAAATCAGCTAGAACTAAAGATAAGCATGTCATCCACATAAAGGCAAATAATAACACATGTATCATCTACACATTTTGTATAAACACATTTTTTATAAACACATTTATCTACTTCAATTGATGAAAGTCATCATTAATAAATACTTGATCAAATTTTTCATGCCACTATTTAGGCGCTTGCTTTAGACCATATAAAGATTTGAGCATTTTACATATCTTATTTTCTTGGCGAGACACTATACAACCCTTAGGTTGCTCCATGTAAATTTTCTCATCCAAATCACCATTTCAAAAAAGCAGTTTTAACATCCATTTGGTGAATGTAAAGTTTATAAATAGAAGATACGACAAGTAAAACATGAATCGAGGAAATTCTAGTTACAAGAGCATAAGTGTCAAAATAATCAATATTTTGCTTTTGGGTATAACCTTTTGCAACAAGTCTAGCTTTGTATTTATCAATGGAACCATCCGGATTAATCACTATGGTCCAATCAACCACTCAGTGGTTATCAAAGTCAACTCAATAATCTCAAAGTCACTAACTCGGGCTATTTTCTTCCAAAAACCTTGTTTCAAACCATAAGCATGCAGTTAAGTGTGTTGGTGCCAAATAAAGTATGAAAGAATATTTTTTTAGAGAATGACTTGATTACGAATTTTATTCAATACTACAACTAATATCATTGCCTAAACACAAAACAGACTCATTTCCTTGAGAAAGTTATCATTCCATCCATCCTCAGGAAGAGTCACCCGGTTCATACAAAAGACAAACTTTGAAAAGAACTGTGGAATTAAGAAAATCAAAGGTTTATTATCCACATTATTAATAAAAAATAAAATATACTAACATAAAAATAAACTACTAACTTAAATAAAATGAAAGTAAACAAATAAAGAAGCTAATGAAAGAAATAATTACTAAAGATAGATAAAATAAAAAGACATAACCTTCCAATTATTACATTCCAAATGTATCATCAAATAAGCTTCACCCCCCTCCCCGAATTTAAGTAAGCATTGTTCCTAATGCTTAACAAAATAAGAGAAAAATTAGAGAGGACGAAGAAACTTCCTAAGTGCCCTTGGACATCTCTGTGTCCCCAGCAACATTACTCCCTATTGGCTCAGCCAAGTGAATATCATCATCAAATCTAGGCGTGGCTGGAGTGGTGAACATCACACGCATTGCATCTACATTGTCCGCGGCAAGGAATGGCGCCTCAATTGACAAGCTGGCGCATCCTGTGTAGATGTTTTTGGGGCGGCCTGGGATGGGTCAAGCATCATGTCAAAACGAAAATCCCCAACTGTAGCTAGCCGGGTCACCATAGTCCAGAGCTTAACAACAGACTTCTTGCTATCTTGGGACTTCTGCATCTTCTTCACCTATTTGGTAGACCCCTCAATAACAGACCATGCTACACCAGTGTGTCCATAATCGCCTTCTGGTTGTCCAATATCTTGTGCAGCATCTCATCAATGTCAGCAGGATCCCTTGGTGCCTTTATGGATGACTTCCCTGCATTAGCACTGGCGATCTCATACAGCTTTGAAGTAGTTGTATGCATCCAGTTATTAAAACTCGCCAATGTCTAGAAGACTCGCAGAGCACAAAGCTTCCTCTAGGCATGACATCGACCTCGAAGATAGAGTAGGGATTGCCATAGGAGTTTTTGAAGGAGTTGTAGAGGGAGTTGAACATGTCGGCTCAGGCATAGCAGTTGTTGCACTAGTAGAAAGCTGATATAAATGGAATATCAGCTGTATCAAAAATCACAACCATTGTCTCATCAAACTCGCCAACATAAGTAGAAGGCTTTGCACTTTTCTTCGAGTTACTCGGATCCTACAACTTGTACCACTCAAAAGTCCCTTTCGGCTTTACCTTTGTGTCAAATGGCCTGGGCTCTACCTTCGCATCTTGAAGATACGCAGTAATGGTGCTAGGGTAGGTGTAAGCACTGTTACTTTGTTGTTTAACCAGGAAACTATTGGCCAAAATCAGGGCACCCACATTGTTCAGGTAACTGGCCATGATAGATGCCACCAAAATCGCTCGCAGAACAAGTAGATTGTTCTCCTTCTGGCTCGGGTCAATCCTGCTACATACAAAGGTTTGCCAACCTTTTGCCTAAAATCTTAGCGTGTTCCAGAGAATAGGCACCCTAGTAGTAATCCATTATGGAGGTAGCCCTGGTGCTAAAAGCTCTGAAAGTTACGACCGATCCTCTTATATCAAATCCAACTTCTCTAAGTACTCCCTCGACTTGAAATCCTCAAATCCCAAGTATGCATTCAACTTGTGCTGATCAAATTTCACCTTGAGGTTGTGTACTTTGGTTACCTTTGTCCCTTTGCAGATGCGTGATGTGTTGGCATAAAACTCGTGGACAAGGTTCTCCTTGACATCCACTAACTTCTCTGTAAATAGCATCCATCCCTTTCTCTTTTTGAACTACTAAGGAGCTGCCAGATTATACTTATCAAGATCTATCAATAGAAACTGCCACTCATGAGTCAATGACCTCAACAACCACCACAGTCACAAATCAGCGAAAGCGTGATAGCTCACGAATTTATCCTCCCAAGCCTCCTTATTCTGTTTTCGAGCTAATCGGCAGAGGTACCTTCTCCCCTTCTCCCATCATCAGGAACATCACCAGAACCAAACCCTGTAGCACACTTGGGGGCAGGGCACCTTTTCCCCGACCCCTTGAAGACTCTTTTCTTCCCTTAGATGATTCGCCGCATCCTCATACTCGAACCATTGTCTGTATCAACACAAAGAGAATTTTCAATTGCAAATAATACTTCCACACAGTTAAGATCAAGTAAGGGAGGGAGAACAATTTAGAAATAGTTGGTTACAGAGGAATAAACATGCTACAGAAATGGAAATGTGCAATCCGCACATTTTGATGTGCAACCCATAGAATGAGAGAGTGGACAATACAATTTTAAGTGCGACCTTACTTCTGTCAATAAATTTCAGAGGCCTCAGATGCCTCTTCTGTGATGGAGTGTGAGATGCTAATGTTTGGTCATAGAATTCATCTGCGGTCCACAAAATTATAAGTGTGGTCCACATAACTGGGTCTTATAGGGCAAGCCTCACACAGGCAGTGTGGACTTAATACACGACCTCTCTAAGAATTCTACAGTCCGCACGACTAAAGTGCGGCTGGAAAAAAACTTTCCTTCACCCAGCCACCCTATTCAACAAGTTGCGCACCATACAATTTTACGTGCGGCCACAAATTCCAAAAATAAACGAACAGGTCAATAAGTTTACCTAGGTTTTGCAAATACTTGTTTAAATCTAATCAGTGACATGGTATACACATAGGATTCAACTAACACAGCCCATTCTAGCATGTTTCAACAACTATCCAGTACAAATATACCCCATATGGATACTTGGATGAAATATAATAATAGGTGTCCTGAAAAGAAGCTAAAAACAAAACAATAAATTCAAAATCAAAATAAAACAAAATTAATATGAAATGAAGCATACATGATGATGTAAGTGTGCAAGACTGTGTGAGTGTAGATGTGTGTGTGTGTGTTTAACATTATGAGATCCTCATGTAAGCACAATGAATTTTCAAGAGAGTGAAGAGTGTAAAAGGAGGACTAAACTTGCATTTATACTTAGAGTAATTGAGAGGTAACATGGCTGAGTGCAGCCGTGTAGTTCCTAGTGTGGTCCGCACTTTTCCACTTGGCCTTAGTTTTCTGATTCTCATGTGTGGTATGCACAAGCATGTACGTCAACATAATTTTCCTTGCGGTCGCACAATTCTCCGCAATGATAGGGAAAAAGTTCAGTCTTGTCATTTGACATCCAATTTCACTCCTGGAAGTGCAGTTCGCAGATGAGATATGCAGTCGTACAAACTCTTCTATGATGGCACAGTTTTTCTGCAGCCGCACAATTGAAAAGCGCGACACATATTTTCTTCTTCACTTATGAAATTTTGTCCATGCTTATATCATCTAACACTTTACCCTGCAGCACACTTCAAATCAAGGTTAAAACAACAAATAGCGTCTAACTACAAAAAGAAAAAGGAAAATAATTTGGGTTTCCTCCCAAGAAGCATTTGATTAAAGGTCGGGGCATGACACAATGTTAAAGCATCCTCAAGTGAAGTAAATGACCTACACCACTTGGATCTCTCCAACTTTTCCCCAATAGTGCTTCACCCAGTGGCTTTTAACTCAAAATATTTCATTGTTCTTGTTCTTCAGATCCTATACACCAAAGGGTGTCACACCAATAATTCCAAAGGACCACTCCGCATGGACTTGAAATTTATGGCATCCTCAACCTTGAGTTAAACAACAACACAAGATCATCGACCTTGAAATCTTTGTTCCAAATGTATTTGTCATGAAGATATATCATCTTTCTTTGTACAATGATGAACTCTTGTATGCATGGCAACGAAACTCATCCAATTGAGTCATTTGTGCAACCCGCAAGTTAGTGGCTACATCCCAATCAAGATTCAATTTCTTCAAGGCCCACATTTCCTTGTGTACTAGTTCAACCAGAAGATGACAAATTTTCCCAAACACTAACCGGTATGGAGACATTCTGACAGATATTTTGTAAGCCGTCCTATAAGCCCATAACACATCATCAAGCTTCTTGGACCAATTCGTCCGATTTGCATTGACCATTTAGGCAAGTTACTTTTTATCTCCCGGTTGGAGACTTCTACTTAACCACTAGCTTGTGGATGATAGGGAGTCATGACCTTGTGTGTAACGCCATAGTTACTAAGTAAAGTGTCAAAAGACCTGTTGCAAAAGTTTGACCCCCCATCGCTTATGATTGCACGTGGAGTACCAAATCTTGTAAAAATATTCTTCTTCATGAAAGCTACTACACTTCTGGCCCCATTGTTTGGTAAAGTAGTAGCCTCAACCCATTTGGAAACATAATACACCCGATCAAGATGTAAGTATTTCCACAAAAACTCACAAAGGTCCTTTAAAGTCAATGCTCCAAACATAAAATATATCAATCTCCAAGATCGTTGTTAGAGGCATTTCATTTTTCTTTGAAATTCCACTAACCCGTTGACATTCATGACATATTTTCACTAAATCACTTGCATCCTTAAGAGTCGACTAATACAAAAAAAAACTTAGAACTTTTGCCCCCATCCTTGCTCCACCATGATTACCACCATATGGTGAAGAATGACAAGAGCCGAGAATATCACCTTGCTCTTATTTCATTACACAACTTCTAAACACCCCATCCATATAAATCCGGAAAAGGTATGGCTCATCCCAATAGTAATCTTAACAATCTCTTTTGATCTTCTTCCTTTGGTTTGAAGAGAACTCATCCAGAATGATACCACTCACAAGAAAATTTGTCAAATACGCAAACCACGGTACGTCTTTCATTGATAGTGCCAAAAGTTGCTCATCGGGAAAAGGGTCATTGATTTCGAGGCCATCATATGGCCTCCTGTCTAGAGACGAGTGGTCCGCCACTTGATTTTCACTCTCTTTCTTGTCTTGAGTGTTAATATCAAATCATTGTAACACGATTAACCATCTAATCAAACGAGATTTAGATTCCTTATTGCTCATAAGATAGAGAAGTGCCATATGATCCGTGTGGACATTAACTCTGGCACTCATCAAGTATAGGCGGAACTTTTCAATTGTAAACACAATAGCAAGGAGCTCTTTCTATGTAATGGTATAGTTGACTTGGGCATTATTCATGATCTTACTAACATTTTAAACCCCATCAAAAACTTTGCCGATACATATTCCCAAAATAGACTCAACTGATGCATCACTTGCATCACACATAAGCTAAAAAGGCAAGCTCTAATTTGGAGAGGTAATGATAGGAGTGATTGTCAAGTTGAGCTTGAATTCTTAAGAAGCTCGCATACAATCATCACTTAAATGCAACTTGGCATTCTTCTCAAGGAGCTTACACAATGGGTTCGCCACTTCAGAGAAATATTTGATAAAGCACCAGTAGAAACCCGCATGACATAAGAAGCTTTGCACACCCTTCATCAAAGTTGGGGTGTGGAATCTTAGAAATCACTTCAATTATTGCTTTGTCAACTTCAATGTCATTCTTTGAGATTTTATGTCCAAGGACAATGCCTTCCTCGATCATGAAATGACATTTCTCCTAATTGATGACCAAATTAGTTTCTTCACATCTAGCCAACACTTTGTCTAAATTTGCAAGACAATCATCAAAAGAATCCCCAATGACCGAGAAGTCATCCATGAAAAAATTCATTGTATTCCTTTACCATGTCCATGAAAATAGCCATCATACACTATTAAAAAGGCGCTGGTGCATTACATAAACTAAAAAAGTGTGGTGCGGGCACGTTGGCCCTGGCCTCGACGATTTAGTTGTGACACTTGAGGCCTTGCCGTCAAACTCACCTAATGGCATATTTCCAAGCTCATTGTTAGCCAATTTATACCTATGATTTCTTCAACAATTAGTAACAGGGAAGGGAAAGAAGATATTTCAAGAACACACTCAGATATATAGCCAATACACACCCCTGGCATGATACTAAATATTGATCCACATCCAATCCGCACTCAATAGTGAGTGAAAACGGTCATTGATATATAGTACCCAATAAAAGTCGGGGTTGAATTCCAAATGGAGTTTGTGAGGGGTGTTAGGGTAGAAACTTGACATGAGCATGTGAAACAACTGAATTGCACTTATGTTCCAATTCCAAAATTAGCACTAACAAATTTTCACTAATTAGGAAAAAGTAGAAAGAGTATAATTGTTCTCGATCAAAAGGGAAAAAGTCTAAGGATTTGTTGATAAGGGTGTATTATAACTCTCAACTCTCAATTACCCACTCAATATCTCTTAGTAACTCTCTTGATACGGATTTGTTACCAGCTTTATTATTTTATTATAACTCAGTAGAGCCCTGACCTTCCTCGTCACTACCCAATCGAGGTTAGTCTTGGCACTTACTAAGTACCGCTATGGTATACTCACGCCTATTCCACGCATGTTTTTCATGTGCAGATCCAGGTACCTCCACTCAGGCACACTATTAATAAGGCATGAGGACTACAGAGACTTCAAGGTAGATCTGCCACATCCGCAAACCGAAGAGTCTCCCTCTTTACTCTATCATTAGTACTTAGTTTTCTTTTCTTCCTGTTGTTAGACATTATGGAGTTTAGAGCCTTTATTATACATTTCTATAGCCTGTTTTACCGTGAGTTTCGAGTTTTGGGATTTGTTTTAGACTTGTGATATTGAGTTGTATATGCCGAGCGGCATTTAGTACAATTTCCTTTCTAGATAATTAATTTGGTTTTCTCTATTTTTCGCAATTATTTTACTCTGCAAATGTTAGGCTTACCTAGTCGTGGGGACTAGGTGCCATCATGACATATTCACGGTTGGTGAACTAGGGTTGTGACAAGTTAGTATCAGAGCTCTAGGTTCATAAGAGTCATGGAACACATGCCAGTTTATTAAATTTTTGCTGATCGGTATAGAGACGTCTATACTTATCTACGAGAGGCTATGTAACTATTTATGAAAAATATTCACTTCATTGAATTCCTTGTCGTGCTATATTTTGACATCAATTCTAAAACTTATGTCTTTTATTCTCTCACGGATGGTGAGGACACATGCTACTCAGGATGATCAGGTCTCCGCGCACCCTACTGCAGCCGCCAGAGGCAGGGGCCGGGGTAGAGGCCGTAGAGGCGCACGTGGTGCAGCTAGAGCATCTGCGCAAGTTGCCACTAAGGTACCACTACAAAATCCAACCGGAGTTCAGGTATCTGACACTCCTACAGGTACTACTACTCCAGCTCTTCAGGAGACATTAGCTTAGTTCATGTTTATATACACCACCTAGGCTTAGGCGGGCTTGCTTACCCTCGATGCAGCCACATCCCAGGCCAAAGGAGGGGCCCAGACTCCCGCATCCCACACTCTTGAGTAGAGAGTGCATATGGAGCAGGTCCCAAAGATTATTCCCGTGCTGCCAGCAGTGCTAGTTCAGCTTAATGATGGGTCAGTTACGTCCGAGGACGAGCTGCGAAGGTTGGAAAAGTTCAAGAAATATGATCCTCCAGTTTTCAGAGGATTAGCGACAAATGATGCCTTGGGATTTCTAGAGGAGTGCCAATGTACTCTTCATGCTATGGGCATATTAAAGTCCAGTGGGGTTACTTTTACTGCTTTTCAGCTTTGAAGAGCCGCCTATGATTAACGGCACACTTATGAGATAGACAGTCCAGTCGAAGTTGCTTCACTGACTTTGACCTACTTATCAGAGATATTTATGAGAGAGTTTGGTCCCTAGTGTCTCAGGGATGCATGGCGCATAGGGTTTGAGCATTTGTGCCAGGGACACACGGCACATAGAGTTTGGCCAGACATCCACCGGCTTTGGTTGCTACAGTCCACGAGAGAGTTTGCTGGTTCATTGAGGGTCTTATCCCACCCATCAGATCTAGCATGCCTTGAGAGTTGGAGATGGACATTCCTTATCAGCAGGTAGTGAGCATTGCTAGGAGGATCCAGGGTGTGCTTGCCAGGGAGCGAGTGGAGAGAAAGACCAAGAGGTCTCGAGAGTCGGGCCATTATTCTGGTGCACGTACCCCAACAACAGGTCGACATGGTAGGGGTTTTGTGGGTCGCCTCGTTCATTTAGCTCTTCCAGTAGCCAGTAGTGCTCCAGCTCAGCCTGTACCTCAGGAGCCTTATTATGCACCTCTAATTTCTAGCGCGCCTCCTGCGCGGGGTGCTTTCTGGGGTCGGTCCAGCAGACCTGGCCCTAGCTAGTAAAAGCTACCGCATCCTCCCAAAGCTTGTTTTGAATGTGGCGATACACTCCATGTGGTTAGGGACCGCCCTAGACTTAGTAGGGGTGCATCTTCAAAGTCTACTCAGCCACAACATACTTCTCAGAGTTTTCAAGCCATGATCACAGCTCCAGCTACCACCCCATCTGCCCAGCTAGCTAGAGGCAGAAGTCGGGGAGATAGAAGTCGCCCTCAAGAGAGGGGACGGGCCAGATATTATGCTATTAATATTTGTACCAAGGTTGTTTCCTCTGATTATGTCATTACAGGCATTATACTAGTTAGTCACAGAGAGGCATCGGTTCTATTCGATCCAGGCTCTATATACTCTTATGTGCCTCCTTAGTTTGCTCCGCATTTGGGGGTAGCCCGAGATTCCTTGAGTTCTCCTGTTTATGTTTCTACTCATATGGGAGATTCTCTTATTATGGACCGTGTTTATTGGTCTTGTTTGGTTACTATTCGTGGTTTTGTGACCGGAGAGGATTTATCGTTACTCGATATTTGTGACGCTGGCTATGCCACGTATTCCGTATATTGAGTGTAGTGGTAGATTAGATCACTCTCCCAATAAAGTTATCTATTTTCTTAAAGCTCAATGTATGGTTGAAAAGGGGTGCATCAGTATTTAGCTTATATGAGAGATGTCAGTGTTGATACCCTTTCTGTTAATTCTGTCCCAGTGGTACAAGTTTATCCCGATGTGTTTCTAGCTGATTTTCTGGGTGCCACCTGATAGAGACATTGATTTTGGTATTGACTTGTTGCCACGCACTCAGCCCATTTCCATTCCTCCGTATAGTATGGCTCCTCATGTGTTGAAGGAGTTGAAGGATCTATTACAAGAATTGCTTGATAAGCGTTTTATTTGACCTAGTGTTTCACCGTGGGGCGCTCCTATCTTGTTTTGTGAAGAAAAAGGATGGTTCTACGCGCATATGTATCGATTATCGTCCGTTGAACAAAGTTACAGTGAAGAACAGTTATCCTTTGCCTCGTATTAATGATCTATTTGACTAGCTTCAGGGCGCACATGTGTTTTCTAAGATTGATTTGCGCTTAGGTTATCACCATTGAAGATTGGGGAGCCGGATATCCCGAAGACTACCTTCAATACTTGGTATGGTCATTACGAGTTCCTTGTTATGTCATTTTGATTGACTAATTACCCATCAACTTTTATGCATTTGACGCACAATGTATTCAGGCCCTATCCTGACTCTTTTGTCATTGTTTTCATAGATGATATTCTTGTATACTCTCGGAATTGGGTAGATCATGAGAAGGACCTGAGGACAGTGTTTCAAACCCTGAGAGAGAAGAAATTATATGCAAAGTTCTCAAAATGTGAGTTTTGGTTGAGTTCTGTGGCATTCTTGGGCCACGTGGTATCGAGTGAGGAAATTCGAGTGTATTCAAAGAAGGTGGAGGCCGTGCAGAGTTGGCTCAGGACCTCCTTCGCTATAGATATTCGCAGATTTCTTGGCTTGGCGGGTTATTACCGTCATTTTGTGGAGGGGTTTTCGTCGATTGCAGCCCCTATGACTAGATTGACCCAGAAGGGTGCTCCATTTCAGTGAACATAGGAGTGTGAGGCGAGCATTTAGAAGCTCAAGACAGCTTTGACTACAACCCCTATCTTGATATCGCCTCGGGGTCCTATACAGTTTATTGTGATGCCTCACGGGTCGGACGTAGAGTGGTGTTGATGTAGGACGGTAGGGTGATTGCCTACGCATCCAGACAACTAAAGATACATGAGAAGAATTACCCTATCCATGACCTTGAGTTAGCTGCTATTGTTCATGCATTTAAGATCTGGCGTCATTATTTATACAGCGTGACTTGTGAGATTTATATAGATCATCGGAGTTTACAGCACTTTATCAAGAAAAAAGATCTGAACTTGCGCCAAAGGATGTGGTTTGAGTTAGTGAAGGATTATGATATTACTATTCTTTATCACCCAGGCAAGGACAATGTGGTAGCCGATGCCTTGAGTCGCCGCGCGAAGAGTTTGAAGAGTTTAGCATATTTACCAGCTTCATAAAGACCTATGGCGATGGATGTTTAGGCCTTAGCGAGTCAGTTTGTGAGATTGGATCTTTCGGAGCCCAGCCGGGTTCTAGCTTGCGTGGTTTCTCAGTCTTCATTGTTCGATCGCATTAGGGAGTTGTAGTATGATGACGCTCATTTGCTTGTCCTCAGCATCGCGATGCTAGGGATGTAACCATTGGAGATGACGGGGTATTGAGGATGCATGGTCTGATCTGTGTACCTAATATTGATGACATTCGGGAGTTGATATTGACAGAGTCTCATAGTTCGCGGTATTCCATCCATCTGGGTGCCGCGAAGATATATCAAGACTTAAGACATCACTATTAGTGGAGGCAAATGAAGAAGGACATAGAGGGTTTTGTAGCTAGATGCCTCAACTGTCACCAGATGAAGGCTAAGCACTAGGGGCCGGGTGGGTTACTTCAGCAGATGGAGATTCTGGAGTAGAAATGGGAGAGGATCGCCATGGATTTTGTAGTTGGACTCCCTCAGACTGCGAAGAAGTTCAATGCCATTTGGGTTATTGTAGATCGGCTTACTAAGTCTGCACACTTCATTCCTGTATGTACTACTTATTCATCGGAGCGGCTGGCAGAGATTTATATTAGGGAGATGGTTCGTCTGCATGGCATTCCAGTTTCTATTATTTCGGGTAGAGGTTCTCAGTTTACATTGCGGTTCTGGAGAGCCACTCAGTAGGAGTTGGGTACTCGGGTGATGACGAGCACGACATTTCACCCCAGACAGACGGACAAATGCTCCATGTGTGCGTGATTGAGTTTGGAGGGTCTTAGAATCGGTTCTTGCCACTGGCGGAGTTTTCCTATAACAGTAGTTATCAGTCCAACATTCAGGCGGCACCACATGAGGCTTTATATGGTAGGAGATGCAGCTCCCCGATGGGTTGGCTTGAGCCAGGTGAGGTCAGGCTATTGGGCACTGATTTGGTCCAGGATGTGGTAAAGAAGGTTAAGGTGATTTAGGATAGACTCCGTACAGCCAAGTCTAGACAAAAGAGTTACACGTACCGGAAGGTTCGTGATGTTTCCTATATAATCAGTGAGTTGGTTCTACTTCGGGTCTCGCCTATGAAGGGCATCATGAGAATTGGGAAGAAAGAGAAGTTGAGTCCGAGATTTATTGGCCCTTTTGAGATCTTGAGTCGAGTTGGGGAGATTGCTTATCAGCTTTCTTTATATCCCAGTTTGACTGGGCTTCATTCGGTATTTCATGTTTTGATGCTTCGGAGGTATCACGGTGACCCGTCGCACGTGTTGGATTTCACTTCAGTCAAGTTGGACAAGGACTTATCATATTTTGAGGAGCCAGTGGCTATATTGGACAGGCACATCAGAAAGTTTAAGTGTTGGAAAGTGGTCCATAGTCAGAATAATGTGAAGACGACCTCAAAATGGAAATCCGATGGTTCCGTTAGCTTTGTTAGGTGATGTCGGGGTTAGGAGCGTGTCCGGAATGTATTTTGGAAGTCCGTAGCTAATTTATGCTTGAAATGCCGAAGTTTAAATTTTTGAAGTTTCCGGTCAGATAGTGAGTATTTTATTCGAGGGTCAGAATGGAATTCCAAAAGTTGCATTAGCTCCGTCATGTCATTTGGGATGTGTGTGCAAAATTTCAGGTCATTCGAACGTGTTTTGGATAGGTTTTTGATCGAAAGAGTATTTGGATAAAAATTGAAGTTCTTAGGCTCAAATCCTTGCTTAAGTCGAGTTTTTGGTGTTCTTTTAGGTGGTTTAAGGATTGGTACAAGTTTTAATGCGGTATTAAGTGTTATTGGTGCTTTTGGTTGAGGTCCCGGGGGCCTCGGGATGATTTCGGGTGGTTAATGGAGAAAATTTTTAGTATTGCAACAGCTGATCCCTTTCTCTTATGGTATTTTTTCTTCTGCGGCTTGGGAACCATAGAAGCGGCTTTGGCTTCACGGATGCGAGTTTGGGCATTTTCTCAGGAAACCACAGAATCGGTCCTATTTTCGCTTAAGCGGGACTGCAGAAGCGGTTGTTTCTCCATAGAAGCAGAATCTGGTCTCTTAAGTGAAAGCCGCAGAAGCAACTCGTGGTCTGCAGAAGCGGTCCTTTTTTCGCGGATGCGGAAACCACTGTTCAGATACAGAAAATTCGAGGGTTGAGTTTGAAAGTTAGAAAAATCAATTAAGAGCTTGGGATAGGGCAATTTTGAGAGGTTTTGAAGAGGAGATTATTGGGTAACGTATCTTTAATCCCTTCTAGTTATATTTCATCATTTTATAATTAACTCCATCATTAGAATTTGAATTTAGGATCAAAAATTGGATAAATTGGGTAAAACCTCATTAGCTAAATTACTGAGTTTTGAGTGGGCATCTGACCTCTGATTTGGAAGATTTTTATTTGGTTAAACTCGTGAGAGTACGAGGGTTCTAAAAATGTGAAAATTATTCAATTCCGAGACGTTGGCCTTCGGGAAGTTTTTGTCAATTTACCTATTTTTGCGCCCTAGCATTAAAATTTATAGTGGAATTAGTTCTTTCCAAAACTATTTACGATATGTAATTGAATTGGATAGATTTGGGCCATTTGGAGTCGGATACTCATGTAAAACCGTGGTTCCTAGTTGATTATTGAGCTGGTTCGAGGTAAGTGGCTTGTCTAACCTTGTGTGGGGGACCTTTCCCCTTAGGACATGATATTTGATGTTTGAATTCCTTATACGTGAGGTGACGAGTGCGTACCTGAGCTAATTGTTAAAAATCCGTTTTTACTTGAAATATTTAAATTGGGTTGTTTGCCTATTTGATTATTCTAAATGCAAGTTAACCTGTATTAGTTAGACAAGCATGCTCAGTTGAATTTAACTACCTATTTGCCCAAATTGCCTGAATTGTACTACATGAAGCATGTTAGGCTAATATTATCTGTTTGCTTGTGTTTTGTACTTGCAGCATGGATGTCTTTTGGTTGTGGTTGTGCATTAATATTGGGACTACGGATGTGGGATTCCGGTAGCTACTCCTTGTTTGTTTACTTTTGGACTGCGGCTTCGATTCCCGATAGATCCCCCTGAACATGTACTTTGGGACTACAGATTAGATTCCTGGTAGATCCCCATGCACATTGATAGTTAGAATACAGGACGGTATCCCGGGATATCCTTCGGACATACATATATGATGGACTACAGAACGGTATCCCGGGAGATCCACTGGGCAGTTGAGAAAGAACTACTGGACGGTATCTTGGGAGATCCTCATTATTGGAACAGATGTTGAGCTTTTTTACTCTGTGTACTTTATTCTCTGTGTATCAATTGTTGCTATATAATTTGACTTACTCCCAACTGTATCTCATTAGTTCTGCTTATTTCATATTGTTACCATCTTTATTATTTTACTATAACTCAGTAGGGTCCTGACCTTCCTCGTCACTACCCAACCTAGGTTAGGCTTGGAACTTACTGAGTATCGTTGTGGTGTACTCACACCTCTTCTACGCAGGTTTTTCATGTGCAGATCCAGGTACCTCCACTCAGGCACACTATCAGTGAGGCGGGAAGACTACGGAGACTTCGAGGTAGATTTGCTGCGTCCGCAGACCGAAGAGTCTCCCTCTTTACTCTATCTTTAGTACTTAGTTTCAATTTCTTCATGTTGTTCGACATTATGGAGTTTATAGCCTTTATTATACATTTCTATAGCCTGTGTTTCACCTGAGTTTCCGGGTTTGGGATTTGTTTTATACTTGTGATGTTGAGTTGTATATGTTGAGCGGCATTTAGTACAATTTCCTTTCTAGATATTGAATTTGATTTTTTCTATTTTCCTAATTATTTTACTTTCGTAAATGTTAGGCTTACCTAGTCGTGGGGACTACGTGCTGTCATGACATGTTCACGGTTGGTGAACTAGGGTCATGACAGTAAAGTACGAAGGGTGATGCCGTGCACTTATCTTTGATTTCCTAATTTTCTTTGATATTTATGTTATATTCCTCTACACTAAATTGTTGGTTTCCTATTGATACTTGTCGTACCCCGCAGCATGATTTCTCCTTCCTATTCTCAATTAAACTGTGGTGAACATCATATTTATTTGTTATTCTTCTATTACTATTTGATGTTTCCCTGCAACATGTTTTTCCCCACCCATACTTGACTGTATATGACTGTTTCTTTCTATACTTATTTTTTGTTGTCTGTAGTTAAATTGTATAGGTTTATTTGGTAGTCTAGTCCTAGCCTCGTCACTACTTCGCCGACGTTAGGCTAGGCACTTACCATCACATGGGGTCAGTAGTGCTGATACTACACTATGTGCTCTTTTGCACATATCTATATATCGGACAACACCAGTAGTTGGAGGGCTTCCTTCAGTCCATCCATAGACCCAAGGTAGACTGGCAAGTATTCGCGGGCCCTGCAGGCGGTTATCCTGGACCGACACTCTGCACTCTTTTGTTTATACCCCCAGTGTTGTAGACTTCAGACCGAAGTGGGATTGTTGATTCTTGTTCATCAGGTGACCCGAGATAGCCCTGCGGGAATCCGCAGGCCTTGGCGTCTCCTTCTATTTACTTTCATGTTTCTTGAATGTATTTCCATAGACGGTGTTGTATTTAAATTTTTTCATACTTTTACTTGTAGTATTATTAGACCGTCTGTGAAACCGTGACACCAGTTATGGGTAGTCAGACTCAAATAGTGGTAAAAGATATCCATGTTCAGATAGCTTATTGTTTTCTTCCGCTTATGTTATATTCCGTTGTTTAAATGTTAATTCTTCGTAATTGTTAAAGTGAATAAAAATGGTAAAAAGGAAGATTGTTCACATAATTGGCTTGTCTAGCTCACATTTGTAGACGCTATCATGACTCCTGATGATGAGAAATCTGGGTCGTGACACATCTAGCGAAACATGAAGACTTGGAAGTTAAAAGAGTTTAAGAAATTAAATTTGATCTTTAATTCATGGTTTCTATGTTTTAGTTAATGTTCTGATCCTTTGGACAAGTTTACATAGGGTATATAAACTTGTTAGATTGATTGGACTGGGTTCCTCGGACCTCGGGTGAGTTTTAGGGCGGTTTTCGAACCACTTTTAATCCTTTTCGAGTCGCTGATAACTGATCACAAGATTGTGAATAGAGATAGCAAAGGTCTAGGCCGTGATATCACGATGAGGAATGTGCATTTCGGGCCTTGTGAAATGAAATCGCCTAAGTAGGGTCGCGATCGCGTAGAAAGAAATTTTTGCTATCAGTGGTCTGGTGCAGATAAAAATATAATTTTTATATCACGATTGCGTGGCTTCTTGGTCACTATAGCTTTGAAGAAAATGATACTGGAATAATTGTTAACCGCGGTCGCATGGCTATTGACCGTGATAGCGAAGAAGGATGCTATCAAATTTTGGAATTTTGAGTTCATTTCTTCACTTTTACGTTTTCAGAGCACATGTAGGGTAATTTGGGGGTGATTCTTGAAGATCATTTTCGTCCTCTATTATATGGTAAGTTATTGCAAGTTTTTGTGAGCTAAATACATATGTGAAATTTAACATGAAAATTGGTATAGATTGTTGGTTATTTTTTATTTTTAGTTGGAACCCTAGAAATTTGTAAAACTAGTAATTGACCATGAAATTGGATAGAGAATTGAGAACAAATTATATAGTTGAGTTCATTGTGGTATGTGTGAATTTATTTTCGCAGGCGCGTGAGCCCAGGGTTTACTTTTATTTTCTTTTTGCGTGGGATTGAGAATAAGTTATAATTGTTAAATTATGAGTTTTAGAGTATGTTTTGACTGGTTTGCACGTTCCTTGGCTAGTTTCGGATCGTTTGGTATTTGTTTGACGTGTTAGAGAGATGTGGAGCTAATTATAGGATTTCGGAGCAAGATAAATCTCATGTTTAATCTTGTAAGAGGAAATTTATCCCCATAGGTGCTTTATTAGCAACATGCAATATGGTATGGGATTTTCTCTTGTGTAAAGTCACGAGCATCCGTGCCTATGCTAGATTCTTGTTTATGTCCGGATAGACTTAGACTCATACCATATTTTAACTGTATTTGTTGAGTTATTCTTACATGTCAAATATTTTAATTCATGTTTTAGCTTGAGAGTTCGAGATTTGCTATTCATGTTTTAGGAAGTTTCTTAATTTCTTAACCCATACATATATTTGCAAGTTAGGCCGATGACCCGTCCAAAGTTTCACTATTCTTGTGGGATTGGGCTGATCACCTTAGCACTACTCTTATGGAAGCAGGCCATTTTCCTCGAAGGAATTATGAAATACATTTATGGATTGATCCTTTCCTTCCTCGACAACATTATGAGATACATCTATGGATCAGGCCGTACGATCTCGAGTGTATCATGTAACACACTCTTATAGGAGCTAGCCATTCGCCTCGGCATGATTATGAGATGCATTTATGGGATCGGAGCGTTCAGCTCGACAGTTTCATGAAATGCTTTTATAGGATCGGGCCGTTCGACTTGATAGAATCATGCGTAATGTTTCGATGGGTAGTCAATGTATATTCGAGTATCTTGACTCGAATTTGATATTTGTACTTGATATTGGTCATTTACATTATGTTGGAGGTGGTATTCGGTATTTGAGGATATTGTATTTATTTTTCGATTGAGGACTATGTTATATGCATATATCTGTTTTCATCGCTATTTGTAATGCGTCATACTTGTGTACTTTTATTATACTTTATTTACTGGACCATTAGTAAGTGTCAATGTCGACTACTCGTCCCCACTTCTTCGAGGTTAGACTAGGTACGTACTGGGTGCGCATTGTTTTATGTACTCATATTATACTTCTGCTCTAATTGTGCAGGTATTGAGACAGGTACATTTGGTGGTCATACAGGCGCGTAGTCGTATCTGTTGAGGAGACTTTGGGATGAGTTACATTCCATGTTATGATCCGCAGTGTATAGAATACCTTTCCTATTCATTTAATACAGTCTCTCTATTTCCTTTTCCTGACAGTTGTAGTAGTAGTAGTATATAATCCAGTAGATGCTCGTGCATTTGTGACACCAGACTTTGGGGCTTAACTTTGTTCTTCGTTGCATTTTTGTTATGATATTCGATTCTTATATTTTGATCATATTCTAACCTTGAAGATACTGTCAGTAATTTATCATAAAAAATAGAACGATTTTGCTTATTTATTTCATCACATGTTCTGAAATATGTTAGGGACTATTGGTCAAAGTATGTTGATTGATTGTTGGCTTGCCTAACAATAGTGTTGAACACCATCAACACCTATGGTGGGAATTGGTTCGTGAAATTCTTATTTAAGGAGAATAAAAGGAACAATACCATTATATAATAGTAATAAATCTATATCATATTCTCATTAGATGATGAGATTCGTAATTTTCAAACAATGTCCTGATAGAGATTCAGGATAACTTAAACTTACAAATATTTCCTGTTGAAACAATGGTAAAAACAAGTTTTTTTCTGTTTGTCATTTTTTGTGTTGTCAGATGGACAACCACGCTCACAGTTACGAACACGATACGTACCACGAGCTTGAATACAACGATGTAGACATGCATTGTAACATTGAATATTATTGCCACACTTTGTAAAACAAGCGTTTGCACATCTTTGGACATCAGAAAATCCTTGTGCAGCTAACACCATCATCAACATCATAAAAATAGCTAATCCCAACTTCGTCAACCTCATTTTAGCTGCCCCCTTTGTTAAGTAGTAATTTGCTAGAATTTTTTAAGGTGAGTAAAGTATATAAATAATTGGCTACATTTACTCAAGGGTTAAGCTATCTATTTAAGCTTATTAATGTAATAAGATTACATAAAGAAGCATGAGAATATCTCCATTTTTATTTTTTCACATTAAATACGTACTATTATTACTCATTCTGTATTTAAAGTAGCATGAGAAGATCTCCAACCTATTGCGTCACATTAATTACGTGCTACTTATTACTCCCTCCTTTCCGTAATAAGTGTTTGTTTTACTTCTAACACGCCTATTAAAAAAAATTAAATCGTATACAAAATTACCTAATATGACTAAATTACCCTTATTGTTTAGTAAGTTAACGTGATGAGAGAGAAATTTTTTTAAGGATATACATATAAGAGTAAAAGAGTAAAAACAAATTGAATTTTTTCTTGATTACCTAACTGACACTTATTTTGGACCAAAATCAAAAAGTAAAACACACGCTCATTGTGGACCGGAGGGAGTACTTTATATATATATATATATATATATATATATATATATATATATATATATATATATATATATATATATATATATATATATATATATATATATATATATATAGTCAAGTGACCAAAATAACTTTCAAAATAAATTCTATATTAGACAAAATTATAATTTTATTATTTTCTAATATTTAGAATTTTAAAATTAATTTAAATTATGCTTATAAATTATAAAGTCTTTTATTATTTAATTAATTTTCCTTTAGTTTTTGTCAGTTATGTTCTGTATTGGGTAAGACTATACTATAAAATTAATATCTTAAAAATTGTGGTTTCTCCCTAAACAATATAGAGACAACCAAATATTTATTATCCACTTTGAAGCCCGCCCAATAAAACTGCGTTGAAACTACCATTATTATAGTTAAGAAATTCTTAAGTCAACAAACATAAAATTTCCATTAATAGCTATACTTTTTTCGTCGAACTAATCCGGTGTTGGAAAAAGTTACATTTTGCTACAATGTATGCTGGATAAGATTATAATTGCCATTAATATTTTAAACATTAGATGAACTAATATTCATTCTATAGTCTACCATAAGTTCACCAAAAATAATATTCTCTTCGGTCCAAAATAAGTGATTTTTTGGATGTTTTAAGACAGATTAAAAAATCCACCTTTTAGTATTAATTAGCAATAGAATTGACCATATTAACCTTTATTATTTCACATAAACACTCCTAACACATATTCCAATACTATTTACTCCAAGGATGATGTAGGGAAAATAGAATTAATTTAGTTTTAAATCTGAAAAAATCACTTATTTTGAACCACAAAAAAAAACTAAAAAATCACTTATTTTGAACCTAAAGGAGTATCTATTTTCTTCTAATAAGAAGTTCTTTTGGAGTAAAAGATTGCCCCGGGAATCTAATTCTGCGGAAGGGGAAAGTCCTTAATCTTAATTTGAAATAATTTTTAAATTCTAGGGATCAAAAAGAGTGACACAACATTCTTTTAATATAACAATAATAATTATGTCTCAGTCCAAATAACTTGTGATCTGTGATACAAATCCTTATTTCTTTCTTTAAGATCAATGCATATCATAACCATTATCACTTACCACAATAAAATTAAATGAACACACCAACTTTAAATTATATATTGGTAATATACAATCAACTAAATAAATATTTTTAACCAAAGAGATAACCTATTTACAATATTTAATAGGCATTAAATATGTTATGGACTAAACAGCTTTAAGTTATATAGCAATTATATGAAATAAACTAAATAAATATTTTTAACCAAAGAGGTAATGTTTTTTAAAATAAAAGTTATTATTCCTTTAATCTTGAAACTTGGTAGGAGTCTTCGGAAACCGAAAGTCCTCGATCGAGGAATGGAGGAAAATGAGAATATATGTAGAAATTTGTTCCGTTAATAAGAAGTGAATGTAACGATCCGATCGGACATTTTACTTTCTAGAACATGTTCCCCTAATTAAGAGTTTCCTCTTATATTTTTTCTATTTATGACTTGCGGGTGTGATTAGTTGTTTTTGGAAAGATTGAGGTTGAATTCTAAACACATAATTCTATAATAGTGGCCTAAGGTGACTAAGTTTGACATATGCCAACAATTTAAGTAAACGACCCCAGAATCAATATTTGAAGGTCTTAATATGTTCATATAATAAATTTAGACTTGAACCTATTTTTGGATCGAGTTTTGGATGGATCGGGAGAGTTTCGATGCCTACTGTCCGAAGTCGACATTTGGAAGATTTTAGAGTTTCATAAATTTTAATTGAGGTGGACTTTGGCGTTATTAGACCCCACTTGGCATTCTGAGCCTAGGAGTATATTCGTTTTGTCATATTGGAATTGTGAGTGAAATTTTGTTCCATGTCGAGTTGTGTAAGTATACTTCGTCTCGTTCGGAGTTAGTTAGAAGAAGATTGAAGTTTAAAAGTTGATTAGTTTGGTTTTGTTATGCCTTTTGTTTTCGTACATGAAAGTACATCATAAGTCAATTGATGTAAGCTCAGAAATGAGATCATTTTTGAAAGTACATGAAGTTAATCATATTACCTTGGAGGTTACATATCTTTAAGATCATCGATAACAAGTACCAAGAGGGTTGAAAGACGTAGAAGCTAAAAAATTTGAAGAAAATAAGTTTCGTCGAATGTCGACAAGATGGGAATGTCATAACATGTACTTTCGGGGAGATACTTGGGTTCTTAACTTGATAAAGAAAGTTGTGTTATTAGTTATTTTAGGCTTATGATAGTCGTGTGTTACATTTTGAAGTCAAGTGAGATGTGGAACAAAAGTTGGCAAAGGTCATCACACATTATATCCATAAATGTGCTGAAAATTAGGTCAAATATAGCTGAGTTTTTCTCCCAATATACATAGAATTATGGGATGATCCACATATCAAATTTAAGATCTAGAAGTGTAGTTTCAAATTCATCAAATCGTTCATTGATATGACATTGGAGTAAAGATATATTTTCTGTTTTAAGAGACTACGCGTACTGCATAGGTGATAAGTAGGTGTCTCACTAAAGCTTTTTGAGCAATACATTTCATGTGTTATATGAGGTTTTTTTGGGATATATTATACGGTTAAGGGTCAGATTTGCCCTTGTACTATTCAAAATAAGGTACATTTATCCTCCGTTTGAATTCTTTAACAAATATACCCCCACCGTTACACTTTCGGCCACATTTACCCTTCCACCGTTAAAACTTGTTTTCTCAAAATTTTTAAACACGTGGCATTCTCCCATTGGTCCAGATTAGCCCACCCATTGAATTCTTTAAACCCGACCGACCCAAAGACACAACCCATCGTTACTTTCCAGACCCTTTTCCAAACCCTTCCCCTTCATCTTCCTCTCATTTTCACCTAGGGTTCTATCTCATTCCATTGAAGAACAATTCCAATCGGCAAACTCATCATATTATCACCAAACTATCATAAAACAAAATCACAAAATTGATTAAATTTTAAAATCCTAGACTCTCAATTTCAACTGAGGCCCTTTCTCCTTTCTAATAACCTAGTTCATCATCACGCTTGTTGATTAATTTTTGCAGTTTACTCTACCTAGCAACCTATATTATTGTTGGGAACGGACATCATTTTAATATTTGGTGCAAAAAGCCAAATTTGAAGTCAATAGGATTTAGATTTAAAGGTAAACCTATGTACTTATTGAAAGACTTATCTCCTCACTGAAATTAAAATTTTAAAACTTAATTTACATAGAATATACTTGTCAATTTTAGTTCGTTGTGGCTCTTGCTTTCATATAAAAAATTAACATCCGGATAAATCCAAATAAAGAATTCAATTGCATGATTATGTACTTGACAAAGAAAAAAGAGTAAATTAATCAAAAAGCTTAAACTATATGTAAAATATTGTAGATAAACACATATGGTCCTTCTAAGTAAAGTACTTCATATTAGATAATAACTTGTAATTAAAGTTTCACATGAACTTGTGCATGTAACTATAGAAATGGAACGAAGTCAATTTTGATATTGCTTAAGCCTTCTAGCAAAGTTAATTTTGATATTAACGAATGCATTCCTAAACACAATAAATATGTATTTCAGGACCATCACAATATAAGTCATTGACCCTAATATTTATATCGATTGTGTTTCACAAAAAATAAAAAAAACCAGAAATTCATAAATAAATAATAAGAGAAGTTAAGATAAAACCTGATTTTCTTGTCACATTCTCTTGATTTATCACTCAAATTCTCTCTAATTTTCTTTGCCCATATAATCGCTGATTCCATAGATCAATGCATATAGGTCTTCTATTCCTCTCCTTCGATTCCAAAATGGTAAATTATGCAAATAACCACTGTGATTTTTCAATCATAATCTTGACAGCGTATTGAACTAAGAATTTGGCAAGTTTCATGTTGTAACTTGAAAGGACGCGTAGTATATGTGATAGTCAAAGCTAAGGATGCGTCAATATGAAAAGCCGTTATTTTTCTTCCTTTTCAGAGTAAGCAAATCCGCACTATTTGTTGCAACTCTTCACAAGTAGTATATTTTAATTAATAGGGTACTTAAATAAATGGAATGGATATTTTAATTAATTAGTGTATTTAGATAAATGAGAAGGATAATTTTGTAATTCAACTTTTAACGCTAAAAAATAACAGATTTTAGCGACAAATATAGTTCCGTTGCTGATTAGCAACGGATTGGTTACCGAATAATAATTTCGTTGCAAAAGAAAGTCAAAAAATAGTTAGTATCTAATATGGCAACGGATTAGGGACGGAATCAAAAAGGCATAGCTAATTATTGGCGCCCTCAATTTACGGACGAATTTAGCGACAAAACGGGGGCGCCAAAATTTATTTTACAACAGCGACAAATTTAGCAACGGAAATCCTGTCGCTCCACTTAATTTCTTTTTCAAAATATTATAAAACTCTTTGCTACGGAAATTTTCGTCGTTAAAATATTTTTAATAAAAAATAATGTTATTTGAGCGGCGGAACTTTATCTGTGCTAATCGTCGCTGAAGACCACTTAAGTATTTTAGAAGACACAGGAGAGAGCAAAATCCGGCGGCTGGGACAAAAAATAAGTAGAAGACATAAGGGTTTTCAAGAACAAGCGCGAAAATCAGTAGCCAACGTGAATCTAAGGTTTGTAGAGGCTTTGTTTCTTCTGTTTCTTATGCTTAGTACTAATTTTGTGTACCAAAAAGATAAGCCAGCGATTTGTATATTGTTAAGTATGGTTTTCTATTGGGGCATTTAAAATTTGATTTTCTTCAAATTTTTGGAACAACACTTGAGACGGTTCTTGGTTTTGTATTTGTGAGTCCAAAAATTAGTTTTTTGAAGTTGTTTTTGTAATAAGATTTCTGAATTTTCTGAATGTTCAAGTTATCTTGATAAGGTAATTAATCGTTCTGCTTATGTTTGTTGCGATTCTTTTCAAGCGACAAGCTGCATTTCAATTATAAAGTAATGGGATTCATTTGAATAACATTAGTCCTCGTCTTTTTCTTGGCTATAGGAATTGCAATTGGACAAGTTTGTGACACATGAAGTGAATTTTGAAGACATCAACAAGGCTTTCGATTTACTTATTCAAGGAAAGAGCCTACGCTGTGTTATTTGGATGGACAAGTGATTTATCTCACTGCAGCCTGCGCTATAATAAGTACTTCCTTGTTCTTTAGTTATTGAACCTCAACTTTCGAAATCCATGTTACTCGCCTAAGAAAAAAAGCTCCTGTAATTGATGAACAGTAGGCAATTGTTTTTCCAACATTATGTTATTTTCTGTTATTGTAGGAATAAAAAACATCATCAATGACAAAGTTCTGTTCTTACACTTGCATGTTTAAGTTGGATTTTCTGCGTATGCTAAAACACAGTAAAAGCACTAGATGCACCAGTATAATACAAGTTTGGTGATTCATTCGTTTTCTTTGTTGATCCAAGATGCCTTAAGCGATAAACGCCATGATTAGCGTCCTCTGGTACTTCCCATTCAAGTGTAACAGAACCATAACTATTCACATTAGCAGTAGCATTTGCAGCAGGAGCAATAGTAGTAATGTTTTCTGCTTGCCGTTTAAAGAACAAGCAAAAATTGTCGTCGTCATATGTAGGTATCCATCTTTTGCCTTGTAGCATTTCTACTACAGCAAATGTGCCTTCAGTAAGTAAGTCATATCTTGGATTTGCACTCCAGAATGTAGCAATTGCTTTGTCACCCTTTTTAAATGTTCCTGATTTTGGTACATTTATGTCTTGTTTAATATCACCAAAATATATGCCTTGTGGAGGTGAGTCACCTGTAGGATTTTGTAGTAGACTAAGTTGAATTGTCAAAAGATTTGGAGGTGAAGGTCCTTTAGGAATTTGTTCTCCTTTTGCCATAGATTCAGCTAACTTCTTGAATTCTAGAATATATGCTGATAATGTATGGGGACCATATAGTGTTGATGCAGCCTGCCCAAGTTTTTGACATTCGACGCTTTTAAAAATATACGCTCGTTATATTTTGACCTGTTATAACATGTTACTTACCTTATTTTGTAGGTGAGCCATTAGATTTAATACTAACAGTTACATGCTATTGTACGTCAGTAACCTGATATAAAAAGTATTATATTCCGATTATGGGAAGTATCGTTATAGACACCATGCTCCTTCGCTCTAAGGTGGTTCAACTTTATTATAAATACAACTATAGTTCGAGTCAAAAGTAAGAGTATTAATACCTCATATCTTTGTTGCTATTACATGTAAGAAAGTATAGTGATATTATTTCTGTTAGTGGCTATTACATGTAAGAAAGTAAATCTTGTATTTTCCAGGTGATTTTCCCATCTACGCTGCTTGGAACTGGGGAAAACTGGACTCTTATGAAGACTATCTGTAACAGAATACTTGAACTATGAAGCAGGTTAGTTGGAAATAAGGCCGTGAAAATTGTCCATATGTTCTTGCTGCTTGGAGCTTAATATACTGGAAACACCAGTTCATACTGCAAGAGTTAGTGCTTTTCTCATTTTAATTTTTGTTCGTGTCTCTTGGTTGTCATAATCAGGCAAATTATCGAAGAGTAAGGGAATAGGAGTATTCGGTAATGATGCAAAAGATACAAACATTCCTGTAGAAGTATGGAGATATTACTTGCTGACGGATAGGCCAGAAGTGGGTTATTGGTGGTTGCAACTTCTGTTGCCTGATAATTCCCTATTCCATAATGCTCTTTTATACAGGCATGATTACTAATGGATTTCAGTTATCTAGGTGTCGGGCACTTTGTTTAGCTGGGCAGATTTACTAGCAAAGTTAAACAGCACGTTGCCAAGCAACTTAGGCAATTTCGACAATAGAGTCCTAAGTTTCATTGCAAAAGATCCGGGTATGTCAGCTAAATTGTCTTGTATGATATATTTACATAGTCTCCACCTCTTGATATGCTTTTGCTCTTGTCAGTTAGTTTCGTGTCTATTTTATCTTAATTCTTAAAACATTTTGACTATACCAAGCTTTGGCAGCTTATTTCGTGTCTGTTCATTTCCCTACAGTAACTCTGGTGTTGCCTCTTTTTGGCGATGATTTGGAATTGCAGGTTGAAATTCTTGAATTTTCTAAAGTTATTAGATAATGTGTTGAGAGGGAAAGGAGGTGTGTGGAGCTTCTATGTTGCAGTGGCTTATTTTGAATATCATGTTTCCTTTTGTGTTGGGTGTATCCTTTTGTATATTTTGAAGATCATGTTTCAACTGTGTTTATTTCTCTATTATTCAATAGGCTTGATAACTTGTTCATAGTGATATGACCTCACAATAACATGTGTTTTCTACAACGAGCTACTGACAAGATCGTTAAAGCTGGCTCAATATTTGCGTAGTAAAATATCAAAAGCAGAACAGTCTAACCCCCTAGTTGTTCTTGCAGTTTTGTTTGTTAATTAAAAGAAAGCAACGAAACTATTACTAACTGGGTAAGATGGTTAGTCTTCGAGATACTGGAATATAGCTAGGACGACACAGTTTATATTTAAGTTAGGAGCCTAATACTACATATTTATGGTAACGAGTACTAGAAACATATGGATTTCCCACGGCAAAATCAGTGGGAAACCGGTGGGAAAATCGAGGTTTCACACCGCATTCCCACTGAAACGAGTCACCAGGAAAACGCCTAGTGGGAAACATCTTCCAGAGACGCGGTGGGAAATTTCCCGTGAATTTCCCATAGACACTTAAATATAAAAATAATAAAATTTCCCACCAACAATCAGTGGGAACCACTATTAGTAATTTTTTTTAATTTTAATACATTAGCCAGGGAAGTGGTGGGAAAAATGCATGGGGAGCTGGAAATTAAGTATGAACTTTCCTCCTGATAATGGTGGGAAATATAAAGTGAAGGACTTTCCCACGGAATCAGTGGCAATTCCGAGGGAAATCTGGAAAATATTTTTTGCACAATGCTGTAAATATACTGCACCAATCTGAGAAGTTAGTTATTGGAGGGGACTTTAATGGTCATATTGGGGCTGATGCTGGGGGGTATGGTGAGGTGCACGATGGATTCGGCTTTGGGGTTAGGAACGGAGGAGGCACGTCACTGCTTCATTTCGCCAGGGCTTCCGAGCCTCTGATTGCGAACTCGACATTTCAGAAGAGGGATGGACATTTGGTCACCTTCAAGAGTTCGGCGGCGAGGACTCAGATTGATTACCTCCTACTCAGAAGGAGCGATAAGGGGTATGTGCAAGGACTGCAAAGTTATTCCGGGAGAGTCCCTTTCGACTCTCCATAGACTCCTAGTGATGGATGTCGGTCTCTGAGTGAAGAGGAAGAGGAGCGGTGCTGCTCGGGGACAATCGCGGATTAGATGGGGTGTTTTGAATAAGGAGAAAGCACAGGAGTTGGAGAGGAGGTTAGCTGAGGGCAGAGCGTGGAGAAGTTCTGGGGAAGCGGGCGCTATGTGGTCAGAGACGACGAACTGAGTTAGGGAGGTAGCACAGGATGTGCTCGGGGTAGCCAATGGCTATTCAGGCATACATCAGGGTGACTGGTGGTGGAACAATGTAGTCGAAGGTAAAGTGGAGGTGAAAAAGGCGGTGTTTGCTAAGTTGGCAGGGAGCACAAGCGAGGAAGAATGGAGAGCGAACAGGAAGATCTACAAGGTGGCGAGGAAAGAAGCAAAGCTGGCAGTTACGGAAGCTAAAAACGCGGCGCTTGGTCGCATGTTCGAGGAACTAGGGGAGAAAGGCGGGGACAAGAAGTTACTCCGGTTAGCTAAAGCAAGGGAAAGGAAGGCGCGCGATCTTGACCAAGTTAGATGCATCAAGGGCGTAGATGGTAGAGTTCTGATGGGGGAGTCTCAAGTCCAGCAGAGGTGGCAGGCGTACTTTCGTGACTTACTTAACGAGGAGGGGGATCGTAACATAGAGCTAGGGGAGTTGGGGCATTCAGAGCAACATAGAGACTTTGGGTACTGCAGGCGCATTAGGGCGGAGAAGGTCATGGGGGCTTTGCGTAGGATGAGTAGGGGTCGAGCGACCGGGCCAGACGATATCCCGGTGGAGTTCTGGAAATGCATGGGTAGGTCAGGAGTGAAGTGACTCTCCAGGTTGTTCAATGCGATCTTCAGGACCAAAAGGATCCCAGAGGAGTGGAGGTGGAATATAGTGGTGCCCTTGTACAAGAACAAAAGGGTCATCCAATGCTGCAACAACTATAGGGGTATCAAATTAATAAGTCACACCATGAAGGTTTGGGAGCGGGTGATCGAGGCGAGGGTGAGGGAGACGACATTTATGTCTGTGAACCAGTTCGGTTTCATGCCGGGTCGCTCCACTACAGAAGCTATCCACCTTGTCGGGAGGCTGGTAGAGCAGTTCAGGGATAAGAAGAAGGAACTCGACATGGTGCTTATCGACTTAGAGAAGGCGTATGACTAGGTCCCAAAGGAGGTGCTATGGAGGTGCTTGAAGGCGAAGAGCGTGCCAGAAGCATACATCAGAGTAATCAAGGACATGTACGATGGAGCTAAAACTAGGGTTAAGACGGTGGGTGGCGACTCAGACCATTTTCCAGTGGTTATGGGGCTCCATCAAGGATCGGCGCTTAGCCCTCTCTTGTTTGCCTTGGTGATGGATGCTTTAACCCGACATATTCAAGGGGATGTGCCTTGGTGTATGCTATTTGCTGATGACATAGTCTTGATAGACGAGACGAGGGTCGGTGTTATTGAGAGGTTAGAGGTATGGAGACAGACTCTCGAGTCTAAGAGTTTCAAAATAAGCAGATCTAAGACAGAATACCTGGAGTGCAAGTTTAGCGCCGAGCAAAGCGAAGTAGGGAGGGACGTGATGATTGGATCTCAGGTCATCGCCAAGAGGGACAGTGTCAGATATCTTGGATCGGTGATTCAGGGGGACGGAGAGATTGACGGGAACGTCACTCATCGTATAGGAGCGGGGTGGTCAAAGTGGAGGCTTACATCAGGAGTCCTGTGTGACAAGAAATTTCCACAAAAATTCAAAGGGAAAATTTTATAGAGCTGTGGTTAGACCTACCATGTTGTATGGGGCAGAGTGCTGACCAGTGAAGAACTCTCATGTTCAGAGAATGAAGGTTGCGGAGATGAGGATGCTCAGGTGGATGTGCGGGCTCACCAGGTTAGATAAGATTAAGAATGAAGTTATTCGAGAGAGGGTGGGGTGGCCCCGGTGGATGAGAAGATGCGAGAAGCGAGGCTGAGGTGGTTCGGCATGTGCAGAGGAGAAGTCCTGATGCCCCGGTGAGGACTTGTGAGCGGCTCTGCCCTTTCCTTCACTGAGTCGAGGGTCGATTGGAAACAGCCTCTCTGCCCTTTCGGGTAGGGGTAAGGCCCGTCTACATATTACCCTCCCCAGACCCCACTTTGTGGGACTATACTGGGTTATTTTTGTTGTTGTTGTATACTGTACCACCTGCCAAACAAAAAAAAACAACCACCAACCTAATTACAATTAAATATTCACACACAAAGATCAACATCTTCCGATCCATATCGTTAATGAAAAACCAACAAAAACTGAAAATACCAGAAACCAATAATGCAACTTAGCATTCAAATAAGAAATTCAACATTCTAACTTATCCATTTGATACATAACATACAACATCATAGTCCTACCCAAAATCATATTAATAAAAGAAACTATTCCTTAGTCTTGTTAGAGCGTGATGGAGAACGTGGCACAGGAAATCCACCAGATGCTAAGAGGTAGTTTAGCCAGGCCTTGAGGCTTTCAACATCATCAGTGACACGTGTAAATGCATCATCCTTTTACCTCATTTCATCATCCCTCCACCTCTCCTCTTCCTCCCTCCACCTATCTTCTTCCTCCCTACGCTTTGCCTCCTCCTCCCGTGCAGCCCTTTCCTGTGCATACAACTCAGTGATCTATGCTATTCTTCTATTCAATAGCTCAAACTCATCCTGATTAATCAAGGACCTTGATGAAGAAGAGCCACCAGATCCAAAAGACCGACGACTAGAACTAAGCTCTGATCCAAGGCCGTAAACTCTTTCCTATATACGCCACCAGTCGCCTTAATCCACAAGTCCATATAATTCTCCTGGAATGTTTGGATTGGATTTCCTTGATCATCAGTTGGTTGGCTCTGAACAAACTCCTCCAAGGATTGTTTGAAAGTATTCTGCAAAAAAGTTAAAATATGAATAAATTTAATTAATGAAAAATAATAAAAAGTAACTTGAAATCTTACATAGGTTGTCTCGGCCAGTGGCTCGACCCAAGTTTTCTTTGTCCCGCCCTTTAGCTTCTTCATATGTATATGCTCAAATACCTCATCTTTAGTAGCTGGTCTTTTTAAAGACTTTTCCTATTAAGTAAAACTTGAAAAAAGCAAAATTAAAGTGCTATGTCCATGAAAAAGAAAAGAACAGAAGATTAAAGCCAAGTGACACAACAAAGAAAAGTAGAACAAAACATAACTGTTAACTTCTCTGTGATTAGCAAAGGCAGTCTAGTTGTTGAATTCGTCAAACGAATCTTAACTGTTAACTTCTCTGTGAAGTGATTTCATCCAGAGTATTTACTTAACAAGATTCTTACACGAGGCAAAAGAAACTCTCGTGAGACATCACTAAAACTTTGGGTTGATCAAAACTAGTGTGAAAGGTATGTGCTATTTTCTACAAAATGTTAGCACAAAAGTAAATGCAAAGAAAATAACACCCAAGTAGCATCTGTTGAACTGAACAACCATGCATTTGGTTCTTGTGCTCAAATAACTCCTTTGTCCTTTAGTTTAGATTATTGTTGTCACTTGTCAGTACTAGCAGATAATATCAGCTCAAGGCATAGTACGAGCTCATTTTAATTTGTGTTTCTTTTCACTGAGCCGAGGGTCGATTGGAAACAACCTCTCTGCCCTTTCGGGTAGGGGTAAGGCTCGTCTACATATTATCCTCCCAGACCCTATTTTGTGGGACTATACTGGGTAGTTGTTGTTGTTGTTGTTGTTGTTAAAGCCTAAAGCTAACGGAATATATTCTTTTTCCTTAAACTGTAACTCTTTAATGGTTTGAAAAGTAATAGATAAAAATTTGGGCCATGTTGTACTACGTTGCTGCCCCATTTACTTAGCATGTCTCTATTGTAAAGGTATTTTCTAGATATCAAAATACATTATAAATATCCATTTGGGACTTCCTTGATTATTGCATAACAGTATCTTCCAGGTTGCCTTTGGGAAATCTCCTTTTAGTTTATCGTACATGCCTCAAATTCAATAGTTGTCTGTATTTAAAACTTATTCAGGAGATTGAAGAACCTTACTTTACTCAATTTGTCTTTGTACAGTGATGTGCATTTTTCATAGTTGGAGTTAACAGTGAAGTGTGACAAAACTTCTGGTTCTACTATAGTAATACTTTTTTTTCTTTTTTTCGTAAGGTACTATAGTAATACTTTCATCCTTTTAAAAATAATTTTTTTTGTATAGGCTGTTGAAAAGGGTCGAGACCCATCACCAAGTGAGTTATATTTGTACGTCCATATACATGGGCATGATGGAAAATCTTATCTTGATGAGAAAGCTCAAATCGTTCATGTAAGTCCAAATATTTTATAAACTTAGTTACTACAATGTAAAAAGAGTATGAAAAGTATCCTCTGTTGGTTAATTAAATGCTCGACATTCTTAACAGTTTTAATTTTACTACTTATTACACCTCTTTTACAGGAAAGTTATCAGGAAATATTACAGGAGCAAACAAAACTCCATCTGATATTTATAAATGGAAAGCGTATTATGAATCGTGGGAGGGGAAAAGAGGAGAAGAGTATATGGTCTTAGGGATAATTCGCACCTTTTTGGTTTGAAAGCTTTTTGTTTTGAACTTTATTGTTGGTGTTAGGGTCGCACCTTTTTTGTTTGAACTTTATCATTGGTGTTAGGGATAATTCGAACTTAATTGTATTAGCTATGTGCCTTTTGATCTCATTTTGGACCTTGAAATATGTTAATTTGTATGAATTTTAGTTATTATTAAGGATATCTAATAACTTACATATAATGTGGATGAGCAGGGAACATTTATAATATTTGATAAAAAATATCTAAAAGGGAAAAATGTTATGACAGATTGCGATAGATATTTTTTGCAACAAATATAAATATTTAAAATAACATTGCGACAGATTGCAACAGGCGATTTTGGTCGCCAAATGAAAAGCTGAAATGAGTCTCAAAATATTGGCGACGGATTAGCGACCAACTTTCTGTCGCAAAAGTTTGCCAGCGACAAATGCATTATGAATTTAACGACACAATTTTCTAATATGCGACGGAAATTCTGTCGCAAATTGTAGCAACGGATAATGTTCGTCGCTAGAACGTCCCTAACGTTGCGACAAAATCCATTTTTCCGTCGCAAAGCGTTTACCGACGAGCAAATCATCAACAAATGCTAATCCGTCGCTGATTCATCGCTAAACCTGCTTAGCAACGGAAAAAGCCCCTTTAGCGACGGATTTGGGTCGTCGCTAAATGCATATTTTTTTGTAGTGATATAAGTTAAAGACTTTCCACTTTTATAATATATATATCGCCTCTATTTTGCTTCGTAGTTTGAGTTTTGGAAAGTACTTCATAGTTACGAAAATGCCAAATTTCTGCATTTAAGATTTTAGTTATCTAGGAAGGTTGGTAAATTCGTTTCCTAATAGTTAGAGCTCACCTCACGATTTATTTTACTTTTAGTAGACTATTTTATAGTCCACTCGTGTTGGCCTATTGTGATGTTGATTTATGGAGTTTGAATGGATTAAGGGCATGGAGAAAGACCACATGCTGTAGGGTAGTAGGTTGGTCGCTCGTCATTGTAATTTCAGGCTAATTGATAACTTGTTGATTGACTCTGTTATGGTTTATTTGGGGTTTTGTTGTATTAAAGTTCCCGAATTGTAGTTACGTGATTTTTGAATTGCTGCTTGTATTGCTCTGGTTGTTATAATTGGTGTATGGTATTGGAGAAGGCCCTTGTTATAGGGGATATGCTGCCCAAATATACATAAATGAGCTACTAGTTTAAGTTGCAGACTTTGCCTTTACTCAACACTAATTTTGAATCTCTATATGCTATGGTAGATTGAGTTGAGTTATTTGAAGAATTATTTGGAAAGTATTACAGACTCAACAGAGTTAAGGTATGTTAAGGCTATCCCTTCCTTCCTTTTGCATCGTCCATATGATACAAATGAAACGAGCAAACGTGCAACTTTCATAAACTACTGTATTCATAGAAGTACTAGGGGTTCCTTTGTTCTTGATTCCCCAAGTGTCCTATTATTATAGCGTTTGTTCATGGATCTCAGAAAATACGTGAGTTGATAAAGTTTATCCGAAGGCATATTGATCTTATGACATTCTGAGAGATCTTATTGACTTACTTCATTATGTATTGATTCATTTGTACATGTACATTGACTCATGACTAGATAGAATTATATACGCATATATTATATCTATGTGGGATAAGGGAAAAGGTTACGACATTATATACGCACCACTACCTGATAAGCTGGTATACACTGATGATTTCGCCCACAAAGGCCAAGATGATATGATAGGATACCCTTAGAGGCTTGATGATGTTATGTATGCATATACCTATGCATGGTATGACGTTTATATGTATATGCATGACATTATAAATATTTCATAATTCACGGAGCTATTCAGATTTACAAGTTGAGTTCTTTACTCTATGTTTTTTTTTCATGTCTTTATATACTGCTTTCAAACCTTACATACTCGGTACTTTATTTGTACTGCCGTCCCTTTTTCCTGGAAACGCTCTCTTTCATGCCCGCAAGTACAGGTTGAGATTCCTCCTAGTTGGCTATCAGTTCAGAGGAAGGTGTTGGTGCTTTCCACTTGCTCTGGAGTTGCCTATTTGGTCAGTATGATTTAGACAAGTATTCATTGGTATAGCAGAGCCCTGTCCCGGCCTTTATGATATTTATATACTCTTAGAGGCTTGTAGATATATATATATATGATGTATATGGATACTTGTATTGCCTTATCGGCATATGTTTTGAATGTACAAATGATTATGTCGGCCATATAGGCCCGAATGTCACATGTATAAGTTTCTATATTATGTTGGGTCGTCTTATGTCTAGTATTCTCTTATGTTTTATTCTAGTTATCTCCTGACGACCCTTCTATCCCATTTACTCATGATGGTATGATAAAAAATATATGTTACGTTAGTACTTGGTTGGGTAAGGCACCGGGTGCCCGTTGTCGGCCATCGATTTGGGTTGTCAAGTTTGGGGTGAGACTCTTTGTTGCGATATTATTTTGTGTGTTTCGAGACCTCTAGTATGTTTGAATTATATTTATGGACTTGTTGCTATGATCAAACGGGCATCGGGCAGCTCGGGTGAGTTTTGAACCACTCGAAGCAAGGTTGAAGTTAGTAGTGTTTGCTGATGTCTGGTGTGCATTGCAATCGCGGAGCAATTCTCATGATCACAGAGTGTTGTGTGGAGTTGAGGAATAGTTGTTCTACGCAATCACGAAGTGGTCATCTCAATAGCAGAGGCTGGTCTGGTAGTGCTTCGAGTTTGCATGGTTAATTTGGTGAACACGATGTGTTAACGGCGATGACCAGGGGAGGCAGTTGTTCAATGTGATCGCGCAATGGTCTTTGCTATCGCGAAAGAGGATTTTTTTAGTATAGGTAGTGAAGCCTTTGAGTTCGAGAAGGACAAGTATTAAGCAAAAACATGTTGGTGCTTTGTGATCGTTATGATTTAGACCACGATCGTGAAAGGTTATAGCTGCGCAGAATATAAACTGGGAGCTCGGGTGCAGCTTATTTTTGTCTAACTTCTCTCTTGCTAAGGAGATTTTGGGCGAATTGTGTCACGACCCCGGTTCTCCCTTCGTGAACCATCATGACGGGACCTAGTCTCTACGACTAGGTAAGCCTAAATTTCGGAAGAAAACCAAAATTTGCATAAGTAAGAAGAATTTAAATAGGAATAAAGTAATAAAATTGTTTAAGTGTGCCGCTTGGCATACACCATATTTAATGCTCAATTCCGATACATAAATACAATACCCAAAAACCCACGACTCACAAGCTAAGAAAGTACCACATAGCTCTAACTCCGGAAATATCTAACAAGAACAGAAAATACATAAGGGCTCAGTACTAAAAAACAGGAATAGAAAGAGACTGCTCGGTCTATGGACGCGGCAGATATACCTCGAAGTAGCTAGGGCAGTCGCCTCGCCTCAGGGGTGATAGAACTGGGTAGAAGTATCTAGATTTGCACATGAAAAACATGCGCAGAAAGGGCATGAGTACACCACATCGGTACTCAGTGAGTGCCAAGCCTAACTTCGATTGGGTAGTGACGAGGAAGATTAGGACCATACTGAGGTTAAACAAAAACATAAAGTTCAAAAGTATAGAACATAACAGAGTAAATAAGTGCAACAGTGAAAATAACACAGAATATACAGGACAACAACAACTATAAAGAAAACAAGGTAAACACGGAATAAAGTAAAGCTCAACACCAATAATACCGATCGGGGATCTCCAAGGAAACATCACGTAGTCCCAAATACATATATCTGATAAGTCTCCGTGATACCGTCCCATAGTCTAGCTCATAGTGCGCGGGGATCTACTGGAATCTCATTCTGTAGTCCCTAATGTGCATACCAAGTACTAGGGGAATCTACCGGGTGCATTCCCATTGTTCCATATAACTATGCAGGGGGATCTACCAGAATCCCATATCTGTAGTCCCAAAATAAACAGGCAAGGGGAGAGCTACTGGAATCCCACATTCGTAGTCCCAATGTAAATACACATCAGTAGCAAGAAAATATCCAGAAATGGAAATTTCATGTTAAGGCAACAAATAACTCTAGCCTAGCATGTTGCACAGAGTTCAGGTAAATTAGGTTGAAAAAATAAGGCAAAGAAATCACTTAGACATGCTTTTCTAAACTAACAACAGGTTTAATAGTACAAGTGATGAAAACAGAAAAAGGAACATACTAGTAAATATTTAATGAAAATAAGATTTTTCTACAATTTGCACAAGTACGCACTCATCACCAGACGTACAAGGCATATCAATTACCAAATATACCAATCCTAAGGGGAAGGTCCCCCACACAAGGTTAGACAAGCCACTTACCTCAAACCGACTCAAAATCATCCTGAGACCATGTTCTTGTCACGAGTACTCGAATCCAAATGGCCCAAGTCTATCAATTCAATTTCTAGTGATAATAACACTTCAAGTAACTAATTCTACAATTAAATTCTAAGCTAATACGCGAAATTAGATTGAATGACCAAAATGCCCCTCGGGCCTACATCTTGGAATTGGGTAAAATTTATATTTTCAGAATCCTCATGACACTCTCATGAGTCTAACCATATCAAAACTATTCCAATCTGATGTCAAATTCTCAATCGAAACTCAATTTCTTGGTCTAAGAACTCTTCCCCCAATTTCTACCAAAGTTTCAAAATTAAAGAAGGAATTTAAGTGTAGATTCATGGAAATTAGTCTAAACTGAGTAGTAATCTCTTACCCAAATCGCCCAGGTGAAAATTCCTTCAAAAATCTCAATCTCCTGAGCTCCCAAGTCCAAAATATGAATTATGGTTCAAACCCTCAATTTTGGGTTTTTTAAAAACATCTTCCCAGGTGTTTCCTTATTCGCGAACGCGGTTAATGCCTCACTTTCGTGAAGCACAAAAATGACTTTGACCAAAAATCCTCTTACACGAACGCGACAAGAACTCATGAACACGATGATTCCTCAGACTTACCCTTCGCGAACGCACTTTCCCTCTCGCAAACACACAAGCTAGAACCCGACTAGGCTCTGAAAGGTCCAATCTCATAACCGGTTGGCTAAGGCTTGATCTCCGATGCTGGTATATAGTACAAACTCTATAAACTCTCCTCCCGATAACTCAAGGCATCAACTGCTACATTGGACATACCCGGGTGATACAAAATAGTGATATCATAGTCCTTCAGCAACTCTAACCACCTCATCTGGTGCAAATTTAGATCCTTTTTCTTGAACAAGTGCTGCAAGCTCCGATGGTCAGTATAAATCACATAGGGAACCCTGTATAAATAATGGCACCAAATCTTTAAGGCATGAACAATGCCATCTAACTCAAGGCCGTGAACAGGGTAGTTCTTCTCATGTATCTTCAATTGTCTGGATGCGTAGGCAATCACCCAACCGTCCTACATCAACACCGCTCTGAGATCAATCCTCGAGGCATCACAATAGACCGTATAAGACCCCAAACCTGAAGTTAATACCAAAACTGATACTGTAGTCAAAGCTAAAACCTGAAGTTAATACCAAAACTGATACTGTAGTCAAAGCTATCTTGAGCTTCTGAAAGCTCGCCTTACATTCACATTTTGAGAACTTAACATATAACTTCTTCTCTATCAAAGTCTGAAGCATAGTCCTCAGGTGCTGCTTATGATCTTCCTGACTTCGGGAATACACAATAATATCATCAATAAAGACAATGACGAACGAGTCAAGATACGGCCAGAACACACTGTGCATCAAATGCATAAGGCTGATGGGGAATTGGTCAGCCCAAATGACATGACAAGGAACTCATAATGACCATACTGAGTCCTGAAAGCAGTCTTCACGATATCTAGCTCCTGAATCTTCAACTGATGGTAACCTGAGCGCAAATAAATCTTAGAAAACAACCGTGCATCCTGAAGCTGGTCAAACAGATCATCAATACGAGGCAAAGGATAGCAGTTCTTCATTGTAACCTTGTTTAACTAGTGATAATCAATACACATACGTATAGAATAAACATTTTTCTTTACAAACAAGACATAAGCTCCCTGGGGGGATACACTGGGCCGAATATAACCCTTATCAAAAAATTCCTATAACTGATCCTTCAACTGCTTCAACTCAAGAGGAGCCATATGATACGGAGGAATAGAAATAGGCTGAGTACCCGGCAACAGATAAATCCCAAAATCAATATCTCTATCCGGCAGCATGCCTGGAAGATCAGATGGAAACACATCAAAAAAATCTTGTACTAACTTGGACTGAATCAAATGAAGAGGTATCAATACTGACATCTCTCGCAAAAGCTAAATACGCGTCACACTCCTTCTCAACCATACGCTGAGCTTTAAGAAAGAAATAACTCTACTGAGAGTGTGATCTAAAGTACCCCTCCACTCAGCACGCAGTACATATGCATAGCCAGTATCACAATTTTGGCGTGACAATCAAGAATAGCATAATGGGGTGTCACACCTCCTTTTTACCACCCGAGAGGTGGTATAAGGGAGTTTTTCTAATGTAAGTGGTATTATTCGAAATGAGATTATTTATTTATTTTCTCATAGTCGTCACTTGGAATATTTTATTTGGTGTCCCAAGTCACCGGCTTATTTTAAAATCCCAAATCGAGGAAATTTGACTTCTATTTTTAATGTTTGTGAACCAAAATTTCTAGATAAGGAATTCTGTTAATCCATGAGAAGGTGTTAGACATTTCCGGGTTCACGGTCGCTTAAACTATTAAAATAAGCCTATTATCCGATCTATTACATATTTTAACCTATTGTGTATTTTTACCTTATAAACGCTTTTAATTAATTTAAACCGCTTTTAGGAAGATTCAATGTCATTTCAAATATGCCTTAAACCACGATACATGAAATGTACCTGCAGTTTGCTACACGTTCTATTAATCATTGTTGAGATTAAAAATTGGTCACATAAAATGCACACCCGGATTTGCAAATTATATGTCACAACTACGTCACGGAAACTGTATCCGTAGCTATGTCACTTTATTTAATTAACACACCTAATGTAACTATGACTGGTTTGGATTAATAACAACATTTATGAGGGCCATAGAGAGTTTAATTGATGGCGCACCTCAATATATTACAAGGTTTGAATTAATTACATGAGGGTCATGGGTTATTTAATAAAAATGGCCGGCGTAAAATTTTATATAAAAAACTAATTAGTTTTGTGAGGACCATGGGCTTAGGGATTTTATTTGTTATCACACGCCTTAATTTAATTATTTCAAAAAGGTTGTATTATTTGAAGTTGTTATAATCAGGTTATATGAAATGTACCCCGAATTGAGATTCACATATCGTAATCATGCCGCGGGAACAATACCCATGGCCACAATAATTTATTATTGATCGCGCGTAAAGTAAGTTACGATGTTTGTGAATATTATTCTTTCGAAAATTGTGATTATTAGACCTATAAACTATCAACAAACTATGCATTAGTTAGAACGTAACTGATTTTTGTTTGCAATAAAAGAGAATAATTTGATTTTTTGCTTCTGTCTCTTTCCGGATAGTTACATAACCATTTGACGTTGGCCCTGAACTTGTGTTTTCTTTATATAGACGCCTATCAGTAACAACTGTAAAACTGAGTGATTATGCATTGATTTTGGCCTTCTCTATGGTTACAACTTAACTTGTTTCAAGGGCTTGTTGAAACTAATTGTAGATGAAACAAAAGAAGATAGAACAAGAAGATATCCATTTGAAAAAATAGACAAAAACACTATCAGAAGTGAATAGAAGCTGTAAAGAACAACATTTTGAAATCGCAATGTATAATAGCATTTTCAAACAAATGGACTCTCATTACACCAAATAACATCGATTATAACTAAATATGAGCGTCCTGTTAACAAGAACATAAACGGCAGAAGAGAGAAAAGAACCTCGATTTCGACTGCCTCAACGGCGCTGAACAGACCCAACGAATGGAGCTAGCAACCTACGAACTGGCTTTAAACTCAATCTCAACGGAAACGTTACACTAAATGGAGCGACGAACTTGTAACGCAGGTGACAACCTTAAACGAACTCTCCACGAGCTTTAAATGAACTCCATTGACGAAACAAACTTCGGTCGCCAGTTTCCTGCCATTTCCGGTGGTGATGGAGTTCAGTCGAGGAAGAAGAAGCAACAATAGGTCCAAGTCGAAGAAGGAGCTCAACCCTTTTTCATGTAGGTCTTTTCAATAAAAGAAAAATACAACCCATCCTTTGGTCTTAGTTTAACTTTCTCATTTTTGTGTATTTTTTGTTGAAGAAGAAGATGAAGAACAGTGGACGACGAAAACGGCGCTCTAGCTTTTTCTTCTAGGTCCTAGGCTCTTTTTAGGTCAGCTTTTCTTTTGCTGATAGTCGTCTTTTTTTATCCCTTTGTAAGGAAACGACTGCCATTATTTTTGTAGCTTTCTAAGTTAGCTTCTTTAGATTTTTGGGTTGTTTTTTTTTTCCGTTGATTTATGAAGAAGAACGGCGGAAAAGTGTTTTGGGTCCAAGCTATAGTTGTCAAACGGGCCTAGCGGGCTGGTTCCGGGTCAAAAAAATTTGACCCGTCCGGTTTCCGGTCCGGGCTCAACAGTACCGGTTTGCTACCGGGCTGGGTAGTTTCGGGTTAGGATTGAACCGTACGGGTTACGGGTTGTGGCGGGTCGGGCCGGGCCGGGTTTAATTTTTTTTGGAATTAAGTTATATTATCCTTTGTAATAATTGAATGAATACGAGAAAGATGGGAAAAATGAGCACTTGATTACGCAATTCCGGTGTTACCATTAATTGGTATATTTATGGTATATTCATGGCCGAGTTGTATATATTTTCATTTTTTTGGAATTATGTATAACTATTGAGTTATATTAATACTTTGTAATAATTGAATGAGTACAAGTAAGATGGGAAAAATGAACACTTGATTACGCAATTCCGATGTTACCATTAATTGGTATATTTATGGTATCTTATACGTTAAAAACTTAAAATGCAGCAGCCTCTAGTCAAAATAATGAACTTGCAGCATTCAAATCTGCTTGGAAATTGGAATCAAGTACATACATATGTGTTGGGGAGCTCACACAATCAACAACATTTTCTAAATAATTGTCTCGCATGCTGAGTATAAGCGTGCGAATGAATTCTTGGGAACTACCAGAATTATCAGCTGTTTGCGCGGTATTCAAGTAATCTTGCACACCTCTCCAGTCTCAAGACTAATGTCTATTAATCTCGGCATTTTGGAAAGGGGAATACCGGTATATTATGTTATATTCATGGTATATTCATGATATATTCATGGTATATTATGGTATATTCATGGTATATTATGGTGAATTTACCATTGAACCGGGCCGGTCTGGTCCGGGCCTCACGATAGTATTCACTCTAACCGGGTCGGTCCGGTACGGTTCCTACCCAAAAATCCTAACCGGACTAACCCCCTCTCCCACCCCAACCCAGCCCACCCGGCCCCCTATCATCCGGGCCGGTCCGGCCCCGGGTCAACCCGGCCCGGTTGACAGGCTTAGTCCAAGCCAATGTAGGGATTATGTACAGTTATATATGGGTAGAGATTATGTTATGAGTATGAGCCTAGTAATTATGAGCTTGGAAATTATATGCTAGGTCGAAAATTAGGCTTAAAATGGGTTTCTTGAGCCCAAATTTATTCTTTCCTTGCGAACGAGATTAAAAATGCGATCTCGTTTATTAATAATACTACTTAAGTAAAATAATTGTTAAAATATGGCCGACCATTAAAATAAACTATTTTTGGCATTTTTCAAGATTAAAAATGACTACAAAATATTAATAGAACTATTTTTGTAATTTTTATTTTTCTTATAATAAAATAAAGTAAATGAGTAAAAAATAGGTGAAATAACTATTTTATGCCTAAATTAAATATTTACGTGCTAGAATATTATAAATTTGGGGGTAGGGGGTGAGGGGGGTTCAAAAATCACATATCTATAACTGTCTCTCTTTGACTTGAAACGCGAAGAGTTTTCAGACAAAGAACGACGAGAGTGAATTTTTGACCCGACCCTTATATATAGAGATCGAATGCTAAGAGAAAGAAAAATGTGATTGACCCCTGGTATCAGAGCTGCCTACATATCCTTGGCTATAAAGAAATCAGGCAACGTGTAGTTCAAAAGTGAATGAGGTGATGGAGTATGCTGAGGTGGAGAGCTGATTAAGGTATCGTCGAGGTTCTGTTTCGCGGTCCCATTATTACATCAAAATAAAAAAATAAAACATACTGACTAAGCCTATCAGCTACGAGTTACAAGATTCTTGTCTATGGTCCTTTGAAGCTTGATCTTGAGTCTTGGTTGGTTCTTCATGCGGACTCTGATCTGAATCTTGATGCTTGTTAGCTGCAGGTGTTGGTTCAATCTTCTTCAGCTTTTTCAAATCAATATGGGACATGCAGAGCTTGTGACCTCAGCCATGTCTTGAGCAGCTCACACCTTTCATCAATTTCAACATTTGGATACACTTCATTTTCTTTTTATTCTTTTCTTTATTCTAGATTGAGACTCATTCTGTTGGTCATCTCGAACCGTGTGCCTCGAGGTAAAACCTGATCAGACACCAAAACAAGCAAATGTACGAAATGTATTTGCCCCAGTTTTCACTAGAAAATTTTTGTGAGTTATTGTAACAAAATTCTAAGCTGCTTCTATATTGTGAGCAATAAAAGTTAGGATTTTGTATCTTTGGGAAAAAGAGATTAGGGAGTGCAGACCCTGTATCTAAAATGAAATCAACTAGGGATTGGATGCCCTATGTTGGAAAAGAGACTATGCTTTGGAGACCCTATGTCTGAAATAAAATGAACTAGCGAGTGGAGACCCTATGTTGGAAAAGTAGACTAATGGAGTGGAGATCCAATGTCTAAAAAAAGTCAACTAGGGAGTGAAGAACCTATGTTGGAAAAGCAAACTAGGGAGTGTAGACCATTTGTCAAAAATAAAATCAACTAGGGAGTGTAGACCCTATGTTGAAAGGATTACCAAGTTATGCTGGCATCTACTAGGGAGTGAGACTCAATGTTGAAAAGTGAAACTACTGACTTGTGTACCTATGCTAAAATGAACCAAGAAGAATTTCTTTTTCTTTTTTTTAGAAAAATCAACATTTTTTTTTCTTTTGAGAAAATCATTCTTTTAAACAAATTGCCCCAACGGCTTTTTTTTTTTAATCGAGACATCCTCTTTTATTTCTTTTTTTTAAAAATTTTCTAAGAGAAAATTCATCATACTAGGTTTTATATCTCAGGAGAAAAAATTCATCAGACTAAGACATATATCCTAGGAGAAAGTTTATCAGACTAGGTTTCTAATTTATTATATTTGGAGAAAGATTCATCAAACTAAGATTTCTATCTTAGGATAAAGTTCATCATGCCAAGTCTTCTATCTTAGGAGAAAAATTCGTCAGTCTAAGATTTTGATCCGGGGAAAAAAGTTCATCAGACTAGGTCTTCTTTTCTTCTCTTTTTTTTGGTATCTTAGGATAAAGATTCATCAGACTAAGATTTCTATCCTAGGAGAAATTTCGGCAGACTATATCTTCTATCTTAGGAGAAAAATCCATCAGACTAAGATTTTGATCCTAGGAGAAAGTTCACCAGACTAGGTCTTTTTTTGTTATATTAGGAGAAAGATTCATTAGATTAAGATGTTTATCCTAAGGGAAAGATTCATCAGACTAGGTCTTCTGTCTTAGGAGAAAGATTCGTCAGACTAAGATTTTGATCCTAGGAGAAAGATCATCAGACTAGGTCTTTTTTTTTGTCCTCTAGGCAAACGCCTAGGGTTAGAATTTTATTATTAAAGGAACAGAATACATAAATAATTATAAGTTCCAAAATACATGCGAAAGAGAAAATAGAGTTTGACATCTGCATTTACGGACTAGGACTATTAAGAACTATGCTTAATGTTTTAGTCAATAAAAGCAATTTATGATTGAAAACTTAGATGGCAGTCCACTTAAAATGGCATTAGGTCCATAAGATGCCCTCCTTTTTTTGTAATGTCACTTTTCCTTCCTCAAGGGAATGAGCACATGTGCTAATACCACCCGTAGAGGTCGTAATGGGTGTCATCGCAATAAAACGCATCTGCGACCTGACAGATTGCGTTGAATAATTTGTTGCCTTGACTCATGATCCTCACTGCTTACGACCAAGTCTCGAACATTATGCTGTATTGTAATCAAATTTGAGAAACCAACTGGATATTCCCACGCATGCTGCAGAAAAACAGCTACTATATCGATCTGTTTGCGTGAAATTGAGCAACCAGCTGCAAAGCTTGTTCCCACAGTAGCACCGCAAGCTGCAGATTCTCAAGCGTGAAATTCCAATTACCGAGCAGCTTGTCTGAAACATGAAGCTGATTGCTATCGATCAGCCGTATCCCCCGCTAGCATGCGTGGATTATACAATTGAGCAGCTTCTTGAACTCCTCAAAACATGCGCATAAATAATGCTGCATATTAAAGTTCTTGAATTTGAAAAAAATGTCCAATAGCGTGCTGCAGATTGATGAGCAGAAATAGCTCCAAAACTCGTGCAAATGCAGTAGAATATGCAGACAACTTGAATGGAAACTTGTTCCCACAGTAGCATGCCTGACTAAACAATTCGATCAGCTGGTTCCCACATTATCATGCGTGATCATATTCCGAGAAAAACAGCTCCCAATTTGGCACGCTGCTGAGTTAATGTCCGTGAGTTCTGCATGCCTGACTAAACAAAGGCAACTGCCAATAACTGAGCACGCTGCTGCAATAAAGCTCCTGAACTCGTGCCAAAAAAACACTCGTTTGAGTTAGCATGCGTGATTATTCAATTCTTAGGCATACCGCAAGCTGCAGATTCCCAGGCGTGAAAACCGAGCAGCTTGTCTGAAACATGAAGCTGATTGCTATCGATCAGCTGTATATCCCGCTATCATGCGTGAGTTATACAATTGAACAACTTCTTGAACTCCTCAAAACATGCGCATAAATAATGCTGCATATTAAAGTTCTTGAATTTGAAAAAATTTCCTATCGCGTGTTGCAGATTGATGACCAGAAACAGCTCCAAAACTCGTGCAAATGCAGTAGAATATGCAGACAACTTGAATGGAAACTTGTTCCCACAGTAGCATGCCTGACTAAACAATTCGATCAGCTGGTTCCCACATTATCATGCGTGATCATATTCCGAGAAAATAGCTCCCAATTTGGCACGCATCTGCGTTAACGTCCGTGAGTTCTGCCTGCCTGACTAAACAAATTCGATCACCTATACTGTTCAAATAACAGACTCTTGCTCCTGAATTCCAGAATATTGCTTCAGGCGTCATCGTTAGCCTTTTTCCGAATTGAATTTGTTTTTGGCCCATTCGTCGCTTCCATTGTTTGTAGAATACTGCAAAAAAGAAAAACAGTTAGTGAAAGGAGAATTCTCAGAGATGACCTTAGTGTTTTCCATTTCATTCTCTACTTTCTTTCAACTCTTATTCTCAGTTTTGCAAATTGTAGCTTATCATCATTTACAGTCCTCCTGCTCAGGACATCAAGATCCCAGAAATGAAAGCACTCGAAGTTACCACAATCAAGAGCATGGTTTGCCAGGTGGTCTGCTAGACTATTACCCTCTCTCAGAATGTGAGATACCTTGAAATTACACCCTGATTTGATAAAGTTGATTTCCTCCAGCATATCCATAATGTTCCAGGGTGGTTTCCATTGTCCATCTATGATCTTTTGAAGCATCAGTGAATCTGTCTCGAGCCAGACATTAGACATATTCATTGATTTGCACATTCTCATTGCCTTCACTATTGTTGTTGCCTCAGCTTTATTGTTAGAGCCCTCCTTAATTTCTCTTCCTTCTGCATATATCAAGTCACCTCTGTCATCTCTTAAACAAAACCCAATTGAACTTCTCCCTGGATTCCCTCTACATACTCCATCAGTGTTCACCTTTATCCATCCCCTTGGCGGAAATTCCCATAGCACTTTATCGACCTTCAGACGGGTTGTATATTGGTCCATCATAGTTAGAAGATCAATCCACTTGTGAGGTATGTGAAGTCCTGGTTTTTTCAGTTGTACTAGTGATTGTAGCGTTGACGAAATTTGGTAAATAACTCTATTTACTGACACTGATTCGCCGTATTTCAGACAATTTCTTCTCTTCCATAACTCCCATACAACGCATGCAGGTAAAGCTTGAAAAACTGATTTCAATCTAGGTACAACTGGATTCGTCCAGCATTTTGTAATTGCTTGATGTAAAGACAAACCTTCTGAATGAATTCCTGCTCTGGTTAGAAAGTACCTCCATACAATCGAAGTTGTATTTGATGTGAAGAAAAGATGAACTAGAGACTCTTCCTTAGAATCAGCACAACACCAACATTTAGAAGCAATTGAGTATCCTATTCTACGCAAGAAGTCATCAAGTGGCAATTTTTCTTTCCATACCTTCCACAAAAAGAAAGATATCTTGAAAGGTAGGCCTTTGACCCATATCATCCTGTAAGCTATCCTTGGATTTTCTCTTCTTCTCAAGTAATCCCATGCAGTTTTTACAGAAAAATGTCCCTTTGGTTCAGGCATCCAGACCGGAATATCTAATTCTGCACATTCTTTTGGAGGAGTAATGTTCTGCACAATGTGATTAGCCCACTCTTCAGGTAAAATTTGAAATAATTTTTCCACATTCCACGTATCATTATCAATCAAATCATTTACATTTTGAATGTTTTCATCAATGGGGAATGTTGTTGGCATTTGGAAATATAATGCTCCCATCTCTGTCCAATTGTCGAACCAAAATTGAGACGATCCCATTCTCAGTTTCCAGAAGATTTGATGCTCAATCAATTCTCTGCATTGAAGCATTTTCTTCCAAGCGTGTGATCCACCCTTCCAAGGTACTATTACTGGATTTAATTTCTTGCAATACTTTTGACACATAAAAGCACTCCATAGACTGGGTTTAGTTAAATTCCACCATAATTTGCAAAAAAGTGCCTTGGATACATCATGAAGTGATCTGAAACCTATACCCCCTTCCTCATAAGGCAGACATAGGTTAGTCCAGGATGACCAATGTCTTGAATTTCCTCCCACATTACTGCTCCAGAAGAATTTTGCAAAAATGCTATGTAATTTGGTAATGACACAATTAGGAGGATTAACTGCTGATAACATATGAATTGGCATACTTTGCAGAACATTTGTGATCAATATAGCCCTGTCGCCTACCGAGAGGAGCTTTCCTTTCCACGACTGCAGTCTGTCCATAACCTTTGTCATTAACGTCGGGTAGTAATCACTCTGTCTTCTTGCATAAAATATAGGACATGCAAGATATGTCATTGGGAAACATTATTTTCCTGTACCAGTAATCCTTTCCACCTTGTTAATCACCACATCTTTCGTTGAATGATGCAGATATATGGCTGATTTGGCTTTATCGATCAATTGACCAGATGCTGCATCATAAGCTTGCAGAACCTCCACCACAAGTGTCAGGTACATTTCATCTGATGAGCAAAAAATGATTGTATCATCCGCAAAAGCTAGGTGGTTTATTTTTGGGCTCCATTTAGGAAGTCTAAATCCGCTGAAAAACCGGTTATTATGCAGTGAATTCAAACCTCTAGACAAAGCTTCTGGTGCTAGAACGAATAAGGTAGGTGACAGAGGGTCTCCCTGCTTTACTCCCCTAGACGCTTTGAAAAAACCATTTGGTTGTCCATTTATTATAATAGAGTACCAGTTATTCCCAATCAAATCATATATCAAGCCGATAAAATCTTCTGGAAATCCCATCTTTCTTAGCACTTTTGTCAAGAAAAGCCATGATAATCTATCATACGCTTTTGTCATATCTAGCTTTATCACCACATTTGGTCCTGCTTTCGTTCTCACCCTGATATCCTTAATGATTTCTTGTGTTAGCAGAACATTCTCTACAATATTTCTTCCCTTCACGAAACCTGCTTGCTCCTCCGAGATGATGTTTGGTAATAGTTCCCTCAACCTTTTATGAATGACTCTTGAGAAAATCTTGTTAACAAAGTTACTAAGACTGATAGGTCTCAAGTCTGCAAAAGTATTCACTTCTTTTTTCTTTAGCAATAAAACCAGATTTGTGTGCGTGACACTCTTTGGGAGTTGGTGACCGCAGAAGAAATAATTCACCATGTTGACCACATCTTCTTCAATGATGTCCCAGCATGATTGGTAGAAAGCTCCAGTGAAACCGTCTGGACCGCCTGCTGAATCCCCATTCAGCCCCATTACTGCTTTCTTCACTTCCTCATTAGAAGGTAAGGCCATCAATATCTCATGTTGACCATGATCTATCATTGGAGGAACATGCTTTAAAATATCAAAATCATTGGGAAAAGACCTCTCAGAAAATAACTCCTTGTAAAATTTAACAGCTTCCTCTACTATTTTGTGATTTTCGTCAATCCAATTACCATCACTATCCTGGATTCTTGATAACTTTAGTCTTTTCCTTCTCCCGTTAACCTGGGCATGAAAAATTTTGTGTTTCTATCACCATCTTTAAACCACAACATGCCTGCTTTTTGTTTCCAGAATAATTCTTCTAATGCAAGATATTTAAGCAATTCAGCTTGAACTTGTTGTAATCTTTGCCTATTTGTCTGAGTAGGATTAATTTCAAAATGATTTTCATGAATTAGTACCACCTCCTCTAGACTTGCAATCTTCTTGAAAATATCCCATATGTAGCTCTACTCCAGGTAGACAGTGCATGTTTAAGCTTTTTAACTTGAAGTTAAAATTGCTTTAAGTATTTGCACTAAAATCACCATTCCAGGTCTCTTTCACTACTTCTTTAAAAGATTCATGCTTTATCCAAAAATTAAGAAATCTGAAAGACTTCTTAACTGGGGAATTATTTATATTACACTTGAGCAGCATTGGGCAATGGTCAGAGCCTATTTTGGACAAATGAGTTACCTCCAATCCAGGAAAGGTCTGTTGCAGTTCATCATTTCCTAGACATCTATCTAGTCTTTTGAATATACAGTCCTCTTCTGATCTTCCATTCCACCATGTGAAAATACTTCCTTTGAACCCTAAATCGTTTAAAGAACATGAGTTTATGCAATGTCTGAAGTCATCTACTTCAAGGAACGAGACTGGCAAGCCACCAAACTTCTCTTCCTCATCCCAAATCACATTAAAGTCTCCTCCGACCAGCCATGGTACAGTAATGTGCGATGCCATTGAATATATAGAATCCCATAACTCAATTCTTTCAATGCGATCGCATTTAGCATATACTAACGTGAGGATGAGCTCTGCATGTGTTTCAGTGTGCACCAATTTTAAAGTCAACTGTTGAGTCAAATTAACAAAATATGAACTTCAAAATTTTCATCAATAAAAGCCCAAATCTTGTTTGACACATTTCCTACAGCTTGAGCCAAACCAATTCTTGCTCTATATCTCTTCATTTTGTTAGACTGCTGCATAGGTTCAATAATTCCAATGAATTGAAATTGATGTTTCCGATGCATTGTAACCATCCTTTGAAATGCTTGCTTTGTATTTACTGATCTCACATTCCAGATAATGGCATCCATTAGATGCTTTTGGGTTTGGACAAATTGCTCCTTGTTTTTACTCCCTTGGATTGTGCATTTGAATTCTCTTTTGACTGTTTCTTTTTTTCTTTTGCTGGAAATTTCGCAGGTTCAATATGTCTTGGAGACATACCCCCATGCTTAGCAACATTAAGAGAAATTTGAGCAGTGGATTCTCCCTCCAAATCAACATCTCTTATTTCCACGTGTGTCGCGGTGTTATGACTTTCTACTGCTCCTTCCTTAATAGGGTTTTGATTTGCATCCCTTATTGCATAGACTTGCACTGATTTGTCTTGGTTTTCGTCTACACTTTTCTCTTGATTTGCATCTGAATTTTCTGCTTCACTCAATATTTGAATCTCATCAATATTCAATCTTCCTCCTGGGTCTATGGTATTGATATTTCCTTCTGATGACTTTTTTGTTTCTAGTTTTGTGCATTCTATTGCCATTTGACTATCATTTGCATTATCAATGCCTTTATCTCTTTCAGCCTTTTTTTCAAGTTTGTTTCTCCTATTTCATCCTCACTATGCATCAAATCTGGAATTTGACCATCTTGTAATACTTCCTCGGTTTGGAATTTGTCAAAGTCTTCATCTTCTACCATTTCATTTTCTTTGTTGTTTGCTGATTGTTGCTCATTATTAGGGATATATACCTGAGTTGCATTATTTTTAAAAACTTCCTGAGCCCATTGTTTAGTTGAAAGATCGTTGATATGGTGCTCTTTCTCTATCCCTTGTTGTATATCAACTGGCTTTTTTTGTTGATTGTTGGCTGACTGTCTGTTGGACGAACTTGGAGATGTATTCTTTTGTGCTACTTGGGAAGTTGATTCTTCATGTTCCTTTATCCCATTTTCCACATCCGTGTGCTGAATCTCCTTCTTGTTGCTGGATTTATGAACCGAGTATTCCTCTATGACTGCCAGTTTGTTTCTTGCTTTTTCCTCATCATTTTCCTTTTGTAGCAAATTAAAATTGTTGCTAGTATGGATTTGATTATTGAACTTGAGATTGTTACCAGAAATTTCTTTACTTTGTGAAACTGAAACTTCTGTTTGTTTTCCTTTGTTTAGAGACGTATTATCACGAACCTCCTTCCATTGATGAACTTCGGGGGGCCTTAGTGTCCCCATTTTGTCTCCAACCATCTTTTACCAAAGTATGATGTGCAGCTGAATCCATTCGACCAACTCCCTCCTTTGTTACTGCATTATTGTGCGCTATTACTCCTTTGGCAACTTTTTTACCATTCAAAAAGTCCCTACCATCCCCTTGAAGTTTGACAACCTCATCCTCTTTTAGTCCAGATTTTTCAGTTTTAAATCTGCAAGTCTGCTCGTCGTGTCTTTGATGTTTGCAACAAACACAATATTTAGGGAGGTTATCATACACAATTTGTTGATGTATCTTGACAGATTTTCCTGAAAAAGAATCTAAAATATGCAGTATTATTTTTTTAGGGAGTTTATACAAGAGATCTACTATAACCTTTACTGTTGCTGTACTAGGTCTGGATCTGTCCTGTGTTGCCTTGTCAACAGCAAGAGGTTTTCTACCAGCTGAAGCTATTGACATTAAAGGCCTCTTAGCAAATAAATTTGGTGGTAAACCTGGAAGAGAAATCCATACAACTGCCTTCGATGTCTCCTCCTTCGGATTGAAATCGAAAGACCATGGGAATGTTCTGAAAAAATATTCATCACCTTTGGATTTAAGGTATCCAGTTGACTTTGAAAGGAACTGAACATAATAATTGAAAAGATCGAATCTAACCAATAGATGCCTAACTTCCAGCAATCCGACATTGCAATGACCTTTAACATCAAATTGTGAAGAAAAAATTCTTCGCACTTCCGACATATCTGGTCTGCCATAAGAGAATTTTAAAACAACAGCTTGGTGCAAGCCTTCCTCTATGTTGAAATTGTAAACTTCTTCCATAGTGAATTGGATTACTGGATCCTCATTGTCAAAATTAACTGTGCACAACTCCATTTTTGACTAAACAGGTTGTTTATCTTGAAAAATTGCAGCATAAGATGGCTTTGAAACTTGTGTTGAATCTGATGGAACTTTATTTTTATCACTCTCTACCACAGTCAAAAACTGGGGAGAGATCTGCGCAGCCATGGCTATCAGAACACGTTCAAAGCTTAATCGCTAAATCCAGCAATCATCCATTATTCAAAATAGTAGAAAAAATGGAATTGAGTCACAATTCTGAAATTCTTCAATCTACAGTGAATTGATTAATTTAAGATCTTGAAAAAATGGATACTAATTTGGATAAGAAAAGGATATGGGTCCCAAAGAAAATCAGAGTAATATGACACTTCAATTGCCAACAACAATCACTGGAATTTTATCCGATGAATAGAGACGAAGTCACTATTCACACGAATAGTGAGCAGATTACCCTTCTTCTCTTAGAGAGAAGTCAGAGAAATTTTTTCTTTGTCCGATTCAAGGAATTTCAGACTAGGTCTCTTTTCTCATCTTAGGAGAAAATTTGTCAAACTAAGATTTTTTTCTTAGGAGAAGGTTCATCAGACTAGGTCTTCTATCTTAGGAGAAAGATTCATCATACTAAGATTTTTGATCCTAGGAGAAAGATCACCAAAGTAGGTCCTATCTTAGGAGAAAGATTCATAAGGCTAAGATGTTTATCCTAGGAGAAAATTTATCAGACTGGTTTTATATCTTAGGAGAAAAATTCATTAGACTAAAATTTTGATCCTAGGATAAAGTTCATCAGACTAGGTCCTTTTTTTGTTATCTTAGGAGAAAGATTCATTAGACTAAGATTTCTATTCTAGGAGAAAGTTCATAAGCCTAAGTCTTCTATCTTAGGAAGAAGATTGATCAGACTAAGATTTTTATCATAGGAGAGAGTTCATCAGACTAAGTCTTCTATTTTAGGAGAAAGATTCATCAGACGAATATTTTGATCCTAGGAGAAAATTCATCAGACTAGGTCCTCTTTTTTGTTATCTTGGGAAAAGTATATATCAGACTAAGATTTCTATTGGGAGGAAAATCTATCAGACTAGGACTTTTTATCCTTGGAGGAAAAATGTGAATATCAATGGAAAGATTTTATGCACAATAGCAAGAAAACTAAAGGCAAAGATTTGAGAAAATTTCCTTTGTATCTCTTCTCTTATTTTCATTTTTTTTCTTTTTTTCTTTCTTTTTTCTATTTTTCCCCTTTTTTTCTTTTTTTTGAACCACATTCCTTGCGCTGCTTTGTTCCTATTGCAAACAAAGAAAATTTTATCGGTTTTGAAAGTGGTGATCGGTTTGTGGCCTTGAGTCTTGAATAGATTGGCTATTGCTCGACCAGCCTGAGTCGGTCTCAAGATACTTTTGTTCTGCACCAACTATGATTGTTTCACACCTAGTACTAATATCTGTGAATTATACATGTTTTATGCCCCCTCTTACCTGAGATTTGTGCATAAAATGCTTTACATTAGTCTTAAATTGCTTACAAGGTGCGTTTGATTGCAGGTTTGAGCGACTAGATGATACATATAGCAAATCGGCTTAAAAGAGGAGTGAAACCTTCCAAGCGCCAAAAGATAATTGAAAGTGAGAAGAAGGTGGCCTGCGCATACTACACTGTTCTGATGTGCGGCCGCACAGAAGAGTTTTACAGAAGCCAAGTCAAGACTAACCTACGCGGACCGCCCATGTTTTGCCACGCGGCCGCACAGGATGGTACAGAGAGTGACCCAAAAGTTAAGAAATCCCACACGGACCACATCCATTTCTACACGGTCAGCACTAACTAGAGATCAGAGGCTCAGAAATTCAAGGCACAATCCCACACGGCCCCACACCAAAACAGTGTGGTCCGCGTGGGTAAAAGTTCAGAGAGTCAACACATTCCCAAGTTCTGCAGTGCGGCCGCGCATCACTTCTACGTGGTCCGCACAAGTCAACCTGTGCGACCGCGCACCATTTCTACGCGGTCCGTATGGCTTGACCTATGCGGCTGCATGACACTTTTACGCGGTCCTACGTGGCCGCATGATATTTCTATGCGGTCCGCGCCAGACCCTCAGGGGTATTCTTGTCTGATTTTTCCTGTGTAGTATAAATAGAACACTTTACCTTTTTAGGTTAAGTTTTATTATCTATGTAGCGGTTGAGCTCGTGATACTCTGTATTAGCCTACTTTAGGCAATTTTCTCTTGTAATTAGCATGGATTCAAGCAGATTAATTTTGTAGTTAATGATTATGTTAATTTCTTCTAGTATTTCATCTATTTCAACTTCTTCCATGTCTAGCTAAACCCATAAGCTAGGGTTGTAGCTCAACCCTAGTGTGGGTGATTAATTGGTATTTTTGCTTGATACTTGGATGATATTGGGTGTTTGGTATTTGGGTTATTTGTATGTTTTCACTTAGATTTGGTGGTTCCAAACACTAAGTCTAGCTTAGTGGGTTTTGAATATTCTTGAGAAAGAGAGTCTATGACCTCACATTCAACCCAACAAAGATTTGGGATGGACCCATGAGAATGTTAGTCCTAAGTAACGGGTTAAACCTCGAGAAAGTAATAACCCCACTTGAACCTTAAGCTGCTTGGGCAAATTAGCCTACCCAATTGGTCTCTAGATAGTCAATTGGGAAAAATCACTCTCTCTACCGAAGGTGTGAGAGTGAGTGCTAAAGTTCAACGGTTATCCATATTCCCCATAATTATCATCATTGTGTTAGAATTTTATACCCGTTAATTAGCCACCTAGGTGAGTGCTACGACTCTAGTGCCTTTCTTTTATTGCATACAACTAGCATCATACTTTAGCATAATTTAGTTTACAAGAGTAGTTGATTAACTTAGTTGTTAACAAAAGAAAAACCAAAAATGATAGAAGACCAATTAGAAGCCAAAACGCATTTCTAAGCTAGCAAATACGCAACTCCAATTTGAAGCTCTTTGTGGAATTATCGACCCCGATACCGCTATTGGGTTTTAAGTAGTCGCGCCCAATCTTTCGTAGGATTGAGTCTACACTGATCACTTTTTGGCGCCGTTGCCGGGGAGCTTTACAGTGTTTGACTATTTGTTGGCTAGTTTTGTGTTGTTGCTTCTCTTTCCTTCTTTTTACTTACATTGTTTGTTCAATTCACTCAGGTACCAATTGTTGGAAACACGTTCTCAAGGTATTATACTAAACGTGCGTTCATATTTGTAGGTTTTGATGAATGACAAACTATGCGCAAATTGACATATGACGAGATCCAAGCACGAGCGCAAAATTGATATATAACGAGATTCATGCACAAGACAAAGATCGAGATTAAGTTTTATATGAGTCGGTATTTAATTGTGATCTTGATCCGACAACTTAAACTCAAGACTTGGCTTCTCTCGTAAAAATAATTTTAAATCATGCATATTTAATTTAGAGCAAAATGATTTTAAATAATGCATATTTACCTTAGTCAAAATGATTTTTAAACATGCCTCAAAAATCTGGACTAAGATAATTGATTATGTACTTATGATAATCGATTATGTTTAAGTCAGCTGCTTGACAATCGATTGTGAACTTATGACAATCGATTGTGCTGAGGCAGTGTACAAAGTTTTTCAACGCTCAAAATAATCGATTGTGAAGTTAATGACAATCGATTGTGAAGAGACAGTGTCCATCAGATTTTTCAAAGTCACAAAATAATCGATTGTGCACATATGACAATCGATTGTGTTGAGGCAGTGTCTTCCAGACTTTTTCAAAGCTATTAAATAATCGATTGTGAATATATAACAATCGATTGTCACGAGGTAGTGTCTAAATTGATTTTTCAAGTCTGATATATAATCGATTGTTAACTTAGTATAATCGATTGTATAACTAACCGTTGCCAAAATATTTTCAAATGCCGTCAGGTAATCGATTGTTGATATTCTATAATCGATTGTTGAAATTAAAATCTGGAAAGGATTTTTTGAACGTTGCTGAATAATCGATTATTGATTTTGTATAATCGATTGTTTTACGTAAAATCTGAAAATGATTTTTTGAACGTTGCCAATAATCGATTGTTGATCTTAGATAATCGATTGTTAAGCGTAAAATCTGGGATTGATTTTTGGAACGATTGGAAAACAATCGATTGTGGCTTCTTGACAATCGATTGTCACAGAGTTAAATCAGCAGTTCGTAATTGGCAATTAGGCAATGGTAATACAAGGTTTTTCAACTATAAATACAGCTTCAATTCAGTCTTTTGAGTATAACAATACACAACAACTGATCATACAATTGCTAAAGCTTGCATACTTTATTGCTTATCATTTTATATTCATTTCATAAGCTTTTGAGAGCCAAATTCTCGTCTAAAGTTGTTGCGATCTTGAGCGTATTCTTTTACTCATATCTACTCATTAAGGAGTGTCTTGTTTGAGTGCTTAATGTATTGTACACTTGAAGAGAATTGTTATTCTCTTGTTGTAAGAAGGAACTTGTGTTTCCTTGGTTGAAGTCTTGGAGTGTTGTATCTCCGAGCAAAGGTGTTGAGGCTTGTGTCCTCAAGTTGTAAAGGTTTGTTAAGCACCCGTAAGCTTGACAAGTTAGTGGAAATCTCGAGAGAGTCTCTCGGGGACTGGACTAGCCATGGGTTGTGGTGAACCAGAATACATCGGTGCGTTCTTTCTTATTTATCGCATTTATTTATTTCCTGCAATTTTTAATTTCCGCAAGTTTACGCTAATTTTTATTATAACGCTATTCACCCCCCCTCTAGAGTTAAGCGTATTATCTAACAATTAGTATCAGAGCCCAACTCTCTGAAGACTTAACCGTTTGAGAGAAACATCTATGGCTTCTACTCGTGACTCTTTTGCCGGAATAGGTGAAGGACAATGCTCCATCCGACCACCGCTATTCGATGGTACAAATTATACATACTGGAAGGAGAGGATGAGAATATTTGTGCAATCAAATAGTTTTCATCTTTGGAAGGTCATAACAAATGGAGAACAAATCCCAACCAAGAAGGTTGAAAATGAATGGGTACAAAAGTCCGAAGATGAATATGATGCGGATGATATCCGAAAGGTGCAAAATAATGCTAAAGCTATTAATTTGTTATATTGTGCTGTAAATGTTGATGATTACAGGAAGATATCTTGTTGCACAACGGCGAAGCAAACGTGGGACAAGCTGGAAATTACGTACGAAGGTACGGACCAGGTAAGGGAAGCTAAAATTGACTTCCTAACCCATGCTTATGAATTATTTCACATGAAGGAAGGTGAAAAGGTGGATGAGATGTTCGAATGATTTTCAATAATCGTAAATGACTTACATGCTCTCAAGAAGACATTCACGGATAAGGAACTTGTCCGAAAAATTCTTAGAAGTCTCACTCCGGCATGGCGATCAAAGGCCGACGCGATTCAAGAGTCCATTGGCGTTTCGAATGTCACCATCGACGCATTAAGAGGTAATCCTAAGACTTATGAATCTACTATACTTAACCCTCTTATTGATGATCAAAGGAGGCAAAGAATCGCTCTAAAGGCAAGCACAAGCCAACCTCAAGTTGATGAGGACGGAGACAACGAGTTTGGACTCATTATCAAAAGATTTCAATAGTTCATGCAAAAAGAGTATGAACGAAAGGGCAAAAAGCAAGGAGAACAAATAAAGTGCTATGAATGCGGAGAAACTGGGCACATCAAGTCAAATTGCCCAAACATCAAAAAGGAAAAGAAACCTTTCAAAAAGCAACGTGCATATATATCTTGGGGAGGAGACTCTGGAGATGAGTCAAGCGAAGGAGAAGAAGAGGAAAGCGCAAACCTTTGTCTTATGGCACAAGAAGACAAGCAAGATGAGGTATGTCAAATCTCTTCTAAAAATTTCTTTTCCCTTGAAGAAATGCAAAATGCTTTTGATGAGTTATATAGTGAATTTATTAAAGCTTCAAAAACTGTTAAAAGCATAAAAGAAAATGCTTCTTCAAAAGAAAAATATTTTCAAAAACAACTCTCATTGAAAGAAAAGGATTTGGAAAAACTGGTTTTAGAAAATGAGAAGTTGAAAGAGGAGAACAAGTTTTTCGGAAAAATAAGCGCCAACAAGCCCCAAAGCTCTATTAGAAATTGTACTTCTTGCATGCATCTCAAAAATGAAGTAGAAAGGCTTAAGGGCACCTTAGATAAGTTTAATTCTTCTCACAAAAATTTGAATGGGGTCCTTGTTAATTTGAAGTCAACCAAGCATGGCATAGGTTTTAAGAATGAGCCTAAAGAAAAGGTTGAAGCCAAACCTCAACCACCTAAGGCTCTACCTAGGATTAATAAAACAAATGCTCATCCTAGAATAACATCCCTAGAACCAATATGCATGCTAGACCAAATGCTGAACACTTTAGAAGACCTAAAAATGACTTACCACCTAGAAATAACTACTCTAGAAATGATGCTTATTCTAGGCCAAACAATAGAAGGAATTTTGAACCTTCTAGAACACCTAGAAATGACTTCCAACCTAGAAATAAGTATTCTAGAAATGCTGTACATCCTAGAACAAATAGTAGGAGAAATAATGTTCATGAAATGCGAAATAGTCATAGTGTCGAAAATAGAGTAAACAATTTTCGTCCGTCCAATTACTATGACCTAGAAGGATGTATAATCCTAACGTGACTTGTCATTATTGTAGACAAATTGGTCATATTGCTCATGCTTGCTTTACACGTCATAGACATAACACTCAAACGCATCATTATGATATGCCTAACCCCCAAGGACCCAAAATGGCATGGGTACCTAAAACGCATTAATTTGTTTTATAGGTGTGTTTGAAGGGATCAAGTGTACTATGGTACCTTGATAGTGGATGCTCCAAACACATGACGGGAGACGAATCCAAATTCCTTCAACTAGAACACAAGGAAGGGGGAAGTGTTATTTTTGGTGATAACAACAAAGGAAAGATTATTGGCATCAGATCGGTCGGTAAGGATGAAATCTCTTCCATTAAGCATATATTACTTGTGAAAGGTTTAAAACATAATCTCTTGAGCATAAGTCAATTATGTGACAAGGGAAATCTTGTTTTATTTGATTCAAATGAATGCCTAGTTTTTAGACGTAGCGATTTTAAAATCATCCTTCGTGGTTTTAGAATGGATAACATTTATATGGTTGATCTTGCAAACTCTTCACCCGATTATGTGAATTGTTTAATGAGCAAAGAGGATGATTCTTGGTTATGGCATCGTAGAGTAGCTCACATCAACATGCATCTTTTGAACAAATTGGTTTCACAAAATTTAGTTGTTGGTCTTCCAAATTTGAAATTTGAAAATGACTCTATTTGTGATTCTTGTCAAAAAGGGAAGCAAACAAAAGCATCTTTTAAATCGAAAAATATTGTTTCAACTACTAGACCATTGCAATTGCTTCACATGGATTTGTTTGGACCATCTCGCATTGAAAGTCTTGGTAGAAATCGTTATGCTTTTGTTATTGTTGATGATTATTCCAGATTTACGTGGACTTTATTTCTTGCCCATAAAAGTGATGCTTTTCAGAATTTTAAATATTTCCTTAAACGTGTTCAAAACGAAAAGGAAACAACCGTCACTTCAATTAGAAGTGATCATGTGGGAGAGTTAACATTCTTTTTGGGATTACAAGTAAAGCAAATGAAAGAAGGTACGCTCATTTGCCAAGCAAAATACTGCAAAGAATTACTGAAACGATTTGAAATGACCAATGCAAAAGCAATGGAAACCCCCATGAGCACATCCGATCATCTAGACAAAGATGAGAAAGGTAAGGAAGTCGACATCAAAAAGTATCGAGGTATGATTGGCTCTCTCCTTTATCTTTCTGCTAGTCGTCCGGACATCATGTTTAGCGTGTGCTTATGCGCTCGTTATCAATCGTGTCCGAAGGAGTCTCACCTAACTGCGGTGAAACGGATATTGAAGTATCTTGTTGGTACTGTAAATGTGGGTCTATGGTACCCCAAAGGTTCTTCATGCCAACTTGTTGGCTATTCCGATTCCGATTTTGCTGGATGCAAATTGGACCGCAAGAGCACTAGTGGCACTTGCCATTTGCTCGGTAGCTCTCTCGTTTCTTGGCTTAGCAAGAAACAAGTAAGTGTTGCGTTGTCCACAACCGAGGCTGAATATGTAGCCGCGGGGAGTTGTTGCACTCAAATCCTTTGGATGAAACAACAACTTTTGGACTATGGCCTAAGTCTTGATCATATCCCTCTTAGATGTGATAATACTAGTGTCATATGCTTGACGAAGAACCCCGTTCTTCATTCGCGAACAAAACACATTGAAATTAGACATCACTTTATAAGAGATCACGTTCTCAAGGGAGATGTCGAAATTAAATTTGTTGAAACCAAAGATCAATTGGCCGACATCTTTACAAAGCCCTTAGAGAAAGAGTCCTTCTTCCGAATTCGTAATGAACTCGGGATCCTTGACTCCACGTTGATCTTAGTCATGCATTGCATTTTCCCTTTCACATGTTTTCTAACTTAAGCGTCGGAGACGTCTAACGTATTTTTGAAGGTATCACCCTAAAGGCAGGGGGAATTATAAAACTTGACGCACAGAACAATCGATTTCTCTTTTATATAGTCGATTATCCAGTATCAATAATCGATTGTCTTGACATTATTTGTGTTATTATGTCTGAAATCGGGTTCTTTTTAAATAACCAAGTTTTTTTTTTAATTATTCCATATTTTTTTTGCTAATGGAAAAAGGGGGAAGATAATGGGTATGCACTCTCAATACTTATTGGCATAAATTGAGGGGGAATTCATATATTGAGGGGGAACAACTTGCATATCCATATACTTGTTGCATATCTTTTCTTGTCTTGAATCGTCATTATGAATTGCTTAATATGCATATCCCGATTAAAGTTTGCCATTATCAAAAAGGTGGAAATTGTTGGAAACACGTTCTCAAGGCATTATACTAAACGTGCGTTCATATTTGTAGGTTTTGATGAATGAAAAACTATGCGCAAATTAACATATGACGAGATCCAAGCACGAGCGCAAAATTGATATATAACGAGATTCAAGCACAAGACAAAGATCGAGATTAAGTTTTATATGAGTCGGTATTTAATTGTGATCTTGATCCGACAACTTAAACTCAAGACTTGGCTTCTCTCGTAAAAATAATTTTAAATCATGCATATTTAATTTAGAGCAAAATGATTTTAAATAATGCATATTTACCTTAGTCAAAATGATTTTTAAACATGCCTCGAAAATCTGGACTAAGATAATCGATTATGTACTTATGATAATCGATTATGTTTAAGTCAGCTGCTTGACAATCGATTGTGAACTTATGACAATCGATTGTGTTAAGGCAGTGAGCATCAGATTTTTCAAATCTGCATGACAATCGATTGTGAACCTTATGACAATCGATTGTGCCGAGGCAGTGTACATCAAAGTTTTTCAACGCTCAAAATAATCGATTGTGAAGTTAATGACAATCGATTGTGAAGAGACAGTGTCCATCAGATTTTTCAAAGTCACAAAATAATCGATTGTGCACATATGACAATCGATTGTGTTGAGGCAGTGTCTTCCAGACTTTTTCAAAGCTATTAAATAATCGATTGTGAATATATAACAATCGATTGTCACGAGGCAGTGTCTAAATTGATTTTTCAAGTCTGATATATAATCGATTGTTAACTTAGTATAATCGATTGTATAACTAACTGTTGCCAAAATATTTTCAAATACCGTCAGGTAATCGATTGTTGATATTCTATAATCGATTGTTGAAATTAAAATCTGGAAAGGATTTTTTGAACGTTGCTGAATAATCGATTATTGATTTTGTATAATCGATTGTTTTACGTAAAATCTGGAAATGAGTTTTTGAACGTTGCCAATAATCGATTGTTGATCTTAGATAATCGATTGTTAAGCGTAAAATCTGGGATTGATTTTTGGAACGATTGGCAAACAATCGATTGTGGCTTCTTGACAATCGATTGTCACAGAGTAAAATCAGCAGTTCTTAATTGGCAATTAGGCAACGGTAATACAAGGTTTTTCAACTATAAATACAGCTTCAATTCAGTCTTTTTAGTATAACAATACACAACAACTGATCATACAATTGCTAAAGCTTGCATACTTTATTGCTTATCATTTTATATTCATTTCATAAGCTTTTGAGAGCCAAATTCTCGTCTAAAGTTGTTGCGATCTTGAGCGTATTCTTTTACTCATATCCACTCATTAAGGAGTGTCTTGTTTGAGTGCTTAGTGTATTGTACACTTGAAGAGAATTGTTATTCTCTTGTTGTAAGAAGGAACTTGTGTTTCCTTGGTTGAAGTCTTGGAGTGTTGTATCTCCGAGCAAAGGTGTTGAGGCTTGTGTCCTCAAGTTGTAAAGGTTTGTTAAGCACCCGTAAGCTTGACAAGTTAGTGGAAATCTCGAGAGAGTCTCTCGGGGACTGGACTAGCCACGGGTTGTGGTGAACCAGAATACATCGGTGCGTTCTTTCTTATTTATCGCACTTATTTATTTCCTGCAATTTTTAAATTCCGCAAGTTTACGCTAATTTTTATTATAACGCTATTCACCCCCCTCTAGCGTTAAGCGTATTATCTAACACCAATGGCTTTAAATGCAAATTATCGTATTAATGTGGGAGTGGAGGAGGTGGAAGATGTGGAACAAGAGGATATTTTACCCCAAGCACAAAGAAGGGGTAGAAATGTTAATGCTAATGATAACATACCAGACCCTCCTCCACCTCCACCAAGAGTAGCTCCACGAGTTCTACCCAATCAAGGGTACGCAAACGCAATAGTTCCTCCCTGAATCCAGGCGGGGAACATCCAAATCACTAATATAATGCTCACTTTTCACGAACAACGAGGGTATTTCATATGCGCCTCGAACCCAAATGCCTACAAGCATTTGAAAGGGTTTGTGGATACTTGTTGGGGGAGCAAGCAGACAAATATTCCGGAAGTTGCACTGAGGTTAAGGCTTTTCCCCTTCTCACTTCGGGGGAAGGCACTGGATTGGTTGGAGAGATTTCCAAATAATTCCATCACCACTTGGGATGAGTTGGCGGATAAATTCATTGTTAAGTTCTTCTCGCCTAGTCATAGGGTGGCTCCTAGAGATGAGATCCTAGCTTTCAAGCATGAGCTGACGGAGCCTTTACATGATATATGGGAGAGATTTCAAATAATGGTAAAAGAGTTCCCCAACAACGATATGAATGATGTTATGATCCAACAGATGTTCTATCGGGGTATAAACACAACAAAATAGTGCATTGTTAATCAGTTTCCACTATGTGGTAATTTTATGAAGCTTCCATACAAAGAAGTTTGTGATGTTCTTGATGAAATGGCCAATACTTCTTCGGCATGGCAAATCCATGCTAATGTTCCTCAAGGTTATCCCAATATTATACACTTGCATAAAGAGTTGCATGATCATGATCCATCACCCAACTCACAAAAACAATGAACCAATTGGATAAGGCGCAACTTCAACACATGCAAAATCCGCGCCAAGTCAATTCCATGGAGGGAGTGAATATGATGAAAAGAAGTCAAAGAGGGCAACAACAACCTTCGGAAAATTTTGATAACTTTGATGATGAGAATGATGGTTATTTGAATGAATGTTATGAGGACCATAGCGAGGAGGTCCAATATGTAAATAACTACCAAGGTAATAGAGGAAATCAGGAGAATCAACAATGGCGTTCCCAAGGAAATTGGGGGAACCAACACAATAGTGGAAATTGGTACAATAATTGGGGTAGTCAAGGCAATCAAGGAAATTGGGATAGAAACAACAATAATTGGAACAACGATAACAATGGTGGGTGGAATGATAATCAACAAGTTAATCAAGGTAATCGGGGGCAAGGCTTTCAAAGTCCCCCTATGTACTAACAACAGAACAACCCACCCCCGTTCCAATCTCAAGGGTCGAGTTCTTTGGGTTAAGAAAAGATGTTCTAACAAATGATGAAGAAGAATCAAGACTCGGATGCCTAATTAGCCTCCTACAACACTTTAATCCGTAACTTAGAAGTGCAACTTGGACAAATATCACAATCTCTCAACACTCGCCCGAAGGGTGCACTACCAAGTGATATGGTGGTGGACCCCAATGGTGGGCACAATAACCATGTCATGGCGGTGAAAATGTGTAGCGGGAGAGGGGGTGATGTGCAAGAAAGTCAAGTTAGGGTAATGATGATGAGTTGCCGGAAGATGATGTCCCATTAGGGGTTGAAGATATTGTTGAACCAAGTGCGATGAATAAAGTGAGAATAGATATTGATGAGGGAGAGGAGGAGACTCAAGAGGTCGTGAACCTGTCTAGGGAACACGTCATAGATATTCTGGAACCTGTGGTTCCAAAAGCCAAGGCACCTTTGCCTAGGCCTCCTCCGCCATATCCTCAAAGATTGGCCAAGAAAAAGTGTGACAATCGGTTTAAAATGTTTTATTGAGATAATGAAGAGTTTGACCATCAATGTGCCTTTGGAGGAGGCACTTGAACAAATGCCCGGATATGCAAAGTTCATGAAGGACTTGGTTACTAAGAATAGATATATGGAGTGCGATACCATAAAAATGACGCATCAAGTGAGTTCCATTGTTCACTCCATGGCTCTGAAGCTAGAGGATCCCGGTGCATTCACAATACAATGCACCATTGGAAGCGCATATTTTACAAAGGCTCTATGTGACTTGGGGGCAAGTATCAATCTCATGCCTTATTCTGTGTTCAAAACTTTGGGGATCGGGAAACCTCGCCCGACTTCCATGAGACTTCAAATGGAAGACTGATCCATGAAGCGGTCTTTGGTTATTATTGATGATCTCCTCGTTCGTGTTGACAAATTCATATTGCTGGTAGATTTCGTGATATTGGATTGCGAGGTAGATTTTGAGGTGCCTATTATTGTTGGAAAGCCTTTCATAGCTACGGGTAAGGCCTTGGTTGATGCAGAGGTGGGAGAATTTACCTTCCGCATTGGTGATGAAAAAGTGGGTTTCCATGTATGCAAGTCTATGCGCCAACAAAATAGCACCAAAGTGTGCTAGTTTGTTGACATTGTCACGACCTTGATAGTGGATGACACAAGTGCAATGGCAAATATTGAGGACCCACTCGAGGCCGTGATCTTGAACATGAAGGTTGATGATATTCTTGAAAGGGTGGAGTGTGTGATTGCACTTCATGGCATGGGCTCGTATTCCTATGAGCCGAGGAAGCTATCTCTTGATCTTGAAAATCGTAAAACTCCACCCATCAAGCCATCATTGAGGAGCCACCGGTGTTGGAGTTGAAACCACTTCCTCCTCAGCTCAGGTATGAGTTTTTTGGTCCTAATTTCACTTTGCCAGTTATTCTTTCTTCTTTCTTGATTAACGGCAGGTGGATGCCACTTTGGCAATTCTTCAAAAGCACAAGCGAGCTATTGCATGGACCTTGGTGGATATTTGGGGTATTTGACCCGCGTTTTGTATGCACTAGAAAATATTGGAGGAGCATGAGAGACTGTCTCTTGAACATCAAAGGAGACTCAACGAGGCCATGCAAGAGGTGGTTAAAAGGGAAATCATAAAGTGTCTTGACGCCAGTGTGGTATATCCAATTTATGATAGTTCATGGACCTCTCCAGTACAGTGTGTGCCAAAGAAGGAAGAAATGAAGGTAGTGACAAATAATAATAATGAGCTGATTCCGACTCGTACTGTGACGGTTTGGAGGGTATGCATGGACTACCAAAAACTGAACAAGGTTACAAGAAAGGACCATTTCCCCTTGCCATTCTTAGATCAGATGCTTGACCGTCTGGTGGGCCGGGCGTTCTATTGTTTTCTAGATAGGTATTCTGGCTATAACCAAATTCTCATTGCCCCAGAGGACCAGGAAAAGACTACCTTCACATATCCTTATGGCACATTCGCATTCTCGCACATGCCATTTGGACTATGTAATGCTCCAGCGACCTTCCAAAAATGTATGATGGCAATCTTCAGCGACATGGTTGAAGACATATTGGAGGTCTTCATGGATGACATTAGTGTGGTCGGGGATTCATTTCGTGAATGTTTGCAAAATCTTGATCGTGTGTTGGCCCGTTGTGAAGACACAAATTTGGTGCTCAATTGGGAGAAATGCCACTTTATGGTGGAAGAAGGGATTGTGTTGGGTCATAAAATTTGAATAGGGGGATCAAGGTCCACAAAGCAAAAATCGAGGTGATCTCAAGGCTTCCTCCCCTTAACTCTGTCAAAGGGGTGAGGAGTTTTCTTGGACACGCGGGTTTCTATCGGAGATTCATTAAGGACTTTTCTAAGGTAGTGAACCCGTTGTGTAAGTTGTTGGAAAAACATGCAAGATATGTGTTTGATGACAAGTGTATGGAGGTTTTCGAGCTTCTCAAACAAAAGTTGACGACTACCCCCATCATAACCGCAGCCAATTGGAGCTTACCCTTTGAGCTCATGTTTGACGCTAGCAATGTTGTGGAGGCGGCGGTCTTCGGCTAGAAAATCAACAAATTATTCCATCTGGTGTATTATGCTAGCAAGACAATGAATGAGGTGCAAAGAAATGACACGATCACCGAGAAGTAATTGCTCGCCATTGTATTTGCCATTTTGAATTTTCGCCCCTACCTTATGGGGGCCAAAATGATTATCCATACCGATCACGCCGCCCTTGGGTACTTGATGACTAAGAAGGATTCAAAAGCAAGATTGATGATATGAGTGCTTCTTCTACAAGAATTTGATTTGGAGATCGTCGATAGAAAGGGAAGTGAGAACCAAGTGACAAACCATTTAACTAGATTTTAGGAGGAAGGCCTTCTGATGGCCTTGAGAATAATAATTCTTTTCCATATGAACAAATCCTCATGGGTTATATGCTTGACATGCCATGGTTTACCGACATTGCAAATTATTTGGTTACAGGTGTGGTTACGTGTGAGCTCTCTTCCAACCAAAGGAAGGAGGTCAAGCGGGATGCTTTGGACTTCTATTGGGATGAGCCATACCTTTTTAAAATTTGCACCAACGGTGTGATTCACCGGTGTTTTTCCGAAGAACAGCAATTACGTATCGTGCAAGCTTGTCACTCTTCGCCCTATGGTGGACATCATGGAGGGGCAAGGATGGCGTCTAAAGTTTTGAGTTCTGGGTTTTATTGGTCTTCATTGTTCAAGGATGCGGTGACTTCATGAAAAGATGTGATGAGTGTCAACATGCCGGAGGGATTTCAAAGAAAGATGAGATTCCCCTTAACACAATTTTGGGGTCGACATTTTTTATGTTTAGGGGATCGACTTTATGGGGCCATTCATGAGTTCTTATGGGAACACTTACATTTTGGTGGCGGTGGACTATGTGTAAAAATGGGTTGAGGCCATCGCCTTACCCAACAATGAAGCTCGTAGTGTAGTGGCTTTATTGAAGAAGAGCATTTTCACTAGGTTTGGCACACCCCGTGCCATAACTAGTGATGGTGGCTCTCATTTTTACAACAAGGCTTTTGATTCTTTGCTTACCAAGTATTGGGTAAACTACAAATGACCACTTCTTATCATCCTCAAGCGAGTGGCCAAGTTGAGGTCTCAAACCGGGAAATCAAGAGTATTCTATCCAAGGCTGTCGATGCAAATAGGACCGATTGGTCCAAGAAATTAGATGATGCTCTTTGGGCTTATCATACAACATTCAAGACTCCAATTGGTATGTCGCCATATAGGTTGGTTTTTGGAAAAGCATTTCATGTCCCGGTGGAATTAGAGCATAAGGCAATGTGGGCTTTGAAAAAGTTGAATTTAGAGTGGGATGTTGCGGCCAATCTCTGGGTTAAACAATTGAATGAACTTGATGAGTTTTGATTTCATGCATACTCTAGCTCGTCCTTGTATAAGGATAAGATGAAGTATCTCCATGACAAGTATACCCGGGGGAAAGAATTCAAGGTTGGTGATATGGTTCTTCTCTTCAATTCCTGGTTAAGGTTATTTCCGGGAAAGCTAAAGTCTAAGTGGAGCGGTCCGTTTGAAGTGGTTGGTGTTACTCCTTTTGGTGCCCTTGATCTCAAAAACAAGAATGGTGAGGTATTCCGGGTCAATGGGAATCTAGTCAAGCATTATTTGGGCAAGTTTGATGATAGCCACGTGGTGGACTGATTCATTTGAAATGACTATGATTGTAACATGCATCGTGCCGCGACGTTAAATCAGGCGCTTCTTGGGAGGCAACCCATGTCTTTTCATTTTCTTTGTTTTCTGTTACAGAGTAGGATTTTTGAGCTGATAGTGTGTGAAGTGTTGCAGGGATAATATTGAACCGGTGCAGGGTAAAATAAAAACAATGAACAGTCTCTGAAAAGTGCTTACATGGCCGCACCCCAAAATAGTGCAGTCCGCGTGGGCTTGATCAACTGAAGGTGTAACCTCAGAAGACCCCACGTAGCCGCATAGAAATTTTGTGCGAATCGCGTAGGAATAATAAAAAATGGCCATCTCTCGGATAAATTTGCCACGCGGTCACGGTTCAAAGCATTGCAGTCCGCGTAGGAATGGCCAAAATATGCAAGTCTCTGAAGTTTCCCACGCAGCCGCACACAAAAGCAATGCGGTCCGCGTGGGCTGTGTTCATGATCTAAACGATAAAAATCCTGCATGGTTCGCGTGCCATTTTTGTGCGGCCGCACAGGTAGGTGAGAACTGGGCCCCACAATTTGCTACAAATAGAATCCTAAGGCCCCCTTTAAACCTTTTCACAAATTTTCATCAGACCATACACTTCTACTGTTCACCTACATCAAATTGCACACATCTTTGCATCCTCATTAATTCCTGGTAACAACTCACATTCATTTCAATTGGAACACTGATGTATTCTCAATGAGAAATTTACTATGAAAGAGGGAGAAAACGTTCAAGAGATGTACACTAGGTTCACTACACTAACAAATGAACTTAAGTCTCTTGGAAGGATTATTCTAGAATAAGACAAGGTTGAGAAAATCTTATCAAGAGTTCTGCAGTTGCTTGGGAAAGCAAAATCACATCTATTTAGGAATCTAAGAATACTGCTACCCTAAAACTGGATGAACTGATTGGAAATCTTACAGCCTGTGAACTGAGAAGGCAGGCATGAAGATGGATGCTCCTAAGAAAGAAAGAAGTATGGCTCTTAAAATCTCTGAAGGTTCAGATCTATAGGATTATAAAATGGCCATGATCACCAGGGATTTCAAAAAGTATCTGATGAGAGGAAAGGGTCCTTTAAGAGAAACAACTTTCAACAAAACTAGGGCTCCTGAAAAACACACAAATGAAGATTTCTCAAAGTGTGGTAAGACTAATCACATAATCAAGAACTATCCTCAATGGGAGATTGAGTAGAAGAAAGAAAGGGCATAAAGAAGGAACAGGTTCAATCAAGAAGAAATAAAGGATCAACTAAAGCTATGATTGCTGGCTGGGGAGAAACTTTAGATGAGGACTTAGAAGATGAAGCTGAAGATGAGCAAGCTCCTATGGTCATCAGAGAAATGGATAATGAATTGGAGGTCCAAGTGAAACCGAGTAGCCAAATATGGTACATGGATAGTGGCTTCTTAAAACATATGACTGGGAACAAGAACCAGTTTCTTTCACTTGAGAAGCTAAAAGGAGGTAATATCTCCTTTGGAAGTGACTCCGTAATCTAAAATAGAAGAGCTACTGTTAATGTTTCCCACATGATCCACATCTCATGACAATCGCAGAATTGACCATTCCAAGAAGTCCACGGCCCCAGGACCAAGATGGACTTCATCTGAAGGAAGTCTCAACTGCTTAGGTTTAAGTTCTCTACGTAAAAGGGGAACTTGAACTCCGGGTAACTAGATCGCCCCGGCAGGGTCACTCTGACGCAGAGTGGATCGATGAGAGTGCGCCTAGCCAGGAGTGTGGTTGGTGATAGCGAGAGCAAGAAAAATCCTGCGCTTACGCTTGTTATTCCAAATTGGAATAGAGAATAACTTCAGGACAAAAATAAAAGAGAAAGAAAAAAGTCAAGGGCTACTTTCAAAATTGCGGATTCTGTAATAAGATCGGCTCGAAAGCAAGAAGCAAGGGCGCAGCGAACCCATGTCTTCGACATGAAAAGACGATGTTGAGATCATTGGGGTTGGAAAGGTAGGTAAGACAGAGTCTCACTCTATTGAGAATGTCTACTTGACAGATGACCTGTAATATAGCCTAATAAGTGTGTCACAACTATGTGACAGAGGTAATCTTGTAGCTTTCACCTCTACTAAATGTTTTATGATTAACCTTACTACTAACAAGATTTTTTTGTAGGGAAACATAGCTAACAATATTTACATTGTAGATTTGTCAACTCTTTCAGAAAAAGAACTCACTTGCTTAAGTGTGTTAGTTAATGATCCCCTCTTGTGGCACAAAAGACTTGGTCATGCCAGTCTAAATCAGCCAAACATATTAGTCTTCAAGGACTTGGTGATAGGGTTACCTAATATCAAGTTCAAGGAAGATAAAGTTTGTGAGGCATGTGCAAGGGAGAAGCAGGTAAGGTCATTCTTCAAACCCAATAAAATGGTAAGTTCATCAAAGCCGTTGGAACTAGTTCATATGGATCTTTCTAGTCCAATAAGAACCATGAGCAGAGGTGGAAAGAAATATGTAATGGTACTTATTGATGATTATTCTAGATTTACCTGGGTACTGTTTCTGACATCTAAAGATGAAGCATTTGAGATTTTAACTACTTTTGTTAGAAAAACTCAGAAAAAATTAGGAAATCAACTTGCATCCATTAGGTCTTATCATCGAACTAAATTTTAAAATGCAAAGTTTACTGAATACTATGATGAAAATAGTATAGATCATAACTTCTCTACCCCTATGACACCTCAGGACAATAGAGTAGTTGAAAGGAAGAACAAGACTCTTGAGGATATGGCAAGGACCATGCTTCTCTCTATTAAACTGCCCCACAACTTCTGGGCAGAGATTGTAAATATTGCATGTTACATAATTAATAGATGCATGACTAGACTCCCTATGAGTTACTTAAAGGGAGAAAACCAAATATATCCCATCTTAGGGCATTTGGTTGCAAGTTCTATATGCACAATAATGGAAAGGACTGCCTAGGAAAGTTTGATCCCAGAAGTGATGAGGGAGTATTCTTGGATATTCTTCACATAGCAAAGCATATAAAGTGTTCAATAAAAGAAAGTTGTGTGTAGAATAAAGTGTGCATGTTGTATTTGATGAAACTAACATTCTTTTTGAGAGTCGGGAACATGAACATGAAGCCATTGGACTGGTGAAAGAATTGACGGAATAAACAACACAAGTTAAAGTGGCATCAAAAGAAGGAAAAAGTGATGGGACAGGTTCTTCCACTCAGGAAACCTGAAAGGGGGACTAATCAGGGAGAAATTGAACTAAATTCTCTAAAAGAACATGTCCTTGAACCTGTTCCTCAGTTACAGAACAGAGGAGAAACATCTAGCAGAAATCAGTTGGTTTTGAAATCCCATAAGTATCTAAGTTCTCATCCCATTGAGAATATCATTACTGATCCAATATCTGGAGTCAAAACTAGATCTCAAATAAAGAATTTGGGTGTATTTGATGCCTTTCTATCTCTTATTGAACCTAAAAATATTGTTGAGGCTCTGAAGGATGCAGATTGTGTCAATGCTATGCAGGAGGAACTCAACCAATTTGAAAGAAGTCAAGTGTGGCATCTAGTTCCAAGAACCCAAGGACAGATCAGTCATTGGGACAAAATGGGACTTTAGGAACATACTTGATGAAGATGGAACAGTTACAAGAAATATGGCAAGGCTAGTGGTTTAGGGCTAAAGCCAAGAGGAAGGTAATAACTATGATGAGACATTTTCTCCAGTTGCAAGACTAGAGGCAATCAGACTTCTCATAGCCTTTGCATCACATATGGAATTCACTCTCTATCATATGGATGTCAAAAGTGCTTTCCTGAATGGCTACCTCAGGGAAGAAGTGTTTGTGAAACAACTTCCAGAATTTGAAAGCAAGGAATGTCCTGAGCATGTGTACAAGCTGTACAAGGCTCTATATGGACTCAAGCAGGCCCCAAGGGCTTGCTATGAATGACTATCAAACTTTCTACTGGAGCATGGGTACAAAAGAGGTAAAATTGACAGCACTTTATTCCTAAGGGAAAAATGTAAAGTCCTCTTTGTTGTGCAAATATATGTTAATGACATAATATTTGGGGCCACTACTGATCGGCTGAGTAAGTACTTTGCAGAACTAATGGGAAGTGAGTTTGAAATGAGTATGATGGGTGAACTTAACTTCTTCTTAGGTTGCAGATCAAACAAATCCCAAATGGAACCATGATGCATTAGAAGAAGTATACAAAAGAACTAATCAAAAAGTTTAAAATGAAGGGCTCCAAATAAATATATACACCTATTGCAACTGCCAATAAATTAGATGTTGATGAACCAGGTTCATCAGTTGATCAAAAGTGCTATATGGGTATGATTTATTCAGTCTTGTATCTTACTTCCAGCAGACCTGACATTATTTTCAGTGTAGGGCTTTGTGCTCATTTCCAGGAAAATCCAAAAGAGTCACACTTGACTGTTGTTAAGAGGATATTGAGATATCTAAAAAGCACCACTGATCTGTGTCTTTGGTATCCAAAAGGTAGTAATTTTGATCTAGTAGGAAATGTTGATGTTGATTATGCAGATTTCTAGTGGATAGGAAGAGCACCTCAGGTATGGCACATTTTCTGGTTCATGTCTTGTGCCATGGGCTACCAAAAAGCAAAATCCGGTATCCATATCTACTGCTGAAGCCGAATATGTTGATATTGCTTCTTGTTGTGCTCAATTGCTATGGATCAAACAACAACATGTAGATTTTGGAGTTGAAGTGGGATGTATACCAATATTCTATGTTAACACTAGTGCTATAAGTATGACAAAGAATCATGTTCATCATAAAAGGACCAAGCACATAGATGTTAGACACCACTACTTCAGAGATAACTATGAGAAAGGGTTAATCTCAATAGAAGTTTATGCTACTGATAAACAAATAGCTCACACCTTCACTAAAGAACTGAGTAGAGAAAACTTTGAAATGAACAAGTTGGAATTAGGTATGATTCAGATCACCTAAAAAGGTCCAGTTCAGAATGCACAATGAAAAAGAAGGATTTCTCAATTTTATGTAAATATCTAGACTAATATTTACTCAATTTCATACTTTAATTAGTATACTCCTATGACATATGTTTATATGACTTACTGCTCTCTTACGAAGTTTTTCTATTCTGACATTTGAGGCATGATCATGAGAAGTTTTACTTGAAGAACCTGGCTCATCAGTATATGCTCATGAGAAAGTTCAAGTATGTTTCTATACTTTGCACAATTAGAAAGATAAATTTTCCAATCATGAGCAAAAGTCCTAATTGCACCAAATTTCCAGAAATTCTATCCATTGAGCATTGAACTAGTTTTATTGTCGTAGAAGTCTAAATAAATGGGACTTTTTTTCTAAAAACTAGTGTTGCCAATTAATCACTAAGATACCTAAATTCTAAAGTAATTATACCTCTAATTGACTATTGAAAAAAGGCTGTCGTTACTGCATTTAATCATAACCCATCTTTAAATACTCACCACATCTTTTCTTTTTATTCATAACTGCCAATCACCTTTTCCAAAATTTTGACCATCCTCCTTCACTCCTAAATACCCAAAATTCCCAAAAATACTCTGCCATGACAAACTCTCAAGATACTCCAGGTACTCCCCCACCACTATCTCTTAATACTTCATTATCAACACCTCCTAGTGAAAACCCAAAATCTAGGTTTCGTCGGCAGAAAATGTTGGCCAGGAAAAATATATCTTCTAGGTCTTTGAGAAAAGCATTAAATAAAAAATTAAAGTCTAGCCAAAAGAAATAAAGTCCAGCTAAAGAATCTGACTCGGGCTCTAAGTCTAAGGCATTTATCTCTACCAGTGAAGGAGAAGAACATGGGTCTTCGTAAACTGAAAAAAAATCAAAAAAACCCTAGTGAGGTAAATTCTTGTTTTGCAATTTCTGATATGGTAGAAAGGGAAGATAATAGGTTTGTGTTGGTGGGATCTGTAAAAAAATGTAAAAGGGGCTGGGCAAAGTAGAAGGGGAAAGAAAAAGAAATTAGAGGTTCTTGCTATTTTTGGTAGTGTAGAAGAAGGTGGCATCAAGTCGGGGAAGTGGTTCTAAAAAGGCTGCTAAACGCCTTGTTCATTTTAGTGACCACCAAGATGAACCTGGTTCATCTCCGGAGAAACCATAGTTTATATCCTAAAGAATGTTGGGGCCTGCTATGATCCAAAGAAGCACAAGGTTTCTTCCCAAAGGACCCCAACTGCTTCTAAAAAACAAAGGAAAGCAAGGTGTCATCTCCCAAGTCTACTGTCCCTTAATTACCTAAGGGAAGAGCCACAAGAACTAGGGTCAAGCAAAGTGAGGCAGAACTACAGAAAGCTTTAGAAGAAATTAAGAAAAGTAAGAAGAAAAACGAAAGGCAAAAGTTGTGAAAAGTTCTGAGGCTGGTGAAAAAGAAGAGGAGGAGATGGAACTGATCCATCAAGAAAGAGGTACAACTGTGGAGGTTCCCACTTCCAAACCAAAAGGACCCAAGACTTCTGCAACAAAATCTTCAAAACTTGTATCTGTTTAACCCTCCTTGCCCAAAAGAACTAGGTCTGTAGTGATGGGAAAATAGGTAAAAGTTACTAAAAATAATAAGAATGGGGTGGAGAAGAAGAAGATGAAGAGACTGGAAAAAAAAACAAGATAGGTTTGCCATCTTTGGCAGGAGGAAGTTCTGAAGGGAAGGTTGTTGAAATATCTGGAGGAGGTAGGCATGATAAGACTGGTGGATCCCCTAGATGCATAAGGGTGGAAGGACATGGTCCTAATAAGGTTCAGTTCAGAATGCACAATGAAAAAGAAGGAGTTCTCAAATATATGTAATTATCTAGACTAATTTTTACTAAATTTCATACTTTAATTAGTATACTCATGTGACATGTGTTTATATGACTCACTGATCTCTTACAAAGTTTTTCTATTCTGACATTTGAGGCATGATCATGAGAAATTTTACTTGAAGAACCTGGCTCATCAGTATATGCTCATGAGAAAGTTCAGGTATGTTTCTATACTTTGCACAATTAGAAAGACAAATTTTCCAATCATGAGCAAAAGTCCTAATTGCACCAAACTTCCAGAAATTATATCCTTTGTGCATTGAACCAGTTTTATTATCCTAGAAGTCTAAATATAATGGGACTTTTTTTCTAAAAACTAGCATGGCCTGTTAATCACTAAGATACCGAAATTCTATAGTAATTAGACCTCTATTTGACTAATGAAAAAAGGCTGCCGTTACTCATTTAATCATAACCCCTCTTTAAATACACACCACATCCTTTCTTTTTATTCATAACTGTCAATCACCTCTTCCAAACTTTAGACCATCCTCCTTCACTCCTAAATACCCAAAATTCCAAAAAATACTCTGCCATGACAAACTCTCAAGATAATCCAGGTACTTCCCAACCAGTATCTCTTAATACTTCATCATCAACACCTCCTAGTGAAAACCCAAAACCTAGGTTTCGCCGGCAGAAAATGTTGTCCAGGAAAACTGTAGCTTCTGGTTCTTTGAGAAAAGCCTTTGATAAAATATTAAAGGCTAGCCAAAAGAAAGAAAGTCCAGCTAAAGAATATGACTCAGGCTCTAAGTCTAAGGCATTTATCTCTGCCGGTGAAGGAGAAGAACCTGGGTCTTCTGACACTGACAAAAATAAAAAAACCCCATGAGAGGTAAATACTTGTTTTGCAATTTCTAATATGGTAGAAAGGGAAGATAATAGGTTTGTGTTGGTGGGATCTGGAAAAAAAATGAAAAGGGGCTGGGTTTAGTAGAAGGGGAAAGAAAAAGAAATTAGAGGTTCTTGCTATTTTTGGTAGCGTAGAAGAAGGTGGCATCAAGTCGGAGAAGTGGTTCTAAAAAGGCTGCTGAATGCCTAGTTCATTTTAGTGACCAGCAAGATGAACCTTGTTCATATACGGAGGAAACCTTAGTTGATATCCTAAAGAATGTTGGGGCCAGCTATGATCCAAAGAAGCACAAGGTTTCTTCCCAAAGGACCCCAACTGCTTCTAAACCAACAAAGAAAAGCAAGGTGTCATTTCCCAAGTCTATTGTCCCTTAATTACCTAAGGGAAGAGCCACAAGGAGTAGGGTCAAGCAAAGTGAGGCAGAACTACAGAAAGCTTTAGAAGAAAGTAAGAAAAGAAGAAGGAAAAGGAAAGGCAAAAGTTGTGAAAAGTTCTGAGGCTAGTGAAGAAGAGGAAGAAGAGATGGAACTGATCCATCAAGAAAGAGGTACAACTATGGAGGTCCCCACTTCCAAACCAAAAGGACCCAAGAATTCTGCAACAAAATCTTCAAAACTTGTATCCGTTTAACCCTCCTTGCCCAAAAGCACTAGGTCTGTAGTGAAGGGAAAATAGGTAAAAGTTACTAAAGAATAAGAAGAATGGGGTGGAGAAGAAGAAGAGGAAGAGACTGAAAAGGAACAAGATAGGTTTGCCATCTTTGGCAGGAGAAAGTTCTGACGGGAAGGTTGTTGAAATATCTGGAAGAGCTAGGCATGATAAGGTTGGTGGATGCCCTAGAAGCACAAGGGTGGAAGGACATGGTCCTAAAAAGGTCCAGTTCAGAATGCACAATGAAGAAGAAGGAGTTCTCAATTTTATGTAAATATCTAGACAAATGTTTACTCAGTTTCATACTTTAATTAGTATACTCCTGTGACATGTGTTTATATGACTCACTGATCTCTTACAAAGTCTTTCTATTCTGACATTTGAGGCATGATCATGAAAAGTTTTACTTGAAGAACCTGGCTCATCAGTATATGCTCATGAGAAAGTTCAGGTATGTTTCTATACTTTGCACAATTAGAAAGATAAATTTTCCAATCATGAGCAAAAGTCCTAATTGCACCAAACTTCCAAAAATTCTATCCATTGAGCATTGAACCAGTTTTATTATCCTAGAAGTCTAAATAAAATGGGACTTTTATTAAAAAAACTAGCGTCGCCTATTAATCACTATGATACCGAAATTCTAAAGTAATTAGACCTCTAATTGACTACTTAAAAAAGGTTGTCGTTGCTGCATTTAATCATAACCCCTCTTTAAATACACACCACATCCTTTCTTTTTATTCATAACTGCCAATCACCTCTTCCAAACTTTTGACTATCCTCCTTCACTCCTAAATACCCAAAATTCCCAAAAATACTCTGCCATGACAAACGCACAAGATAATCCAAGTACTCCCCCACAAGTATCTCTTAATACTTCATCATCAACACCTCCTAGTAAAAATCCAAAACCTAGGTTTCGCCGGCAGAAAACGTTGGCCAGGAAAACTGTAGCTTCTGGTTCTTTGAGAAAAGACTTAAATAAAAAATTGAAGGCTAGCCAAAAGAAAGAAAGTCCAGCTAAAGAATCTGACTCATGCTCTAAGTCTAAGGCATTTATCTCTGCCAGTGAAGGAGAAGAACATGGGTCTTCTATCACCGACAAAAATCAAAAAAACCCTGGTGAAGTAAATACTTGTTTTGCAATTTCTGATATGGTTGAAAGGGAAGATAATAGGTTTGTTTTGGTGGGATCTGTAAAAAATGTAAAAGCTGATGGGTCTAGTAGAAGGGGAAAGAAAAAGAAATTAGAGGTTCTTGCTATTTGTGGTAGCGTAGAAGAAGGTGGCATCAAGTCGGAGAAGTGGTTCTAAAAAGGATGTTGAACGCCTTGTTCATTTGAGTGACCAGCAAGATGAACCCGGTTCATCTCTAGAGGAAACCATAGCTGATATCCTATTGAATGTTGGGGCCAGCTATGATCCAAAGAAGCACAAGGTTTCTTCCCAAAGGACCCCAACTGCTTCTAAACCAACAAAGAAAAGTAAGGTGTCATCTCCCAAGTCTACTGTCCCTTCATTACTAAGGGAAGAGCCACAAGGATCAGGGTCAAGCAAAGTGAGGCAGAACTACAGAAAGCTTTAGAAGAAAGTAAGAAAAAGAAGAAGGAAAAGGAAAGGCAAAAGTTGTGAAAAGTTCCGAGGCTGGTGAAGAAGAAGAGAAGGAGATGGAACTGATCCATCAAGAAAGAGGTACAACTGCGGACGTTCCCACTTCCAAACCAAAAGGACCCAAGACTTCTGCAACAAAATCTTCAAAACCTGTATTTGTTTAACCCTCCTTGCCCAAAAGAACTAGGTCTGCAGTGAAGGGAAAACAGGTAAAATTTACTAAAGAATAAGAAGAATGGGGTGGAGAAGAAGAAGAGGAAGAGACTGAAAAGGAACAAGATAGGTTTGCCATCTTTGGCAGGAGGAAGTTCTAAAGGGAAGGTTGTTGAAATATTTGGAGGAGCTAGGCATGATAAGACTAGTGGATACCATAGATGCACAAGGGTGGAAGGACATGGTCCTTCAAATGGATGGAAAGTTGTCAAGGAAAGAGCTGACTGAATTCATGGCAAATGCCACTGTGAAAAATAGGTTAGTAACTAATGTGGTGAATGGAGTAATGGTGCAGTTTGATGCACCTGAATTGGGAAAAATTCTAGACATTCCCAGTGAAGGCGATGATGACTACACTAGGCAAAGATGAACTTGTCTAGATGATCTGCCTACTGCTCTCCAAATCACCAGGAATTTTTGTGATAGAAAGTCTACTGAAGATGTGCCTGAGGCAAGGTTTGTGCAGAAGAGTGAGATGACGCCAGAGCACAAGGTGCTCTTTGTGTTTGTGAACAAGTGTCTGCTGCCTAGACATGAGAGAAGGAATACTGCCAACTATATGGACTTGGTTCTCATGGAGTGTCTTGTGAGGGGAAAGTAGATTAACTGGCTTGCTTTCATTGTCAAGCTGCTGGACATGGTGATCAATGGATCTAAGGCTCATGCTACTCCCTATGGGTTCATACTGACGACTGTACTGGATAAGCTAAATGGTCCTTTGAAGAAATAGGAGATGGCCTCCAACAAGGAGCATTTTGGTGTCAAAATCCTACAAGCTTGTGACTATCTCCTCAGTGTAGCTCCAGTTGAACCTGGTTCATCTCTGAAGACTCCTGTGAACAATAAGGTTAGGGCCTTGGTTCAAGAGTGTGGGACAAAATATGCTGATATTGCTAGGCTCCAGGCTCGTGTTGCTGAACTGGAAAATGAGAGGAATGGCCTGAAAGCTGAGCTAGCAAAGGAAAAGAAACAGAGTGAACAGCTGCTTTAAAATGCTAAATCTTCTCCAATCCCAACCTTGTTGTTCCTCCGAGCCTTAGGTCTTCCAGCACTGTATTTGAACCAGTCTAGTAACCCCCCCCCTCCCAGTGACCTATATTAGGGATATTTCTTTGTTTTTTTTTTCTCATGGTTGGATGTTTTTTTCTTTCTTTTTGTGAACTGTTTTGTAGAAGCATTTCCTTATCAATGACAATTTGCTTTTCTCTTACTTTGTGAAGATTCTGATTTTAATAATCAAGTTTTTTGTCAAGATTGATTATTGCTTAACTAAACCATGCTATCACTTGAAGTTGCCCTAGTGACCATGAGTAACTATTAAGATCTCGGATTCACATTATATACAACTTTTCAATGATTCCAAAAAGGGAAGAGATATTATGCTTTACTTTTTATTCTGAAAATGTGATATTTAAAACCTGATTAAATCTGGTCCTTAATGGTGAGTTAAAATTCCTAAGTAAAAGTATTGATAATTTAGCTTAATTCCACATGTTCTCTAATCAGTAAATGCACAGAGCTTGTCATCATCAAAAAGGGGAAATTTGTTGGCCCGAGTTCAGTTGAAGTTTTGAAGAATGACAAACGAACTCAGTGATGGACAAGGTCCATCTTGTGAGACACATTGATTATCAACCAATGTATATGAGATGCACGTGAAGAAGATAAGTCTTAGGGATCAAGCAACAATTTCTTCTTACTGATCAAAAAGATTGCATATGTGATAAGGAGAAGAAGTCTCCTTATGAGAAGAGAACACAATCTAGATCAAGGATAAGGGTTGGAGTTTGTATTGTTCAAGGACTCAAATTCGATGGAGGATTAGAAATTGAGTCTCAAGCAAACTCTGATTACTAACTCAATAAATAACTGGGTTTGTTCTCTTTTACAGGCATGCACATACGCACAAGTTAAACTAAATTGAGAGCGAAAGAGCAAGGCAATTTTGCAAGCAATTTATGTGAGATTGAAGTGTGCACTCCTGGAGCTACTTGAACGAGATAGAAGAACCTGTTCCATTGTGTTTATTCTTATACTAGCTCAATTGTAGTAGGTGGCTTGAAATTATACCTTTCAGCTTTCATAGAAGCAATTATATTAGGTACTTTAAATATTCAAGTTAGAGTTAACTTGAAAGTGTCCCAGCAGTTGAGGTTGTGTGCCACACTGGGATTAGAGTTAATCCTTAGGTTTACAAGAGTTTTGTAAATGGTATTTTTTGCTCATTTATTTTATTGAATATTTGGGAAAATCCTACTGAGTAGTAGGTTGTAGTTTTTTCACCTTTTGAGCTATGTGTTTTCCATATAAAAATCTCGGTGTTCTTTAATTTTTATACTTTTAACTCCACAGCAGTAGTTGATAGAACACCTAGAAGAACGAAGTTCTTCTAAATCAAAAATTGGGTACCACAAAAATCACCCTACCTCCCCCACTTATTAGGTATTGACGTCTGGAACATCAATCACACTTGCATGCAAGTGGGACACCGGTTCAGCCAACAACAGTAAGGAGTAGCTGTGCTCAATGAGGGAAAGGGATACTGTCTAAGATCACCTATGATACTAGCTAGAGAAGAGTACGAACATGCATGGAAAAATGCTACAGGGAAATCAGTAACTAGAAGCAGGGAAAAGCCAGAAGATGGAACCATTAGCATGATAAATGGATTCAATATACTAGCAAAGTCTGGATTGCAGCTGACATATCACAGACAAATGGGAGAGGGCACAAGTAGTCATAGGAGCCAAGAAGGGTGGAAGGAGGGATACAATCTCTATTTACTCTTGTATGATGCTTGCTACATGGAATATTAGGGGTTTGAACAAGATCCCTAGGCAGAAAGAGGTCAAGAGATTTATAAGAAGTAATAGAATAAATATGATAGCACTACTAGAACACAAGATAAAGGAGTAGAATGCCATACAAATAATAAGGAGAATCACTCCAGGATGGACTTGGTTTGCCAATAAAGAATATAGTAGTAGAGGAAGAATTTGGATACTATGGAACACCAATAAGATAGAGTGTTACGTATTGGGGAAGTCCTCCCAATACATTCACACTACAGTTCACATAAAGAGTATGGGCATGAGATTTACTTTCACTGCAATGTATGGAAATACACTAAAAGATAGGAGATGTTTATGGAGTGACTTGAATGGATGGAATAATGTACAGGAGGGGCCATGTATGATAATGGGAGACTACAATGCTATTAGATTAGGGGAAGATAGACCAATTGGAAACCCTGTGCAAGAGGCTGAGATTAGGGACTTCAATGACTTCATTGAGCATAATATTTTGCTAGAAATCAGAACTACTGGAAGGAATTTCACATGGACAAATAGACACACATACAGTAGAATAGACAAAGCCTTGGTGAATGCTGAATGGATATTGAAAATGTCACATCTAGAAGTAAGGTAATGGATCCAGGTTGTTCTGATCACTCTCCTATGTGTACTAACTTTGAAGATAATGAGGATAAAGATACAAGGCTTTTTAAGTTTCTAAATCATCTAGCTGAGCATAAAGAGTTCCTAGTCAAAGTTAAAAGAAGCATGGCAAAGGAGAAGTGGGATGAATATCATGAAGGATGTATAGTGCAGACCGAAAAAGGGTGAAGCAAGCTATGAAAGGCCTGAATAAATCATAGTATAATGCAGTAGGTGACAAGATTAAGCAGTACAGACAATAACTTAGTGAACTGCAAAAACAAAATGAGAGACCCTGGGCAATCTCAAGATATGATTATAGCAGAATTAGTTTCAAATGCTGATATAGTTCTATCTTCTTTTGGGGAGTCAGAGATGATATACAACAGGAGATACTTCAAGTATTAGGCTTCTCTAAAGGATCACTACCAGTGAGATATCTGGGGGTTCCTATGAGTACCAAAAGGCAATAATTGGTACAATTTCAACCACTGATTGAGAAGACATTAGGGAGGATACAATTATGGACTGCCAGATTCCTCTCATATGCAGGAAGAATCCAACTGATTAAGAGTGTGCTATTCTCCATACAAGTATTTTGGTCACAATTGTTTACGCTGCCTAAGAACTGATCCAATTGATATAGAGTATATGCAGAAGGTTACTAGGTACGGGAGGGGTGGAGGTCACTAAAAAAACGTTATTGACTTGGGATAGATTATGCTGGCCAAAAGCAGCAGGGATTGAATATACTGGACATAGGCATATGGAATAAAGCAGTCATATGCAAACTTTTGTGGAATCTAAGCAAGAAGAAAGATAAAATGTTGATACAATGGGTCCACTTATACTATAAGAGATACATTACTTGGGTGCTCAGCCAATTGTGTGTGATCTAAAAAATACTAAAAGCAAAGAAACACTTTGATGAAGTTGGATACTCAGAAGAAGAGGTGGTGCAAAGGGACAAATTCTCAGTCAAGACTACCTACCTGAAGCTTAGAGGGGAATTCACAAAGGTACCATGAAGGAGGATGACATGTAATAATGCTAGGCTCCTTAAAACGACATTCACACTATACCCGGTTGCTCACAGAAGATTATTAACAAGAGAAAGATTAGGGAGTTAGAGTTGCCTGGAGGATACATCTTGCGCACTATGTAACAGTAACGAAGAAACTATCGATCAGTTATTCTTTAAATGTTCATTTTCAACACAAGTTTAGGCAGCAATGCTAAAATGGCAAACTTGGGGACAATAATTAGAATGGCTTGAAAGAGATTGCAAAGGAAGAAGTCTTAAAGAAAAAGTATACAAAATGGCACTACCTGTCTAGCATAATATACTGGGAAAAGGAGCACTGGTGCTCCAATGCTGGAGCTTTCCGCATGTTGGAGCTCCAACATAATATGCTGGAAATTCATATACAGATGCACCCATCTCCGGTATATAATGCTGGAACTTTTCGTGTTGCAGCAAAATAGTGACTATTTTTCAATTACTTTGCAAACGCTGGCTATTTTTGAATGACCAGTCCGAAAATTGGCTAGCCTGTGCTATTTTAACAACTGGAGTTGGGCCAAAAGTCCACAGCAAATTTTTTCGATACTTAGAAAAGAAAAAAAAGAAAGAAGAGAGGGCTTTTAGATCACTGCCTGAAGCTGTTCTAGTTGAGTTATTCATCTCATTATAGAAACTAGAAAGGATGCAACTTTAGGTAGCTTGTCTAAGGAATATATTTACAGAAGTCAAAAAAAGAGATTACAGCTAAAGTAGTACTGGCTGTGCTCTTAATACTAACTTGCAGAAACAGCAATTCAAGAAACTGTTAAATGGCCTTTCTTTCCCCGAGACTTCCAAGATGATTCAACCCTCAACAAATGTAATTTCTCAACAAAAGGTTCCAGAACTTGTGCCTCTTCTTCTGGGGCAAAGGCCATGCAAATGCTAAGCTCCTGAACTGCCTCTTCATATTCCCTGATGTATATGTTTGTTTGTCAAAATAGTTTGTTGCATGAGGCATGTCAAAATGAGAAAAGAGAAAAAAGTAAGATACACATACCTACTATAATACAACATCATGCCATGGTCTCTCCTTAGAGCCCAATTGTGTGGCTGCAGAATGAGCAATCTTTCTGAAGCCATAATGGCCAACCTAGAAAGTATTGTACCATTCCAGAGAGAGACATAATGTCATTATAAGTGAACAGATCATATTACACACACATTAATCCCTCAGGGAAAGGTCAAACATTTGTGCATGATAACCTGAGAACCTTAATTTAAACATAGCTCTTATTTATGTGAAAATATCTTGGCTCTTTGAGAACAGTAAGATAGAAAACAAATCATCATTAATCCTACTAGCATGGTTTTGCATGTCAGACAAAACTAAATGCTTAAGAGATCATCATCAAATGCCAAATAGTTTTATGGCCCTCTTTGATTGGTTAAAAACTCTTCCTCTCCAATGTGCATGTACTGCAATCTGGTAAATGCCTCAATTATTACTTCCTTGTTGCATGTTTTTAACGAAAAAATAACAGGTACCAATTATAACCACCTTAGTAGAATGTATAACGGAAGAAAACAACAGGAATATAATGAGTTCTTAATGGATATCAGAAACAGAAACAGAGATGCTCCCATAAAAGAGAATATAGATGCAGAAGACCTCACATATTTCAGTGACAATGGATGATATGTTTTATGATGTAATAGACCAGAAGAATGCTGCTAGACACATGCAACACAGTATCAACCAAGTGATCTCATAATTATCGCTACTTCTGTTCCACAACCCCCCCCCCCCCCCCCCCCCGCGGGTACCTGTTCCTTTTCCAAGTACATATGCCTGTTTAAAAACAGTTGGCATTTGGTTAGATGAATAACTTGATTTTATAAGAAGAATCAGTGGATTCAGTGAAAAGAAAAAACTCCATATAGTTGGCCTCAACTATCAAATATCATAAATGTATACACACGAGTATAGATATGTATCTCTAGTATCTAAAGAAAGCAACAGCTCCTAAAGACCAGAAAGAGAGAAAAATAAGGTTAGCTTTCTTGGATTTCTATAAGGAATGTGGGAGAGATGAAAAGAAATAACAGCAAGGGAGTAAAAAGGAAGGATAGGCTAAAAGTATGTAAAAAGGAAAGTTAATCTGTGAGATGCAGCATTTATAGTCATTTTCAATTTGATCTGTGTGTGTATGTGTGAGTGTGTATATACATAGAAATAGAAAGGACTTATTAAACCAAAATAGAGCTATAGCAGTGAGGGATTAGGAACCCCATTGTGTTTTCTTATAAACTTAAATGCAGGAATAAGCACCGATCATATTTCAACACAACGGGTTAAATGGTTATTTTAGTGGAATGTTAGAATTTTAGTGAAATGTTAGAGAATCAAATAAGAAAAAATATACGTCCAAAATTTTCAATTCTCCCTTTCTCATGCCAAGGTTGCAATTTAGCATCTTGAACCTGTAGGACAACACAAAGTGGCGCCTGCTTAATCAGGGACAAGACCCAAAAGTAGTAAAAGTGAAACAACAGAGGATAAGATCGTTACCTCAAATCTTGAGGCCGCAACAATGGGACATTCAGACAATTAGACTTATCATCTGCATGATCAACAGATCTAAGGGGAGAAGTCAGCATCAAACCATGATTTGCTCTTGAAGCACGTTTCCAGTGAAGCCTCTGGAAAAAAAAGTTTTGATTATTGATCAACATTCCACCAAAATCACAACCACGGCATCGACACGGTGATATTGATGAATGTGATGTGCTACAGACTTCAATTTACAGGAGAATAAATCTTACCATCAAATTAGCCAAAGCTATTCCGATAATATCTCGGTTTGTTGCTAACTCAAGCCCTGGCAACGAATTACTATTGATGTCAGAAGCCCTTGACCTAGGGTCGTCAACGCACTTGCCATTAACAATACCAAACAAGCTGTGACCAGAAATAACCTTGAATAGCTCCTATAAGAGTAGCAAAACAGTTCAAACCCAATGAGATAATTGGACAGTAATGCCATTCTTTACAAACTAAAGGATGGATGTACTAAGACAAATGTTGATATCATCTATGAATTCAGAATAACAAACCTCAGGGTTTCCAGTTTGGGGCCATATTAAAAAATCTTCCCCAACTCGGGATCCCACAATGGTCAGATTAAGTCTTCGACAGACTTCAATATAAATGACGCTAAGCAAAATTGCTGTACAAAAGGTAAGCACTATGTGAGATAGCATTATCGGTGCTCAACGAGTATTTTGAGGTTGCAGGATTTCAGACATAGGCAAAATAACGCTGATAGTGTGGGGAGGAAAGGAAGAAATACCACTACAATATCCAGAGCTTAACACGGAATGCAGGTATGCACACTTTGAGTCCACAAGTACAGATGACCTTTTGAATCCCCTTGACTTAAAAAGAACCATGTTCACTGCATCCAAAACTTCAGCCAAATCGCATCCTATTTCTCTCGAAACTAGCTCTGCTTCCACTTCTCTAGCAATGACATCCAACTCAACCATCCACTCATTCATATTCTTTCCAGTAAGAGGCATGGCCTCCACGCATGTCCATTCCGTGGCATCAGAAGGCAATGAAGCAGATCTCCTGTCACTTTGGAGCGAATACGCATCCATCTCCCGGTTGAAAGCCATAAATGCCTCGTCTTCGGAGGCCACATAAAGCAAAGCCTACTCAGACAATAGACAACAACCAACACACATGAGACACGATCAATACGCATAAAAGTGAAGGAGAAGCCAATTTACAAAGGCAAAAAGCAGATCTTACTTTCATGACAAGTGTTGATATTCATAAATAGACGTACCATTCCTCACTGCCAGCAACTATTTATGAACAAATAGCTTTTTACAAAGTGAACTTAGCTTTGGTTTTTGTTGCTTGAAATTGATATTGTTCATTATTCAGTTCAGTAGATCAACTGCTTTCAACAAAAAGAACTGAGCAACACTCATTAATATTTACCTTTGCCAGAGAAATATCTCTGTCCTTGGATTGGAAAGATATCTCCTGTGTAAATTTTTCCCTGGCATCGTTAAGAACCTGACAAGTTGCGAAATCCTCAATCAATGCACCAATTATCTACCACCATATTTATAAAAAAAATCCCAACATGATATTGGGTATGTTGTTGTTGTTGTATATTTTAAAAAAAATCTTGAGTGGAATGAACTGACTAAAGGCAGAAATTGAATTCATAACACCAAATCACACCACTTTAACAACATGAATAAAGATGGGATATCAGAAGAACTAATAGCCCCAACCTCCTGATAAAATTTGGCTCTAGAAGTACATCGTGATTCAGCTAGAGCAGGGGAAGCCATAGCAGAAATGTTGAACCTCCTCTTCATTGGTGCCTTTGTAGTTGCAGCAGCCAATTTGTTCCACTTTCCTTTCTCATTCCCAATCCAACATCCAATACTACCATCAAAACCACACCTGATGATCGTAAAGAATAAAGGCTCTGGGAATTGCCTAGTAAATACTAGTAGCACACAAATGCTTCTTTACCAATAAACAACTAATAGTGATGAAAATTCAACAAAACCCAATTCAATTCTTGAACAGAAAAGGACAAAACTTTACCTGCTGTAAATATCCGAAGAAGCCATAGCTGCTGAAGAAACATTCACAGCACCACCGTCTAACCCAGGAAATGATGCACACAGCATTTCTCTAGGAGTTATTGAGTCCCAAAAGGTCTTTTATAAGAGACAAAAAAGGCAGATGACAACAATCAAGAAAACTAAGAAACAAACAAATAAAAGAAAACAAAACAGTTGAAGAGGGGGGTGGAGATCAAATTTAAGTCTTCCACTTCAAGAGTACGAAAAAGAAGAAGACTTGAGAATTAAATCATCAGCATAACAAGGTTTACTGGAAGAGGAATTATTTAAGGCCATTTTAGGTACTGCAATTGAGCTCCCAAAACACAAAAACAAGGCATCTGAATGGAAGTAACTGAATTCTATACTTAAACAAGTATGGTAGCTGACACTGCTACTACTATTCCAAGAATCCATGTTATTATTTGAGGTACCCAATTTCAGCATCAGCTCATAAAATTAACCCACCTCTTTTTTTATATATATATACTCCTATTAACTGTATTATAGTAATAACCCCCTTCTTTCTTACAAAGAAAAAAGTGAGAAAAGGGTGTGACAACAACTGTTGCTATATTAGTATGGTCTGTCTGTAATAATGGAAGAGCTCATCTTCTTGGTCTTGCTTTATAGTGGCGATGATCATCATCATATTGTACTGTACAAAGCCAAAAAGTACCAAGTGGGGTCCATCAATTTGTTTTTCCAGTTTTTCAGAAGGACCTTCTTGTAAAATTATTAAAGTTTGCTGTACAAGGCAAAGATAATGCCAGCCAATCTAGCTATATTTCCTGAATGACTTTCTTCAAAAGTTATTACTCCTAATAAATTGCTATGCAGATTACACGTTCTTTGATTTTGTGGCCTATTAAAAAAAATTAGTTTTATGTCAATATTCTTTAAAAAAAATTTATCTTTTTGTGCGAGATCTGAAATTAAAACATAGTCTGTTTCAATTGAATTTGTAAAGCATTATATTAAACCATTTCCTCTTCAAAATAGTGCTAGGCTGCTAGCCAATCCCACTAGCTAGTAGTTACTTGCTCATGCTCTTTTTTTTTCTTTTTTTCTTTTTTTTTTTTGGATTTTCCGACTATCTACCAGGTATTTGGTATAAGATTTATTTAAAGGAGAAGCACTTTCTGAATTAATTTTTTTGATTTTTCAGAGCTCAATCAATTAAGAATGAAAGGTTCCTATTCATTTCACAACAACTCTTGATCGAATATTACCTACTTGATAGATGCAAGAGTTTAAAATGTTAATTGATTTATAAGTTATGTATTACTATATTTGCAATAGCATTACAAAATATTAAAACAATAATCAAGAAGTTTAAGAAAGCACTACATAAAAAGTTAAATTTATTATTTAAATATCTTTAATGTTCAAAATATCTGGAAATTGTGTATGAATATTAGTTGCAATAATGTCAACCGTTTTTAAAATCCCAAAATAATATGATTGCTACGGAAATTTGTAGAAAAGAAAAATGGATAGATGAAAGCAATTTCAGAATTGGTTAAGAGAATTACATTCACAACCGGAGAAAAAAAGGTTACGTTCAATAAGGTTGTGCACACGAAAGAAATTGGGAGTGTATCCCATAATTAAGGTGTATTGATATCCGACAATATATTGGGTTGTTGTTGTTGTATCCGATAATATTGATAAATTTTCAAAAGAAGACACGTAGTAGGTTCTTTTATTAGTAAACACAAAATACCACAATTACATCAACAGGATATTTTTATAGGGTATATTGTTTGCATAATCCGAAAATTAAAGGGATTAACTAAAATTTCTCATGTATTAAACTTCTTCTTGATAACACGCACCCAAATTATGGTTTAAAATTTTGGGTGCAGAAAAAATTCATGTGTTATGTTTATGTGCTCGTAAGATGCATCTTGTAATGTAGTAGCGATTAGGGTATTAAGGGACAAAAAAAAGATACGTATGTGTCCTTCACATATTCTCATTTCTCGAAAATCTATACACATTTATATGTTACTCTTTTTGGTCCATTATAATTGTTTTTTAAAATTTTTTTTATTTGTGATCCATAATATTTAATTTTTTCAAATATATTTATCAAGGAGTAATTAGTTTATTTTTTTCAAAGTTACCTTTGAAGTAAAAAGCCCAAAAGTATTTGTGCATTTTTAATTGAAAAAATTGAGGTTAATGTAATCAACTTTATTATTAATTAATATTAAAAAATAAATTTCTTAATATGAACGGAAATAACAAAAAAACACACTTTAATTAAAATGGACCGAATAGTAGTTATATTGTGAGCATGCCCACCTAATTATTAGTACTTTGGCTAAGGACAAAAGATAAGGTTATCAATGTTCACATAAAAAGACAAGGTAAAGTCTTACCTATAACAAAAAGCAATAGCACTTCCACCAAGAAAGGAAGAGGAGAAAAGGCAGTTTCATTCGTGAGTTTAAGTTCTATATATTGCCAATGTTAAAAACATTTACATAATTAGGTTACATTTCAATTATATCATCAAATAATTTATTTTATTTCTCAAGATTACATATTTTATTATTTAAGAAAGAATACCTTTAAATATTCTTTGAATAATCTAGTCCTTATTTTTTTCTATTTATTATATGACACACTTTTTTTATTAATTTGTCCCAAAAAAAATAATATTATTATGTTTAAAAAAAATTAAATTTAAATTTTGTATTTTTATTATTAAAAAGATTTTATATTTATATAAATATCTCGCAATGCTTTTATCCCTTAATTTATTAAGATGACAAATTTTAAAAATATCAATTTTTTCTCAAAAATTCATGTAGAGATAAACTACTTCATAAAAATTAAAACGGGGGAATAACGTATAAAAAGGTTTATACGGAGAATAAATACAGTATAACTCAAAACTCATTATTCATTCTCTTTCTTGCAGGAGCTCAGATTATCCAAATGAGGATAACCTCATAAGTCATAATCAAACATGTAGGAGGATAATACATGATTGAATCGATTTTATCGAGGCATTGGCGCATTGCATTATGGGCAACAACCCACTCCCTGCCCCACCTCTTACGCAAAAGCCAAGACAATATTCAATTAGATTCTTTACAGCATCATGTCAAAATCTCTATTCTCTGCCGTTAAATTAGATAAATCATCGGCGGACCTCTAAAATATGGTCGATAAAAACGCAAACATATGATATATATATATATATATATGAAATAGACGTCAAGAGGATTTGGATTCGCTTGTAAAAAGTAAATTTTAAACTAAAAGTTAAAAGTCATAAGTAACTTTTGGTTTTTTGCTTACTTTTGTATTTTTTATGTCCAAGAGTAAGTATTTTTAAGTACTTTTTATTATTGTCTAATGCTATACATATTAAAAAAATACTTAAACACTAATAAACGCTTTAAATAAGACAAACCAAACACTCGTACATTATAAGTTTGAATTCATTTCGACTTAAGTTTGAGTTCATAGTTTCCGAGATTTTAAACTTATACGCCAATCGGAGTCGGGCCAAAAGTCCGTGGACCAAAAAATGATTGCCTTCATAGGCCTCAGACGTATCAAAAAAGTTAATTTCATTATTTATACTCTGGACCCTCTCTAGAGTTTTTGCGTTCAAGTTAGCATGATCTTGAGTAGTTGGGTTCCAATCCTTACCTATACGTACATGATCCAAATCATTTTGAAGTTTTAGTTTTGTTTTCAAAATGAAACACCAAAATATGAGTCTGGAAACAAACCGTACTCCTATTTGTTTTTGAAAAACAAACCGCCTATGTCTGAATAACAAAATACAATTACACTCTCAATAGGCTTTATTTTATAACAAAAACTTTTTCGATATGAAGCATCTTACTTTCTTTAGTGAGTTTTGTTTGGCTAAAAGTTATGAAAATACTTAGCTCTAAAACAATCAAAAATAATATGGGTTAATCGGAATCAAGACTAATATGGAATAAAGAGTATAGTACGATCGAGATTTATGATTATAGTGTAAATGGTTCGAGATATAAGAACAATAAAACAAATAGTGGGCCTTGCACAAGAGAGAAAGATAGAGAGTCTGATAGAGAGAGAGAGAGTTGTATATATTTCTAATAGCAAAATACACATGAGTCTTTACAAAGGGAAGCTCCCCTTTATATACTAAGGGACCTTCCTCGAAATAATTAATGAAAAGTACAAGGGTTGGTGGCCTCAGTGTACGAGTGTCAGAGCTCGAAACGACGTCGCAGTGAGTCATGTCACTCGATCCGTTTACTAACTGAGGCCGGCCTTACTCGAGACGTCCATAATTAGGCCGCTTTCTTCATCGAGGACGTATGTAGATAGCGTAGGAACGTAGGGAACCAAATTTGCCCAATACAGATAGTCCCTCCGTTTGTTTGTGATGTAGTCGAGAGACGTCCTCAACGAACGGACATACATGCTTGACATTTCTGAAAATTTGGTCGTTCCTGTGGATACCGCTGGAAAAGGCGTGCCCATATATGAAGATGTTAAGTCGTTGACATATTACCTCCTTTTCGAGGCTCCGTTTTAAGATGACGTCATCGATCACGTGCGTGATCATTACTTTTGCTCCCGAGACAGTTCAGGTTATGACGTGACGTTTGGGTTTCTTGCGCCGGTTTTCGAGTCATGCCTTTTCGATTTCCATGTATCCTTTCTTACAAATAGAGGGAAAGTTGAACTTGATCCATCTTTCGAACCTTTTCTGAGAGTATTTTCCCAATCTTTTCCTTATCTTTTTCTGGTGCTCGTTGTTCTTTCTTTTCTGAAACTCTCGTTCTGAGGAATCGAACCCGCGACCAGAAGTGCCTTTTTCTAATAACTTTCGTTATGGCTAAACATCGTCATGATGATACCGGGACTAAGGACGATGCTCCCTCTAGGGCTTTGTCATCCTCGCATGATAGGGAGGCCAAGGAAGTTCTCGTTCCACAATCAACGACTAACTTACTCCCACTTGATATGGATAAAAGGAGGGACTTTATGAAAAAGTGTACACTCCCTCCTTGGGAGCACAGTGATCTGATGCCGTCTCACTTGGCTGCTCTCAAAAAATAGTATTATATCCCTGATTATGTTGAGATGGTCTTCGATGGGCTAAACTATGCCAATGTGCACAAGCCCGGGTACTGTGTATTTTATGAGTACTCCTTTCGAATTGGATAGGGCCTCCCTCTTTACCCTTTGGCGGAAGAGCTCTGTCGCTGGTACGGGGCGTGCCCAGCCCAGCTTACTCCGTACGCGTTGAAGGTGTGCAAGGTTCTTACCACCTACGCGGCGAAGGCTGGGAAAGAGGTCACCGTTCATCACCTCCTACAAATGTTTGGTGCAAGCTTTATGAGAGGCTCGATGCTCCAATTAAGGAGTCGGGGCAAGAAGAGCTTTGTGTAGCAAGTGGACGACTAGGCCAATCGCAAATTTTGGACGAGATTCTTCTATGTGCGTACCAAGCACCTTGTATCCAACCCTGAAGGGTTTCTAGAGGTTTGGAATGATGCGTGTAAGTATTTCTGTGCGTAACTTTTACTACGGAAACCTTACCTTGCTGGTTTTCATCGTCGTAAATTTTCCTTTGCTTTCATGCAGTGACAGCTCGCCCTCCTCGAAGGGTTGACGACATTAGGTTGTAGGTGCAAGCGTTGATACCGTTTGTAGAAGAATGCCTTTCTTGGACTGAATTCCTTAGGCTCTATGGCCCAACAGGTAACCGCCTTGCCTAATTTTTCCTTCTGTTATGGTTTGGGTATTTCCCCATAATTTTCTTGCCCGTCTCATACATGCTTTGGTAGGTCGGTAAAAAGGCGCAAAGAAGAAGACCACTGTGACCGGCCCTTCTAGGGCGGTATCTGACCTTGAGGAGGATATGGTCCTCGTTGGCGCATCTAGGGGCATTACTTCGCCCCCATCAAGATAAGAGGTCGCATTAGAAGCGACTCCATAGTTAGTATCTGAGGTCGTGCTGGGGGTCATACTTGAAACGACGCCCATGGAGATACCGGCGGCTGTTCTTGAGACTTGTTCTGGGTTTGCCCCCATAGGAACATCCACTGCCAAACCGACTCCATCTGAGCCCGCTATGCATCCTACCGAGGGGGACCATTAAGAGGAGGAGACGTTAGAGATGAGGAAGCGTCGGATTCTTACCGGCAAGGCTGTGGCCACTCCGACAGGGAAGGTTAAGCCATCCCGCCCTGAATCTAGGCCGGTCTTTATGGCCGAGGCCATTCGCTCAGGGAGATCCGCTCTTAGGAGGGAGGCCATAGAGAGAAGGAGCGAAAGCGTGGACGTGGCGGGCCCAGGGTTGCCACGGAGGACACGGGCAGAGGAGGTGGGTCCTTGGACCAGGTGGAGATGGCGGCCGGTCAGTCTTCTCGTCGCATAGTGATTCTTAGCCACAATAATTTGTTGGAGAATTGCGAGGAGGCGGCCACCAGTATGACACTCTTGTATGCCGGCGCTGAGCGTGCGACCCTGGCGGAACTCAGCGACAAGGTCTTGACCCGAATGGTGGCGGCCGGTGCGGCCTTGCAGGTATGTCTCTGTCTTCATCGATGATCTTTCTTTTTCATTAGTGGAGGGTGATTTTCCTCGTACTTACTTTTTGGTTTCTTTTCCTGACTCTCATCTTAGAGGCGGAGAGGGGTCGACGCCAGAAGGAGAAGGTGGCTAAGTACAACAGGCTGGTGCATATGTACAATAGGACACGTGAGGCGCATCAGACCTTGGCCGATATGTTTAATCAGGACCCTAACTTTAGGGTGGTCCGTGAGGGCCTCATGAAATCCGAGGAGCAGTTGAAGAAGCGGGTGGCTGAGCTGGAGAAGGTCGATTAATAGCTCATGGCCGCCGTTGCTCGGACTGCGAAAATGGAGGTCCTCCTTCAAGCTAAAGATGAAGAATTCCAGCTCGGTCGCGTAGTAGCGGAGGAGGAGGCAGAATTGCGCACCCAGGTTGCGGCCTTAACGGCGGAACTTGACGCCAAAAAGGCTGAAGTTGAGGACCTCAAGCGAGCCCTTGCTCAGGCCGACGCGTCTCGTGAGGCACACGAATGCGGAGGCCAGGATGGTCGTGCTTGAAGAGTTTTTAGCGGCTGGTCGAGCGTTCAAGGTGGAGGTTGAGGTCCAGCGCCTAGTTGGTTAGGGTTGCTCGTGAAGCGACCGGTTACAGTCCTGAATCGCTGGCCCGGGAGGGGGGGCAACTCTGCAGACGTTAATCGTTTGGAATCCAGCTCTTGGATTTCCAAGGCGTACCCTCCTGGAAATGAGGACGAGCCACCTGAAGGCAAAGCTGGGTGGGATAAGTAGTGGACTTTAGGATCCTTGTAAATATGCCTATAAATACTAACTTTTGCATCATGGGTGTTTAACCCTTTTGATAAAGACATATGATTTTTGTTGTGAGTAATTTTTCTATTCTTTTTGGCACGTTGTTGTATTTTTTACCGTAGTTGTGTAAAACTTGATAGCTATAGCCGTGTAGGAATGATGGCCATAGCCGTGTAAAACAAAGGCTGTAACCTTGTAAAATTCGACGGCCTTAACCGCGTAGAAATAGTGGCCTTAGCCTTATAAAATTCGATGACCTTAGTCGTTTAAACATGATGGCCCTAGCCATGCAAAAATAACGGCCTTAACCTTATAAACACGATGGCCTTAGCCATGTAAAAGTGATGGCCTTAGCCATGTAAAAATGATGGTCGTAGCCATATAAAAACGATGGCCTTAGCCATGTAAAGATGATGGCTGTGGTCGTATAAAAACGATTGCCTTAGCCATGTAATGATGATGGCCGTGGATGTATAAAAAGGATGGCCGTAGCCTGATGGCCTTAGCCATGTAAAAATGATGGCCGTAGCCTGATGGCCTTAGCCATGTAAAAATGATGGCCGTAGCATGATGGCCTTAGCCATGTAAAAATGATGGTCGTTGTCTGATGGCCTAAAATGATGGCCTTAGCCATGTAAAAATGATGGTCATAGCATGATGGCCTTAGCCATGTAAAAATGACGGTCGTAGCCTTTTCATTCATTTGGAGATGGCCGTAGCCTTTTCGTTCATTTGGAGATAGCAGTAGCCTTTTCATTCATTTGGAGGTGGTCGTAGCCTTTTCATTCATTTGGCGATGGCCGTAGCCTTTTCATTCATTTGGCGATGGTGGTAGCCTTTTCATTCATTTGGAGATGGTCGTAGCCTTTCTATACATTTGGAGATAGGCGTAGCCCTTCTATACATCTGGAGACGGCCATAGCCTTTCTATACATCTAGAGATGGCCGAGCCTTTTCATTTATTTGGCGATGGCTGTAGCCTTTCTATATATCTGGAGATGGTCGTAGCCTTTCTATACATCTGGAGATGAGACTAATCCAGTCCATGTATCATGTCGGGCTTGGAGAGTACAGGGGGAGGCGGATATGATGCACTTGTGCTGCAAACATCTCTAGGTGACCCCTTTGCCGCCTCATTAAAAACCTTCTCGAGAAAACCCAATTGGGACAAAACTCGGGTAAGGGAAAAAGAGTACGACTCAGGTGACCCCTTTTTAGAAGTGGAATGTTTGAAGTGAGCGACATTCCAGTTATTCTGGAGTGTCTTTCCTTTCATCGTCTCTAGCTTGAGTGCTCCTTTCCCGGCCGCCGCCGTGATTTTGTAGGGTCCATCCCAGTTTGTGCCCAATTTTCCTTCACTTGGGTCTTTTGAGGCCAAAGTCTTGGCTTTAAGGACGTAGTCCCCTACTTTGAGTGGCCTTGTTTTTGCCCTCTTGTTGTAATATTTTTTGACTTGTTGTTTTTGGGCTACCATCCTGATGGTGGTCCATTTCTCTTCTTTCTTCGGCTTCATCAAGATCCTGGAGTCTGTTGATGTCGTTTTCTGTTCCACTGGTGTGTGAATACCTTAGGCTGGGTTCGCTCACTTCAACCGGTATGACCGCGTCGGTTCCATAAACCAATGAGTATGGGGTTTCCTCGGTGCTGGACTTTGGTGTGGTTCTATGCGCCCATAAGACTTCGGGTAGTAGTTCAGGCCATAACCCCTTGGCATCTTCGAGCTTCTTTTTTAATATATTTAAGATTGTTTTGTTGGAGGAATCCGCTTGGCCGTTGGCGGCGGGGTGGTATGGCGTGGATAGTATCCTTTTGATGCGCCATTTCTCAAAAAAACTCGGTTATTTTCTTACCAATGAACTAGCGTTCGTTGTCACAGTTGATTTGTTTGGGGATGTCGAGGCGACATATGATGTTTCTCCATATGAAGGTGATGACCTCTTGTTTACGTATTTGCGCGTACGCACCTGCTTCCACCCACTTGGAGAAATAGTCAGTTAAAACAAATAAAAATCGTACTTTTCCTCGTCTTTCGAGTAGCGGGCCGACTATATCCATTCCCCACTTGATGAATGGCCAAGGGGAGGTGACGAAATGGAGGGGTTTTCCTGGTTGGTGTATTATTGGGGCGTACTTTTGGCATTGCTCGCATCGGCGGACGTATTCAGTTGCCTGTTTCTTCATGGTGGGCCAGTAGTAGCCGGCGCGTATGATGCATCGCACAAGGGTGCAATTGTCAGTATCGACGCCGCAATGGCGTTCGTGTACTTCTTTGAGTACCGGCCTTGTGTTTTTCGGCCCTAAGCACTTGGCTAAGGGGCCACCGGACGTACTTTTATAAAGGTCGCTGTTGATCATGCAGTATCGGGCAGCCTGTATGCGAAGCTTTTTTGCCTCCTTTTTATCGGGGGATAGTGTTCCATCGTGCAAATAAGATATGAACTGGTTGCGCCAGTCCCAAGTCAGGTTCAAGGAAAGTACCTCAGTGTCATTGATGGCTGAGTGGAGGAGTATGACCACACTTTCTTTGTTGATATTTTTGGTGGCGGCTGCCAAATTTTCCAGGCCGTCAGCTTCGATGTTCCGCGCTCTGGGAATTTGTTCGAAGCGGCATTCGTCGAATATGGCCATTAGTTTGTGTATCTCCGTCTGATACTTTTGCAACCACTGCTATTTGATTTGGTGAGTCCCAGTGACTTGGTTTACCACAAGTTGGGAGTCACATGGGAGGAGTATTGATCGAGCCCCATACTTGGCGTCCAGTTTCATGCCTGCAATAACGGCCTCATACTCAACCTCGTTGTTAGTCATTTCCGCGCATCGTATGGACTGGCAAATTGTTTTGCCCGTAGGACCTGAAGAATGATTCCCAATCCCGATCCCGGTTCGATGACGGCACCATCCGATAAAGGACCCATAGGTTATTTTCGGAGGATACGCGTTGTGCCTCGAGTTCTGCCTTTGGAAGGACTTACGCGCTGAAGCCGGCGATAAAGTCATCTAGGACCTGTGACTTGATGGCGGTCCTTGGAAGGTATGTAATATCATGCTCGCTAAGCTCCCATCTGGCGAGTCGCCCTGAGAGTTCGGGTTTGTGTAGGACGCTCTTTAAAGAGAATGTCGTCACTACCCTTATGGGATGGCATTGTAAATAGGGTCCTAGCTTTCGTGAAGCTACTACGAGTGACAATTCTAGCCTTTCGAGGTGGATGTACCGGGTTTCGGCATCCACCAACGTTTTGCTAATATAATAAATAGGAGATTGCGTATATTTATTTTCGTGCAGTAGGACGGTGCTGAGACAACAGGGGTTGCTCTGATGGTAAGCAACCCTCACTTCCAACCGAGAGGTTGTGAGCTCGAGTCTCCCTAAGAGCAAGGTGAGAAATTCTTGGAGGGAAGGATGCAGGGGGTTTATTCGGAAACAGCCTCTCTACCCGAGGGTAGGGGTAAGCTCTGCGTACATACTACCCTCCCAGACCCCACTAAGTGGGATTATACTGGGTTGTTGTTGTTGTTGTTATTGCACTAGGACGGCTGACTCCGACTTCCGATACGGCCAAATATACCAACAACGGCTCTCCTGGGTTGGCTTTCACTAGTAGATGATAAATATGCTTTCAAGTTCTTCAGGGCCTCTACACATTCTTCGTTCCACTGTAGTCCCTGGTCTTTCTTCAATGCACCGAAATATTCGTAGCACCTGCCGGAGGAGCGTGAGATGAACCTGGAGAGGGAGGCTATCCGACCCGTCAACTTCTACACTTGCTTTTTGTTGCTTAGCCTTTCTAGGATGGCTTCTATAGCCTTGATCTGGTCAGGGTTGACTTCGATGGCCCTTTGTGATACCAGAAATCCCAGGAACTTTCCCGAGGCTGCGCCTAAAGCGCATTTTTCGGGATTCAGTTTCATACCCTACCTCCTTAATATTTTGAAGGCTTCTTTCAGGTGGGTGAGGTGGTCTTCCTTTTTTGATGACTTGACCAGCATGTCGTCGATGTAGACCTCCATCGTTTTTCCGAGTTGTTCTTTGAACATCGTAGTCACCAGCTTTTGGTAAGTGGCCCTAGCGTTCTTAAGCCCGAAGGGCATTACCTTATAGCAATATGTCCCCTAGTGAGTGATGAAAGTTGTTTTCTCCTAATCCTCCTCGGCCATCATGATCTGATTGTAGCCGGAATACGCATCAAGGAAGCTCAGCATCTCATGTCCTGCCGCTGCGTCTATCAGCTGGTTGATGTGGGGTAGCGGGAATGAGTCTTTTTGGGCATGCTTTGTTTAGATTGGTGAAGTCTACACACATCCGCCACTTCCCGTTTTTCTTTTTGATCATTAGGACATTGGCGACTCTGGGTACTTGGATTCCTTGATGGAGCCGTTAGTCAGCATCTTGTCTACTTCTTCGCTCACCGTTTTGTTGATGGCGGTGTTGAATTTTCTTCTTGCCTGGCGTACGGGCGGGTGCAATGGGTCGACTTTCAGTTTGTGGGAGTCAATTTCCCGTGGAATTCCTGGCATAACTGCATGGGAAAAAGTGAATAGGTTTGCATGGTTAGATATAAATTCACGGTACTTGCCTGGATTTGATAGACCGTGGCCTATGTAAGCTTTCTTCGAGGGTCGATCTTCCTTAGCAGGACGGGGTTGAGGTCCTCGACCGTAGCCTTGCTAGCCTTGATGTCATCGGGATCTTTGATCGCGCTCTGTCGGGCGGACCTTAATCCTCGACATGGCTGGTTTCTATGCTTCAGCACTTGCTTCTTTGAGTTTCTTGGTATGCGTGTAATCCTGAGCTATTTTATAGCACTCTTGGGTGGTGCGCAACTCGCCCCGTATGCTGTGAACTCCCCATGGGGTTAGGAATTTGATCGCTTGATAGAAACTGGATAGGATGGACCTCATGGCATGTATCCACGGGCGTCCTATAATGGCGTTGTATGCCGTTTCTTGGTTCATTACGTGGAAAGTGGTTTCCGTCATAACTCCTCCCGCCAGAACAGGCACTGTTACCTCACCAGAGGTTCTTTCCACTGAATTATTAAAACCAATTAGTGTTATGCAGTGTGGAATTATCTTATCCTCGAGTCCTATAAGTGCAAGGACTCTTGGATGAATAATACATGCGCTGTTGCCGTCGTCAACCATGATCCTTTTAACATCAGTATCCACTATACATAAAGTAATAACTAGGGTATCATAATGAGGAAAACACAAACCGTCGACATCGGACTTATCAAAGGTGATACTATCTTCGAAGTCGTCATACCGTTCGTGAGCGATGGTTCGCTTTAACTTGTAAGTGGTGGTGAATTTTATGTGATTTATCATTGAATCATTGTTGTCCCAATGCTCATGTATATGGTGCAAGTTGGTGAGGGCGGCCTTGGCAGACCGTGAGGTTTTTCCCGTCCACGTGCGAAGTTGAGCATTCGGACCATCTCCTGTTGGAGCCCTATGTAGTCTTCTGTTCTGTGCCCCCGTTCATGGTGGAACTCGCATAGGGCATTTGATTTTCTGGTGGCGGGGTTGGACTTCATCTTTGCTGGACATTGTAGTTTGTTGCCCAGTTTTTCCAGTGTGTATACTACTTTTGAAGGAGACACACAAAAGTTATGTGCAGATAATGAAGGGGGCATATCTCTTTTATTTCTTAATGGGGCGACATGTCGTTGTAATGCGTCTGCGTGCCTTGGCGATGGCGGATGCGATGATCTGATGTATGGTTGGTGTCTTTTCCGGTTGAGGCGTGGGACTTGTTCCTGTCGTCCCTCGCTGCGTCGGTTCCTTTGGTTTTTTGGGTACACCGTTGTCAACCGCCGGGTTGGGCCGTTAAGGTCATCATCATCTCCACACACCTCGGCACAGTAGGTGTTGTGTATCTCTTCCCAGGTGGTGGGGGGATATTTCAGGAGACGGCTGAGCAGTTTTTTGGTTGCCCTTGAGCTGTCTCTGCTGAGTCCGTTCTGAAAGGCTGCGACTGCCATGCTTTTGGTAGGCTCATTCTGACTCTGTTGAACCTAGCTAAGAACTCCCTGACTCCTTCTCCTGGGGTCTGTCGTACAACAAAAATGTTGTTGACCCGTGCTTCCTCCTTCCTTGCTCCTGCGTGGGCGATGGCAAATTTATCCGTCACTTCTTCAAACGTGTAGATGCTTTTGGCAGGTAGCTGTGAGTACCACATTAGGGCCCCTCCTGTTAGCGTTTAGCCAAACTTCTCTAGAAGTACGGATGGTACCTGCTCTCTTAATAGATCATTTCCTTTGACGGCTGTAACATAGTGAATGAGGTGGTCCTCGGGATCTGTGGTCCCGTCATATACCTTCAAGTATGGGGGCATTTTGAAGGTCTTCGGGATGGGGTATGGTGCAACTTCTTCCGTATAGGGTTGTTCAACGAACCTTCCCACGTCTCGCTTTGGCAGCAACTTAGGCGCACCTGGGATTTTATCTACCCTTTCTTGGTGCTCCTTCATTTGGTCGCGAAGCGGCCTATTCTCGTTTTCCATTTCTTCCATCTTTTTTAGGATGGTTGTGAGTTTTCCGCCGTTAGCTTGAGCATCGACGGGCATGTTGTTCGTTCTCGTGACCTCGAGTTCATCTTCGGCTGCAACATGATTTGTTGCTAGGGTGCATCTATCATTTTGAGGAGGCTTTTTTGCTAGACTACTTAGAGTTTTTGTCAGCCATTCTTCCAGTAACCTTTTTACCTCCGGGGGTGCTTCTTTAGTTGTAGATGTCGAATCCTCTCTTTCTCGTGGAACCACGAGATCTTCCGATGGGAAGGTAGGTTTTCCACGCTTATCAAGGTACTGGGGTTACGTGCAGGGCATCTCTTTCAGCAGCCGCATTGAGAGTGCCAGTGAGATCTGTTCTAACATCCAAGATAGCTTTCATTCTTGCATTGTTCTCGGCCATTTTAGGTCGTAGAGAGTGATTTTTTGAAGGATCTCTAGAAGCAAACTACAGGTTTCATTCTCGAAATCCCCACTGATGGCGCCAAATTGTTTGGCTAAAAAGTTATGCAAATACTTCAATAGCTCTAAAACAATAAATAAAATGGGTTAATCAGAATCAAGAGTAATATGGACCAGAGAGTATAGTACGATCGAGATTTGTGATTATAGTGTAAATGGTTAGAGATATAAGAACAGTAAGACAAATGTGGGCATTGCACAAGAGAGAAAGATAGAGAGTCTGATAGAGATAGAGAGAGGGAGTTGTATATATTTCCAATAGCAAAATACACATGAGTCTTTACAAAAGGAAGATCCCCTTTATATACTGAGGGACCTTCCTCGAAATAATCAAAGAAAAGTACAAGGATTGGTGGCCTCATTGTACGAGTGTCAGAGCTCGAAACGACGTTGCAGTGAGTCATGTCACTCGATCCGTCTACTAACTGAGGCCGGCCTTACTCGAGTCGACCATAATTAGGTCACTTTCTTCACCGAAGACATATGTAAATAACATAGAAACATAGGGAACTAAATATGTCCAATACAAATTTTTCATCAGAACTAATCGAATCAATATGTTAAAATATTGACGCTTATCCTCTAAAACTTTAAATTGATCATAAGGATTTGAGTAGTTGAGTGATGCATATAAACTAGTATACATGATACTTAACAACAAAAAATTGTGACTTGTGAGGATTATTCATACTGGTATGGTACACGCCACTATATTGCCACTGCAACCCCACGCCAATATGATATTGGAGTGTGAGGAGCTCTGGGTATCCACATGGCGAAAGCATATCAACATGTGTACGTCTACATGCGCTACAACGTATATTGACACTAACTCCTACTTATTAGCTAATTGTTTTATTCCATTATCAGTTATCACCATAAAATATGTTTTACTTGACTCAGCATCCACATATCAAGTGTCTAAATACATTCATAAAACAATTAGCTAATAAGTAGGAGGTCATGTCGAATAAGAGGTCTTTCTCTTACCAATATTTTTGGATTTAAGTTGATCAAGATTTTCTATTTGCTTCCTTACTCTTGTTTATTTAGTTGGAAACTTACATAAACATTTCACATAAGTTTCAGCTTATCAACCTCTTATTAATATTCTAAAAATTTAAATAAATAAGAAATTCTTTAATAGGTATAGTCAAAATTATTTGAAAACATATAAATAAGTCGATATATAAAATTTGAGGAAGATTTGAGGTGATTTGAATTGGTTTTGTATCAAAATTCATAATTAAATCGATGTCAAAAAATTCTTCTGTGACACATGTATCACAGATGTATCTCACACACAGATATACATGAATATACATGTGATACATAATCGATACAAATATGATACATATGTGATACACACATCATTTTTTTCATATTCAGTTTTTACTTCGAATTTCCAATTCAAACCACCTCAAAACTTCACTAAATCATCCCGAAACTGAGATTCAAGCTCCTTAAGATATATCAAATATATTCTAATGGCACTCACTCAAAAGAAAGTAAAAATTTGATATTTTTTTGCTACAAATAGCTAATTGGCCATTTTGGCTAATGTTAATAATATTTTATCAATTGACCAATTTTTATAATAAGCTATTTTTAAATGAACATAGCTAATAATTACTCTATTTAGTTATCTAAGTATTTGTTTATTTCTTTTTCCTTTTGGGTACGGCAGATTTAGCGCATGGCTGCTGATGTTTCCGAAAAGTGACTACTATTCAGGAGTTGAGGTAAAGGGCGCAAGGGCCAAGGGTTCATCCAAACCTCCTTCCTCGAAAAGTGATATTGTTTATATAAAGCAAATGTTGAATCTCCTCAGTACAACTTAGTGCTATCCGTGTTTTGCTTTTTTTATTGTTTTAATCCCTTTAGTGAAAATCATGATTCACCATTACCGATATTTATTACTCCATATTAGTGCCTCTTTTAATTTAACCAAGCCAAGCAATACTCTATTATTGCTATGTAGGCGCTTTCTATAATTAGACTACATTATTGAACAAGTATGCTTTCTTTTGGATTTCAATTTAAGATCAGTTAGTAGGTTTTATGTCACTGTACGATATTACTATCAATCTTCCATGCTGGATTATAATATAAGACCATAGTGAATAATTAGTTAAGGGTGAAAAAATAAAGAATAAGTAATTAAGCAATGCATAAAGTCCAATTTCTTTTTTTTTATTTATAATAAATCGTAATTTCGTCAAGTCATTTTGAGTTAATTATGTTGTAAGCAAAGTTTCATTAGTAAGTTCCTAGAAGGTATTTAATGTAATTATTCAAACTTGGCAGGGTGTCAATGTAATTATAAGAAGCCTTAGGAGGCCAAAACAGACGTCTAAAATAATGGTAAAACATTTAAATTTCTTTTTTTCCATTTCCCTTTATAAGTTTGGATCATGGGAGCAAGTTGGAACTTTTATGAATCAAGTGTCCTTTTGTGGGAAACTTCATGGATCCATATTTAATATTCGGATCCTATTTGTTTGTTCCCCGTGTGCTTACGTGGAACCATACTGATTTGTCCTAATACAGATCCCATTTCTTTGTCATTTTCCTTTGATATGTTAAATTAATTAATAGTGCTGCAGTTTATCATAGAAATTTTACCTTACGTACGTTGCTCCGAGATACTAGCTAACATATGCTAAGAGAAGGGGGGGAGGGGGAGGGGGGGAGGGGGGAAGCAAGAAAAAGAAGGTAATTATCCTGATCGACATTTAGCGAGTAATTTGGACCCAAAAAGCATTTAGAGAGTGGCTACTAACTTTGATCTCATTAGTCAGTAGTAACAAAGTTAGAGATTATTGATGTAACTATTAGTTAAATAATTTTTCTAACTTGTGTTTTGGATTGTGTCTCCCTTATGCTAGTTATTTATGATAGTTACTGTATATTATTATTGTATGTTATTTTATTTATGGTTCATATGTTTACATAATTATTTACGCTATTTTTACTGAACTTACTAATGCTCTTTTGTTTTTGTTTTTGTTTTTCCTTTCCTTCACTGAGCTGATGGTCGATTGGAAACAGTCTCTCTGCCCTTTCGGGTAAGGGTAAGGCTCGTCTACATATTACCCTCCCCAGACCTCACGTTGTGAGACTATACAGGGTAGTTGTTGTTGTTGTTATAGTAATATCTTTTACGCTTTGTTTACATTTTTTTTTAAGAAAAAATTATTTGGGGCTGATTTCTGCCGTTAGGTGATCTTGATGATCCACTATGTATATAACCCATTAGTTTATATAAAAGTTATTCCAACTTAAAATGATTCCTCTAATTAAGTGAAATAATTCTAAATCATGCATGAGGGGAATTAATTTCTTATACGGTTGCTTTCTTATCAAGTTTTTGGACCAATGTAATATAATCAAAATGTATTGTTAGATAACTTAACACTTCTAATTAAGGACATAAAATAAGCCAAATGGGAGAGTCTCTATCTATCTATTATTTATTATAAATAATAGAATCCCCTTGTTTAAGGAGGTTAACAACTGGATTATGCATGATCAATATATGCCAAATTAAAGCACCCACTTGGGTTCTAGTACGTAAATTTATAAAATTGAAAAGATTGAAGAAATCTATGTGCTGATTTCTATACCGCTGAAATCTGAATTGCAACTTTTTAGAAATTAATTACTGTAGATTTTGCTCTTGACTGAGGGGTTGCTCTGATGGTAAGCAACCCCCACTTCCAACCGAGAGGTTGTGAGTTCGAGTTTCCCCAAGAGCAAGGTAGGAAGTTCTTGGAGGGAGGATGTCAGGTTTTTATTTGGAAACTGCCTCTCTACCCAAGAGTAAAGGTAGAGTCTGGGATTATATTGAGTTGTTGTTGTTGTTTGCTCTTGACAGAGACAATGGTGTCAAGAGAGCATGTCTATAGTCTACTCATGACCAGATCTTATTGTCTAGTTTGGAGTTTAATAAAACTTTTTATCTACGACATCAAAGAGGGTTCAGTGTATATATGGCCGACGAGTGTGGTGCGATTATTAGAATTCATCTTCTTTAATTCTGATATATAAAGGGTTTTTATGTTCGAGACCTGGATATAGGAACTAAAAAGCACTTTACCTTCTAGTGGATCTATGCCTCTATCTCACAATAATTCGGCGTTGATCAGTAGGTTTTTGATAGTGAATAGTCAAAATAGAAAAGAAATTTGATTATGTAAGAAAACTTTTTCTCCAGTATCTTCGTGGAACTATTACAATGTTACATTTCAATTAATCTATCATGAGTTATACTTGTAAAACAAGAACTTCTGATTAGCTAAACGAATTCATTTTGATGATTCTCAAAAATATTACTTGTGTATTACCATTGTCTTAATCCTTTAACATTAATTTGTTGTATTTGATTTGAATGCTATGGTAAAATGTGTTATATACAACAATGAATTTGGCAACAAAGGTTTTGCATTTTTTAAGGAAAAATAATATTATATAGCCACTTTAAAAATAATAATCAAAAAAAATATATAAAATTTATATATATTTATACAACAACAACAACCCAATATAATCCCACTTAAAAGTATATATATATATATATATATATATATATATATATATATATATATATATATATATATATATATATATATATATATATATTGTATGTTATATACAAAAATTATATAAATTTTATATGCTTTTTCAACTACTAAATATAAATAATTTTTTGCGGGAGCTAAGAGTGGTAAGAACCTTGTTTTACTAACATCATTATCATCCAGCTGCCCAACTACCTGAGGTTGACCGTATGGTAGATATTAGATACTTATCCAAATTAGAGTAGACATAAAAGTTTTTTCTAATTAAAGGTGAGTTAAAAAAACTCATTCTAGATATTTTCGTTAAAATAGCACGATCTAGCCAGTTTTCGGATTGGTCAATCAAAATTAGTATGTGTTTACCAAGTCAATAAAAAATAGCCACTATTTTATTGTAATAGAGACCGGTCCAGCATAATATACTGGAGTTCGGTGTACCTGTATATGAACTTCCAGCATATTATGCTAGACCAGTATACTTTGTTGGATCCAGAATAGGAATACTGGAGACTGGAGCATCGATGCTCCAAAGTCCAGTATATTATGCTGGACCGATATATTATACTGGAACTCCAGTATATTATGCTGGAGTATTTTTCGAATTTTGAACAGTGTTTTCGTTCAGATTTATCTTTACATGAAAAGTGGCTAAATTTCGATTACATTTAAAACTATAGCTATTATTGAATGACCATTTGTAAATTTGGCTATTTTTGAATTTCTCCTATATTTTTCTGGGGCCATTTTGGGATTGGACTTCGATTTGAAATAGGCATATGATCTAACTCGGGTTGAAATGAATATATGTCAATGATAATTGAAAAATAGCCATAGTATCAAAAGAATCGAAATTTAGCTACTTTTTCATGTTAAAATATAAAATCTGACAAAAAATACCCTTAATAACCGGAAAAGTTCCAGCATAATATGCTGGAATTCGAATTTTTATATATGAGAAGTTAGATCTCAGATTCAATGAAGAAAAATAACTTGTTTCTATTGCATGTACCCAAAATCAAGGCGGAAAGAAAGGAAAAGAAGAGTGTCGCTAAGCAATAAAAATTGTGGACCAAGAGGGTTAAGGAAGGAAGATCAAATCAACTGAAGATTAGGAGGATACTTAAAGAAGGATGGTTCACTTAGCAAAAGATCCAATTTAAGCAGAAAATCTACTTGAATCACCATGAATCACCAATCAAGCGCAAAGGAAATCCATATCAAGTACAATATCCGCCCAACCAGTCTTTCACATCATCTAAGGAAACCCAACTATTATATCGAGAATCAAAGAATAGATATCGAAAAGCTACATCCTTATTCCTGGAAGGAATTGTCACTTAAGATTCATTCCAAATATTAACTCTTTTGAGTTGCCTATCTCTCAAGATCTATATCAATCAAGGCTCAAACCAGACCATCCCTCAATTGTATATATAGGCGGAAGCAAAGAAGAAGAAGAAAAAGGATATACTTTCGTCTGACCAACTTCAAGCTCTTTGATCTACTCTAAACAATCATTATAATCTCTATTAAATTTATTGTATAACTAATTGAGAGAAGAGATAGAGAAAAATGGCGAAGCAATTGAATCAAAATAATTGAGAGTTTACTTAATTTTAGAAAGCAGTTGGTGTGTTTTCAACTCATTTACACAAGTGTAAGAATTTCAAGGAGCTTGGAAGAGAAAACCCTCTTGGAACCCAAGGGAACTAGATTAGGATTCACATCGAATCCGAACCAATATAAACGTATCACATGTCATTTAATTTTCAGCACTTTTACATTATGAACTTGCTATTTACTTTTGCTCGAACCTTTAGTCGACTAATTGATAAACTAGTCAATTTATCAGCACAAAAGGCAACAATTCACCCCCCCCCTCCCCCCTCCCCCCCTTCTTGTGCTTTCAATTGGTATCAGAGTAGGTCTCGCACTTTTATTTTGCTTAATAGCCTACGAGAAAAGATCATGTCAAATCAATTAATTGTTGGATCTCTATTCTATGAAGGTGCATCGTAAGCAAGACCTCTGTATTTCAGTTGACAACACTTCTCACATTTGAAGGTTCGCATGAAAATCTATGCAAATTTCTATGATGTCAAAGTATGATTGTAATCATAAAAGGAGATTATCCAACTCCAGCATCAAAGTCTGATAAGAAAACGGATGGGCAGACATCTACAAATATAGTAGACATAGATGATTATTCTGATGAGCAAATGGCAGTGATACAGGTAAATACGAAGGCAAGAAATCTTTTGTACAATACTATAAATGGAGAAGAATATGAAAATATTTTCAATAGTGATATAGTCAAAGAAATGCGGGATAAGCTGGAAGTCACGTATGAAGAAACAAGAAAAGTCAATGAAACAAGAATAAATTTGTTTATCCACGTCTATAAACTTTTTTTAATGAAAGAAGGTGAACCCATTAAATAAATGTTTGCTCAGTTCAGCAAAATTATTGGAGATCTGAAGGCTTTTGGAATGCCCTTTTCAAGTGGTGAACATATTCGAAAAATTCTAAGGAGTTTGCTCATTGCCTGGCAAACAAAAGTCTTTGCACTTGAGTCTCAAGATCTAGACAAACTATCTTATGATGAATTACACTGAGACTCACCTCAAGAAATGAGGATAGAAGGAAAATAGGGAAATAATGGTATTCAAAGCCTCCACTGAAGAATCTGAGGACGATAAGGACGATGAAGCAGAAGCTCTAGAAGAAGAGATTGCTATAGTATCCAAAATTATGAATGAACTAATGAAAAGATATAGGAATACAAAAAAGTAAAAAATGTCTTGTAGAAGAACTACACAGTACAATGAGAAAGATAAGGAGGATGGAAAATGTTTTGAATATAGGAAATATGAATATGTGCAAGCTGAATCTCCAGATCTCAAAAGGAAAGTCTCCCGAGGATTTCACATGAACAAATCATTTAGAAGTTGGAGTAATGAAGATATCTTAGAACAAGAAAAAATTGCAAATCTTTTCCTCATTACTATACTAGAAAATAATATAAACAAGTTCTCAGGCTGCTAGACTGATGAAGACATATCAGATGGTGTTAACAAGGAAATAACTAATAACTTTTTCATGGCCCACGGTGAATCTAGCGAGATAAGACCCTATAGTTGTGATAGATATAATGAATTACAAATATTCTTGATCTAACTCAAAAAGAGTCTCAAAAGATTATAAATAAATTAAAGAGACTAAACATGGAGAAAAACTACTAGGAATTTAATCTTGAAATCTATGAACTCGAACGAGATGACTTTCAGGAGCAAGTTCGAGAATTGCACTTGCAACTCAATTGCATGCACAAATCTACCAGTCACAATTCTCTCGGTCATACCAGCCAACTCAGAAGTCAACTGAAAGGAGACTTATAGTAACGAATCTATGAATAATGGCACCACTAGTAGATCAATTACTAATGAGCGATCCATTTGCTCCTGTCACTACTGTTGTAGAACTTTCCATAAGTATTCATCCTATAGATTTTGCCATGCTAATATCAAGGGATAGATCTAAAAACCTAAAAATAGTCTGGATTTCACTAGAATTAACCAAAAATGACTCAAGCAAGCTAAGGTACCTAAAAAGGGTAATAATATTGTTTTACAGGAACACCGCAGGAAAAGCCAAAAAGAAAAGTGATATTTTGACAGTGCATGTTCCATTCACATGATGGGCGACAACAGAATATTTAAGGAAGTTACAAAAATAAATGAAGGAAATGTTAGATTTGGTAATGATTCAACAAGGAAGATCGTTGGTACCGAAACAGTTCCATTCAAAAAGAACTGTGATATCACAAAAGTATATCTTGTGGATGGACTTAAATACAATATGCTAAGAATAGGTCAACTTTGTGACTCTGGGTACGAAGTGAAATTCAAGAAAATAGGTTGCACTATAGAAGATGAATAAAGTAAAATCATTGTTTCAGGAGAAGGATATGGTAATGTTTATATTCTGGACTGCATTGAAAATTTAGATAGTCATATTTATCTAGCATCTATTTCTGATGACCCATGGCTTTAGCATAAGAAACTTGGTCATGCCAGTATGCACTTGATATCGAAAAAATATCTAGACATGACTTGGTTATTGATCTTCCAAAATTCAATTTCTCTAGGAATCATGTGTGTGATGTATGTCAACTGCATAAGCAAACTAGAACCTATTTTAAATCCAAAGACATTTTCTCTACTTCCAAGCCTTTACAGTTATCACATATGGATCTACCGTGTCTTACTAGGACTACTAGCATCGGAGAAAAATGATATGCATTTGTTATTGTTGATAATAACTTACGTTATACAAGGGTAATAATTTTGGCTCATAAAGATGAAACTGTAAAGAATTTTGAGATGTTTTACAACAAGGCCAAAAGAGAATTGGATATCTTATTTCCACCATACAGAGTGATCACAGTGGAGAACTTCAAAGGTGATCATTTGACGATTTCTACAATGAACAAGGTTACACTCACATATTTTCAGCATCAAGATCACCTCAACAAAATGGGGTAGTTGAACATAAGAGTGGAACCTTGTAAGACAAAGCCAGAACAATGATACTAGAACATTCTCTGCCAAATTATTTATGGGTAGAGGCGGTTAGCACGACATGTCATATTCTCAACAAATGCCTCATTCGACCTATCCTGAAGAAAACTCCATATGAACTATGGAAAGCCAAATGACTAAACATTAGCTATTTCTATCCATTTGGGAGCAAGTATGTTGTTTACAATAATGGTAAAGACAATCTTGGTAAGTTTCATCTACGAAGTGAAAAAGATATATTTTTTGGTTATTTAAATAACAATAGATTATTTAGATTTTATAATAAATGTACTATATGTGTAGAAGAATCAATTCGTGTTTGAAGATGTAAATCATGTGGACGAGAAAGGAACCATTACAGATGATAAAGAGGTAAATCAAAAATTACCCAATGATAATAAAAATAAAAAATCAAATGAGTCCACTAACAGCTGTAGTGAACCTCCAAAGTCGACCAATGATCTTGTCAGCCAATCAGTTAAAGCTCAAAATAAATCAACTATTCAATAGGCAGAAACAATTCCAAATGAATAGAGAAACGAGCCTGAATATGCTCAAAACTTTATTGTCGAAATCCAAATTATGGAATAAAACCAGGGGAATTCTTAAGAAAAAGGCAAATATTGCCTTAATATCTCAGTTGGAACCAAAGAAGGTGGATGAAGCATTGAGAGACATTTGCTAGATACAAGCCATGCATGAATAACTTGACCAATTATGTAAAATTCAAGTGAAAATTGGTACCTAAGCCAACAAATATTGCGATTATTAGAATCAACTAAGTATTCACAAATTTAACCAAGACGGAAAAAAGTTAGTATAACGTCAGACTGGTTGGAAAAGGATACTCTTAACAAAAAAGAGTTGATTATGATAAAACTTTTACATTAGTGGCTCGGTTAAAATCAATTCTAATATTTCTTGCTTATGCTTCTTTCAAAGGTTTTTAATTATTTCATATTGATGTTAAAAGTGCATTTTTAAATGGTTTCATGGATGAGGAGGCTTTGTAATATAATCTCCTAGATTTGAAAACTAATTATTTTCTTAGCGTATGTATAAATTGACGAAAACTCTTTATGGACTCAAGCAACCACCTCGATCTTGGTATGAAAGATTGAGCTCAGTTCTTATCAATCATGGATTCTCAAGAGGTAAGATTGATATGTGACGACCCGATCGGTAATCTCTTGAATTTATGCCATGTTCCCCCATTAACTGCTTCCCCTAAGTTCATTTATGCTATTTCAGTTTTTCGAGACGTTCGGTGTTGGCATTCGGAGTGGTTTAGGACACTTAGTTTCTAAATGAGAGCTTACGTATTGGAAAGTGGTCCATAATCGGAACAGTGTGAAGACGACCTCAGAATGGAAATCTGATGGTTCTGTTAGCTCTGTTAGGTGATTTCAAGGTTGGGAACGTATTCGAAATGTATTTTGGATGTCTGTAGCTCATTTAGGCTTGAAATGCCGAAAGTTAGAATTTTGAGGTTTCCGGTCCGATAGTGAATTTTTATACGAGGGTCCGGACGGGATTATGGAAGTTGTTGTAGTACCTTCATGTCATTTGGGACGTGTGTGAAAGATTTCAGGTTGATCGAGCGAGGTTTGGTTAGATTTTTTATCGAAAGTGTATTTCGGAAGAAATAGGAGTTCTTAGGCTTGAATAATTAAATTAATTGAGGTTTCAGTGTTGTTGTAGTTGTTTTAAGGATTTTCACAAGTTCGAATAAGGTATTAGGTGGTATTGGTGTTTTTGGTTGGGGTCCCGGGGCCCTCGGGAAGATTTTGGATGGTCGACGGAGTGGATTTTGAAGTGTTGCAGCAGCTGATATTTTTCTCTTCTGGTATTTTCGCTTATGCGGTTGGTGATCCGCAAAAGTGGAGCAGCATAAGCATCCTAGCTCACGGCAGAAGCGATGTGGGGCATGGCCTTCAGAGACCGCAGAAGCGTTCAATTAAGCACAAAAGCGGAACCATAGATGCGGTTGTACGTCCGCAGAAGCGGACTCTGGCACCCCTAATGAAATCCACAGAAGCGGATCCTTGTCCGCATGTGTGGGACCGCAGAAGCGGTACCTTGTCCACAGAAGCGTAAATCGCTATTCTGATAAGGGTTTATCCGAGTCTTAATTTCAAAATTTGAAAGATCAATTGAGAGCTTTGGAGAAGGCGATTTTGAGTGGATTTTGAAGAGAAGATCATTGGGTAACGTTGCTTTGATCCTTTCTAGTGATATTTCATCATTACCTAGTTAAATCAACCATTAGAATTCCAATTCAAGCCCTAAAATGGGGAAAAATAGGAGAAACTTCTTAGACTTAATTTTGTGATTTTGAGTGGGCATTTGACCTCCGATTTGGGAGATTTTTATATGGTTAGACTCGTGAGAGTACGAGGGTTCTGAAAATATGAGAGTTATTTGATTCCGAGCTGTTGGGCCGAGGGACATTTTGGTTGTTTTACCTATTTCCGCGCCTTAGTTTAATTTTAATAATGAAATCAGTTTCTTGCGATGTTATTTACATTATGAAATTGAATTGAATATATTTGGGCTATTTGGAGTCGGATACTCGTGGCAAGAGCATTGTTTCATAGTTGATTTGTACTGGTTCGAGGTAAGTGGCTTGTCTAACTTTGTGTGGGGGACCTCTTCCCTTAGGATTTATTACTTGTTATTTAAATGCTCGATATGCGAGGTGACGAGCGTGTACTTGTGCTAGTTGTTGAAAATCCATTTTACTTAGAATATTTAGCTGTATTTTCTTGCTAATTTTCCTATTCTAAATGCAATTTAACCTGTGTTATATTAGGATAAGCATGTTTAGTTGACTTACTTGCTTAATTGCTTAAACTGTATTATTTGTCTTACGTGAAACATGTTAGACTAGAAATTCCATTAATTTTTCTTACTTAGCACTTTATCTTATTTGAATTGTGTGGTGTTACTAACTGGGACTACGGGACGGCATCCCGATAACTCTCTTTGTATGTGTTTCGTTCTATGACTGAGAGTGCGGGATACCAAGAGAAACCTGGCACATATATGATTATAAAATGGAGGATACCAGGAGATCCTGGGGATACTAAGAGATCCCTTATGTAATATGGAGGATACTAGGAGATCCTCGGGATACTAAGGGATCCCTTATGTAAAATGGGGGATACTAGGAGATCTTCGGTATATTAGGAGATCCTTCGAGTATATGATAAGGATACCAGGAGATCATCGGGATACCGGGAGATACTCAATGATAGATATCCAGTGGTGATCTGCACTTCTATTTACTTACTGTGTTAGTTCTCGGCTACTGTCTTATTTATTATTTTGCTAGATTCACACAGTAGATTATACCCATATGGTATTTCCTTATTCTATTGATTATTATGTTTTTATCTCAGTAAGGCATCGACCTTTCCTTTTCACTACCCGATCGAGGTTAGGATTGGCACTTACTGAGTACCACTGTTGTGTACTCACGTCTCTTCTGCGCATGTTTTATATGCAGATCCAGGTACCTCTACGCAGGCACATTATCAGTAGCTACAGGGAGTGTTTCAGAGACTTGAGGTATATCTGCCGTGTTATTAGACCGGAGAGTCTCCCTCTCACTCTACCCCTTTAGTTAGTTAGATGTTATTATGTTCTTCCTTGTTATATACTTTTCCGGATGATTTGAGCAGTATTATGTATTACTCTTAGCCTGTGTTGCCCGTGGGTTTTTGGGCCTTTGGTATAGTTTCAGAATATAAAGTGTTAAAGTATATGTGGCAAGCGGCAACTGTATACATTACTCTTGTTATTTAGCTTTTGATTATAAACTCGTAAATGTTGTTACTTCCGCAATGTGTTAGGCTTACCTAGTCGTGAAGACTAGGTGCCATCATGACATGTCCACAATTGGTGAACTATGGTCATCACAAGTTGGTATCAGAGCTCTAAGTTCATAGGAGTTACGAGACACATGCTGGTTTATTAGAGTCTCGCTGATCGGTACGGAGACGTCTGTACTTATCTACGGGAGGCTATGTAAGTTTTTAGGAAAAATCTTCACTTCATTGAATTTTTTGTCGTGCTATATTCTTTTGACATCAACTCTAAACTTCTGTCTTCTATTCTCTCACGAATGGTGATGACATGTATGACCTAGGATGGTCAGGCACCCGCACCCCCTCCTGCAGTCGCTAGGGGCAGGGCCCGGGGCGGAGGTCGTGAACGCGTGCATGGTGTAGCCAGAGCAGCTACGCGAGTTGCCGCTGAGGTACCGCTAGCAGATCCAGTCAGGGCTCAGGCACTTGACATGCACAAAGCCACCACTACTCCAGCTGTTCAGGAGGCATTGGCACAGTTTATGAGCATGTATACTATGCTGTCACAGAGTGTTTCCCCTTCCTGCAGCCATATCCCAGGTCGGGGGAGGAGCCCAGACTCGCACAGCCCGCACTCTTGAGCAGAGAGTTCATATGGGACAGGTTCCGGAAGTCATCCCTGTCCAGCCTGTAGTACTGGTTCAGTCCGAGGAGGGGAAACCTGCTTTTGAGGATGAGCAGCGTAGACTGGAGAGGTTCAAAAAGTATGACCCTCCGGTTTTCAGCGGATTAGCTGCGGATGATGCTTTGGGGTTTCTGGAGGATTGTCATCGCATCTATCGCACTATAGGTATTACTGCCTTGAGTGGGGTTTCTTTTGCAGCTTTGCAGCTTTGGGGAGCCGCCTACAATTGGCGGCGCACCTTTGATTAGATAGTCCGGACAAGGATGCCTCCTTGACTTGGACTCAGTTTTCAGATATGTTTCATAGGGAGTTTGTTCCCCAGAGCCTCAGTGATGCATGTCGCACGGAGTTTGAGCATTTGCGTCAGGGCACTATGACAGTTTCTAACTATGCCATCTGTAATACTAGGTTGGCCAGACATCCACCGGCCTTGGTGGCTACTGTCCGTGAGAGGGTTCGCCGATTTATTGAGGGTCTTATTCCACCCATCAGGTCTAGCATGGCTCGAGAGTTGGAGGTGGATATACCTTATCAGCAGTTAGTGATCATAGCTAGGAGGATAGAGGGTATGCACACCAAAGAGCGAGAGGAGAGAGAGGCCAAGAGGTCTCGAAAGTCGGGTCACTACTCTGGTATCCATACATCAGCAGTAGGACGTCATGTTTGGGGCTTTATGGGTCGCCCAGTTCATTCATCTCTTCCTCTATCCAGCAGTACTCCAGCTCCTCCCAGATCTGAGGAGCCTTATTATGCACCTCTGGTTTCTAGTGCGCCTCTTGTGCAGGGTGCTTCCAGAGGTCAGTACAGTATGGTGGGCCTAGTCAGTCAAAGCCATCGCGCCCTCCCAGAGCTTTTTTTGAGTGCGAGGACGCCCTCCATGTAGTGAGGGATTGCCCTAGGCTTGGGAGGAGTGCACCTCCACAGCATTCTTAGCCACAGCGTGCCCAGCAGGATTCTCAGGCTATTATTCCAGCTCCAGATGCCACCCCACCTTCCCAGCCCATATTCAGAGATCGGGGAGATAGAGGTCACCCTCTAGGGAGGGGCTGGGAAAGATATTATGATGTTCCTGCTCGTGCTGAGGCTATTACCTCCGATTATTTTATCACGGGTATTATATTGGTTAGTCACAGAGAGGCATCGGTTCTATTCGATCCATGATCTACCTATTCTTACGTGTCATCTTATTTTGCTCCGCATTTAGGTATAGCCTGAGAGTCATTGAGCTCTCCTGTTTATGTTTCCACTCCTATGGGAGATTCCCTTATTGTGGACCATGTTTATCGGTCATGTTTGGTTACTATTCGTGGTTTTGAGACCACGTTAGATATTTGATTACTCGATATGGTTGATTTTGATAGTATCTTGGTCATGCACTGGTTGTCTCCCCAGTATGCTATTCTTGATTGTCACGCTAAGACCGTGATGCTGGCTATGCTAGGTGTTCCACGTATTGAGTGGAGTGGTACTTTTGATCACACTCCAGTAGAGTTATATCTTTTCTTAAAGCTCAGTGTATGGTTGAGAAGGGGTACACCGCGTATTTAGCTTATGTGAGAGAAGTCAGTGATGATACCCCTTATGTTGATTCTGTCCTAGTGGTAAAGGATTATCCCGATGTGTTTCCAGCTGATCTTCCAGTTATGCCGTCCAATCGGGACATTGATTTTGGTATTGATTTGTTGCTGGGCACTCAGCCCATATCTATTCCTCCTTACCGTATGGCTCCTTTTGAGCTGAAGGACTTTAAGGATCAGTTACAGAAATTGCTTGATAGGGGTTTTATTCGACCCAGTGTTTCACGGTGGGGTGATCCCATCTTGTTCGTGAAGAAAAAGCATGGTTCTATGCGCATGTGTATCGACTATCGTCAATTGAACAAGGTTACAATGAAGAACCGATATCCTTTGCCTCATATCGATGATCTATTTGACCAGCTTCAGGGCGCACAAATGTTTTCTAAGATTTATTTGCGCTCAGGTTATCACCAGTTAAAGATTCGGGAGCCAGATATCCCGAAGACTTCTTTCAGGACTTGGTGTGGTCATTACGAGTTCCTTGTTATGTCATTTGGCTGACCAACGCCCCAGCGGTTTTTATGCATTTGATGCATAGTGTATTCGGGCCTTATCTCAACTCGTTCATCATTGTTTTCATAGATAATATTCTTGTATACTCCTGGAGTCGGGAAGATCATGAGCAACACCTGAGGACAGTGCTTTAGACCCTGAGCGAGAAGAAATTATATGCAAAGTTCTCAAAATGTGAGTTTTGGTTGAGCTCTGTGGCATTCCTAGGCCACATAGTATCGAGTGAGGGCATTCAGGTGGATTCGAAAAAGGTGGAGGCCGCGCAGAGTTGGCCTAGGATCTCCTGAGATATAGAGATCTTTAGTTTCCTAGGCCTGGCAGGTTATTACCGTCGTTTTGTAGAGAGGTTCTCATCGATTGCAGTCCCTATGACTAGATTGACCTAGAAGGGTGCTCCCTTTCAGTGGACAGATGAGTGTTAGGTGAGCTTTCAGAAGCTCAAGATAGCCTTTCTTTCAGCCCCTATTCTGATATTTCCGACTGGTTCGGGGTTCTATGCAGTTTATTGTGATGCCTTACGAGTCGGACTTGGAGCGGTGTTAATGCAGGACAGTAGGGTTATTGCCTACGCATCCAGATAGCTGAAGATCCATGGAAAAAACTACCATGTCCATAACCTTGAGTTAGCTGTTATTGTTCATGCCTTGAAGATCTGGCCTCATTATTTATACGGTGTGCCTTGTGATTTACACGGATCATCGGAGTTTACAGCACTTGTTCAAGCAGAAAGATCTGAACTTGTGCCAGAGGAGATGGTTGGATCTATTGAAGGATTATGATATTACTATTCTTTATCATCGGGGCAAGGCCAATGTGGTAGCCGATGCCTTGAGTCGTCGGGTGGAGATTTTGGGGAGTTTGGCATATTTACCAGCTTCAGAGAGACCCATGGTGATGGATGCTCAGGCCTTAGCTAGTTGGTTTGTGATATTGGACCTTTCAAAGCCCAGTCGGGCTCTATCCTGTGTGGTTTCTTGGTCTTCATTGTTCGATCGTATTAGGGAGCAATATTATGATGACTCTCATTTGCTTGTCCTCAAGGACACAGTTCAGCACGGCGATGCTAGTGATGTGACTGTTGGAGATGATGGGGTATTGAGGATGCATGGTCAGATCTGTGTACCGATGTTGATGATATTTGGGAGTTGGTATTGATAGAGGCCCATAGCTCGCAGTACTCCATCCATCCGGGTGCCGCGAAGATGTATCAGGATCTCAAGTAGCATTACTGGTGGAGGCGGATGAAGAGGGACATAGCAGATTTTGTAGCTAGATGCCTCAACTGTCAGCAGGTAAAGGCTGAGCACCAGAAACCGGGAGGGTTACTCCAGCAGATGGAGATCCCGGAGTGGAAATGGGAAAAGATCACTATGGACTTTATAACTGGTCTCCCTATGACTGAAAAGAAATTTGATTCTATTTGGGTTATTGTGGATCGGCTGACCAAGTCCGCTCATTTCATTCCAGTGTGTACTTATTACTCAACGGAGCGGTTATCGAGGAATTATATCAGGGAGATCGCACGTTTGCATGACATTCTAGTTTCTATTATCTCGAACAGGGGTTCAGTGTTTACATCACGGTTATGGATAGCCCTCCAGCATGAGTAGGGTACCCAAGTGACTATGAGTACAGCTTTTCACCCTCATACAGACGGACAATGCGATCGCACCATTCATATTTTTGAGGATATGCTCTGTGCATGCGTGATTGAGTTTAGAGGGTCTTGGGATTAGTTCTTTCCATTGACTGAGTTTGCGTACAACAAAAGTTATCAGTCTAGCATTCAGATGGCGCCGTATGAGGCCTTATATGGTAGGAGATGAAAATCCCCGGTGGGTTGGTTCGAGCTGGGTGAGGCCAGGGCATTGGGCACTGATTTGGTCTAGGATGCGATAGAGAAGGTAAAGGTGATTCAGGATAGACTTCGTATGGCCCAGTCCAAACAGAAGAGTTACGCGAACTGGAAGGTTTGTGATGTTTCCTTTATGGTTTGTGAGGGGGTTCTGCTTCGGGTCTCGCCTATGAAAGGCGTCATGAGGTTTGGGAAGAAAGGGAAGTTGATTTGAGGTTCATTGGCGCTTTTGAGATTTTGAAGCAAGTTGTGGAGGTTTCTTATGAGCTTGCCTTACCTCCCAGTTTGGTTGGGGTTCATTCGGTATTTCACATCTTGATGCTTCGGAGATATCACTGTGACCCGTCTCACGTGTTGGAGTTCACTTTAGTCCAGTTGGACAAGGACTGTTGATACCCAATTTTTTCCTATGTATCTTTACACCCAAAATACCTTCAAAAATAGCATATGTAAGCATATATAAGCACGCCTGGAAATTTGATATTTTTCTTTAATTTTTAAGATTTTTAAAAATCAATTTACTGCTTATTTTGACAGTACAAAGGGCCAAAGTTATCTCCAAATTATCATTTTCAGTGAATAGTGTGTTTCACTCTTATATTTGCAACAAAATATGATTTATGTAATTTTTGCGTATTTTTTACAAATGTATTTGGAACCTTTAAATATAATTGCATGAAATTGAAATTATGGCCCATTTCGCAATTAACTATATCTTATAGCTACGAGATTATTTTTTATAATTTTAGATTGATATTTATACATTATTAATTAGTTCTATGCATTCAATTCTGATTTTTAAATTATTTTAGCTATTTTATAAAATAAATTGGTAAAAATTGGTTATTTAAAAGTTGGCCAGATTTTATTTAAAACATTGCTCAAATTGCACCCTTATTTCAGCCCAATTTTAAACCCAATTTGAACGACCCATACCCGTTTGATTTTAACCCGGCCTGCCTTTGATTTAATCTGAGCCATTGATCAAATAAGATCAACGGCCCAAATTCTATTTCGTTAATTAAATCTAATGACCCCTCCCAAACCCCCATTCACTCAGACGCTCTCTCTCTCTCTCTCTCTCTCTCTCTAACAAACGCTCCCCCTTCTCTCTAGAACCTTATGGTTCCTTCTTCTCCGATGAAGCTCATCTCTCCGTCCATACTCCTCACTCACTTCTCTCGATCTTCAGTCACCATGGAACCCTCATCTCGTAGTTACCCTCTAAAGATCGAAGCCTAGAGACCTCCGCCATAAAATACGGTCGCTAAAAGCTTTGCTTGGTCCCTTTGCCGGCTTTTCTCCGGTGAGTTTTTGTCCGATGATGCCTTCTATGGCATTATATACGAGTTTCACGGCCAGGTTTCTCATTTCCCTAATTTATTTTGCAAACCCTATTTTTTTGTCTAAATCTCTTAAACCTCTGTCTTTTTAAGCGATTTCCGGTTTAATATTTGTTTTCTACACTAATTTTCACTTGATATCTTTGATTAATTCAAGTTTTCAAATGTTTTGTACCTCTTTTCAAAACTAGGGTTTGCGACCCCTTTTTAAAATTATTAGGCTTCTATTTATTTGGGTATTTTGTGATTGTTCCTATGTTATGTGCTTGAAACCTCGTCTCTGAGTTCCATGCTCCAAGTCTCTTCTAGGGCTCCAACCCTCTACTGTTTGCATGATTCCTTGCTTGGGGTTTTTAACTTCTGTTACCTTTTAAGTTTGAATGCCTCTCTCTTTACCGAATATCCTATTAGTTCCGAGTATCTTTTTCTGAATCCCTGATTCATATGTGTTCTTACACTGATTTCAAATTGCTTCCTTATTTGTTAGATGCTTTCTATGATTGGGACTAATTCCCTCTAATTTTTGTCTTGTCCGTGATTCTTTGACTGACTGTTCATAGTTGATTTATATTGCTTGCCATATTTGTGCACTCGAGTATATTTTGGTTATTCAGCATATATTTTCCTTGTTTGGAATATTGTGTACCTAGCCTTTATTATGTACAGCATGCCTACTGCTTTCATTATGGTATAATCAGTCATTCAACTAACTTTTTTTTTCCTTATTTGATAACCTGTACTCCTATTCGAATCATGAGTCCCTGATTTAGTTGAATTAGGACCTGTGATTGATTCAATTTGGTACTGTTCTATAATTAGATAGTCCTTACCCTCTTCTCTACTATTTTCTAAAACTAGAAGTACTGCTCTTCCTTTCTCACTTAACACACGCCAACACAAATTACAATCTCTCTGAACTCTCTTTCAATAACACTCAGCGCTCTCTATTTCTCTATTGTATCTCTAAAAAAAATCTCTCACTCAATCGGCTGAAAGCCAAGATTAAGTAATCTTGGTTGTTTATTTCTACACTAGTAGGGTTCTACTGCATTGGTTACTTGGGTTTTTGCCTGTTGTTTGCTTCTCTGCACTGTTGTTCTCACATTACTGCCCTTATTCTCTGCTAATTCTGCTCATCTTGTTCATTGTTGCTCTTTGTGTTCTATTTGCCTGAAACTGGTATATTATTTATCTAATATACCTTCTCCAAAACAATATGGTTTTGTTAGTCCTGCACTTCATCTTGTTCCTTGTGTGCTTTTGTCTATGGTTTTGCTGTTCTCGTTGTCACTAGCATGCCCTTACCAATTTAGCTTATCATGTTCCCCCTTACCCTATGCCTTGTCTCAATAGCTATTTACTTTTCCTTGTGTGTTATACCATGAATCCAGGTCTGCTTGGCTACCTGATTAGCCTAAAAACCTATTCCTGAGGTTAATTGTATTGGGGTTTGGTGCAGTAAGAATTGAACCCTGTTTGCAACCATGCTTGATTACTCTTCTTCAATATGTTGTCTGTGTAGTTCACTTTATTTTATCCCTTCCCCTTTTTCTCTGTTTGTGTGATGCTCTGTTTAAAACTGGTCAGTTTTTAAATGATTTCTAATAAATGCTTTCAACTTTTTCAATCATTGTTTTCCTCAAGCTATCTCTTAAATCTTCCTACTGTTTTCTTACACTTACTTTGAACTATTTTAAACTCTCTCAATCCTATCACAATTTCATTATTCTTAGAACATTAGGTTCTACCCCCTTAGTGTAAGCGTTGTCTTGGGAGCCTTTAAACACCCATTGTAATTGCATTTCACAACATAATATTCCACTCGTGCCAAAAAAATCCTATAGCAACGCTTACAATGAGTGGTTGCGCCCTTCCAATATTGTAAACCCCCTAAATGTGGTTCAGACATACTTGCGGTAAAACCAGTCGATCAACGGTGTAGTCGACGATTCCGTGCCTTTCCCTCTTGAGTTGTTCGCTCAAGGGTATCTTGTCTAGCACTTCAAAAGTAGAAACCTTATTCCGTTATAACGTTCATGCGTCATGGTCAAACCTAGCCGAATCAGTTATGTTGTCTGCATAATGACTCATTAGGATAGCCTAAACCAAAGTCCATCGGGTTTCCTGAAACCCAAACGGATGCCTTCACGTTATGTGAATTTATTTGGAGAACTGAATGCTTTTTTGATAATTATTGATTTAAATAGTCAAGTCCAGTGGGATTAAGGGTCTAACACTTTATTTTCTAGAAATGAGGCACGAGGTCCCCAGATCTTGTATGGTATCCAACATCCACCCAAGGTTGCTAAGCTGATGGGAGGATCTTCATAGCAGTGATCAAACTCTCGTCCGTAAGCACTTAGGTAATTTTCCCTCACTTTTGGAAATCTAACCCAACAACAAAATCATTGAGGCTGCCACTTTATTTTGGGATGGTGATCGATCAGTGTTCCGTTTCGGGGATTTGGAGATGACCCCTTTGCTAGAAGAAATAGGGGGCCTAGCTGGCATCCCTTGGGAAACGCTGGGTTTACTCATGCCGGAGAATCGTAGAAGTAGAGGTTTTCTTAAAATGATGTGACTCAAGAAAAATCCCAACCTTTCTTGTTTGAAGGACTCTTACATACTATTTGACTTCCTATACGAGAGATACGGCCACAGTAAGTCATTCCGCACCTACATGGATGAATTCACCCTCACCTCAATTGGGCGCATACATAGACGGGTTTTTGTGTTTATGTTTTGCTTCTTGGGCATGGTAATTTTCCCTATGAAGAAGGCTAGGATCCACATCAGACTAGCCATGGTTACTAAGACTTTGATGGAAGCAATCGATGGACAGTCATTCAGCATAGTACCTATGATCCTCGCAGAAATCTATCGAGCCTTGGGAAGTGTCAACAAGGGTCTCCACATTTTGAGGGTTGTCACTTACTACTTCAACTATGGCTATTGGAATACCTTCAGAAAGGAGATTATAGATAGGAAATCATACGCAAAGATTGGGAGTACCATATCGCTTTTCATCATCCAAAGCGAATTAATTTCATGCCCAATATGTTCGCTTAGCCAGAGGACGCCAGTGGATGGGTAGAGTTATTCGAAAACTAAAAGAAGAGCAAATTCAATGGATGTTCGAGTGGTTCCCGACAGGGGAATTCATTGTCCGTTCCCGAGATGCACCGTTCCTCATACTCATTGGCCTGAAGGGAACTCATCCTTATGTCCCCCTCCGAATGATGAGGCAAGCCAGAAGGAAAGAAATTATACCCAGGATAGAAAAGATGAGTCACTTCAAGGTTGACTTTCAAAATGACGATAGCCTGCATAGGTGTCATGCTCAGCATATGTGGCACTGCAAGCTCGTTCTAGGGAAGGATTCAATTGAAGCGGACATGTATCATGCCGAGTGTGTGCCGCACTACACAGGTTGGTTAGAAGACGATCACATTGGTTGGGTCGCCCAGGGTTCACCCATGGTCATAGAATTATTGACGAGAAAGCCGAGGCGCAAATCAAATACGATCAACTGCGCAAAAGAATGAGAGAATGTGAGAACGAACATCAGGAAATACAGGAAGCCCACGAGAAGCTAATCAATGAATGGAAAGTTCTTGCAAAGGATCGAAGACTGTCAGAATGCTGAGGGAAGCGCAGACGGACATTTGGCTCGAGCCTACATACTTTTGGGGATGCGTGAGTTGATGCAGCTGTACGAGGGAGGCAACAATACTGAATCTGGGGAATGTCCTTCTGGGACCAAGTAGTTACGAGTCTTCTTTTACTTTAATGATTTAATAAGGCTAATGGCCATTAGTGATATTTTTTGTTTAATGTTGTTTTGGGATTCATCTTATTTTTATCAATGAAATGAGGCATTTAGCATTATACGTTCTCCAAATTTTATTTGTCGCTAGGCCTACCTCGGGCACAAACGAGGCACCCAAATTAGGAAGCGATTATATTCCCGCATAATGTGTTTAAATATTGCAATATTATTTATTGGAATCCGCACTAACTTTTTACCTTTTCTGTTTTTTCTTTTATTTTTATCAACCTCCCCAAAGGTTAGTTCGTGCATTCTGGAACCATCAGCATACTCCATACGATCAAAGGGTCCTCCACCTCCTCTTCCTCCGAGTCCTCCAGAAACAGGAACAAGAACAAAATGGAAGATACCAATGCAATAAAGGAAGTCGGAGAGGCTTCAATCACCAAAGAAACTGCTGCTCATCTTGAGCAAACCTTGCTAAGGTTTCGAGAAGAGTTGGAACAAGTCCGGAACTTGGAAAGTCTGTCAATTACTCTTGCTAATGCTGATGCCAACAAGTCACCACCACCGCCACCAACCCAGCCTGCTCAGACCCAAGTCCACAACACAGGCAACAGTGCTCCACTGCTTATCCTAGAGCCCCAAAATACCACAGATAACCATAACACTCCTGTCTTTGTATATACTGTACCACATTACGGTCAGCCAATCAGAGCCAAGTCAGACGACAAAGTTTCCCTCATTCAGAGTTTGGCCGCTGAGATAAAGAAGTTGACAAACCGGGTTCAGGGTTTCAAAGGTAACAAGGGTGTTAAAGGGTTGAATTACGAAGATCTCTATGTTCAACCAGATGTTGAGCTCCCGGAGGGGTACAAACCTCCCAAGTCCGAATTGTTCAACGGTACTGCGGATTCCACGTTCACTTGAGGATGTATTTTGACAAGATAGTAAGAGTCGGTAGGGATGAGAAGATCCGTATGAAGCTATTCATGAGGAGTTTGAAGGGTGATGCCTTATCCTGGTATATTAGCCAGGATGCGAAGAAATGGACTAATTGGGTAAGCATGGCATCTGATTTCATGGATTGATTCAGGTTCAACACTGAGATTGCACCAGATGTGTTCTATATCCCGAATCTTAAGAAGAAGCCCACAGAGACCTTTCGCGAGTATGCTACTCGTTGGAGCTCGGAAGCTGCTAAGGTCTGACCGGCCTTGGAAGATGAACAAATGAACAGATTCTTTGTCTGTAATCAAGATCCACAGTACTATGAAAGATTGATGCTAATTGAGGGTCAAAAGTTCTCTGATATCATCAAATTGGGAGAAAGGATTGAAGAAAGGCATCAAGAACGGTATGGTCACTAACCTCGGGGCATTGCAAGCCACCAAGAAGGCTCTACAGTCTGGTGGTTCGACAAAGAAGAAGGATGTAAATTCCGTAATGGCTGCGTAAAGAAAAAACTATCCCATGAAATACCAAACCTATCCCTCAGCTCCACACACATATCATCCTACCCTAAATTACCAAGCACCACCACCCACTTACCAAATTCCACCCCCTGCTTACCAATCACCTCCACCACCCACATATCAACCCGCTTCACCCAAATATTCCCAGCCTGCACCCGTACACCGAGAATATAACTCCCAAGCTTCTCACTACCCATCACCTCCTACTCGCCAAGATTTCCCTCGACCTAGACAAAAATTCAACCGCAAACCTCCTAGACAATACACCTCCATAGCTGCGCCGATTGACCAATTTTATGAGAAACTCAAAGCAGCACGTTACGTTACCTTTATCCTAGCCGTAACCCCAGAAAACCCTTCCCAATGGATCAACCCAAACAAGACTTGCGCATACCATTCCGGGATGAAGAGCCATACCATTGTCGAGTGTCGCTCGTTAAAGGACAAGATTCAGAATCTGATTGACAACAAGATTATTATAGAAAAGGAGCTCACTCCTAATGTTTGCAACAACCCTTTGCCTGACCACAAAAGTGGAGGCTTCCATATGATTGATATCGAAGATGATTGGGACCCCAAGGGGGCAATCGGTTTGATAGCTGGAGTAGATGAGCCTAAAAAGTCAACGGTTACTCTCAATCCCATTGTTGTCCAGATTCAGCCCTCTGAGGGTGACGTGGTAAATTTATCCATACCATTCGAGTTTGGAGTACCTTCTGCAAAGATGCCAAAACCAATTGAGGTTGAGTTTGGAGTTCCAAAACCACCTACACCGTTTGAAGTTTTTGTGTTGCCTCCCAAGGGACATATTCCAGTCTCCATGACAGACATGACCCTCTTCCAAACAAATGCTATACCTTGGGATTGCACCGCGGAGGCTAGAAGAAAAGGAAAGATGCACAATGGAGAAACAACTACCGCACAAGGCATGAATAGGACAGGCAGGGTCTACACCCAGGAACATCTTGCTGAGTCTAGCAAGCAGACTTCTGGGTGAGCTGTGGAAACTGGACCCCATGACCTATGGAGAAAAATACAGGCCAAGGAGTACTCGGTCGTTGAACAGTTGAAAAAGACACTAGTGCAGATTTCTATTCTGGCCCTCCTACAAAGCTCTGAGGCACACAAAAATGCCTTGATAAAGATACTAAGTGAGGCCTATCTTCCCAGCAACATAACGGGAGGCGAAATGGCAAACATCGTGGGACAAATACTAGAAAGCCATAAGATCACCTTCCATGAAGATGAATTACCACCAGAAGAGCTTAGTCACAACAAAGCATTGCACATCACTGCTCAATGCGAGGATCACTTCATCACCATGATTCTAGTCGATGGGGGATCCAGCCTCTACATTTGTCCGTTAGTCACTCTCAGGACATTGGTCAAGGGATTGCACGGGATCAAAGATGGGGCTATCAGTATGAAAGCTTTTGATGGATCTCAGAGGTCCACCATGGGAGATATTAGCTTACGCCTGCAGATGGGGCCCACCTGGTTCGACGTTTAGTTCCAAGTCATTGACGTACCAGCATCCTATAACTTATTGCTAGGACGACCCTGGATCCACGCCGATAGGGCTGTGGACTCAACATTGCATCAAGCTATGAAATTTGTGTTGAATCATCAAGAAGTAATCATTCATAGCGACAGTAGTAACCCCATATACAGTTGCCAGGCTATCCCAATTATCGGAGGAAGAAGGAGAATAGGTGGAGAAACATACCATGACATCGAGCGGTTCAATGCCATAGACAAGTATAAGTGGTGGGATAGCAAAATCGGGAGCATTTTGAATTGGAGAGGATACGAGCCCGGAAAGGGGCTTGGCAAGAATCTCCAGGGTATCACAAAACCCATCCAGTTGAAGAAGCATGGAACCACTTTGGTCTGGGTTATGAATACACTTGGGAGGAGTTCCAGCACTGGTCGCCACCATGGAGCGGTCCCTACTACCCACTGGAGCACCCTCTACCTCATTTAGAGCAGACGTTTCAGCCCGCTGATGTCATATCAGAGGAAGATGAGATGCTAGCAGCCATGAAGAACCTGTTTCTGGAGGATGATATGGATTGTTGTGTTACCTTCGAGGAGGAAGAGGAGGAAGGCCCTTCCATTCAAGCTGTGAACCGGGGAGAACACCTCACCAATTGGTCAATCAGGACCACCAGTGTCCGTAGAGCCTCGGGGTAGCAAGGCTAAGCGAGACGTATGCATCTCACTTTACTATTAGTTGATTTTTACTTTTCTCTTTACTTTTGAAAAGAGCTCCGATGTTTTAGAAAATTATGAATTTAATCAAAAGCATTTTCCAAGTTTATCTTTATATTTCGCTCTCATTTATTTTCTCTACCATTTACTTTATTTTACACAGCATTACTAATACGTATATGATGAACCAACGACTGTTACGTGCAACGAAACAATGCGACAAACAGACGTAGATTCAGAAGAGGATAAAATAACATAAGAGGTTGTTAAAGAAGTCGAAAATTTTGAGAACAAACCTAAGTCCAATTTAGACGAAACTAAGGTCATCAATCTGGGAGATGCGGAAAATATCAAGGCAACGCGGATCAGTGTGCACTTGTCACCATCAGAAAAGGAAGAATACACAGAATTTTTTAAAGAGTATGAGGACATATTCTCCTGGTCGTATGATGGTATGACCGGACTCAGCACGTCCATTGTGGCTCACATGTTGCCGACAGATCTGACATGCCCACCGATCAAGCAAAAACTCAGAAAATTCATGCCAGACATAAGTTTGAAAATCAAAGAAGAAGTCACAAAGGAAGTTAAAGCCAAGGTTCTCAGAGTAGTGGAGTATCTAATATGGTTAGCCAACGTTTTACCGGTTCCAAAGAAGGATGGGAAGGTTAGAGTCTGCGTTGACTACCAGGATATCACCTGGGCCAGTCCTAAAGACGCCTTTCCTTTGCCAAATATACACATATTGATCGAAAACTGCGCGAAGCATGAGCTGCAGTCATTCATCGATTATTTTGCTGGGTACCATCAGATATGGATGGATGAAGAGGATGTAGAAAAAACGGCATTCATCACGCCATGGGGAATGTATGGTTACAGAATGATGCCTTTCGGTCTGAAGAATGCTGGTGCTACATATATGAGATCCATGACCACAATCTTTCATGATGTGATACACAAAGAGATCGAGGTATATGTGGACGACATCATCATTAAATCCAGAATAGATGCAGATCACATGGAAGATTTAAGGAAATTCTTCAATAGACTGAGGAGATACAACCTGAAACTGAACCTCGCCAAGTGTGCATCAGGGTCCCGGCCGGAAAATTATTGGGTTTCATTGTGAGTCACCGAGGAATAGAATTGGATCTGTAAAAGGTCAAAGCCATTCAAGAGTTGCCACCGCCAAATAACAAGAAAGAGGTAATGAGTTTTCTGGGGAGGCTCAACTACATCAGCCGATTCATAGCTCAGCCCACTGTCATTTGTGAACCCATCCTCAAGATGCTAAAGAAAGATGCCGCCACTAAATGGACTGACGATTGTCAAAAGGCTTTCGACAAAATCAAGGAATACTTGTCAATGCCGCCAGTCTTTGTTCCGCTTGAGCCAGGGAGGCCTCTATTGCTCTATCTTGCAGTATTGGATGGGGTATTTGGTTGTGTTTTGGGACAACATGACAAAATAGGAAGGAAGGAGCATGCCATCTACTACCTCAGCAAGAAATTTACCCCTTACGAGGCTCGGTATTCCTTGTTAGAGCGCACTTGTTGTGCTTTAACCTAGGTAGCTCAGAAATTGAGACATCTTTTCTGCGCTTACACCACTCATCTCATATCCAGGATGGATCCATTGAAATATATTTTCCAGAAGCCCATTCCTACTGGCAAGCTCGCCAAGTGACAGATTTTATTATGTGAATTTGACATCATTTATGTTACCCAGAAGGCGGTCAAGGGACAAGCTCTGACAGATCACCTCACCGAGAATCCTGAAGGAGGAGAGTACGAACCCTTAAAGACGTACTTTCCTGACGAAGAAATAGCCTTCATAGGATAAGATATTGCAGAATCCTATGATGTTGGAGGATGTTTTTCTACGGAGCCGCAAACTTCAAAGGAGTGGGTATAGGAGCGGTTTTGGTATCACAAACTGGTCAGCATTACCCGGTGTCCGCCAAGCTCAAATTCCCCTGTACCAAAAACATGGCCGAGTACGAAGCCTGAATTTAGGGCTCAAGCTGGCCATTGACATGAATATTCAGGAACTGCTAGTGATCGGATATTCGGACCTACTCATTCATCAGGTTCGAGAATAATGGGCAACCAAAAATTCCAAGATACTCCTCTATCTACACCATGTGCAGGAGTTGAGAAAATGATTCAGAAAGACGGAGTTCCAGCATGTTCCCAGAACACAGAACGAGTTCGGCGATGCTTTAGCCACTTTATCATCCATAATCCAACATCCGAATACAAACTTTATTGATCCCATCCCGGTTAAGATTCACGACTAGCCAACTTATTGTGCTCATGTCGAGGAAGAAGCCGACGGGAAACCTTGGTTCCCCGATATCAGGGAATACTTGACAATAGGACGGTGCCCAGAGTTTGCCAATGCTACTCAGAAACGAACACTTCGGAGGTTGTCCAATAATTTCTTTCACAGCAGAGGAATCCTGTATAGGAGGACTCCTGATTTGGGATTATTAAGGTGTGTCGAGGCAAAAGAAGCAACCAGACTATTGGAAGAAGTGCATGCAGGGACTTGTGGACCACATATGAATGGCTTCGTTTTGGAAAAAAAGATACTTCGAGCAGGTTATTTTTGGATGACTACGGAGACGACTATATTGAGTACGTCTGAAAATGCCACCGATGCCGGGTGCATGCAGATATGATAAATGTGCCTCCAAACGAGCTTACTGCAACAAGCTCACCAAGGCCATTCATCGCTTGGGGTATGGACGTCATTGGACCAATTGAGCTAGCCGCATAAAATGGGCACAGATTCATCCTAGTAGCAATCGATTACTTTACCAAATGGGTTGAAGCAGCATCATACAAGGCAGTCACCAAGAAGGTAGTTGCAGATTTCATCCGAGGTCGTATGGTTTGTCGGTTCGGGGTTCCAGAGTCAATCATCACCGACAACAGTCCTAACCTCTAGAGTAACCTAGTGATGGCAATGTGCGAAACATTCAAGATCATACATATGAACTCTACAGCTTACAAGCCTCAGATGTACGGAGCTATAGAAGCAGCAAATAAGAACATCAAGAAGATACTAAGGAAAATGATTGAAAAACACAAGTAGTGGCATGAGAAATTGTCGTTCGCTTTATTGGGTTACCGAACCACGGTCTGCACATCAACTGGGGCCACTTCTTACATGTTGGTTTATGGAACAGAGGCGGTCATTCCCGCTGAAGTAGAAATTCCATCCTTAAGGGTCATACAAGAAGCAGAATTAGATGATGCATAATGGGCTAAAGTTGCTACGAGCAGTTAGCCCTCATCGACGGGAAGAGAAATGAATGATGTCTATTACAGCCAAATATATCAGAACAAAATGTCCAGTGCCTTCAACATGAGATCTCGACCAAGGAAGTTTACACCAGGGAAGCTGGAGTTGAAGAAGATATTTCCACATCAAGATGAAGCCAAAGGGAAATTCTCTCCCAATTGGAAGGGTCCGCACATGGTTCACCGGGTTCTAACTGGAGGAGCCCTTATTCTCGCAGAAATGGACGAAGAAATTTGGCCGAAGCCTATCAACTTAGACGCAGTTAAGAGATACTATAATTGATCATTATGCTTTCCTTTATGATGTAATTTGAACTACGCCTGACCTGATTCCCGTTTAACAGGGGATACGTAGGCAGCCCTATGGGTTCGGTCATATTTTAATAAAAAAAATCCATTTTTCCCAACTATTGGAACTGGGGAAGAATTTTGGGGAGGACCATCAAAATTCCAAAGTAAGTTTTTCAGTCTCTTCATTAGCGCCGACCCAGTAAACTGGGGCAGAATTTTGAGGAGAGCCCTCAAAATTCCGGAGCAAACGAGGTCGCCATGTCTTGAATCATGTTGCAGTTGTTGGTTCATCATAAAACAAAATTATTCTTCTAAATATATATACATTTGCATCATGTTTTTCAAACTTTGCATAAAATCATTTAGATCGCTATCGTTTAGCAACGCTACCCCAAATGGCACAAGACGTCACGAGCTGAGAGACATGAACTAACCTCCCCATTTACAAAACTCACAATTTTTCTTTGGATACAGGAATTCGGGACACGAGTTAACAATGCACTTGCTATACAGAGTCGAAATTCTCACTCACTTCACAAGGGCTTACTATCTACACCCGATATTTCCCCAGCACTCAGGATATCACAATCGCCTACCAGCTAAGAAAATCGCTAATATCTTCTCCTTTACACTTTTACATTGCATAAGGCTATTCTATGCCTTCCGAGGTTAAGTTCTACCTCCATTTTGCATAAGGCTTCTTCTGCCTTTCGAGACTAAGCTCTATCTCCATCCTGCATTGCATAGGGCTATTCTCCACCTTCTAAGGTTAAGCTCTACCTCCATTTTGCACAAGGCTATCTTCTGCCTTTCGAGACTAAGCTCTGTCTCCATCCTGCATTACATAAGGTTATTCTTGCCTTCCGAGGTTAAACTCTACCTCCATCTTGCATAAGTCTTTCTTCTGCCTTTCAAAAATAAGCTCTGTCTCCATCTGCATTGCATAAGGCTATTCTCTGCCTTCTGAGGTTAAGCTCTACCTCCATTTTTCATAAGGCTATCTTCTACCTTTCGAGACTAAGCTATGTCTCCATCCTGCCTTGCATAAGGCTATTCTCTACCTTCCGAGGTTAAGCTCTACCTCCATCTTGCATAAAGCTATCTTCTGCCTTTCCAACCTAAGCTTTGTCTCCATCTGCATTTTGCATAAGGCTATTTTCCGCCTTTCGAGGCTAAGCTCTACCTCTATCTTGCATAAGTCTATCTTCTGCCTTTCGAGACTAAGCTCTGTCTCCATCTCCATTCTGCATAAGGCTACTTTCTGCCTTCTGAGGTTAAGCTCTACCTCCACATTGCATAAGGCTATCATCTGCCTTTCGAGACTAAGCATTGTCTCCGCCCTGCATGGCTGAAATATTGCCGCTTTATTCTCATCTGGCTGAAACATCGCCACCTGCATTTTGAAATTCTCATCTGGCTGAAACATCGCCACCTGCATTTTAAATTCTTATTCGGCTGAATACTGCCATCTGTTGTTAAAATTCCCGCTCTAGCTGAAAGATTGCCATCCTTTGCATTCATTTAGCTAAAAGATTGCCACCTTCTCATGGACTGAAAGGTCGCCAACTTGTTCAAAGGCGTCATAGTTTGAAGGCACCATCTGCATAGCCCAAGAACATCATTCCATGGCCTGCAAACTCTTACTTTTATGCTTTTCATGGCCCAGGACATCATAATATGAGGATATCATCCTAACCATCCAAGGACAAACAGTCATGGTCCAATGGAAACTTGCATCACGTTTAAATTATGCAATATGTACGCACATCGCCCATTCGCAAGTGCGATGGTTAGCTCACGGCCGTCTCAGCAGGAGTGATCCCACTCCAGTTTTCCGCAGTTCATCCAGCCTACAAACCCCCTTTCAAATCTAACCATCGCGTTTGTTGTTTCAAATTTCCATCGGCATATTCCAACAATGATTCCTGAACTACATATGTCCTGATTCTTGTAAGACCAGGGATATGTAGGCAGCTCAGAAACCGGAGCGCGGTCAAAATTCTCTTGTAATTTCAATTCTGGTCTAATGAGTCATTCAACTGATTTTTTTTCCTTATTTGATAACCCGTACTCCTATTCGAATCATGAGTCCCTGACTTAGTTAAATTAGGACCTGTGGTTGATTCAATTTGGTACTGTTCTATAATTAGATACTCTGTACCCTCTTCTCTATTATATTCAAAAATTATAAGTATTGCTATTCCTTTCTCACTTAACACACACCAACACACATTACAATCTCTCTGAACTCTCTTTCAATAACAGTCAGTGCTCTCTATTTCTCTATTGTTTCTCTAAAAAAAATTCTCTCACTCAATCGGCTGAAAGCCAAGATTGAGTAATCTTGGCTTTTTATTTCTACACTACTAGGGTTCTACTGCATTGGTTACTTGGGTTCTTGCCTGCTGTTTGCTTCTCTGCACTGTTGTTCCCATATTATTGCCCTTATTATCTGCTCACTCTGCTCATGTTGTGCATTGTTGCTCTTTGTGTTCTATTTGCTTGAAATTGGTATGTTACTTATCTAATATACAGTCTCCAAAACAATATATTTTTGTTAGTCATGCACTTCATCTTGTTCCTTGTGTGCTTTTGTCTATTGTTCTGTTGTTGTCATTGTCTCTAGCATGCCCTTACCAGTTTAGCTTATCATGTTCCCCCTAACCATATGCCTTGTCTCAATAGATGTTTACTTTTTCTTGTGTGTTAATACCATGAATCCAGGTCTGTTTGGCTACTTGATTAGCCTAAAAACTTCTTCCTGAGGTTAATTGTATTGGGGTTTAGTGCAGTAAGAATTGAGCCCATGTTTGCAAGCATGCTTGATTACTCTTCTTCAATATGTTGTCTGTGTAGTTCACTTTATTTGATCCCTTCCCCTTTGTCCCTGCTTGTGTGATGCTTTGTTTAAAACAAGCAGTTTTTACATGATTTCTAATAAATTCTTTCAACTTTTTCAAATATTGTTTTCCTCAAGCTATCTCTTAAATCTTCCTACTGTTTTCTTAAACTTACTTTCAACTATTTTAAACTCTCTCAATCCTATCACAATTTCATTATTCTTAGAACATTAGGTTTTGCCCCCTTAGTGTAAGCATTGCCTTGGGAGCCTTTGAGCACCCATTGAACTTTGGTGCACAAGGCTGGCACTTCCACACTTGCACTTATAAAACAATGACATTTTTGGGTGCTTGGTATTCGCCATGGGTTCAAATGAACACTTTAGGGATCTTTGCCGCACCCAAAACCTTGGTAAAGCCTGTGAAACTCAGAAGAAGTGAGGAAGAGATTTTGGGCCTAGCTGTAGGCTCCCAATAGAATAACTTCCTATTTACTTTATCACGGTTGATTTTAATTATTTGGGCTGTAATAATTTGTAAAGAATAATGAGGTTAAAATGAATTGGGAGGGTTATGCATGTTTAATTAAGGTAATGGGTAGAAAACAAGCTTATAGGCCTTTATTTATTTACCTGCACAATAGATACCATGCTTTAGGACATGCATCTTCGCATATAGAAATCATGTTCTTAGGACATTCATTTTCAATTTGTTTTTCTGCATATTCTCACAACCATAACTAATTAATAATCAACAAGTCATTACCATCACATCTAGATACCATGTTTTTAGGACTTTTTTTGCATTAGATACCATGCCTTTAGGACACTATTTACAAACTGTTTAAATACTTCGTTAATCTGGGTTACAACCGAATTATAACTCCTCATTAAAAATGGAAATATTGCATGCTCACCATTTTAATAACGCCTAGGCAAGCCTTAGGCCAGATAAAAACTGACTAATCACCTTTAAGTTAGGTTGAAATTAATCCGCCTCTGTCTGAACTCGTTTATCTCTGAAGCTTTCTGGTTTTCATACGAACTTCTGCCATATTTTTAAAACTATATATGCAAAGCTTTCTACTACTTTTTGTCCAGAACTGGGTTACTATTTTCAAATTATCTGAATGCTGCAAATTTCGAAAGCTAATAATATTCAATGTTTTTCTTTACACTTATGCAATCTAAAAAAGATACCTTCATATTTGTTCTTTTACTCTGCCTGCCCGAAAAATGTTCCACAAATGTTTCCAAGTGACCTCTGCAGATTGCTAAAAACTGCTACTGCTCTTTTTTTAGGTTTTGAACGATTTTCTTGCAAGCCTTTTCTGCAAAATTCTCCAGTTTCTTTCTTTTTAAGTTATACTCCAGCTCTTGAAAATTCTTCTTTCCATAGACCTTAATTGTGTTTAAGCCATGCTACTTATATGCATTATTTGCGGAGGTATACATGAGCCTCATAATTGTTTACATGTTTCCCTTCTAAATGCAGTCCTACTTGTTCTTGCATGTCGCCTTAGCATTTTACCTTTAAACCCAAGAGTCGGCTTAGAACCCCCTTCTTATAGGAATAGTAGTTCTAAATACCTCCAAGGCTGATAGGTTGGGACAAGTACTAGCATGCAATAAGTAAACGAGACCAAATACGTTTAAATACCTTAACCGGATGGGAAGGGTAGAACATGGAGATGATGAAGAAGCGATAATATCATAAAGCGACCCTTCTTTAGGAATATGTGCGAATATTATATCAAATGATCCATGTTATAGTTAAACCTAGGACCCCCCTTTACCTTTTACTTTTTTGTTGAAATATTTCCCTTTCACTTGTGCTATTCTTTTTCATAATTTGCCCATTAGTTTTATATTCCTTATATGCATATTTCTTTTTTTCTATGCTTCTTAAAGTCACATCTAAGCAAGGCTGGGAACCACACTAGTGGATCTTGAGGGGTGCCTAATACCTTCCCCCCGGGATAATTTCAAGCCCTTACCCGAACTCTGGTTTTCATTCAAAACCTTCCTAAAAGTGTCCTAGTGCAATATAATCATTAGGTGGCGACTCTTCCAAACTCCGTAACCCAATTCCTAAAAGGGAATAAGAGTTGTTTTGTCCATAATGTCGTAAACCCGATTTCGCTTCCTTTAGGGGAGGGGAAAAAGGGGGCGTTGACAAGGACTTGTCTTATGTTGAGACCTAGTGGTGATATTGGACAGGCAGGTCTGAAAGCTCAAATCAAAGGATATAGCTTCAGTAAAGGTTCAGCGGCAGGGTCATCCGGACAAGGAAGAGACTTGGGAGACCGAGCGGGATATGCGCAGCCGATACCCTCATCTATTTGCTACTTCAGGTATGTCATCTATGCTACGTTCGAGGATGAACGAATGTTTAAGTGTAGGAGGATGTGATGACCCGACCGGTCGTCTTTGAAATTTATGCCCCGTTCCCCCATTAACTTCTTCCCCTAAGTTCATTTCTGCTATTTTGGTTTGTCGAGATGTTCGGTGTTAGCATTCGGAGTGTTTTGGGACACTTAGTCCCTAAATGAGAGCTTAAGTGTTGGAAAGTGATCCGTAATTGGAACAGTGTAAACATGAACTCGGAATGGAAATCTGATGGTTCTGTTAGCTCCACTAGGTGATTTCGGTGTTGGGAGCATGTTCAGAAGTTATTCTGGATGTCCGTAGCTCATTTAGGCCAGAAACGCCAAAAGCTAGAATTTGGAGGTTTCCGGTCCGATAGTGAATTTTTTATTCGAGGGTTGGGACGGAATTCCAGAAGTTGCTGTAGCACCGTCATGTCATTGGGACGTGCATATAAAAGTTCAGGTCGATCGGGAGAGGCATGGTTAAGTTTTTTATCGAAAGCGTATTTCGGAAGAAATATGAGTTTTTAGGCTTGAATCATTGAATTAATGGAGGTTTCGGTGTTGTTGTATATGTTTTAAGGATTGGCACAAGTTCGAATAAGGTATTAGGTGGTATTGGTGTTTTTGGCTGGGGTCCTGGGGGGCCTCGGGATGATTTTGGATGGTTGACGGGGTGGATTTTGAAGTGTTGCAGCAGCTGATGTTTTTTCGTTCTGCTATTATCGCTTATGCGGTTGGTGAGCCACAGAAGTGGAGCCGCATAAATGGCCTGGCTCACCGCAGAAGCTATGTAGGGTGTGGCCTTCAGAGACCGCAAAAGCGATCAATTAAGCGCACAGGCGGAACCGCATATGTGGTTGTACGTCTGCAGATACGGACTCTGGCCCCCTTAATGAAATCCCTAGAAGCGGATCCCTGTCCGCATATGCGGGACCGCAAAAGCGGTCGCTTGTTCGTAGAAGTAGAAATCGTTGTTCTGATAAGGGTTTATTCGAGGCTCAATTTCAAAGTTAGAAAACAAATTGAGAGCCCGGGAAAAGGCGATTTTGAGTGGGATTTGAAGATAAGATCATTGGGTAACATTTCTTTGATCCTTTCTAGTTATATTTCATCATAACCTAGTTAAATCAACCATTAGAATTCAAATTCGAGGCCTAAAATTGGGAAAAATGGGAGATGCTTCTTAGACTTAATTATGTGATTTTGAGTGGGCATTTGACCTCTGATTTGGAAGATTTTTATATGGTTAGACTCGTGAGTGTACGGGGGTTCTAAAAATGTGAAAGTTATTCGATTCCGAGTCATTGGCCTGAGGGGCATTTTGGTCATTTTACTGATTTCCGCGCCTTAGCTTCAATTTTAATAGTTGTTTGCAATGTTATTTACATTATGAAATTGAATTGAATAGATTTGGGCTATTTGGAGTTGGATACTCGTGGCAAGGGCATTGTTTCATAGTTGATTTGTCCCGGTTCGAGGTAAGTGGCTTGTCTAACTTTGTGTGAGGGACCTCTCCCCTTAGGATCTATTACTTGTTATTTTAAATTCCCGGTACGCGAGGAGACGAGAGTGTACTTTTGCTAGTTGTTGAAAATCCATTTTACTTAGAATATTTAACTGTGTTTTCTTACAAATTTGCCTATTCTAAATGCAATTTAGGCCGAGTTAGCTTAGGATAAGTATGTTTGGCTGACGTACTTGCTTAATTGCTTAAACTGTATTATCTGTCCTATGTGAAACATGCTAGACTAGAAATTCTATTAATTTTTCTTACTTAGCACTTTATCCCATTTGAATTGTGTGATGTTACTAACTGGACTACGGGATGGCATCTCGATAACTCCCTTTGTATGTGTTTCGTTCTATGACTGAGAGTGCGGGATACCAAGAGATCCCTAGCACATATATGATTATAAAATGGAGGATATCAGGAGATCCCTGGCACTGTCTTATTTATTATTTTGCTAGATTCTCACTGTAGATTATACCCATATGGTATTTCCTTATTCTATTGATTATTATGTTTTTTTTATCTAAGTAGGGCCTCGGTATTTCCTCGTCACTACCCGACCAAGGTTAGGCTTGGCACTTACTAAGTACCGTTGTGGTGTACTCACACCTCTTCTGCGAATGTTTTTCATGTGCAGATCCACGTACCTCTACGCGGGTGCATTATATGTAGCTGCAGGGAGCATTTCGAAGACTTGAGGTATATCTGCCGCGTTCACAGACCGGAAAGTCTCCCTCTCACTCTACCTGCTTAGTTAGTTAGATGCTATTCTATTCTTCCTTGTTATAGACTTTTCTGGATGATTAGAGCAGTATTATGTATTACTCTTAGCCTGTGTTGCCCGTGGGTTTCCGGGTCTTTGGATAGTTTCAGAATGTAAAGTGTTAAAGTATATGTGCTCGGCGGCAATTGTATACATTACTCTTGTTATTTAGCCTTTGATTATAAATTTCGTAAATGTTGTTACTTCCGCAATGTGTTAGGCTTACCTAGTCGTGAAGACTAGGTGCCATTATGACACGTTCACAACCGGTGAACTAGGGTCGTGACATGATACCACATTATTCATAAAGGGATCATCAGCAGGTAATCTTGTTATTCAAATCTATGTTTACGATATTATATTAGAAGTACTAACCCTCATCTGTGCGAGAAATTCTCAAATCTTATGCAAAATGAGTTCGAAATGAGCATGATGAGAGAACTTACATTTTTCATGGATTACAAATTCATCAATCAGAAAAAGGTACATTCATATGCCACCCCAAATTATCAAAGAATTGGTTCAAAAGTTTGATATGAACAATGCAAAGGTGATTAGAACTCCTATAAGCCCATCAATAAATTGTGATAAAGGCGAAGGAGGAAAACTAGTCAATAAGTCTAAGTGACATGGAATGTTCGGATCCCTACTATACTTAACTGCTAATAGGATGGATATTATGTTTAGTGTTTGTTGTACCAGGTTTCAGTCAGCTCCTAAAGAATCTCATCTGACTACTGTAAAGCTAATCATTCGCTATCTCATTGGAACCCCTTCACATGGATTATGGAGTCCCCACTCTAACATATTTATACTTGAAGGTTTTTCAGATGCTTATCTTGCAAGTGATAAGGATAAAAGGAAGAGCACCATCCAATTACTGGGAAAATCATAATTTTTTTGGCTTTATCTACAACTAAGGCTGAATACGTAATGTTGTGCACAATTACTCTGGATGCCTCATCAATTGGTGAATATGATTTATTCTTTAAACCTATTCAATTTTTTGGTGATAATTCTAATGCAATATATATTTATCGAAAAATCTTGTACATCATTCCAGGGTAGAATACTTTGATATCAACATATTCAAAAAATTTATGATAATTCGAATGTTATATATTTATCTAAAAATCTTGACATTATTCTAGGGCAATATTTTGATATCAACCTATTAAGATTTTTTGTGATAATTATATTGCTATATATTTATCTGAAAATCATGCACATCATTCTAGAGCAATACACTCTGATATCAAGTATCACTTTATTAGAGATCATGTGCTTAAAGGTGATATTGAGCATTAATACTAATGATCGATTAGCAGAAAGTTTTACGAAGTCTTTGCTGGAGAAAGATTCCGCACTTAACGATATCTTCTAGCTATTATCCCTTTTAACCCCCAAAGTTAGGATTCTTTTTAATTATATGAAGATTTTTCCTCTTCCGAATACTTTTCTATTTTCATAAATGTCATCAGACTCTTTAATTAGAAACCTCTATTTAGACTCCTTTTCACAATTTTTAGTGATTCTCTAGGAAAGAAATCAATCATCACATCCCTTCAAGATGACTCTTTCCATACTCAGTACTCAACCGTCACTTCTCTTTAATTTCCCTGCTATTAGAAATCCTACAAAAATCCTTTTATGCACATTGTTTCTTCTGCCCTCAAAACCCTTCAACTCAACTCATCTCTCAATAATGGAAAAAATACCGACAAAAAAAACCCGACCTCCTCCACTTGAAAAAGCACCCTCTCTAAGGAAAAACCCTCTTCTCAACAACCAGAATCGATCAATGCTAGTTCTGATCATTTTGAAGAATTAGCATCTTCAAAAATGGAACTTTTTGATGATTCTGGAAGCATGAATGACAAAGCTCTGGGAAAATACCTTATGGAGGAAGATCCCGACTTGCTCGCACCTAAAAACCTAAGAATGGACATAACCAGTTCTCTTGAGTCCGACATCAATTTCTTAGACACCCCAAACAAGGATGCCTTTAATACCTTTAAGGACAAATCAATCATTAATGGCATGATTATTGATCTGGATGAGAAGGAGAGTCTCAGCTATAAGGCAAAAGAGTTTTTCGAATTTCAAGGTTGGAAAACTTTCTATGGACCCTCCAAAAGTTCTTGGAGACCTCGTTTGTATATTTTATGTAAATCGTTGCTCCCTTAAACCCAAAAAAACCGAATATGTAGTTCTTGGTCAGTGTATTGTTCATGAAAACACTACTTTCGGTTCCATCTTCAAATGTCAGTGTTTTGGTTATTTTGTATTTTTCAAAAGTTCGTGGCTAGAGGATTTTGAAATCACCTCTGACCAAGAAAAATGATGCATAGTCGAGTCATCCTCTGATTCTCTTTCAAACAAACTAGGAACCGGTGATGTGAACTTTGAAAGCCAAATTATAGCCCACATTGTTGCCACCACCATTTTGCCTCGAACAAGATCCTTCTCCACAATTTCTCAAAAGGATACTTTTGTAGTCTATTGTATACTCACCAAGCAGAGTCAAACTATCTTCGTGACTGAGAGTTCCGATGTACCCACTAGTTTACCCTATGACATGGTAATTATATAACTACTTGAAACTCACAACATCCCCCTCTCAAACTATCCTTGTCTCACCATTACCAAGTGATACAATTCTCGAGCCTTTTCTAATATGGGGTGTATTATAGTGGATGGTTCTTGGGTGAAGAAACTGTGTGGTAAACCCAAACTTATCCCCTCAAGCTCTGAGGTCAAGGTTAATGCAATCTATACCTTTGTGTGTGATCCTAATATTGTTGAAAATCTAATTACAACTGATGAGAAGTTGACCATGCTCAGTGACCTTGTCTTTTCCATGAGGACAACTATTAGGGATATCCACAATATCTTGAAGGAAACAGATTCGAATGCGTCCAACATATGAGTCTATATACAGAAGACAACATAGAATGTAGTGAAGGATTTCAAGGAGTTCAATGATGGCATCAATGAGATATTAGTCACCATAAATTCTAGCTTTGATCACCTCTAGAAATCTATTTGCAACACTCTCACCTTTAGTTGACTAACTGATATCCGACGTCATTTAATTTTTAGTACTTTTTGATAAATGATGAAAAGTGCATATTTTTTAGTATATTTGCTTATTATTTCTTGTGTGAATCGCCCGAGTTTACATGGTTTTCAAAGTGAAATATACTCATTATGTGTTTCTTATTTGTAGGAAGAGTTTGGATGATAAATAATCAAAAGATGACAATTCGACACAAAAAGAAAAGATGGAAAGATTTGGGAGCTCGTCCAATTTCGTGCTTGGCGTGAAGACGGAAGTGAAAAGGGAGAAAAATGAAATCACTAAATAGCAAAGTGAGGCTAAGGCACGGATCGCTTCGCAAATAGGAAAATTGCAAAAGCTGAGTCTGCGTCCAAGTTTGTGCGCTGCACGAAAATAGACGCGGATTCCAGCTTTTCTGGTGAAGTTAATAGGAACAAAGAACCCAAGGAAACTGACCTGAAGGAGATCAAAGATATGTTAAAGCTAACCAAGGATATACTAAAGTGAATTTTGGAACAAAATAGTAAAAGACAACTGCAGATAGAAAGGCAAGAGGAAACTGTTCACAACTTGAAAGTCCAAATGAGTCATCTAACTGAAGATTTTAATGCTCAACAAGCCATTATTGTGAATAACATCCAAGAAGAGCGTGAATTAGATATAGAAGTTGAGGTATTAATGGAGGAGGTCAGAGTACAACACCAACAATCTATCCAACTAGGATTTGAGGATGCCGATGTTGAGAAAGTAACACTAGAGTCAGCCAAGGACAACCCCGTAGCTTTCTTTTATTCATTATTTTTAATTGCATTATTTTTTTAGTGTCGGCTTTTTATTTTTTAGGAGCATGGAAAGCAAAGCTACTGGAAGGATGCAACAGCAAACCAGATGGTTGGAACTAAGTGTGAGATACTCACACGATGAACCAGGCCTGGGAGAAGTCTGAGTACCCCATGAGCTTCTAGTGCTTTAGCCTCTGGCCTACTGGGAGTTTCTTTTACCTTCTTATTAATTATGGTGTGCGTTGGGAGTAATGCACAATTTTAAGTGTGGGGGTGAGGAAGTTATTTGGTGACTTTCAATGCTATTTTTGTTCTGTTAGTTTAATTGAATAATTTTTTATTATTTAGAAAAATAGAAAAAAAAAATTGTATTTTTTCTGATGAAGGATCTCTTGGACATCTTTCTTGAGGGATTAAAGTCCAATGATAAAAAATTCAAAAAATATTGGAGTTAGTCGTAGGTAGATATATTCCCTCTTAGTTTTTTTTTTGGCATTGGTAGGAAAAGAACTTGAGTATCTATAATTTTTGACATGTTTTATATCGGGGTGAACATTTGAACTAAGTATTTTCTTCATGATCTTTGTCATTACATGCCTTGAAAATATATGATGCTTTTGTTTGATACTGAGGCTCATCTTTTGACTCTTGTGATTAATTCTCATGAGCTCCAATTTTATGATGGCTGTGCCAATTGATTTAAGTTAAGAGTCGGATCTGAATAATCCTGAGTGAGTCATATGCATTGTATGAGGTGATATTTTGCTAGTCTAGAACTTACACTGTGTGAATCGAAGCGAAATGATTAAGTCTTGTATGTTTGGGAAGTGATATAGGCTTTTTTTTATTGACAATTTTACCTGTTCGCCTACCAGTGCTAATATTATTTGTAGTCATCCTTTTTGAGACTGTAAACCTTTTCTTTGGCATCCACATTACAAGCTGAACCCCTTGTCAATTCTTGTTAAACCTTTACCTCCGAAATCACTTCAGTAGCTAGAAGAGCAAATAAAGAGATTTGGGGAGCTTTTGAATGGAAATATGGAAAGGCCGAAAAGGTGAACATGTGTATAAACAAAAAAATACTAGCCAAAAAATACCAAATTAAGGAGAGTGAAATTAAAAAATAATAATAACCCATTTCTTTGTCTGGACTAGTAAATATCTATATGTTGATGTGCTTAATGAAGAAGAGCGTAAATTTGATTGGTTTATGGTAAGAAATTGAATTGTTCATGACAAGAAGGTATGCTTAAAAGTAAAGTATAGTGTATTAATGTGCTTAGGAGGGTTAGTCACTATTTTCTCAAATATACCCTGCCCGTCCTATAGCCTACATTACAACCTATAAAGTCCTACTTGATCCTAAACATTACGAGCTTAAATTAGAATAGACTTACACTACGGGCAAGCCTATGGTACTAACTTGCATAACATAAGAGTTTCTTTGTGATAGTGAGCCAATTCTTTCTACATTTGAGTCCTTAAACTATACTTGAACTTATTTTGAGTGTGTGGGCTACTTCTCTACATGGTTTGTTGGTGAGGCGCATGATTTGTAAAGGATTCGTAGAGGCCTTTATATTTTAGTTGGCATAAGAAGCGATTCATAGTGTGGAATGCATTAGATTCAAGTTTTAAGGCCAGGATGTTAGAAGAGTCATACAAATATTTTAATTAATCTTGGCATGAGTTTAAAACTTGGGGAAATGCATAAAGAGAGCATATGTTGAGTTCTAAAAGTTGATAGAAACCATTGTGATTGGTGTGATGCGTGAGTATGTTTTGAAATGTATTTCTTGTCTATGCACTTAATTTTAAGTTGCTCGAGGAAGATCAAGAGTTGAAGTGTATGGTGGTGATAAATGATGAAAAGTGCATATTGAGTATATTTGCATATTAATTCTTGTGTCATTTGCAGGAGTTTACGTGATTTTCAAAGTGAAATATACTTATTATGTGTTTCTTATGTGTAGGATGAGTTTGGATGATAAATGATCAAAAAATGACAATTCGACACAAAAAGAAGAGATGGAAAAAATTGGGAGCTCGTCCAATTTCGGGCGTGGCACAAAAATAGACGCGAAAAAAGAGAAAAATGAAAGCACAAAAAAGTGAAGGGAAGCAAAGGAACAGATCACTTTGCAAATAGGAAAATTGTAAAAACTGAGTCTGCGTCCAAGTTCGCACACTGCACGAAAGCAGACGTGGATTCCAACTTCTCCCATATGAAGTTACATTGAAATATTCCGCATGTAATCAACCCTAGTTCATATAAATACATCCTAAAACACCACTTTAATGGGAGAGAAGACTTTGGGGAGGCATGAACACGAAGGAGCAAGGAGGAGAAGGATTCAACTCCATGTTTTTCCCTCTCTCTTCCTCTATTTCTATTATTGGTTATAAATTCTAGTATTGTAGTTTTGCATACTACTATGAATAGCTAATTTGTTATCTAGTATTTTTATTGAACCTCTTATAGGATAAATTCTTGTTATGTTTTTATATAATTGAGCGGTTGGATTTCTCTATTTGTTCAACTATGTGTTTATTGTGGTTGGTTGAAGAGCTCTTGATAGACTGTGTTTATTTAGTGTGTATTACTCGGTAGAGAGTGCATATTTAGGTAGTTATCGAACAAAATCACTCCTAAAGTATATGATGGATCTATACGGAGGGTTTAAAGGTAGGATTAGGGAGCCATACTTAATGCCAACTAGCGTAATTTGGGAGAATATATCTAGTAAATTATTGTAGTTACTCGAGAGAGAATTACGACACTCAGAGCGCTCGTGATCAGTAGAGAATACTTATGTGAAATTATAGAAGGCGTAGCGGAAAGGATTCCGACAATTGGGAAAATAATAATTCTAAACCTCCTTAATCTTTTTTCCAACCTGTAGTATTTTTAGTTGTTATCTACTACTTTAATTATTTAGTTAATTAGATATAAGAATCTTAATATTAATAACTTAGAAATTGTTCGAGCTTATCTTCTTAGTGATAGTCAACAACTGTAGCTAAGCTTAGTTGTCTGTGGGATTCGACTTCGGACTTTTAAATAGAATTATATTAGCAACGACCACTTAGTCCTTTCTATTATGCATAGTTGCGGGGGATAACTTTTGTATTATGTACTTACTATTTACTTTGGCTCGAACCTTTAGTCGACCAACTGATAAACCAGTCAATTATCAACACAAAACGGTGATAATTTGCCATTCTTTTGTACTTTCGTGAGATTCTAGCATAGTGTATTGACATTTCATAATGTGTTGGAGATCCAATACAATATGGTGGAAGTATATACGTAGTAGCTGAATAATCCAACATATTATGCTGGAACTTTTTTCAGATAGAATAGTCGATATTTTCACTTACTTTGCAAATATTGGCTATTTTTAAATTACCAGTCTGAAAACTGACAAGCCTATGCTATTTTTACCTGTCTACTGGGGTATTATCCCAAACCGATCCAATCTGTCCTGGTCTAATTAATGGGTAGGGTAGGGGTGTGACTCGATTAGTCGTCTCATGAGTTACCGCTCCGTTCCCATTTCTATTTATGTATGCTTTGTTTACCATGTTATGTGGTATCGGGTTGGTCGAATTAAATCCGGAATGGTTTTGGTAAGGTTTGAGATACTTGGTCGCTTTTGAGTGGGTGTAAGTTGAAAAAGTCATTCGGATGTTGACTTGTATGTTAGAGGGCTCGGGCGTGAGTTTTGATGGTTCAGATAGCTTCAAGAGGTTATTTTGAACTTAGACGTATGATCGAAATGAGTTTTGGAGGTTCAGAGTAGATTTAGGCTTGAATTGGCGAAGTTGGAATTTTGGCATTTTCCGAATGATAGGTGAGAATTTGATATAGGGGTCAGAATGGAATTCCGGGAGTTGAAGTAGGTCAATTATTTTATTTGGCACGTGTCTACGAAATTTTAGGTCATTCGGACGTGGTTTTGGTATACTTTTTTTTATCAAAAGTGTAATTCGGAAGATTTTGGAAACTCAGGCTTGAATCCGACGTGTTTTAATTGTTTCGATGTCGTTTGAGGTGTTTTTAAGATTGGTATAATTTTAGATGGTGGTATATGATGTGTTTGTGCTTTTGGTTGAGGTCCTGGGGGCCTCGGGGTGATTACGGATGGTTGGGGAAGGACTTGGAGTTAGATGGGAAATTAAAAGTTTCCCATTGCTTTCATAATTGCACTTGCTTCTAGGGGACCACAGGTGTGGTCATGCAGAAGCGTTGTTCGCAGAAGCGGAAAGGGCATGGAAAGGCAAAAACCGCAAAAGTGGTTGAAGAACCGCACCTGCGATGGCGCAGGTGTGGATTGGGCATTGCAGATGCGAAAGTGGAGGGTAAAGTGATGACTGCAGAAGTAGTTAAAGGGCTACAGATGCAGAATTCCTAGGAAATAAAGTATATAATGTTTCCTTCGTGAAATTTTTCTAAGTTCTTCATCTTTTGAAGTGAGGAAGCGAGCTAGGCAGAGAAATCAAAGGAAAATCAAAGGGAATCAATTGGGTAAGTTCCCTAAGCTCCATTACTTGGGGTTATGATCATTTTTTCATTGTTTAATAATGGTATTAGTGGGAACTAAGGGTTAAAATTGAGGAAACTAGGGTTTAGTATTGGAGACCTAGACTTGAGGATTTGAGGGGCCATTTGTGGTCTGATTTTGGGACTTTTGATATGTATAAACTCGTGGGGGAGATAAGGAATATATTTATGTAAATTTAATCGAATTCTGAGATGTGGACCCGGGGGTCGGGTTTTGGTAATTTTTTGGATTTATGTTTTAAACTGATTATGTTCATATGGGCTTCGTTCGCTTGGCATATTTTGATGTCGTGATTCTGATTTTGGATATATTCGACGCGAGTGGAGGACGATTCGAGGGGCAATGGCATTTGCGGGCTAGAGTTTATACCAGATTGAGGTGAGTAATGATTTTAAATATTGTCATGAGGGTATGAACCCCAGATTGCACATTATGGTGCTATATTGAGGTAACACACATGTTAGATGACGAGCATAGGGTCGTGCACTGCTGGGGATTGTGACTTAATCCATCTCGAGTGACTGTTTTACCTTGTATTTTATTGGAAACTATTTGCAATCATCATATGTTGGGCTAAATGCCATATTTGGGTGTCGTGCCAAATATTTGGACCCTTAGGGGATTTTTATTGATACTTTCTCACTATTTTGACTTTATACCCGTGCTCAGTCATGCTATATTTTACTGTTTTGTAACTCAGCCATGCTTACTCTGTTTTCAACATTAAATGATACTTTGAAATGATAAATCAGGCAGAGCATCATATTTTATTGTTGCACGAGTGGCCTCTGAGACTCTAACTAAGTAAGGTCGAGGGCTTATATTCTGACGATACACTAATTATGATAATAAGGTCGAGGGTCTGAGATTTGTATTCCACAAGGTAGCTTGTTGATATGAGGCCGAGAGCCTATGTGATTATTCCACGAGATGTCTTGATATTGCTCTTGGAACGTAAGGGACCCCTCTAGAAGGTTGCACACCCCCAATGAGTGCGGGTACCCATTATGATTTGAGAACCCGAGAGGCTGGTGTTGTTCCATGTGTTGCGCGAGGGGCTGTTTCTATTAGCATTGTACCCGAGGGGCGGTTAGTTATGTGTTTATCTTTCCTAGTTGTATGTCCTTTACTTGTTTAATTGTTAAAAGGCATTTCAAGAAGTTTTAACTGAACTCAAGAGACTTTACATATTTTCACTATCTGATTGTCTTTACTGGCTTTTACTGCTCCTTTATAGCCTGTTGATATGCCTTTACATGATTTCTTAATGCTCGGTCTGCATTTACTAGTTATTACTCAATGAATTGGAGTGCTCACTTTACTCTCTGCACCCCGTGTACAGATTCAGGCACATCAGGTCATGCTTATGAGGGTTAAGAGCTGTCTAGTAGATTCTGGAGATTCACTAGGTAGTTGACCGTCGATTCACAGCCCAATGCTTCTCCCTCTATCTTATTTCCTTCTGCTTTTGTTATGTAATAGTGGAGTAGGCTTTTTCAGACTTGTAGTATTGTAATAAATGCTCATGACTGGTAACACCCCAATGTCCGGATGTGTTGGTTTTAATTCCGCAAATTGTACTATTCACTGCTTATTTTGGAATTTAATGTTAAATAATAAATACTTATTATATAATTATCCAAAAATGAATTGGGAGTGGGTCGTTTGGCCTTGTCTTCATGAGAGGCACCATTATGACCAGGTTCGAACTTAGGTTCGTGATAACTTGGTATCAGAGCCTAGATTACTTAGGTTTCACGACTCATGAGCAGGTTTAGTAGATTTTCGCGGATCGATATGGAGACGTCTATATTTATACTTGAGAGGCTGCAGAATCTGTAGGAAAAACTTCATATTCTTGAAACTCTTGTCGTGCAAATTTTTTGTTCCGAGTACTAAACTTCTGTTATTCTATTCTCTCACATATGGTGAGGACATGCGTTACTGGTCAGGATAGACGACCACCAGTACCACCAGTTGTGGCCACTAGAGGACGAGGATGCGGTCGTGGTTGCAATAAGGGTGGCGGTGTAGCCCGCACACCAACTAGGGCAGTACCTGCAGATCCACAACTGCACCAATTCCGGATCAGGTCCCAGTTATGGACACTCCAGTAGCACCAGTGCATGCACCAGCTGTGTCCATTGTGATTCGGGTCTTCAGGAGGTCTTGGATCAGATTTTATCAGTATGGACTGGCCTAGCTAAGGCGATATTAGTTATTACAGTCGTATCTACTTCTCAGGCCAGGGGAGGCACTCAAACTCTCGTCGCTCGCACACTTGAGCAGGTCGTGCAGGGAATTCAAACATCGGGAGTGCATCCAGCCCAGTCGGTTGCAGCTGCTTAGGTCTATATAGTTCCTGCCATGCTAGAGAAAGATCAAGGTAGGTTGGAGAGGTTTGGTAGACTTTATCCTCCGACCTTCAGTGGTTCAGAGGGCAAGGATGCCCAGAGTTTCTTAGACAAGTGCCAGCGGATTCTTTGCACAACAGGTATTCTAGAGACCAGTACGGTCGCTTTCACCACCTTTGAGCTTTCTGGAGGTTCCATCACTTGGTGGGAGGCTTTTGAGAGGTGTAGGCATGTTGGTTCAGAACCCTTTACCTGGCAGCATTTCTCTGTTCTCTTTATGGAAGTAGGTGCAGCAGTCTCGTAGAGAATAGATGCGCAGGCAGTTTGAGTGATTGCTTTAGGGGGAGATGATTGTGACGTAGTATGAGATGAGGTTCTCAGAGTTATCTCGTCATGCCATTTGGTTGGTTCCTACAGATAGAGAGAAGATTATGAGGTTTATTGATAGCCTCATTTATCAACTTTGTATTCTCATGACCAGGGAGAGGGTGTCTGGTGCTGCCTTTGAGGAGGTTGTAGACATTGCTCGAGAGATTAAGTTAGTTCGTCGCCAGGAGCGAGATAAGAGGGAGGTCAAGAGGCCTCGAGGATCTAGTAACTATGGTGGTGCTCCTTCACGAGGTTAGTTTCAGCACAACAGAGGTCGTCCATTCAGGCTGCTCGCCCAGGTTATCGTGGGGCATCATCGGGTCATGGTTCCACAGTTTTCATCAGGTCCAGTCATCACTCAGTGGCCTTCAAGCTCAGTATTCATCCCGTGCTCGATCAGTTCAGGGCTCTTCTATGCCAGGTGCATCTACTAGTCATTACGGTGCTAGGCGTTCCCTTCAGTCCCCTTCTTCAGTACCCGGGAGTTACTATGAGTATGGAGAGATGGGTCATATGTAGAGGCAGTGTCCTCATCGTCTTACCGGTCCATCTTAGCAAAGGAGTCACCCATCGTCCTCAGCACTAATTATTTCACCATTACCCACCCAGCCAACTAGAGCTGGGGGACAGTCAGTTAGAGGTCACCTTAGAGGGGAAGGTCGATCAGGTGGTGGTCAGGCGCGTTTCTATGCACTTCCATCTAGACCCAAGTTATTGCTTTCGATGTTGTTATTATAGATATTGTCTCAGTCTGCCACAGAGATGCTTCTGTATTATTTGATCATGGTTCCTCCTTTTCTTATATGTCATCATACATTGCTCGTTATTTGGATACGACCTATGAATCTCTTATTTCACTTATTCATGTATTTACTTCGGTGGGTACTATTATTGTAGATCGTGTGTACCGATCGTATGTGGTGACTATTCGGGTGCTGGAGACCACAGTGAATCTATTATTATTGGTATGGTGGATTTTGATGTCATTTTGGGCATGGATTGGCTATTTTCATGTCGTGCTATTCTGGTCTGTCATGCCAAAACAATGGCATTGGCTACGCCGGGTGTGCTGTAGATTGAGTGGCGAAGTTTGACTGATTATGTTCCCAATAGAGTAATCTCATTCTTCAAGTCTCAGTGTATGGTTGGGAAGTGTTGCCTTTCATATGTAGCATGAGGGATGTCGGTGTAGAGACTCCCAGTATTTATTCTGTTCCAGTCATAAGGATTTTCCTGATGCGTCCTGCAGACCTGCCGAGCATGTCGCCGGACAGGGATATTAATTTTGGTATTGACCTGGTGCCGGGCACTCATCCCATTTCTATTTCACCGTATCGTATGGCACCAGTGGAGTTGAAGGAGTTAAAGGAGCAGCTTCAGGAACTCCTTGATAAGGGGTTTATTCAACCTAGTGTGTCGCCTTGGGTTGCGCCGATTATATTTGTAAAGAAGAAGGATGACACAATGAGGATGTGCAGCGATTATAGGCAGTTGAACAAAGTAACAGTTAATAACAAGTATACTTTGCCTCGCATTGATGATTTATTCGACCAACTTCAGGAATTGGAAGTGTTCTCCAAGATTGATATCCACTCAGGTTATCACCAGTTGAAGATCAAGGCCTCCGATATTCTAAAGAAAACCTTCAAGACCAAATACAATCATTATGAGTTCCTTGCTATGTCTTTTGGGCTGACCAATGCCCCAGCAGCATTCATGAATCTAATGAACAGTGTGTTTCCGCCTTATCTTGATTCATTCATGATTGTCTTCATTGATGATATTCTGGTGTATTGGCGTAGTTAGGAGGAGCACGTGGAGCATTTGAGAGTTGTGTTATAGAGGTTGAGGGAGGAGAAGATTAATACAAAGTTCTCCAAATGTGAGTTCTTGCTCAGTTCAGTGCTTTCTTGGGGCACGTTCTATCCAACAAGGGTATTCAGGTTGATCCGAGGAAGAAAGAGCGGTTCAAAGTTGGCCCAAACTGTCCTCGACCACAAAGATTTTCAACTCTTGGTTTAGCAGGTTATTATCGCCGGTTTGTTATTTTCATCTATTGTATCGCCCTTGACCTAGTTGAATCATAAGGGTGCTTCATTTGTATGATCGGATGAGTGTGAGGAAAGCATTCAGAAGCTCAAGACAATATTGACCATGATTCCATTGTTAGTTTTTCCATCAGCTTTAGGTTCATATACATTGTATTATTATGCTTCGAGAGTTGGTGTTGGGTGTGTGTTGATGCTGGAGGGTAGATTTATTGCTTATGCTTCTCGTCAGTTGAACCCCATGAGAAGAACTACTCCGTTCATAATTTGGAGTTGGCTGACATAGTTCACGCATTGAAGATTTGGAGGCATTATTTGTATGGTGTGTCTTGTTAGGTGCTTACTGATCATCATAGCCTCCAACACTTGTTCAAACGGAAGGATCTCAATTTGAGGCAGCGGAGATGGTTGGAGTTTCTAAAGGATTATGATATTACTATATTATACCATCAAAAAAAGGCCAATGTGGTGGCCGATGCTTTGAGCTGAAAGATGGTGAGTATAGGGAGTTTGGCATATATTCCAGTTGGGGAGAGACCTTTTGAAGTTGCTGTTCAGGCCTTGGAAAATTGATTCATGTGGTTAGATATTTCAGAACTCAGTCGGGTATTGGCTTGCATGATTTCTCGGTCTTCCTTATATGATCGCATCAGAGAGCACCAATATGATAATCCTTATTTACTTGTCCTTAAGGACATAGTTCAGCATGATGATGCCAGAGATGTGACTATTGGGATGGTGGGTGTTGATGATTCAGGGCCATATATGTGTGCCCAATGTAGATGGGCTTTGGGAGTTCATTCTACAGGAGGCCCATAGTTCACGGTATTCCATTCATCCGGGTGCTGCAAAGATGTATCAGGATGTGAGACATCATTATTGGTGGAGGAGAAAGAAGAAAGACGTTGTGGGATTTGTAGCTTGGTTTCTCAATTGTCAGCAGGTGAAACATGAGCATCAGAGACCGGGTGGCTTGCTTCAGCATATGGATATTCTAGAGTGAGTGGAAGAGGATCACTATGGATTTTATAGTTAAACTTCCACGGACTTTGAAGAAGTTCGATACTATTTGGGTGATTGTGGATCGACTGACCAAGTATGCGCACTTCATTCATGTGTGTACTACATATTCTTCATAGCGGCTGGCAGGAATCTATATCCGAGAGATTGTTCTTTTGCATGTGTGCCGGTTTCCATCATTTCAGATAGAGGTACTCAGTTTACTTTGCAGTTTTTGAGAGCCATGCAAAGAGAGTTGGGTGCTCAAGTTGATTTGAGTATAGCTTTTCACCCTCAGACGGACGGGCAGTCCGAGCGCACTATTCAGATATTGGAGGACATGCTGCGTGCTTGTGTCATTGATTTTGGAGGGTCATGGTATTAGTTTCTACAGCTTGCAGAGTTTGCTTATAACAACACCTACCATTCGAGTATTCAGATGGCTCCATATGAGGCTTTGTATTGGAGGCGGTGTAGATCTCTAGTTGGTTGGTTCGAGCCGGGTGAGGCTAGTCTATTGGGAACGGACTTAGTGCAGGATGCTTTAGACAAGGTGAAGGTTATTCAGGAGAGGCTTTCGTATAGCGCAGTCGATACAAAAGAGTTATGCTGATAAGACGGTTCGGGATGTGTCCTACATGGTTGGTGAGAAGTTCTGTTGAATGTTTCACCCATGGAGGGTGTTATGAGATTTGGAAAGAAGGGTAAATTGAGTCCTCAGTTCATTGGGCCTTTTGAGGTGCTTCTGAGGATTGGGGAGGTGGCTTATGAGCTTGCTTTGCCACCTGATTTTCGAGTGTGCATCCGATATTTCATGTTTCTATGCTCCGAAAGTATATTGGGGATCCGTATCAGGTACTGGATTTCAGCAATTTTCAGCTAGATGATGATTTGACTTATGATGTGGAGCCAGTAGCTATTTTGGGTCGTCAGGTTCGAAAGTTGAGGTCAAAGGATATAGCCTCAGTGAAAGTGCTGTGGAGAAGTCGGCCTGTGGAGGAGGCTACCTGGGAGACCGAGCGGGAGATGCGGAGTATAAATTCTCACCTATTTGAGGCTTCAGGTATATTTCTTGACTCGCTCGAGGACGAACGTTTGTTTAAGAGGGGAGGATGTGACGATCCGGCCAGTCGCCTCATAAGTAACCTCTCCGTTTTCCCCATTTTTGCTTCTTTATGCTTTGTATATCCGGGTTATGTGGTATCGGGTTGGTCTTTTTGAATCCGGAATGATTTTGATAAGGTTTGAGGCACTTAGTCTCTTTTGAGTGGGTTTAAGTTAGAAAAGTCAACTAATACTGACTTGTGTGTTATACGGCTCGGGCATTAGTTCTGATGGCTTGGATAGCTTCAGGAGGTGATTTGGGATTTAGGAATATGATCAGAATGTTTTTGGAGGTTTGGAGTAGATTTAGGCTTGAATTGACGAAGTTGGAATTTTGGCGTTTCCCGGTTGATAGTGAGATTTTGATATAGGGGTTGGAATGAAATTTCGGGAGTTGCACTATGAGCCATTATGTCATTTGGGACATGAGTGAAAATTTTCAGGTCATTCGGACGTGGTTTGGTATACTTTTTGATCAAAAGCGTAATTCGGAAGATATTGGAAACGTAAGCTTGAATCCGATATGTTTTGATTGATTCGATGTCGTTTGAGGTGTTTTGAAGATTGGTATAAGTTTAGATGGTGGTATATGATGTGTTTGTGCTTTTGGTTGAGGTTTCGGGAGCCTCGGGGTGATTTTGGATGGTTGGCAGAAGGACTTGGATGTTGTTCCATGTGTTGCCCGAGGGGCTGTTTCTGTTAGTATTGTGCCCGAGAGGTAGTTCTTTATGTGTTTATCTTTCCTAATTGCATGTCCTTTACTTATTTAATTGTTAAAAAGGCATTTCAAGAAGTTTAAACTGAACTCAAGTGACGTTACATATTTTCACTGTCTCATTTTCTTTACTAGCTTTTACTGCTTCTTTATAGCCCGTTGATGTGCCTTTACGTAATTTTTTATTACTCAGTCAACATTTATTATTATTACTCACTGAGTTGGAGTACTCACATTACTCCATGTACCCCGTGTGCAGATTCAGGCGCATCAGCTCCTGCTTGCGAGGGTTGAGAGCTGTCCAGCAGATTTCGGAGATTCACTAAGTAGCTGCCCGGTGATTCGCAGCACAGTGCTTCTCCCTCTACCTTATTTCCTTCTGTTTTGGTTATGTAATAGTACAGTAGACTCTTTCAGACTTGTAGTATTATTATAGATGCGCATGACTGATGACACACAGATGTCGGGATTTGTTAGTTTTAATTCCGTAAATTGTACTGTTCACTGCTTATTTTGTGATTTTATCATGTTAAAGGCTTAATACTTATTATTTAATTGCTTTAAAAAATTGGGAATGTGTTGCCTGGCCTTGTTTTCACGAGAGAAGCCGTCACGACCGGACCCGGATGTAGGATCGTGACAAGAGGTAAGGGATTGGGGCTAAGGGGAAAGGAAGGGATTGGAACCGGAAAAAGTTCTCTTAGAATTAGTTCGTTTAGTACCCTTAGGGGTCGTTTGGTATGGGGTATAAGTAAAATTAATACTGGTATAAAAATTTAATACCAGATTATACCTTGTTTGGTTACTAAATCTGGTATAAGTTATCCTGGAGTTAATTTAACACTGGGATAACTTATACCTTATAAAAGGTGGTGTAATTAACACTGGTATAACTTATACCTTCTTCTTAGAAATTATGCAATTGTTATTCTCAATACAACATACCAAACAATGAATAAACAACAATCCCAGTATAACTAATCTCAGCATAATTTATCAGAATATAACTTATACCGACATAACTTACACCAGTATAAGTCATATTCCAACCAAACGACCCCTTAAGGTACCAAACAAGTACCAATTTCCTTAATTTTTTTACTTTTAAATTTAGCTATTTTTGACTGTTAGCCAACTGCTATTTTTAAAAACAAATAGCTGTTGGCAACAGCCAAAAACGACTATGTTTTGCATTCCTACCCGCCTAACACCATCTACTCCATAATTTATATTTTTAATTCTTAAGTTTTTTAAATTGCACTTTGTCCTTTTTTTAAAATTACAAATACCTCATTTTATTCATTCATTTTTCACACAACCCGCCCCCCCCCCCCCCCCCTCTCTCTCTCTTTCATACACACATACGCACATTCTAATTGCAATTAAAATTCTAGCACTCAATTATTTTGCTATAATTTTTCAAGCATCAATATCAATTATACATCGGCATATTCTTAAGAAATCTCAAACTAGTATAAAAAGTGTTTAATAGATTTGCTACGGGCAATGCTAGGAAGGGTGTCCTTATTTTGAAACAAATTTTAGCCAGTTTGAATTATTTGTTACATATAAGAAACGTATAGTCTTACTTTTCAGGATTTTTCAAGAAGAACTGTTAGAAAAATAATTTTGCGATGGTGAAGGGAATGAAGACTTGCAGAAATATTAGATTAAAGCAGAGAGAAGAAACTTTAGCATCGCAGAAATAATTCAAAAAGATGATAATACCTATAATAAAATACTATTTATAGGAGACGACGAGGATGTGGAAAAACTAGTGTTACTAATTTCAAGTGAAAGGTCTACTAAAAGTGATTGAAAAATTACGTAAATCATTAAAAAAGAATATGTAAATTTTTTAAAAGTATTGAAATACAAATACATATAACTTGTATTAGAAATTTAATACTTACATTTTCCAAAATAGAAGGCACTTCATATCCTTGAATATTTCCGCCCCATAAAGTTTGGGCGTATTTAAGTATAGTAATTTTTCTTAATTTTAAAGTTGAAAATATACCCTTACCGACCCCTTAAGTAGCCTCCCTTAGGACTGATATGGTACCTCCAAAACTTAGCCCCAATCCCCTTAGGGGTCGTTTGGTATGGGTATAAATACAATTAATATTGGTATAAAAATTTAATACCAGCTTACATCTTGTTTGGCTTCTAAATTTAATATAAGTTATCTCGATGTTAATTTTAACACTGGGATAACTTATACCTTATACAAGGTGGTGTAATTAACATTGTATAACTTACACCTTCTTCTTAGAAATTATGCAATTGTTATTTTTAATATAATATACCAAACAATGAATAAATAACAGTCTCAGCATAACTTATCCTAATATAATTTATGCCGGCATAATTTACATCGATATAAGCCATATTCCAACCAAACGACCCCTTAAGGAACCCCCTCTCCCCCTCTTACCGACACAGTCCACTTACCTAGTCTACCTAAGTATCCAGAACCCTCCTCTTAGAAATCCCTAGTTCCAGCCTAACTATGCACAGATAGCCTACTCCTTAAAAAATAAATACAAATTAAACATTAGTGCAACTTTAGACCCTTGTTAATAGTCCAATAGTTAGTTTTGCATTGTCTATCATGTTCTCTTTTTTGATTAAAAAAGTGAAATATTGCGAAAATAAAAATAAATAGAATTTAAAAAACACTAAAGCCTCATTTGTTTTTTTTAAGATTAAGACGTCTGAATCTGAATATACATCTGAATATCAAAATGTGTATTACGATTAAGACATGTGCATCTGAATACACATCTAAATATATTAAGATGTGTATTAAGATCTGAATAAAAATAATTAAGACTGCTTGATTTTTAACATCTCAATGTATAAAATTTATCTTTATTTAAAAATTAATAAAAATAAAATTCAAATGAAATACTAACTAGTCTAATCTTACATAAAAAAGTATACAGTTTTTATTAAAATATGATAGTTGTTGGTGGTGATGGCTAACGGGTGAATGCCGACTAAAGGTGGTGGTTGGTGGTAGTTTTAGTTGATGATGATGGTTCATACTAGTAGCTAGTAGTGATATATAATGGTGACGATTATGATTGAGAATGGTGGTGATGAGTGGTTATAGTTAATAATGGTGGGTGGTGGCAGTAGTTTTGACCGAGTAATGTGGTGGATAAGTGGTGATAGGTTATAATGATGAAAAGTGCCGGTTGTGGTTGTTGATGGTGATATGATGGTCAGTTGTGGTAGTTGAGGTGAATGAGTGATGATTATGGGTGAGAATGATGATGGTCAGAGGGGTGCGGATACTAGGAGGTGACGGTCGATAATGGCGACAGCTATAAATGAGGATGATGGTGGCGTGGTGGTGGTGGAGGTCGTGGTGGTTGAGTATGGTGGTAATGGTGGCATGGTGGTAGTTGATAATGGTAGGGGGTGGTGGCAGTTAATAATGAATATGTAATAGTATCTTAATGAAATTAAGTCTCTGTAATGGATCTTAATCATAAAGACCTATTCAGAGCCATTAAGTAGTTGTGAATTAAAAAAAAACAAACACGCTTAATGATTAAGATCTGAATCATTAAAATTCGGACTTTAAAAACAACGGAAAAGAGTCATATATGTCCCTCTACTAGTCAAAATAGGCTACATATGTCCTCCGTTATACTATTTGGTCATATATGTCTCTACCATTCAATTGTTTGGTTAAAAATAAACCTCTGCCGTTAAATTTCAATTTAAAAATTAAAAAAAGCCACGTGTCAGAGTCCTATTGGTTAAACAAAACACACTTCCCTTTTTCTTTATATTAAAACAAAAATATTTGTAAAAAAGTAAAAATTGAAAAAATTGTAAAAAATTTGCAATATCTTTTGTATTGTAACTAAATTAAATACACGCCACAAAATGGTTGCCTGATGTAATATTTTTATTACATGGGAAAAAATGTAAAGTATTTTTCCATCAATATAAGTAGAGAAAAATTGTCCGATTTCTTACAAAAACTAAAATACTATATACTTCACAATTGTATTTTAATTTAGGAATGTTTTTCAGTTTTTGCAAGTTAAAAACTTTTCTTTAATGATATTTGGCTTAGAAAATTAAACTTTTTCTTTGAGTTTTTTCATAGTCTTTTTAGGGATAATGCACTATTATCCCCTGAACTATATTCGAAGTTGCTATGGCACACTTTACTTTGGTCGGGGTCTTATTACTTCCCAAATATTTTTCGTAATTCTTTGTACCTTTATTGCTGGCACAGAGGACTACGTGAGAGCAACTCCTTTAAGGTGTGAGAACTTAAAAAGAAAAGCTCTAACCTGTACAAAATATCCACATATCAATTCCAAAGATGATTTTCAAGAGCTCTTCATCTCTATTTTACCACTCATTTTCAAGAGCTCCAAATTTAATTTTTGATGTCAAAATTTAAACTCAAATTTCAACTACAACTTCACACTAACATCATCATCATACCTCAGTGATAAATTTGGCCAACAACCAAGAATTTTAACAAACCTATTTTTTTGTTCTTCAAGCTTTTTTAAGGTTCGGCAATGATTGATTCGAAATTCTTTTGTCATTTTCGAATCTCATCTACAACGAAGGATATAGACAAATTTAGAAGTTGAATGTCAACTTTAAAACTTTAACGACGTCCGAGTATGCTCAATACCTCTAATAAATTTTCAAGTTCATAGAAAAATAATTGTTCTTTTTATTTTTCTAAATACAAAATAGCATTTTCATTATATTTAGAACTAAAAAGAAAAAACGAAGAAAATGAAATAGATTTTAAAAAATAATTGATACGAAATTATATATGGTAGCGTATGTATTTCATCACTTGCCAAATATTTGGTTTTATATGCCACGCCAATAATTAGCGTGACATTTATTCCACCTTAAAAAGGTTTGGGGTGGGAGGGGGATAGGATCCTCACAAAGGTAAGGTGTGTCGTAGCAACTTCAGATATACTTTAGGGGGTTAATAATGCATTATCCGTTCTTTTTATTCTTTCTGAAAATAGATCTAATAAAGTGATTGGATTAGTTTTTTGGGCAAATATTAATATATTTTATGCCTACTTGTTCAGTGACATTTGTAAGAACTCTTTCTTTGTTTTTAAAAAAAGAAAAAATACGTATGTCTTGGATTTGCTACTACATACTTATACTTTGGGTGGGGGAGGAGGAGGAGGTCTTATTACCTCCTTGAGCTATTTTGAAGTATAATTAATTCCACATTGTTAGTTGACATGACATAGTTAATCAAACATCCATCTGATAATATTTTGTATGCGCTTATATTCCCTTTATTTTATCTTTCTTTATCATTTGAAACCTTTTTTTTCATTTCCTCTCAAATTTAATGGTTGACATCTTCCATTTTCGTTCTTTATTTCTGTCAACTTTTCGATCTCAGGCCATAATTGTTTAGTTTTCTTCAATTTCAACTCCTTCTTTATTTTTCTCTTTTTTTCGTATCAAAAGAAAAAACTCAATCTCATTATCTGCTGAAGAGGCAAATGTCAGAGAGCCTTTATAAGTATTGGGTCACAGCTATACATACTTGACCAGGGTCCACTACCCATTGAATGGAAAGAATAAAATAAATATATGGGGTACATAATTATATTTTGGACCAGAAAATATTAATAATAGCAGATAAAATAAATTTATAGTCTACTAAATAGGTTCATCAACAAGGTATTCAATTGAACTATTATTTCCAACAACCACCCTCAAGTTGGAGGGTGACAAAATTCTCAACTTGCACAAGATAAGGTGATGCCCAGCACCAAGATAAGACCTTGGTGAACACATTCGCAAGATGAGAAGAGGTGGGAGTGCATAAGGTGAATGAGACCCTCATTGAGCTTTGTCCAATAAAATGACAATTCAATTCAATGTACTTGGTCCGATCATAAAAGACAGGAATGCGAGTAATATGTAAAGCAGCCTGATTGTCACAGAATAATGGCACATAGCAAGCAGCAGGTAGACCAAAATCAAATAGCAGCTTGGCAACCCAAGTAAGCTTAGAAATTACCTTACTCATAGCCATATATACAGCTTTAGCTGAATATAAGGAGACAATGCTTGTCTCTTGGATTTCCAAAGCATCAAACAACCACCTAGAACAACAAAACCAGAGACATGCCTTCTAGTATTATGGCAAGCAGCCATGTCACTATCACAGTACACAATTAAGTTAAGATCATGAGAATTATTCAAAAAATCCAAAAATTAGAAGTCCCTTTTTTATCTCAAAAAATGCGAAGCATCTTTCATGTGTGGGAGATAGGGATCTACATAAACTGGGAAAGGTGTTGGACAACAAAGGAGATGTCCAGCCTGTATGGGTCAAGAAATTCAACTTTCCCACAAGACATTTGTATTGATAAGGATGAGGCAATAGATCACCTTCACCGACCCTCAGTTTGGAGATGATCTCATGTGGACAGACCACTGAGGTAGCATCAGAAGAATGAAACTCAACAAGCAAATCATGAAGGAATTTATTTTGATGAAGTAGAACACTAGAAGCATAAGACACAACTTCAATTCCAAGAAAATAGTGGAGAGACCCTAAGTCCTTTATCTTGAACTGAATATGTAGAAAACTTTAAAGTGTACCAACTCATGAGGATCAGTCCAGTTAAGATACTATCATCCACATAGACTGTTAGGATGATAAAAGAATCCCCAGAAGACTTGGTAAAAACTGAGCAGTCATCAAAAGAGTGAACATATCATTTGGATTATAAGGCCGGTGATAATTTGGCATACTCTTGTCAAGAAGCTTAACATAAACCATATAAAGATTTCTGTAATTTACAGACTAACGGAGCAGAAGGACAAGAAGAGGATGGAATGACTAAGCCAAGGGAGGTTTCATGTAGACCTTCTCATTCAAATATGCATTATTGAAATCCTACTAAAACATAGGCCAATTCTTCTTAATGGCTATAACAATAAGAGTTTTGACCGTGGATAATTTGACAACAAGAGAAAAAGTCTCAGTAAAGTCAACTGCCTCAACCTGGGTATCGCCTCTAATAAAAAACCTAGCCTTAATCCTTTCTATGGAGGTATCAACCTTGTATTTAACTTTATACACCCATTTGTAACCAATGAGCTTCTTCCCTTTAGGCAAGAGAACAAGCTTCCAAGTCTCATTGGCTTCCAAGGCATCAAATTCTTATCTCGTAGCATGTTGCCACTCATGACTAGCTACATCCTGAGAATACGTATTGGGGTTCAAAAGTATGATGATGAATCACAACAAAAAAAGTAGAATTAGATTAAGGAAGGGAGGCAGGAGGAGCGGAAATATAATTCTTGATATAGGAAGGATGATTATGAGGTCCAGAGGATTTCCTAAGGGAAGGAGCAGAAGGAGTAGGAATGGAAGGAGAAGGAGAATGAGAAGGTGAAGAACAAGTGATAATGGAAGAAGAGTAAACAAAACAAGAAGAAGGAAATGAGGAGGAAGGAAAAGAAGAAGTTTGAGGAGGCACTACAGAAGGAGGGGAATTATCAGGGAAGTCAAAAATAAAGAAAGGAAAAGTAAGAGTAGGTGGAGAAGCAACAGTGCTGGAGGATTGAGAAAAATGAAAAATATGTACATGAAAGTAAACATCTCTCGAAATAAAATAGATTTAGAGCCAAGAAAATATAACTTGTAATTTTTTTAGCAAAAGAATAACCTAAAAAGATACAAGGAGTAGCTTATGGATGGAACTTATCCATGTGAAACTTTGGAACAATAGAGTAACAAAGATAACTAAAAAATTAATATGGGTACATGAGAGAGTTTTGTGATAAAGCACTTCTTAAGGACTTTTGTTCTTCAATAAAAGAGATGGGAACCTGTTGTCAAGGTAGGTAGCAGTGAGAATGCAATCACTATAAAATGTAATGGAAAGAGAAGATTGAAAAGCAAATATCTAGCCGTTTCAAGCAAATGTCTATATTTTCTTTCCATAATACTATTTTGCTCTGGTGTATGGGGAAAGGAGGTCTGATGAATAATGCCTCTTTCAGGAACAAAATAAGAAGAAGCAGAAGAACAACCAGATAGATTAGAGCCAAGTTCCAAGGCATTATCACTTTTAACATATGCACTTTGGTAGAAATTGTGTTTCAACCATGGATATGAAAGCTTTAAGAAGGTCAAAAGTATTGAGTTTTAGATCCCATAAGATGAGTCCAAGTGACTTTGGAAAAGTCATCAATTATTAGTAGAAAATATTTGGCCCCATCTGAACTGAGAGTATGATAAGGCTCCCAGGTATCCAATTGAATTAATTGAAAGGTTTAGTAGTTTATATAGATGTGTCTAGGAAAGACAACTGATTTTGTCTAGCTAAACGGTAAATAGGGCAAGGAAATGATTATTTCTGTGAGATGGATGAGGAAATATCAACAATATATCATTTGAAAAGGAAGCATGACGAAGTCTATAATGCAAAAGAACATCCATTTTATTGATATTATTTACACTTGCAAAACTACCAGACTCATTAGATGAAGAAAACTTAACAACAAGGCATGAAACCGATTTAAAACATGCAAGAAGTGAAGAAACATGAGTAAAACTATCAACAATATTAGAACTAGAGATGTAACTTGCAGAATTGAAAGTAATGGAACATTCCGTGAGAGGTGTCACAGTAGGTGTGGACTAGAACTTGTACAATCCATTTTCCACTTTACTAGGTACCCCTTGCTTCTTTATTGAAGGGGCCTGAAATATACCTATAGTAATGTAAACAGAACAATACATTAAAATTGAATAATCAATTTGTGAATAGATATCAGGTTGTAGTGAAATGTGGGTACATATAAGTCATTGTGAAGAGTGATGTCACCAGACAAGGTTAGAGAGCTAGTGTTAGTAATCTTAACCTTATAACCATTGAGTAATAAAACAATATACGGATTATGAAGGACTTAACTATTAAATAGAAGGGTTTTATTTGAAGTCATGTGGTTTAAAGCTCCAAAATCTACAATCCAAGTTGAATTATCTACTTGTGATAATATGCAAGCCTTGAATGACTCACCAGTAGGCAAGAGCTTACCAACAAAGTTTGCAGAAGCTATGAGTGTAGGGCTTTAATAGGAATGACAAAAAACAACGCATTGTTACATTAGTGATATTAACTAAGTGTACAGATATTTAGTTAGACAAGGATAAAAGACCTCTCCTCATTCCTAGAACCATCAGAAGTGGATGGACATGCAGACATGTTGGTAGCAAACACAACTTCAACATTAGTTGTTGTCCTTCTAGGTGCAGAGGATGACTTGTTGAACTTAAAATTTGGAGGAAATCCATGCGATTTATAACATCTATCGATAAAATGTCAGGTCTTCTTATAGTGTTTACAACAACCTCAATATTTGGAGGCTTAAAACTGATTTAAAGGGAAAACTCTCTTGCTCGAGCATTAAACAAAGCAGAACAGGAGGAAAATTAAGATATATGTGACAACTGTATTTTTGCTTCTCATTCAATAGCAGGATGCTATAAACTATGCTGATGGAAGGGGAAGTCTTAATCATAAGGATGTTGCTCCTAGTTTGGTTATACGTGCCGTTGAGTCCTATCAAAAATTGATAAATTATCTGGATGTCTTCATCTTTTTGGTAATCAGATTTAGATCCACAAGTAGAACAATTCTTCACTTGACTCAGGGATAAAGCAAGCAATGCCGAGAGTTCCTTGAAATGTATGGGCTAAATCCTTCTTAAGTTCGTAAACCCTAGAAACATTAGCTTTCTATAACATTGCTCCAATTTATTCTAAATCCTTGGCGAATTCTGAGTACTCAACACTCAGTTCTTTATTTAGTCAAAGAGTTAATTAGCCAGGAGATGACAAGATTGTTGCACCTTTGCCATTGTCTGGAAAGAGGTGAAGTAAAAGGCTACTTCGAAGATGAGCCATTAATAAAGTCGAAAATCTTCTTTACAGATAGAGAGACCAGAATAGTTCGCCTCCAGCTCCAATAGAAACTCCCATCAGAAACCAAAGATGTTCTCAGAATGTCCGACAGATGAACGTACAGAGGATGGTATAGATGTGTGTAATCATCATCATGAAATACAATACGATATGAGGAGGAGATGGAGAATTTTCATATGGTATTTCAGAAAGTAGAACCCTAATTTCACAATTGCTTAAGTAATACCAAAACATTAATTCACGAGCAGAATCATTACTTTCACGAGAACAATCAAAACTGAAAAAATTAATGAATCAAATGAACCAATACATGAAGATTGCAGATATAAAATCACCAAAAAATCCCAAATTATTGGAGAAATCGTCAAAAAGATAGAATAGTGGAAAATAAAATCTCAGCAAAATCGAACAAGAATAAGATCAATATGTAGCTAGTCATTATCAGAGGCTAGATCGCTAGCTCTAATACCATGTTAACATGAGAAAATCGAAGGAAAAAGATGAAATGACATGAGGATTCATATGTATCAAAAAAGAAAACTCAATCTCATTATTAACTGAAGAGGAAAATGTGAGGGGCCTTTACAAGTATTGGGTCAGTGTTATATATATATATATATATATATATATATATATATATATATATATATATATGAATCGATGTCACGACCCAAAATTAACCCTGTCATAATGGCGCCTATTGTAGTACTAGGCACACAACCAGAAAAAAATGACACACAACCAGAACAAAATGATATTTTTAATTTTAAGAAAATTCCAAGACACTTAACATAAAACCTTCATAAGGAGTTCAAATCAAAACAAAAGTGCGGAAAAGAAAAGTGCGACATCACGGTGTCACTAGTCATGAGCATCTACTATATTGTATCTGACAATATCAAGACCAAAATAGTCTGGAAAGTAACTAAATACATCTAAAGAAAGATAAAAAGGAGGAAAGAAAGGTTGTGATTGCCAGGCAGCTACCTTGCTAACTCCGATGGATCTACAACTGATCAATCAACACTCATTATCGAGTCTAGAAATGCCAGTATCTGCGCACAAGGTATAGGGAGTAATATAAGTACGGTAACTCAGTAAGAAACCAAAATAAATAAAGCCTGAGCAATAATGACGAGCAATAAAGCATGTAAAGTTCATATCATGAAAATCTCAGGAAAAATACAACAGGCTTTAAAAGTAGTGTTTAAATAAAATCATTTCGCATAAACTTAATTCCAGTAAAATCATTCGAAGTTATTTTCAACAGTTCTCAAACAGAGGCTCAATACAACAGTGAGTAAAATGATGGAATCATAAACAACCCCTCGAGCAAAACATTATTATATACAGCCCCTCGGGAAAACCTCACAGTCACTCGTATACAGCCCCTCATTCATACCTCACCATCACTCATATACAACCCATCGGGAAAAACATCACTCAGTAGGTACCTACGCTCACTAGGGGTCTGTAGACTCTAGAGGAGCTCCTTCAGCCCAAGCATTATATAACAAGACAACTAGTGGCATAAATCAATCACGCTCCCAGCCTTACTCAATCATGAATAGGTAAAACAAGTTGCGGCGTGTAGCCTATCACATAAATATTCTCACAAATCAGGCCCGCAGCCTCACTCAATCATGAATCAATAAAACATGTTGCGGCGTGCAGCACGATCTCATGGATATCCTCACAAATTAGGCCTTTGGCCTCGCTCAGTCATAAACCTCTCAAGGCACTCAGACTCTCAGTAAAAACAGGGTACTCAGCCCAAAATAACATTTATATGCATCAGAATAGAATAATAAAGACTCAGTTATGAAATCAACAAGTATAACATGACTGAGTATGGATTTTCTATAAAAAATAGTAACAGAATAGTAAAAAAAATGGCCCCTAAAGGTCCAAACAACTCTAGCACAAGGTCCAAACATGGCATTCATCCTAATTTACATAAACTCTTTCTAAAACACATAAGTATCATATAGTTTCAACCAAATACGCAATTTATAGTTGCAACGGAGGGATCAAGTACAATCCCCAATGGTACACGCTCACATGTCCATCACCTAGTATGTGCGACACCTTAAAATAGTAAAATAATACGAGATCCGAGGTTTTATACCCTCAGGACTAGATTTACAATCGTTACTTACCTTAAACAAGTCAATTACAATACCGAGCAAGCCAAGTGATGCTCCGAAAATTCAAATCTCACACGTTCTGACTATCGAACGACTCAAATCTAAGCAAAAATAACTCAAATACATCAAACAGTGCTAAAGTAACCAATCCCAATAGAAAAAGCCTAATCTTTAATCAAAAGCCCAAAATTGGCCAAAAATCCCAACTCGGGCCGACATCTCGATACCTGACAAAACTTACAAAATCCGATAACTCATTTAATTTTAAGCCCAACCATACTAGTTTAATCCAATTCTGACTCTGAATCGATGTTCAAAACTTAAAAATTTACTTTATGAAACTGTAGGCAAAAACCCCCAAATTTTACTTTAAAATCATCAATCAAATGCCAAAAATAAAGATGGATTCATGACATATAATTATGAAAATCACCTCAAAAATGGCCCCAATCCGAGCTCCCTATCTCAAATTATGACCAAATGAATAAACTCTTGTTTTATAGTACTATTTTTTCTGCTAGCTATTCTGTCTTGTTTCTTATGCCGAACAATTTCGAAGCTTGCTTTTAATTCCTCCAATGGATTCCTTGTGAAATTTTAGTTAAGTTAGGCTCTTGAATCACTCTATTTGACCTTATATTGAAGGAGATATGTGGATTTCAATATTTGAAACTAGTGCAGATTTTTAAATACGAATTAAGTGACAATTTCGTTATATAAAAATTTGGCAACCCTAGTCTTAGTACAATGACCATAAAATCCTCATACGATGTCCAAATTTGATGATTCTTTTTGCTATAGCTCTGTAATTATGATACAGACCTAATGCTCTAATGAAAATAGAAATTCGAGATCATTTGCTTAATGTAGTACCATTTATGCTTGAAAAACAACATCGAAACATAAAAACGCGCTCAACACAATCCAAATCTATCTGAAATTCACCCGAGCCCCTCGGGACCCTAATCGAACATACCAACAAGTCCCATATCATAAAATAGACCTATTTGAGGCCTCAAAACACACATAGCAAGTTTGAATCGATGAATCACACCTCAATTCAAAATCAATGAACTTCAAACTTCAAACTTCCACAGCCGATGCCGAAACCTATCAAATCACGTCCGATTGACCTTAAATTTTGTACACAAGTCACCTTTAGCATTATGGACTTTTTCCAACTTCCAAAATGAAAATCCGACTTTGATATCTAAAAGTCTATTCCCGGTCAAACTTTTCAAAATTCCAACTTTTGCTATTTCAGGCCAAATTTTGCTACGGACCTCCAAATCGTAATTTGGACGCGCTCCTAAGTCCAAAATTACCCAACGGAGATAATGAACCTATCAGAAATTCAATCCTAGGTCAAATTCTAAAAAGTTAAAATTTGGTCAAACCTTTCAAATTTGAAACTTCTAACTGAGAATCATTTTTTCAAATCAATTTCGAATAACATAAACACTAAAACTGACGATTCACATAAGTCATAATACTTTATACGGAGCTACTCATGCTCTCAAACAACCGAGCAAAATGTAATTTCTCCCGATCGGATCGTTACAACTGAATCCACTACCGATTGACCAGAAAGTATAAAAGAAATACATTGGGTACATAATTATATTTTGGGCCATCCCAATATTAACAATAGCAAATAAAATAAATCTAGAATCTTCTAATTAGGTTCATCAACAAGATGTTCAACTGAACTATTACTTCCAACATCATCTAACTGAGAAGAACTTTTTTTGAGTCCTATACAAGAATTAATCATATTCAACCTCTTTGTATATATAAGTAAAATAGTGCATGATCTACATCTTCTAATAATACCCAAATAATTGATTCTTTATATTGATCTTTCACATTTAGTGTACAAAACCTTCTTTTTCACAGTAAATTTTGCAAAATTAGTGTTGCGAAGCTAACTATATTCCTTGAGATGGATGAAGAGGAAATTGACACCAATTGTGAAGGCATTGTTGTATCATTTCCTCATATGTTCTTGGGATAAAAAATATTGGTGTGCTAGAAAAAAAGATTATTCCCGAGATTTATCTTGGAGAAGGGATTTACTTTAGTTGTGAATGGAAGCAGATTGCTTCTCGGATTTTTATTTAGTGAGTGATTGTAGTTTATAGTTCACCATTGGAGGAGGTTGAAGAGAGATTGTAGTGACAATGTTGAGCAGGTTATGATACGGGGGATATGGTTGTGGGCGGTCATTGGTGGTGAGATATGCTGCAAATTTGAAGAGAATTGTTGAAGAAGAACTTAAACAAAAGTAAAAATAGAAAGAAAAAAAACTGTCTCTTGGACACGGGGCATAAAGACCCTGTAATTTTTTGTTTGTATTTTTCTTATCACACTCTAGATACATGTTGATGTTTTATACTTCAATATCACACAAGAGGGAAGGCGGGTGATTTGTGTGGTACCATATTTTCGCTTAGTTTGATTATAGAAGGACTTGATTATTCTATGTTTTCCAACTACAACTGTTGCGGAATAATAAATATAAAAAATAAAGAACACATAAATTTAATGTGGAAAACACCTGGCTCAAAAGATGAAAAAAATCACGACACACTTCCCAGTAGGATTTTCCTAAACTCTCCACAAAAATTACTGAGCCAAAAACTACATTTACAAAAACTCTTTAGTAAACCTAGAATTAACTATAATCCTGTTATGGCACACAACCTCAACTGTTGCGACAATTTCAAGTTAACTTTAACTTGAAAACTCTAAGTACCTGATACAGTTTCTTCTAATAAGCTGAAAGGTACAATGTAAAATTACCTACAACATTTTAAATAGAATAAAAAGACCAACGCTTGGAACTGATTCTTTTATCTAGTTCAAGTAGCTTCAGGTTTCACGCTTGAATCACACATAAATTAGTTGCAAAATTACCTTGATATTTTACTCTCAATTCACGTATAAATTCTTCTTATCTGCATTACCTGTAAAAAAGAGAACAATACTAATATTTAGGGAGTTAGTAAAAGAGATTGACTGGAATACAGATACTACTCTTCCTTGGTTGGAGAGTTCTAGTTGGTCTCATTATCTAACTCTATCCATTTCTTGAGCCATATTTCTTTTTGGGTAAGGAGTCTTTCTCCTTATCCAATATGTAGCCATTTCGATCAGGATCAAGACATATCATTTATGGTAAGTTAGGTTTATCTCTTTCATGTACATCTCACAGTTTGAGTTGATCATAAGTATGCTTCATAAGATGGACCTGATCCATGTCTGAGTTCCTTTGTCAGTCTTCAAAACTTCAGCTTTACTTGGGCCAACAAATTTCCCCTTTTTGATGATGACAAACTCTGTACTTTTAACTCACTTAGGCCCTATCAGAACTCAACTTATCCATCAATACAAAGTTAAAAAAATTTACTTATCATCAAGGACCAAGTTCATTAGGTTATAAACATCACTTATTCAGAGTATATAAAGCACAATATATCTCTTCCCCCTTTTAGCATCATCAAAAAGTTGCAAAAAAACAAAGTGCGATTCCCAAAATTTTAACAATTACTTATGGCCACTTGGGAAACTGCAAGTGCAATCATGGATTAATCATCAGTAATCAAACAAATATATTCAAACTATCAATAAATATTAACAATCAACAAGAGAAAAAACACTAGAAAATATAATTCTTCCACAATCCACAAAAAGAAAGCAAAAACATTCAAACCATGAGAAAAAGAAAGAGAAATCCCTAATCTAGGTCACTGGTGGTAGTAGACAAGGTCAGGAAATAAAGGCTTGAAGTTCTAAGGTTTGGGAGAGCTAGATGGTTGGTTTTGGTCTTGGAGAAGGGTCAGTATATTTTGAAGAATTCCATCATTCTTCTTCTTTTCCTTGGTGAGCTCAGCTCTGAGAGCTTCCCTATCAAATTCAACATCTAGGAAGTGAGCCTTTAGCCTAGCTATCTCAGCATCCTTTTCCCCACTCTCCTACCCTAAAGCTCTGACTTTTCTATTTAGAGGTGTATTTTTGGATGAACCAGGTTCATTTGGAATGGCAGTGACTTCATAGTCACAAGCAATCAAAGTGTTGATTCCAAAATTATCCTTGCTTGTAGATATTTCCCAGTTCTTCAGAGGCACCTTACAATGATCAAGCAAAGTAGTTAGAATAAACCCATAAGGAGTAGCATGGGCTTTGGAGCCATTGATCACCTTGTCCAGTAGCTTGATAGTAAATGCAGGCTAGTTGATCTACCTTGCACTTTCAAGACGCTCCATCAACACAAGTCTATATAATTAGCAATGTGCCTTCTTTCCTGCCTAGGCAGCAAGCACTTTGTTGACAAATTCAAATAGAACTTTGTGTTATGGTCACTCTTATGCACAAATTTGGCCACTTTCACTTCAAGGACATCACAGAATCTCCTAGTGATTTCAAGGGCAGTAGGAAGCGAGTCCAAACTTGGCCATCTTTGCCTTGTGTAGTCATCATATCCCTCAGCAGGAATGTCAAGAATCTCGCCCAACTTCTCTACATCGAAGGTCACTTGAACCCCTTTCACTTGGCTGGTAACTCTGCCATCCTTGATCTCTACATTTGACATGAATTCAATAATATCATTCCTAGCTAGTGTTCCATCTATCTTAAGGACCATGTCCTTCCAACCTTGAGCACCTAAAGCATCCACCAATTGAACCATTCCTGGTTCTACCAAGTCTTTCAGCAATCTACCCTTCAAATATTTCTTTTGCTAAACTTGGCCAGCTTGTCTTGTTCACCATCAGGCTCACTTTCTTCTTCACCAGTCCGTTCTTCATCCTCAGCAATTCTAACATGTTTGTTTTTCATTGCAGACCTTTTCCTCTTGGCCAATGAAGGTTCAACAGCCTTAGATACAAATAAAGATTTTTTTGAAGAAGTCTTGGTCTTTTTGCGCTTGGGGGTCTAAATCTGCACAGTTGTTTGTTCTTCCTAATGGACCTGTTTCATCTCCTCAACATCAGCAGCCTCAGAGGGCTCTGCAACCTTAGTTTTTCCTTTATCTATCCTCTTCTTCTTTCTTTCAGCCAAAGCCTTTTGTAATTCACTTTCACTATGTTTCATCATGCTTCGTGTGGCCCTTCCTTTTGGTAAAGAAATCTCAGCAGTTGTTGGAGAAGAAGCCTTTATTTTCTTGGAAGGTTTTGCAATACTGGGGCTTTTGGCGTTGGGGTTATCCTTTTCTTTGGATCATAACTAACACCTACTTTCTTTAGAAGGTCCGCTAGGGTCTTCTCAATAGACGAACCAGGTTCATCTGCCTGTGAACTTAAATTAACCATCCCTTCAGCAGCCTTTCTAGAACTACTTCCCCCTGTCTTCTTGCTACTTTATTCCACAGTTTCATGTTCAAACCCACAGATAGCTGGTACTACCAATTCAGAAGTGGGTGAAGAACCAACCACTTCTTTCCCTCCCCCCCCCCCCCTACATCACAATGCACACCCTCACTTTCCTTTTCTTTTTCTCCTTTATTTTACCACCTCTCCTTCTTGAATCAGGAAATTCCATATTCCTAACAGACTCAACCAGAACAAACTCGTTGTCTAAATTCTTAAACAAAGCAGAACGTACCTTATAAGAGGAGTTTTAAGCCTTCTCAGAGTAAAAAGACCCAGTTCCTTCCCCCTCACTCGCATATATGAACAAATCATCTGAGTTCTCAAAATCTTGGGCTTCGTTTGACTTCAATTTTTTGTTCAATTTCTTTGAAATAGCACCAGTTGCCACCGTTTTGCGAGCAAGCATTTTTACCCCCCTTCTCTTAGGTTAAGGGGTTATGCTGGGTGGAGGAAGGTTGGATGAATCTGAGGGTGTGGGTTGAGGAGGAGTGTCTGGGTTATCTTGTGGATTAGTCATCTCGAAATTCTAGAAGAGAATTTGTGAATTGGGATTTTGGAAGAGAGAAGAATAGAGTGCAGAAGAAATTCAACAGTTTTAGAGAATTATAAAAGTGGCGGTGATTGTGATGATGGGATTTTAAATAGAGAGGCTTAATTAATGACTAACGACAGCTTTTTGCAATCAATTATAAGTTCAATAAACATGAAACTTCATGTTGAATAAGCGGTTAAGCTTCCGTAGATTTTAGGCATTTTTCGTGGTGAGAATTTTTGTAGAGACGAACTGGTGCAAAAATAAACAGTTAGGATTTTCTGATGTTTTTGAACATAGGTAGGACTCTGCTCATGATTTAAATATTTATTTTTCTAATTGTGCAGAGCATAGAAAACATATCTCGTTATTCAGATGAACCAATACTGATGAACCATGTTCTTTATTCAGAATCCTCTTGATCATGCCTCAATTACCAAAATAGAAATTTTTTTGTTAGAGATCAGTAGGGGTGTACAAAGTAAACCGACAAACCGCACCAACCCGATAATCCTAGTCAAACCGAGAAAAAAAACCCGACCATGGTTTGGTTTGATTTGGTTTTAACTAAAGAAAGTCAAACCGAAACCAAACCAACGCGACATTATATATATAGAACTTTTAGATATATTTAATAAATAAATACACTCATTGTGATGTAATTTATAAGTATTTCTTAAAGAAATTCATAATTTTATCTTTTATTGTATTATTCAAGGTTTGACTTAGAGCTTTTTGAATGTTCAAATATGTTTTATAGCCATTAACATTAGTAAATTAAATAATGCGAACCAAAGCCAAATTAAAACCAAAATCAAATCAATATTAATGCTAACAAAGGACATTCAATTCAATACTATGAATGGGAATGTATTAAATATCTATTTTTTTACAATAATTTAGATAAATGCACAACCTATTTTTATTTTTTCTTTAGCGTTTAGTCATGTAATTAATATTCCCTTATTAGTCTACTTATTGTAGCATGACTTAGTATTTTTAGATTATATTTATTTTATTATGGCTTTCTAATTAGCAATATTGACATTACACAATTTTATTATCTTCGTTATTGAATATTTTAGGATAATGCCATGACACATCTCATATTTTGTATTATTTTCTTGGAAAATACTTTATATAGTTGTATCTTACTAGGATTAAAGAAATATTTTGAGCATAATTTATATGTTTTGTTCTATGAAGATTTTATTGAAAAAAGTTTAGAAAAAACCGAATAACCCGAAAACCCGAAAAATCCGAGAGCGGAAAACCCGAGTTTATTAATTTGGTTTGGTATTTAGATTTAATAACCCGACACAATTGGTTTGATTTGGTAATTGTAAAATCCGAACCAACCCGGCCTATGTACACCCCTAGAGATCAGTGAGTCATATCAACACATATCACATGAGTATACCATTTACAGTATGGAACTGAAATTAATCTAGATATTTGCACAAGTTTCAGATTTGCTAGCAACATGTTTTTTCATTTTTGTTGATTCTGCATTCTAAGATGGTCACATTAGGTGATCTTAATCATCCCAAATTCTAACCAGTTCCTTTCAAAGCTTTATTTACTTAGTCTTTTAGTAAAGATATCAGCAATATGTTTATCAGTAGTAAATAATTCAATAGTAATCAATCCTTTCCCATCTATGTGCTTAGTCTTCTTATGATAAACTGGATTCTTAGTCATACTAATAGCACTAGTGTTATCACAAAAGATAGGGGTACAACCAACTTCAATGCCAAAATCCTTCAGTTGTTGTTTGATCCATAGTAGTTGAGCACAACAAGAGGCAGCAACAATATACTCAGCCTTAGCAGTGGATAAGGCGACTGAATTTGCTTTTTAGTGGCCCATGATACCATACATGAACCAAGAAAATGAGCCATACCTGAGGTGCTTTTCCTATTCCCAAGGAAACATGCATAGTCAGCATCAATACATCCCACTAGATTAAAGTTACTACCATTAGGGTACCAAAAGACAAAGGTCAGTAATGACATCAAATATCTTAGTATCCTCTTGATAGCAGTCAAGTGGGATACCTTAGGATTTTATTAAAAATGAGCACAAAGCCCTACACTGAAGACAATGTCAAGTCTGCTAGCAGTAAGATATAAAAGTGAATCAATCATACCCTTATACAACTTCTGATCAACAAATGAACCAGGTTCATCTATGTCCAATTTTGTGGTTATTGCAATAGGAGTGTCTATTTCTTTTGATTCTTCCATTTTAAACTTCTTAATCAATTCCTTTACATATTTATGCTGATGGATCATGGTTCCATTTGAGTTTTATTTAATTTTCAAGCATAAGAAGAAATTAATCTCACGCATCATACTCATTTCAAATTCACTCCCCATAAGTTTTGCAAATTCCTTACTTAATTTTTTAGTGATTGCCCCAAAAATTATGTCATCAACATATATTTGTACTACAAGAAGGTCCTTACCTTTTTCCCTCAAGAATAGAGTATTATCAATTATACCTCTCTTCTAGCCATGTTCAAGTAGGAATTCGGACAGTCGTTCATACCATGCTCTAGGAGCCTACTTGGGTCCATAGAGAGCCTTGTCTAATTTGTACACAAGTTTCGGACACTTCTTGCTCTCAAACTCTAGAGTTTGTTTTACAAACACTTCTTCTTTTAGGTAGCCATATAGGAAGGTACTTTTGACATCCATCTGATGAAGAGTAAATTCCATGTGTGCTTCAAAGGCTATGAGGAGTCTTATTTCTTCCAGTATTGCAACTGGAGCAACATAGTCTATGCCTTCCTCCTGGCTATAACCTTGAACCACCAGCCTTGCTTTGTTCACTGCAACAGTTCCATCCTCATCAAGTGTTTCTGAAGACAAATTTAGTGCCAATTACTGATTTGTCACTGGTTCTTGGAACCAGATGCCAAACTTGACTTCTTTCAAACTGATTGAGTTCATCTTACATTGCATTTTCCCAGTCTGCATCCTGTAAAGCCCCAACAACATTTTTAGGTTCAATAAGAGATAAGAAAGCATCAAAAGCACATAGATTCTTTAATTGTGATGTAGTTTTAACTCCATAGGTTGGATCATTAATTATGTTCTCAATGGGATGAGAACTTTGATACTTGTAAGGTTTTCACAACCAACTGGTTTTTGTTTGATGTTTCTCCCATGTTCTGCTGCCGAGGAACAAGCTTATGGACATGTTCTATTTGGGGATTAATATCAATTCTTCTTTATTTAGTTCCCCCTATCAGGTTGCCCTGGATGGAAGAACCTCTTCTATTACACGTTCCTTCTTTTGGTGCAGTTTCAGCTTGAGATGTACACTTAATTCTTTTACCAGCCTAATGACTTCATCTTCATATTTCTGTCTCTAAGAAAGAAAGTTAATTTCATCAAAAGCAACATGTACACTGTCTTCTACACACATAGCTCTTTTTTGTACACTCTGTTCTTTTTGGGTTGAAATTGTTCCTTCTTCATGTTTCTTCGTTCAGCCCTTTTCTTTATTCTATTGAATTTCCCATTGAGGGTACTTATTTATGTGGTCAGTATTACCATATTTGAAGCAGCCCTCGTTGGTCTGTTTTTCAGGAGCCCTTGGTTTGTTGAAGGTTGCACCTCTTGAAAACCCTTTTTCCTCTCATTAGGTATTTCTTGAAATCCCTTGTGATCATAGCCATTTCATCATCCTCTAAGTCTGCACCTTCAGCTATTTTGAGAGTCATTCTTCTTTCCTTCTTGGGTGCATCCATCTTCATTGTTTGCCTTCTCAGTTCATAGGCAGTGAGATTTCCAATCAGCTCATCTATCTTAAGAGTAGCAATGTTCTTTGATTCCTGAATAATAGTGGTTTTGCTTTCCCAAGTTACTGGAAAGACCCTTGTCAAGGTTTTCTCAACCTTGTCTTCCTCAAGGATAATTCTTCCAAGAGACTTAAGTTCATTTTTTAGTGTTGTGAACCTTGTGTACATCTCTTGTATGGTTTCTCCTTCCTTCATGGTGGAATTCTCATATTGAGAATACAACAGTGTTCCTTTTGACAACTTTACTAGAGGAGTTCCTTCATGGGCCACTTGTAGAGTGTCCAAAATCTCCTTAGCAGTATTACAACTTTGAATTCTGTTGTACTCGTCTAGACCTAGTCCACACATAAGCCATTTCTTGGCCTTGGAGTTCTTTTTCCACTTTTTCAAACTTCAGCAGTACGGTCAACCCTACTCCTTGGCACCTCCACTCATTAAGCATTATTCTTTGTAGTAGACAGGGGACTATTAGTAACAATGTCCCAAAGTTCATAGTCTTCTCATATGATGTAGTCTCTCATTATGTTCTTCCACCAGGAATAATACTGGCCATTAAAGAGTGGAGGCCTAGCGATGGATTGTCTTTCCCAGTTTCCAGGTGGAGCACTTATCTTGATATGTTCCTAAGGTGTTATCCTCTTCAAGGATAACCCGCTCTGATACCAATTGATGTTTTATACTTCAATACTACACAAGAGGGGGGTGATTTGTGTGGTACTCAATTTTCGCTTAGTTTGATTATAAAAGGACTTGGCTCTTCTATGTGTTCCAACTACTACTATTACAAAATAATAAACATAAAAAAATAAAGAACACAAAGATTTAACGTGGAAAACACTTGGTTCAAAAGGTGAAAAAAATCACCATCTACTTCCTAGTAGGATTTTCTCAAACTCTTTACTAAAATCACTGAGCCAAAAACTGCATTTACAAAAACTCTTTTGTAAACCTTGGATTAACTCTAATCCTGTTGTGGCATAAGCCTCAACTATTGCGATAACTACAAGTTAACTCTAACTTGAAAATTCTAAGTACCTAATACTATTGCTTCTAAATAAGTTGAAAGGTATAGTGTAAAATCACCTACTACAATTGAACTAGAATAAAAAGACAGACACTTGGAACTAGTTCTTTTATTTAGTTCAAGTAGATTCAGGTTTGCACGCTTGAATCGCACATAAATTTCTTGCAAAATTGCCTTGCTATTTTGCTCTCAATTCACGTTTAACTTTTCCTTATGTGCATTACTTGTAAAAGAGAATAACACTGATATTTATGGAGTTAGTAAAGGAGATTGACTAGAATACAGACACTACTATTCCTATATGGAAGAGTTCTAGTTGGTCTCATCCTCTGACTCTATCAATTTCTTGAGCCGTGTTTCTCTTTGTGTAAGGAGTCTTTCTCCTTATCCAATATGCAACCTTTTCGATCATGATTAAGAGATATCATTTCTAGTAAGTTAGATTTATCTCCTTCATGTGCATCTCACATGTTTGAGTTGATCATAACTGTGCTTCACAAGATGGACCTGGTCCATGTCTGAGTTCCTTTGTCAGTTTTCAAAACTTCACCTTTACTTGGGCTAACACATGTGCAATACACTGCTAGTATGTCACAACCTAGAATCCCAACCTCGGGACCGTTATGGCGTCTAACATCAACTTGTATGCAACCCAACATTAGAGAGTTTGTTAACTATTTTAGCAGTTTTAAAGCAGATCATTAGTAACACAAAATTGAAGAAATTTGAAATAGTGGTGATGTGTGTAACATGGCGCAGTCTAACCATTCGGAAGAAATCTAAAGTCACGAATACATGAGCATCTAGAGTACTACAAACAAAATATGAACAAAAATAATACAACTGATTGAAATGAGGTAAAGAGTAAAGTCTGAACGGGATAGGACTTCAGGGACTAAGAATGTCAGCAGCTCTACCTCAAGTCTCCTACTGAAAGCTAGTCCAGGCAAGATATCCCCTACGCACCGTTGGGACCAATACCAGTATCTGCACAAGAAGTGCAAAAGTGTTGCATGAGTATAACTAAATCCATGTACTCTATAAGTGTCCAGCCTAACCTCGAAAAAGTAGTGACAAGGTTATGGCAAGTCACTCACAAATAACTTGTACAAAATAATAACAAAAGAAAATAAGTATAGAAATCGAGCATTAAACTCATATAAACAGACCCGAAAGTCAACTACCAGTGGGATCCAGACTAAAAATAAAGCCAAATCTCATATTAATATACCGAGAATAGTCTCTGAAACCACAAATAACTTACAACACATCATATTTGTTGCAGCGTGCACCCGATCTCACCATATCATCATTTGTTCATATCATATTCCGTCTTTATTCCTTCATATTTCATGTCCTTTCAATATTGTTACGGCGTGCAACTCGATCCCAACAATTTTAAATTTACCATCATAAACAACTAAACAATAATATTTTGTAAATGTCAACACAAAAGAAGATGGAACGTATTGAACATTTAAGAACTACTAATGTAACAAAGGATATCTAACACCTCGAAATCCCAAACTTTTCCTATTCATTAATACAAAAATATCTAAACGGCTCACACAAGCAAAATAACATAACAGTGTGCATCGAGTAATATAAGGACAATAAAAATAGGTAAAACATTTGACAATGAGAATGTTCAATTAAGGCAAATCGAAACAATTAGCAAATAAGCAGAAATAGTGTGAGAAATGAACAAGTTAAAGTAAGTAACAATTAAATAATAATTAACACATATAGCATAGATGTCAAGTAAGAACGTGTAACAATTAAAGCATGTAACAAGAAATAATATGGAATAAAATAAATAGCCCAAACCTGCATGCTAAATCCTATGACGGCATATATTCTCGTCACCTCGTATGTACATCGGTTTCCCACATAATTCACATGACAAGTAGTTCAACAAGTGCTATTTCCCTCAAGTCAAGGATATATATAACACTTACCTCTTTACGCAATCAAATCAATATGCAACCACAACCTTTCTTTTAGAACTAGCCATCAAACTTGTCAAATCTAGGCAAATATAGGACAAATAATTTAAAATAAGCATTAGAAACTACCCACGAATGAAAATGATTCACTCTTTAATGAATTTGGAATAAGTTAACAAAAGTCAACCTCGGGCTTGCTTGGTTAAAAGCCGAGATTCAGACTAAACTTGATTACCCATTCATCCCCGAGCCCGATTATATAATTTGATTCGGAATCCGACCTTAATTTGAGGTCTAAATCTCAATTTTGCAAAATCACTGATACTACCAAAATCACTAATTTCTACCATTAAATTCATGAATTAAATGTTAAAAATCAATGGGTGATTATATAAATACATCAAAACTAGTCAAAAATTACTATCCAATAAAGTGCGGATGAAATTACTCCTCAAAATCACCTCTAGGCCGAGCTCTAGAATTCAAAATGGTGAAAAATGACCAAATCTCGATTTTTAACACTTTAAATATCTAGGAATCAAGTATTCTTCGCGTTCGTGAAGCACCTTAAGAGTTCGCGATGCACTAGACAATTGGCCATCGTGTTCGCGAAGGCTTAACTCGCTGCCTACCTTCGTGTTTGTGAACAAAGGTCCGCATTCGCGAAGAGGGACCACCATACCATTACCCATATCCCACAAAGCTTTGCGCTCACATGAAGCCTATCGCGTTCGCGAATAGTAAGCCCCTTATTGCTTCGCGTTCACGACCTGCTCCTCGCGAAAAACAACTAGGCCCCAGCCTAAATTTTCCCTTTGCGGTAGCAAAGCACAGTTCACCAGACACCAGAAACAGCTAAAAACCAGTAATCTCCTAAGTTCAAAACTGTCCAAAGCCAATCTGAAACTCACGTGAGTCTCTCTGGCTCCAAACCAAACATGTGCACAAGTCTAAAATTTTCATATGAACTCACTAGCGTGATACCAAAATAAGATTTAGAAACATGAATTGGACATCAAATACATGAAATTCAATGGAAAACTCAAAAACCTCAAGAATCACAACCAAGCATCCGAATCCCATCAAACCAACTCTGAATTACAACAAATTTTGAAGACAAGTTTCAAATAGTAAAATAAACCTATACCAAGTCCTAAAACAAAAATTTGAACTCGATAGCCATATATTCAATCTACGGTCAAACCTAAGAAATTTTCAAATATTCAAATTGCTAACTTCTAACAAAACAAGGCAAATCAACCTAGGAACCTCTTAATTCAACTCCGGGCATATAACCAAGTCTTAAATAACAATACGAAGCTACAAAATCGTCAAAGTACTGATGCGGGGATGTTTACCCAAAAAATTAACCGTAGTCAACTCAAGTCATTTTTTTAAAAGCCAAAAATCATATTTTCTTCAAATATTTACGTATAAAACTTTCTGTAAAAAGACAAGGACCAAACATTCAAATGAAGAGTCATTAAATGAAGCTAGTAGAGGTCTCGGAATGTGAAAATAAGGGCTAGAATTTAAAATGGCCTATCAAGTTGTTACATTCTCCACCTCTAAAAGAAATGTTCGTCCTCAACGGACATCGAAAAGTACTTGGACTAGTGAAAAAGGTATGAGTTTTTACTCTACATATCGAATTCGGACTCCCATGTAGCTGACTCAATCGCCTGGCCTCTCTATTGCACTTTCACATAATGAGAACTCTAAGACCTCAACTGTAGAACATGCCGGGATAGAATAGCCACCAACTCCTTCTCATAGGCCAAAATCTCATCAAGTTGACACGTGTTAAAGTCCAAAACATGCGAGTTGTCCTATTGGTACTTCCAAAGCACTGAAACATGAAACACCGAATGTACGCCCGATAGGCTAGAAGGCAATGTGAGCCTGTAAACAACCTCCCCAATTTTCTCTAAGATCTCAGATGGCTCAATAAACCTCGGGCTCAACTTGCCCTTCTTTTCAAACTGCATCACGCCCTTCATAGGCAACACTTGGATAAGAACCTTCTCGCCCACCATATAAGCTACATCTCGAACCTTCCGATCTGCACTACTCTTCTGCCTAGAGTGAGCTGTACGAAATTGGTCTTGGATTACCTTAACCTTTTCCATAGCTTTATGGACCAAACCGGTGCCCAACAACCTAGCCTCTCCGGGCTCGAACCATCCAATCAGTGAACGACATCGCCTCCCATATAAGGCCTCATGCGGCGCCGTATGAATTCTCAACTAGTAACTTTTAGAGGTATGAACTGGTCCCATAAGCCTCCAAAATCATTAGCACAAGCACGTAACATGTCCTCCAAGATCTAAATGGTTTGCTCGGACTGTCCGTCCATCTAAGGATGAAACACTCTGCTCAACTCAACTCGCATGCCCAACTCACACTGCAGGACTGTCTAAAAATATGGAATTGCATCCTTTGATAAGAAATGAGGGAAATGGGCAGACCATGCAGGCGGATAATCTTCTGAATATAAATCTGAGCCTACCGCTTTGAGGAATAGGAAGTCACCACCAGAATAAAATGTGCGGACTTAGTCAATCGGTCCACATCAAGTGAAACTGTATCATACTTCCTTAAAGTATGTGGAAATCCTACCACAAAATCCATGGTGATCCGCTCCCACTTCCATACCGTTATCTCCAATATTTGAGTCAACCCACTTGGTTTCAGATGTTCAAACTTCACGTGTTAATAATATAAACACCGAGATACATAAGCAACAATGTCTTTGTTCATTCTTCTCCACCGATAGTGCTATTTCAAGTCACAGTACATCTTCGTGACACATGCATGAATAGAATAGAGCAAACTCTGTGCCTGTTCAAGGATCACATATCTCAACCCATTAACATTTGGACCACAAATCTAGCCTTGAAGCTGCATAACACCATTATCTCTAATCATAACCTCCTTAGCACCGCGCCACTACACTATATCATTAAACACCAACAAGTAAGGATCATCAAACTGGCGAACCTTGATGCGCTCCAACAATGAAGACGATACCACAACACAAGCAAGAACCCGGCTGGGCTCCAAAACATCAAATATCACAAACTGATTGGCTAAAGCCTGAAAATCCATGGCTAGTCGCCTCTCTACTACAAGTAAATATGCCAAACTGCCCATGCTCTCCTGCTTAATGCATCGACCACCACATTGGTCTTTCCCAGATGATATAATATGGTGCGATCATAGTTTTTCAACAACTCTAACCATTTCTGTTGTCGCAAATTAAGGTCTTCCTGCTTAAACAGGTGCTGGAGACTCCATGGTTAGTGTAGACCTCATAATGAACACCGTATAGATAGTGCCTCCAAATCTTTATTGCATGAACAATGGCTACCAACTCTAAGTCGTGAACATGGTAATTTTCTCATGAATCGTCAGTTCTCGAGATGTGTAAGCAATCATCCTACCATCTTGCATCAATACAACACCAAGTTCAATATACGTTGCATCACAATACACGGTGTAAGATCCTGAACCTGTAGCCAACACCAGCACTGGGACTGTAGTGAATGCATTCTTGAGATTCTAAAAGCTCAAATCACACTCTTCAGACCATCTAAAAGGAGCACCCTTTTAGGTCAACTTGGTCTATGGGGATGAGATAGATGAAAACCCCTCTATGAATCCGCGATAATAACCCACTAAGAAACTTAATCTCTATAGCTGAAGTAGGTCTAGGCCAGTCCTAATAAGCCTCAATCTTCTTATGATCCACTTAATGCCCTCAGAAGATATAACATGGCCCACAAGGGCGATCGAGTCCAACTAAACCTCACATTTTGAAAACTTGGCATATCATCGACTATCTCTCAAAGTCTGAAGTATGCTATGCAGATGTTGCTCATGCTCCTCTCGACTGCCGAAGTAGACCAAAATATCATCAATAAAGATGATCACAAAAGAATCCATATAGGGCTCAAAAACCCGGTTCATCAAATCCATAAATGTTGTTGGGGCATTTGTCAAGCCAATAGACATCACTAAGAACTCATAGTTACCATACCGAGTCCAAAAGTTATCTTGGGACATCTGACGCCCTAATCCTCAACTAGTAGCTAGATTTCAGATCAGTCTTTGAAAACACTTTGGCACCCTAAAGCTGATCAAATAAGTCATCAATCCTCAGCAACAAATACTTGTTCTTGATAGTGACCATGTTCAACTGTCAGTAATATACACATCCTCATCGAACCATACTTCTTCTTTCTTAATAACACCGATGCACCCCAAGACAAGACACTAGGCCTGATGAATCCTTTATCAAGCAAATTCTGCAACTACTTTTTTAGTTCGTTCAACTCAACTGGGGCTATACGGTATGGTGGAATGAATATGGGCTGAGTGCCCGGAGCTAAGTCAATACAGAAGTAGATATCTTTATCGGGGGGCATCCCCGACAAATTCATAGGAAATACCTCTAGAAACTCATGCACAACTGGAGCCGTATCCATGGAAGGAACCTCCGAACTAGAATCACAGATATAAGCCAAATATACCAGACACCCCCTCCCCCATTCTCGACCATATGTCGAGCCTTGACATAAAAAATAACCCTGCTAGTAGAATGGCCAAGAGTCCCTCTCCACTTTAATAGAGGCAACCCAAGCATGGCTAGTGTCACAATCTTAGTGTGATAGTCCAAATAGCGTGATAAGGTGACAATCAATCGATGCCTAAGATAATATCAAAGTCTACCATATCTGGAAGTAGAAGGACTATCTTAGTCACATGGCTCTCGATTGAAACCACACGCGAGCGATAAGCACGATTTACCATAAAATCTCCTAAAGGAATGTACACATAAACAGGAGCAATCAAAGAATCACGAGGCATAACCGTATATGAAGAAAAATAGGATGACACATATGAATAAGTTGAACCCAGATCAAATAAAACTAAGGCATCTCTATGGTAAACTGGAACAATACTTGTGATGATGACATCAGATGACTATGCCTCAGGTTTGGCTAGGAATGCATAAAAATGGACTGAGCCCCACCACTCTGACCTCCACTCCTCGACGAACACTAACTCGCTAACTTCCACCTCGAACAGCCTGACCACCACCTCTAGTTGCTGATCCCCGCCTCTCGCTAGCGGTGCAGGCGGTGGAGCAACTGGTGCTAGAATCATAGCACGAGTTCCATTTGTGATGTTTATCAATCTAGGACAGTACCTCCTAATGTGACCCATAACTTCACACTCAAAGCACTATCTCGGTTGTTGTGGTTGCTAAAGATGAGACTAACCCTAAAGGCCCTGATAATAACTTTAGTAACTCTGTATTGGTGGTGCATTGATAAGAGCTAAAGGTGTAGAAAATGTTGGCTACTCAGGATGAGACCCATAAGAACCACGACTACCTGAAGCACCATGTTCTACCTGAAGCGTCGACTAAATCGGCCTGTGAGGATGGCCTCTACCAAATGAACCTCTACCTCTAGATGAGGAACCACCGAGACTACCAAATAATGAGGACTCTTCTCATATACTATCTCTCTACACCGACATCTCGATTCGTGTAGCAATATCTATTGCTCGTTGGAAAGAAATATATTTCCCGTCTCCTTGGCCATCTGTAGCCTGATACTAAAAGTAAGAGTATCAATAAATCTTCTCACCCTCTCTCTATTAGTGAGAATCAAGAACGTTGTATGACAGTCTAGGTCTACAAATCTAGTCACTTGATGGGTAACGGTCATGCCACACTGCTGGAGGAGCTTGAACTGCCTGCAGTACTCCTTTCTCAAAGTAAAAGAAATGAACTTCTCCAGAAATAGCTGCAAAAATTGATCCCAAGTAAGTGGAGGTAAACTTACTGGCCTGCTCTGCTCATAATCCTGCCACTACCTCTTGGCAGAACGAGTTGTCTGAAATGCTGCAAAGTCGACTATATTGGACTCCATAATAACCATATTACGCAACACCTCGTGGCAACTGTCCAAATTATCTTATGGGTCCTCGGAAGGTGTACCACCAAAATGAATAGAAAAGATCTCGGTAAACTTATCTAACCTCATCAATCCTTCAGAAGCCATCACACGCCTCTCTACGTGTTGTGTAGCAATAACATACTGAAATACCCCAACTGTTGGAATCCTCGGAGTGATATATGGGAGCCATCTTCTCCAGAGTATGAGTGGTGGGAGTTTATGCTCCTCCCTCAACCTGAGAGATAGCTGGTGCCATGGGAAATACTCCGTCCTAAGCTACAGTCTCTGTAAGTCCAACAACACGAACTGGAGCATCCTGGAGTACATGAGTGTCTATAAATCCCTCCGAGACCTGAGCGGGTCTGATTGGTGTTGTCCGAAAAGGAATATCCTCCTCATGATCAATTCGAGGCTCCGCAACAAGTGTTGTTTCACGTGCTCTAGGCTGAGCTCTAGCTCTGCCTCGGTCCCGGCCCCTACCCTTGGTAGTGGCTGTAACATGGGGCTCCAACTCCTGCCCAACTGTAGATAATGTGTGAGTCGTCGCCATCTTTGAGGGAACACGAATAGAATGGTTAAAACATCAATAATTGAATAAAGTCGCATGATAGAGGAAAAAAGAAGTGGAATTTTCCTAAAGCCTTATAACCTCTAGAAGATAAGTATAGACGTCTCCATACCGATCATCCAGACTCTACTAAGCTTGCTCATGACTCGTAAGACCTAGGCCCCTAGTGCTATGATACAACTTGCCATGATCCGGAATCCCAACTTAGGGGCCGTGATGGCAACTAACATCTACTTGCTAGGCAAGCCAACATTAGAGAGTCAATTAACCATTTTAGCAATCTTAAAAAAGATCATCAGTAATACGAAACTGAAGAAATCTAAAATAGTGGTAATGTGTACAATATGGCGGAGTCTAAACATATCCCAGAAATATGGAGTCACGAATACATGAGCATCTAAAGTACTACAAACAAAGTCTGAACAAAAATAATACAAATTTTTTAAATGATGTAAACAGTAAAAACTGAAAGGAAAGGGACTTCATGGACTACGAATGTCAGCAACTCTACCTCAAGTCTCATGCTGAAAGCTGGTCCAGGAAAGATCTCTTATATGCACTACTGGGAGCATAAGTATCTGCACAAGAAGTACATAAGTGTAGCATGAGTACAACCAACCTCATGTACTCTGTAAGTGCTGAGCCTAACCTCAACGAAGTACTGACGAGGCTATGGCAAATCACTCACAAATAACCTGTACGAAATAATAATAACAGAAAAACAAATATAGAAATAAAGTAGCAAACTCATATAAACAGATTCGAAAGTCAATTACCAGATGGTCCCAGAATAAAAATAAACTCAAATCTTATATTAAAATACCAAGAACAATCTCTATAGCCACAAACAACTTACAACATATCAAACCTGTTGCGGCACACAATTCAATCCCACCATATCATCATCCGTTCATATTATATTTCGTCCTTATTCCTTCATATCATTTCATATCCTTTCAATACCATTGCAGTGTGAAACCCGATCTCAACAATTTTAACAAACATAAATTACGAAATATCAACCCAAAAGAAGATAACACGTACTGAACATTTAAGAACAACCAATGTAACAGAGAGTATATAACACCTCGAGATCCCAAACCTTTCTGATTCATCAATGCAAGAATAGCTAAATGGCTCACATAAGAGAAATAACATAATAGAGTGTATCGAGTAATATGAGGACAATAAAAACAGGTAAAACACGTGACAACAAAAATATACAATTACGGTAAGTAGAAACAAGTAGCAAATAAGAAGAAATCATGTGAGAAATGAACAAACTAAAGCAAGTAATAATTAAATAACAATTAACAAGGATACTATAGATGTCAAGTAAGAACATGTAACAATTAAAACATGTAATAAGAAATAACATAGAATAAATGAGGACATGAAAATAAATAGCCCAATTCCGCATGCTTAATCCCAGATGGAGCATATACACTCGTCGTCTCGTATATATACGTTGTTTCTCCATATAATTAACATAATAAATAGTTCAACGAGTCCTAATTCCTTCAAGTCAAGGTAATACACAATAATTATTTCTTTCCGCAATCAAATCAATACCCAACCACAATTGTTCCTTGAGAACCAGCCTCCAGACTCGTTAAATCTAGCCAAATATAGTTCAAATAATTCAAAATAAGCTTTAGAAACTACCTACGACTGAAATGAATTCAATATTTAATGAATTTGAAAAAATTTAACAAAAGTCAACCCAGACCCACTTGGTCAAAATTTGAGATTCGGACCATAACCTGTTAGCCATTCACGCCCGAGCCCGGTTATGTGATTTTTTTTCGAATTCCGACCTCAATTTGAGGTTTAAATCTCAATTGTAAAATTCCTGAATCTACTTGGAGTCCCTAATTTCTACCATTAAATTCATCGATTAAAGGTTAAAATCAATATGTGATTATGAAAATGTATCAAAACTAGTCAAAGATTAATAACCAATGAAGTGTGGATGAAATTACTCCTCAAAATCACCTTTAGGCCGAGCTCTAGCCTTCAAAATGGTTAAAAATGACCAAATCCCAATTTTTAACACTTTAAATATCTGGGTGTAAGGTGTTATTTGCATTCGCGATGCACTGGCCAATTGGCCTTTGAGTTCGCGAAAGCTTAACTCTCCACCTGCCTTCTCATTCGCGTACCAAGGTCTGCATTCGCGAAGACGAACCACCCGACCTTTCCCTAGATCCAACAAAGCTTCTCGTTCGCGTGAAGTCTGCCGCGTTAGCGAAGGGTAAGCCCCCAATTGCTTCCATTCGGGACCTGCTTCTCGCGTTCGTGAAGAACAACCAGCACCCCGACCCAAATTTTCCCTTCGCGATCACGAGAGAAGTTTCGTGATCGCGAATCACAATGCACCAGACACCACAAATACCTGAAAACCAGCAATCTCCTAAGTCTAAAATGATCCGAAGCTTATCTGAAACTCACCCAAGCCCGTCAGACTCCAAACCAAATATGTACACAAGTCTAGAAATACCATACGAACTAGCTCGCACAATCAAAATACCAAAATAACGTCTAGGAACATAAATTGGACATCAAAACACATGAAATTTAGTAGAAAACTAAAAAACCTCTAGAATCACAACCAAGCATCTGTATCCTATCAAACCACTTCCGAATTGCATCAAAATTTGCACAACAAGTTTCAAATAGAAAAACGGACCTATATCAAGTCCCAAAAGTAAACCCAATAGCCACAAAATCAGCCTACATTCAAACCTAGAAAATTTCCAAATATTCAAATTGCAAACTTTCGACAAAGGAAGTCAAATAAATATAAGGACCTCCGAATAAAATTTCGGACATATGTGCAAGTCCAAAATCACAATACGAAACTATCAAAATTGTCAAAAAATTGATCCGCGGTTATTTTCCTAAAATGTTGACCGTAGTCAACTCAAGTGTTTTTTATTAAGCCAAAAATAACATTTCTTTAAATTTTTATGTAAAAACCTTCCGAAAAAGATACAAACTACACACACGAATCAAGACTCACCAAATAAAGCTAGTGGAGGTCTCAAAACATGAAAATAAGGGCTAGCATTCAAAATGACTTATCGGGTCGTCACATAATTCTACGTCAGCTAATAAGATGGAATTAATTACATTTAAAAATAGTTCAAGGGGGTCAATAGGATCCCCCATAAAATATAAGTGTGTTGTAGCAAATCCGAGACAAGTTTGGGGGATTTTAAAAAAATGTATTTTCCATTAAAAAGACTAGAACTAAAGTATTTTCCTTTAAGTGATTTTTTAAAAAAGGACTAAGTAGGCATTAAACATAAAAAAATATGGTTTTTGAAAAAAATAGTACTTGAAGTTAAGTTGAAAAAAAATATTGGAAATTTAAAATTTTGTGTAAATATGTATGTCACCTGAAAAAAATATTATAATTTTGTGAGTAGGAAACTTTTCTTTTTTCAAAACAATTAAAAGTGGGAAAAGCTTTTGAAAATTTTACTTTCGAAAAATCAGTTTACAAATTTTCATGGACAAAGACGTTTTTGGAAAAAATTTATGAAAAAAGGAAAATACTTAAATTTCACTTCATTGTTTTTCCATTCGGTATCAAGTGCTTTATGTGCGAAGAGATAGAATGGACAAAAACTCTTATCACGTGTCCAAAAGGTACACTCACAGCTTTCCACCTTCTCCCATAATAGTTCTGTTTTTATATGACTCAATAATTAACTACTCCCTCCGATTTATATTGTTAGAGATAGTTTGACTCAACACAAATTCTAAAAAGAGAATTTTTTTTTAAAAATTTATGGTCTTAAAAAGATTAAGAGGCGAAAGATTTGTGGGGTCATATCATTTATGTGACTATAAAAACTTCTCACGAAGGGCAAAAAAGATAAAATGAAGAGTTTAAAGTAAAATTATTTTTAAATTTAAAAATATATTATTTATTTTAAAATAGATTAGAAAAGAAAGTAGCTCAAACAATATGAAACAGAAGGATTAATTATTTCAGATCATGCACATTCTCACTCTTAATGATATGGTGAGAAGTTTTATTTTGACTGGTAAAGCTCTTTTTTATCATACGAAATGGTTGACCCCAATCTTATATTGTTAGATCCATATAATTTTGGGTCCATCAAATCAAAATAAAATTTTCCGGATATGGTCATTCGGCTAACTCATACTTTCGTAGTACACTACTCTAATACTATTATACTTGTTATGAAATAATATAAAAGACAAGAACAATAACTCAAGAACAAGAGCAAATAGAGAGAGAATAGGGAGAGAGAGAAGTATTCTTATTAATACTTGGGGTGATTTACAATGGGGTAAGACCCCTCTATTTATAGGAAGAGGAATGACTTAGCTTCAAGCTAAAACTCTTAGACATTCACTCTAAATAGACTTCTATTTTATAACATTCCCCCTTGAATGTCTATTCAATAATGTGCCTCATAAAACCTTAAAACCAAAACCCATTGGGAAAAATTAAAGAAAGGAAAAAGAGTACACATGTTTGAATATGCGCCTATTGGTTGCCTCGTTAAAAACCTTGCAAGGAAAACCCAGTGGGAAAAAACCTTGTAAGGGAAAAAGAGTGCAACGCGCATTGACTCCCCCTAATGAGTACATCAATTTATATCCTTGAGCATTTGCATTCCAATCTTGTGCATCATCTTGAAATCATCATTCTTGATAGATATGAACATCTTCATATAATGTCGTGGAATAACTCTTCAATATCTCCATAGATGCATTCTCAATGCCATCATGCTTATAGTTATAGCAAGATATATATGTACACAAATTGTACTTAGGATGTGGTACTTCAGGACCAAGAATTGCATATGCTTCAAGCAACTTAAATCTTTCAAGTTAAGTCATATAAGCCATATAATAGACTTTAGATGCATATCAAGTTTTCCATGTCATGCTAGACAAATAAGATATCGAAAACTGACTATACATACCTTTGACTTTATACTTTCAAGCATTTGAACTATAGGTTCAAAACTACATGCCTTTCATATGGAATCAATTCTTCTTGAATTGTGTCTCTTCCATTTAGTTACTTTCTTTGGGTCAGCAAATGCGTATAGCATGCTTTGCAATATGTTGCAATTGAATTATCCCTTTTATGAACTTCAGGTTCATATCATGATATTCGGGGATATACATATACAAATGATAATTCATCCCATGTAACCTTTTCTCAAGTGTTTATCATGTCTCCCCCTCATGTTAGAAAAGCTAACTTGTTTCCTCAACTTTGAGAAATCATCTTTGTGCATTATCATGTCAATATACACAGCACATTAATAATAAGATGAAATTATTTGGTTCCTGAGCCTGAACCACTTGTGAGGGGAGAATATACTCTCGTATACAATGTATATCAAACTGATATATATAACTTTGTTCTCATAAGAAACAGTTTAGCTATTAAGTGGAAGCACTCAATAATTATCTTGCTAAACCAACTTTGATATAAACCAACTTATCAAGATGAACTATCTTGAGTATAGAATCTGGAAATTATGCTCGAAGTTAGATTACTGAGCAATTTACCTCGCAAGCACCGGCCAGGCTGCGGGTTAATAACAATTGCGCATGTAACCATTTCATAGATGCATCATATGTGGTATACATGGCAGGTGAATGGGCCCATATTCACCTTTGATATTTCCAGAATTTATGGGCTTCAACCCGAACTCTTTAGTTGGTCAGTTCATTAATGAGAACAAGTGATACAAGAGAATTCGTAAAGAACTTTCTAGTTCTTTGATATTCACCTATGTGAATTTGCACATCATACTTAAAATGAGATGGCTAACACGAATGCCAACTGAATAAATTATCAATATTGGTAAACTTCAAATTTACACCATGACATGTGCACTTATCAATAAACTTCGGGTTTATTATGACATGGGTTTTATACCAATAGATATCTACTTTATTGTGGCATTCTTTCGTTTGTGTAGCACAAACTGGAGAACAAAGCGGGTAGCTTTTCATATACAAATTAACCCGCTACAAGTTGTAGTAATAGGAGATATCAAAGCCTTCCTTTATTTATAGTCTCAATATAATCAATCGCTTTCGCGTGTACTTTGGAAACTGAATAAGTTTCTTTGAGACTTACTACAGCACAATACTCAATTGTGTTTCTCCAACATAGTAATAATTGGCTCTTCTAGAGCTCTCAATTAATTTTGTACTACCACAGATTCATCAACATCCATGTGGTGAATATCTTTCTTAAAGAGAAAGTTATACCATTATGGTCATGTCAAACTTATATGCAAGATATGTTTCTTGCATTATCGTTGTCCTTTAATAATCATATTTCCAAAATACTTTGGCGTACAATAGGTACGTGACCAACGATCATTCATGCCATATATCATCTCAAACCTCCTTCTAGGGGTGAGTGTGGTATCATCTCAAACCTCCATCTAGGGGTGAGTGTGGTATATTTAATACCAATTTCATCTTCATATTCTTCCAATAATGAATATGTATTCGTGAATCAGATGTTGTCACATTCACTTCGAGGATATGTGATTTTGTTATCCTTTTCAAATCTATAAATGCGTCAGGCATTTGATTTGCTATTCTTTGCAAATGGATAATCTTTTGTGCCTCTTTCTCACAAATAGAGGTATGTGGATCAAGATGAGATAATAATGCATTTTTCCACAAAATTTCCCGTTTGGTTTCACCAACTTCTCCCCCTAATTTTGGGAAAAGTGTCTCATCAAATTGACAGTCTGCAAATCGTGCAGTGAACAAATCTCCTGTCAATGTTTTGAGGTAGCGAATAATGGAGGGCGATTCAACCTCGACATATATTCCTAACATTCTTTGCAGACCCATTTTGGTGCGGGATGGCGGTGCTACAGGCACATATACTGCTCATCCAAAGATTCTTAAATGGGATATATTGGGTCCATGACCCAAAACCAATTGCAACGGGGAATATTTGTGTCAATTCGTCAGTCAGAGACGAACTAGCATTGCTTTATACAAAATGGCGTGACCCCAAACCGAAGTGGGCAGCCGACGAACTAGTATTGCTGCATGCAAAATGGCGTGAACCCAAACCAAAGTGGGCAGCCGGCAAACTAGCATTGCTGCATGCAAAATGGCGTGAACCCAATCCGAAATTGGCAGCCTCGTTTTCATGAAGAATTCAAGATTATTCTCATCTATTATCTCAATATGATATCCATTTTGAATGATATCTTTAAAACTCAACAAGTTCTTTTTAGACTTGGAGGAGAATATTGCATTCTCTAAGATAAACGTCATGCCTTTTGGGCAGAGTTACAGTTGCTCTTCCGGAGCCTTCAATCAATTTACTTCCCATGGTTTGACATATAAAAGAAAATATACGAACATGAGAATAAACAACTTCAATTCGTTTGTGTCACATAATATTTTCAAAATCTGCTGCTAACAGTTGACTAACAAAATCAGATAGTCGATTATATGTTTTCCATAATCGATTATTATGCAGTTTGAAAATTTCAGTTTAAACGTTTTCATAAAACAATCGATTGTTACACACACACAATCGATTATTGAGCATTGACAATCGATTGTTAAACATAGACAATCGATTGTTGACAATTTTTGAAAATTTCCAGATCACACTGTTTTAAGACAATCGATTGTTAAATATAGACAATCGATTGTTGGTCATTTTTGAAAAATTCGACCACTGTTTTAGGACAATCGATTGTCAAGCATAGACAATCGATTGTTGGCTATTTTCGAAAAATTTCAGACCTCACTGTCTTAAGACAATCGATTGTTATGCATAGACAATCGATTGTGGATGATTTTTGAAAAATTCCAGATTACACTGTTTTAAAGACGATCGATTGTTGATCATTGACAATCGATTGTTTTGCAGTTTTTATGCGAAATATGAGATAACCGACTAGTTTTTCAGGTTAGTCGATTACCTCTACTGGAAAGTAAAAATATTATTGATATTTGAGCATATTGATACATTCTAAAGAACTAATACTAACATTATGTCATGAACTAACTAATACGAGTTAATACTGATGGCTATTAGTTTATTCATTCACTAATACAAACAAGTAAAATAAAATCAAATAGCTCCATCTTCTTTCATCACGGATCCATCACCGATTAGGTGGTCTATCTTCCCCTCGGGTTGCTCAAAGAAGTCTGCCACATCCAAGTGGGTGATGTCAAAGTTGTCGTCAGAGACAAAATTCGTTTCAGGGCGTTTACTCTTTCGAGATGCTTGATAAAGGTCAACCGAAAGTCATGGTATACGGCAAGCCTTTGACCAGTGCCCGTTTTCACTGCAACGATAATATATAGTTTATAAACTATTTGCTTTTGGGTTCTTATCGTATCGTGCTTGTGGCAGAGTGACCAACTTCAGGTTGTCATATCTCTTCTTTAAGCCATTCCACAAGATAGGTGGATCCTTGACAGTGAGATATTCAATCTTCAAACCTTCATCAAGGTGATGGCGCAAGAAAATCAAGGCCTTCGCACATTCTTGGGTGGATGCTTTTTCTCTATCTTTGATGGTGTCTCCGAGACCCATAGCATCTAAGTGGATTTCAGCATCCAACACCCATGTCATATAGTTCTTGCCCGAAATTTCAAGGGCAACTAACTTTCTTTTCATAATGTCAGACATAAAACAAATTTACATCAAGAGCGTGTTCATACTTACGGGCTCTATTACAATTATCACATTCACTTCAGGGAATGGATCATAATCATGTGCTTTACACAATCTCATGTCAAATATTACTTTCATAAAGTGAAAGATTATTTTGAGAATCTTTATTATTCTCATTATCACAATAATGACGATTATAACTTCGTCTATTGCCATGTCCACATCCATTGATACCTTTACGGTAATTAGTCTTCTTTCATACTTATCACATACTGCTACCACATTCTCTAAAGGGAATGGAGCAAATTCAATTGGACGGAATTCTTTGCCACGTCCACATTCATTGATACCTTCATGGTAATATTTTAGTCTTCTTTCAGACTTATCATATACTGCTTCCACATTCTCTAAAGGGAATGGAGCAAATTCAATGGGACGGATTTTCAATTATTTGCCCACAATCATACATGAATTTAATCATGGCAGGACATAGAGATTTTACCACTTCATATGGTTACAATTTCTTACAAACTCCACTAGAGTTATAATCAAACTTTGTTGTCTATGTTTGTATATAAAATTAGATTATAGAATTCCAAGAATTTGAAAGGGAAAAGTAAATTACTTACCTTTAAGGTATACCAATAAATGTTGTGATATCAAATATACCTCTTGAGTTTCCATCCCGTTGCATTACTTTATGATGATACCATCTCTTCTATTTTTTTTTCCGAAATTCCGGAAGCGTAGATTGTTTTGTCAAGATCTGTCTCCTTGGTTTTCTGTACAACTATCTCTTCTTGTAGCTTTGCCATCTTTTCTGTTTTCCTTGCCAGGTATTCGACTGAGTTTCTGGAAGACTATTGTCTTGGGACACACCAATCAGAAACCAATATTTCTCCTGACACTTTAACCATAAAACGGTAATTGGCTTGGTCATCTAGAATACCAAAGCAGCAGTCAAAATTCACGTGCATAAACTGCACAGCTCAAGTCTTTAAGTTGTATATAGGCGGCGATTGAGTTGAGAGAGCAGAATCGCCTATGAAGCAAAAACCCTTAGATTTCTCGAGAATGGTTTTTGAGACGGTAGAGTCTCGTGCTGATAACGTGTTATGAAATAATATAAAAGACAAGAACAATAACTCAAGAACAAGAGCAAATAGAGAGAGAATAGGGAGAGAGAGAAGTATTCTTATTAATACTTGGGCTGATTTACAATGGGGTAAGACCCATCTATTTATAGGAAGAGGAATGACTTAGCTTCAAGCTAAAACTCTTAGACATTCACTCTAAATAGACTTCTATTTTATAACCATACTCATTTTATTCTGCACCTCTTTTGTTTTGTTACTGAATTGTTATGGTTTCGGTTCAGGAGGAACCCATATATGGACAAACTACAATTTCCAAATAGCATTATTATATCACCAAAGTCTCACATTTTTGGCCATTCCACTAGTCCTTGTTATGCCAATCCTAGGGTTTCAAATGGGTCTCTGAACAACACAAGTTTTTTGCATTGCATTAGTCTGCTTACTTCTAGAAGCACAACTTGTGTTCATCGTTTAATCAGGTTCATTTTACTCTAAAGCTTTAATCTTTCTGTTCTCCCATTTAGTTAAATTTGATTAAGGATTGGTTAAAGAAGAGTTTGTGTAATGATTATTGAATCTTTATTTCACTTTACTTTGTTGGGTGTTTTAATTTTTTCCTGATTGACTGGAAGTTGAAATCTTTGGAATGCATTTCTTAGAAAGTTGGGAATTTTAGTCCTCAGTCATTTGATAATACAATCTTTGAGTTCCTGTGCTTCACTTTTGGGTATGATCAAAATGGTAGAATTTTCTTGAACTTCATTGGTTTCAGTGTTCCAATTAAGTTGGTGTGTCTGATAATTGGATGGATATTTCTTTACTCTAGTATTCCAATTGAGTTCTTGAGTATTATGACTGGATTCAAAATTTGCGTGATATAAATGTTCTCCTGGCACAAATATTGGATATTTCAATGTACTGGTCTTCATCATCCATGAAAGGCATGTTTTTTTGTAAGTGCTAATTCTATTCTTTGGCATGCAGACCGAAGACTGTTAATAAGAGGTCTACTGGTGTAAGTTTTGTTGCATCGAAAATGGCTAGAATAGACGGTAGAACTGCAATGTCTGATGCCAGAATGGGGAACATGATTTTCGAACCTATTTTGGAGGAAGGAGTCTTTCGTTTTGATTGCTCTGCAGATGATAGAAATGCAGCATTTCCGAGTTTTTCCTTTGTTGATCCCAAAGTTAGGGAGACACCGATAATGTCTATCCATAAAGTTCCATCACATATTCCTACTTTTGAATGTGTCATGGGACAACAAGTTGTTAACATTGAGGTAACACTTTCAGGTGCTGGTGGCTAAATTCATTTCCTCTCCATTTCGCTATTGAAAAAGGTTTGGATATGTCATTGATTGAGATGTTTCGACTTTAATTAAGCTTCCACCAGGTACCTCATTCTATGGAACAGGGGAGGTCAGTGGTCAGCTTGAAAGAACTGGGAAAAGGGTGAGTTTCACATACAATTTTGTTGAAAAAAAGATATACTCTAAATGCTTTCTAGTTTAGCTGAGTCTCTTTCTCCATATTTTACGAATTCTAGGCAACATATAAAACGCATTTAAAAGGAATCATTCTTATGGAGGACAAACTATCCAGAAACAAAGACCAGTCAAAAGCTATTTCCAAGAAGAGGTGTAGATAGAACACTGTCAATCTGATCTCATGACATATCAATAAAAACCTGTTTCTTGAACCTATGGCCTTGCACCATGAAAGCTAAGAGTAACAACGGTCCTGAGCATATTTATTAGGGACAATGGTATTGAAAATTACATTTCGACCAAGCCTATCATGCAACAACATACCATACACACTGCACATCTTTGTGGAGCTTCACTTGCTTAATACTTTACACAATCCCCGGATTAATTGGAAAAGAAGTTCAAGTTCTGTGGTCTCTAACACATTATAAGTGAACTATAGGAAAGAGCCTAGTTGTGTTAGTTTGAAATCCTAATCCATATGTATTAGGAGTGGGACACGTATATATATATATATATATATATATATATATATATATATATATATATATATATATATATATATATATATACACATACATAGGGCTCACTGTGTCATGGTTGTTAATTAATCAATAATATATTTTCTCCCGTACTTCCTCACATGGTATCAGAGCGTCAGTGAGAAATTATTGCTGTGCATCATTCCAGCGTCCTCCGGGAAGAAAAACCTCATTGCCGTGCATTTTTCCGGCGACTTAAGAGGTTGTCCATAACAAAAAAACCACTTTTCGTCAGTGTTGTGCAAAAACTAACACCACCACGAAGTAGATCGGCCTCTGGCGACCAACCCATAAAAATTTCTCCGTCAGAAGACACCCCACGCCGCCCGAAGAAATTTTTCGGCGAAGCTCCGACACCCACGTGTCGGCGTGTGACACTGTTTCTGGCCATTTTTTCGCGAAATTCCTTCAGGGCTGCTTGCTCTCCTTACAATTTCGAGCCTACCCATCCAGTTCAAATCAAATTCCGACCACTTTGAGTTTTTTCGGTGAGCTACAGTGATTTTTCCGGCGGGAACAGTGATCCCCTACTTCCGCTCTTTCCGACACGATATTATAATGGAATTCGTACCTGAAGCCTTTAACTCACAATCCGTTGGATTAAATGCAATGAATCCAATCCAGATGGTTTCTTTACCGGATTATATTGAGTTCCTTCAATACAAAGCACGTAAACAGACATATTCAGGATTAACCTCTGTTGTTCCAACAAATAGTAGCTTGACTGGTGTCTCCCAATCTTCACCTTCTGAGTCTTGGGTCATTGATTCAGGTGCATCTGATCATATTTCTCGTAACAAATCTCTTTTCACTAGTATCTCATATTCTCAATCTCTTATAACACTCACAATGACCAATGGGTCTCAAGCCATGCCACCGCCTAGTCCAGTTCCACCAACTATAGCTCCAGTGCCGCCAACTAGTCCAGTTCAATCTTCTACAACTCCACCACTCCTGACTTATCATCGTCGTTCGCCCCAGCATCAGGCCCAGCTTATTCACGTCCTGCACCTGACCCTGCTAATACTGGGAACTTGTCTCCTCTTAATCAACCAACTGCACTACGAAAAGGTATACGGCCCACACTTAATCCTAATCCTCATTATATCGGTTTAAGTTGCCATCGTTTCTCATCATCCCATTATGCATTTGTGTCATCTTTGTCCTCTGTTTCCATCCCTAAGTCTACAGGTGATGCACTACCATCTCAGATGGCGACATGCTATGATTGACGAGATGTCTGCTTTACATTCGAGTGGTACTTGAGAGCTTGTTCCTCTTACTTCGGGTAAATCGACTGTTGGTTGACGTTGGGTGTATGCAATCAAAGTTGGTCTAGATGGCCAGGTTGATCTACTTAAGGCTCGTCTTGTTGCCAAGGGATATACTCAGATATTTGGACTCAATTACAGTGATACTTTCTCTCCCGTGGCTAAAATTGCATCAGTCCGCCTTTTTCTATCCATGGTTGCTGTTCGCCATTGGCCTCTTTACCAGTTGGACATTAAGAATGTTTTTCTTTACGGTGACCTTGAGGATGAGGTTTATATGGAGCAACCACCTGGTTTTGTTGCTCAGGGGGAGTCTAGTGGCCTTGTATGTCGGTTGCCGCGGTCCCTCTATGGTCTAAAGCAGTCTCCTCGAGCTTGGTTTGGTAAGTTCATCACAGTTATTCAGGAGTTTGGCATGACTCTTAGTGAAGCTGATCACTCTGTATTTTATCGACATTCTGCTTCAAATATCTGTATTTATCTTGTCGTTTATGTTGACGATATTGTTATTACCGGTAATGATCAAGATGGTGTTAGTAAGTTGAAGCAACATCTCTTTAAGCACTTTCAGACTAAGGATCTGGGCAGATTAAGGTATTTTGTAGGTATTGAGGTTGCTCAGTCTAGCTCAGGTATTATGATCTCACAATAGAAGTATGCCTTAGATATTCTCAAGGAGACAGGAATGACGGTTTGTAGACCTGTTGACACTCCGATGGATCTGGATTTTAAACTTCTGCCAGGACAGGGGGAACCTCTTAGCAATCCTGCAAGATATACGCGGTTGTTTGGTAAATTAAATTATCTCACAGTGACCAGACGTGGCATTTCCGTTCCTGTGAGTGTTGTGAGTCAGTTTATGGATTCCCCTTGTTATAGCCATTGGAATGCAGTTGTCCGCATTCTTCGGTATATAAAATCAGCTCCAGGCAAAAGCTTATTATTTGAGAATTGAGGCCATTTGCAGATCGTTGGATACTCAGATGCTGATTGGGCAGGATCACCTTCTAATAGACGTTCTACGACTGGATATTGTGTTCTAGTAGGAGGAAATCAGGTGTCTTGGAAGAGCAAGAAACAAAATGTGGTTGCTCGGTCTAGTGCAGAATCAGAATATCGAGCAATGGCTATGGCCACATGTGAGCTAATTTGGATCAAACAGTTGCTCAAGGAGTTGAAATTTGGTGAGATTAGTCAGATGAGACTTGTGTGTGATAATCAAACAGCTCTTCATATTGTGTCAAATCTAGTGTTCCATGAGAGAACTAAACACATCGAGATTGACTGTCACTTTGTTAGAGAAAAGATACTCTCGGGAGATATTGCTACAAAATTTGTGAAGTCGAATGATCAGCTTGCTGATATTTTCACCAAGTCCCTCACTGGTCCTCGTATTAGTTATATATGTAACAAGCTCGGTATACATGATTTATATGCACCAGCTTGAGGGAGAGTATTAGTTTGATACCCTAATCCCATATGTATTAGGAGTAGGGGTGTACAAAGGAAACCGACAAACCGCACCAACCCGATAATCCGAGTCAAATCAAGAAAAAAAACCCGACCATGGTTTGGTTTGATTTGGTTTGGTATTGGAAGAAATAATTGGTTTGGTTTGGTTTTAACTAAAGAAAGTCAAACCGAAACCAAACCAACCCGACATTATATATATAGAAATTTTAGATATATTTAATATATATATATATATATATATATATATATATATATATATATATATATATATACTTATTATGATGTAATTTATAAATATTTCTTAAAAAGATTCATAATTACCTTTTAAGATATTATTTCAAGGCCGGACTTGGAACTTGTAAATGTTTCAATAAGTTTTATAAACATTAACATTATTAAATTAAATAATGGTAACAAAAGCCCAAACCAAAATCAAATCAATACTAATGCTAACAAAAGATATTTAATTTAATACTACGAACGAAAATGTATTGAATATATATTTATTTATATATAGTTACCCGTAGATAACTAGTGTTTTAGCGTAGGTCCCCTCTTGGTTGGTAATATGATAGTTGTCGCTTGTTACTGTCGCATGCGACGGTATTTATGTTTCTTATGTTTACATAATCATTTACGTTATTTCTGCAGGATTACTTATGCTTTGTTTTGTTATTGTGTTTTGTCTTGCCTTGGTTCCTAACTTTATCTTTGTTTTCCAATGCAGCTTTTCATTCTGTCCTATGCGCCGAGGGTCGCTTGGAAGCAGCCTCTCTGCCCTTTTGGGTAGGGGTAAGGCTGTCTACATATTACCTTCCCCAGACCCCACCTGGTGGGAGTATACTGGGTAGTTGTTGTTGTTGTTGTTATATATACATATATATATATATATATATATATATATATGTATATATATGTATATATATATTTTTTGGCAATAATTTAGATAAAAATACATAACCTATTTTTATTTTTTCTTTAGCGTTTAGTCATGTAACTAATAATCTCTTATTAGTCTACTTATGTTAGCATGATTTAGCACTTTTAGATTATGTTTATTTTTATTATGACTTCTTAATTAAAAATACTCATATTACATAATTTTATTGACTTTATTGTTGAATATTTTAGGAAAATGCCATGACATATCTCATATTTTGTACTTATTTTCTTAAAAAATACTTTATGTAGTTGTATCTTACTAGGATTAAAGATAAATATTTTGAGCACAATTTATATGTTTTGTTCTACGAGGATTTTACCGTCCGAAAAAATCAAAATAATCTGTAAACCCGAGAAAATTCGAGAGTGAAAAATCCGAGTTTTATTGGTTTGGTTTGGTCTTTAAATTTAATAACCCGACACAATTGGTTTAGTTTGGTAATTCTAAAATGCGAACCAACCCGACCTATGTACATCCCTAATTAGGAGTAGGACACACACACACATATATATATATATGGCTCATTGTATATCATAGTTGTTAATTGATCAATAATATATTTTCTCCCGTGCTTTCTCGAACAATCAACAGTGGTCAGTTTGCTAATGACTAGTCTGTCTTGTTGATTTTGGAACATGTGATGAAACAAAAATCTAATAAATGCATATATTTGATACCAATTGGTACTTTTCCAAATTAAAGAACCAAGTGTAAGGTCTTTGTCCTTTTGATGACGGGAATAAAACACAAACAAAAGACCTATGAAGAAAACTTGACTTTCCTAGAGCAAATCACAAGATGAAGGTGGTTAACAAATTATTACACTTGCAAATTTAATTTTGTTATTTTTCAGATTTTTACATGGAATACTGATGCATGGGGTTATGGTCCTGGAACTACCTCCTTGTATCAATCACACCCGTGGGTGCTTGCTGTTCTTCCCAGTGGAGAGACGCTTGGAGTTCTGGCAGATACAACACATCGCTGTGAGGTACTTACTCTACTTTCTACACCCACGCAAGCAGTTTTCTGTATGTCCGTTTGTGTATGTATCAATGCGCATATTCTATACTAAACTACAATTATGTATCACTGAATGATTATTGTCGTTTGAGCAGATTGACTTGCGACAAGAATCCAGTATAAGGTTTATCTGTCAACAATCCTATCCTGTCATCACATTTGGCCCATTTGCTTCACCAATTGATGTTCTCGTATCATTCTCTCATGCAATCGGTAATTTCCTGCAGTGTTATTCTTGAAATTCTCATAAATATACAAGGTTATCTTTAAATTGATTTTTCTATCACTGAGTAGAAAGTAGTGGCCAGGAAAGGAATCTTTCACTTTGGTTCTTAGGATCTTCATTGGACCTTGTAACTAAGAATAGAAAGTCCTACTGACAGAGTCCCAGGCATCAAGCTAAATATGTTTATTTTGTCTTTTAATAAATAGATATGTCTGGATTATCTGCTTGGCACCTAAATGCATCAGTGTTTGGAACTTGATACACATATTACTCTGGATGAAATTGAGAACCTACAGCGACATCAATCGAGGATGAATGCTAAAATTGTGAGAATGAACCTGTTGTCGAATCATATTTACCAGTTACAATTGTTCTAGGTAGATTTGTGGAGAAATTTCGAATTTACGAGACCTTGCCTTTGCTGTTGGGCAGCATAATTTTGAATCTATCTATTGCCTGTCATCTCTATGTTGACTATGGCAATTACTGGCTGTGATCGGGCTGGGCACAATTGAATAAATGGCATGAATGTTTGAACATTTTGCAGACAAAATACAAAAAGATGAAGATTGATGCCTATTTTCTGCCTTACATCTCTATCATCAGCCATGTGTTGGTACACACATAAAGCAATTGAATCCAGTTTGACACAGTTGTTTAAATGGTTTCTGATGCATCTTACATAAACCCTACATTTTTCGTTCTGCTGCTGCTTTTTCCATATTTCAGAGTGTGCCATTTTCTTTAGATAATAACTTACTGTATTTGTTTAGATGAGTTTTGATGCATTCCATGTAGAGATGTTTCTGTGAGCCGATTACCTTCGTTCTGCTCCTTCTTACATATCTGAGTGTGTGTCATTTCTTGTGGAAGATTAAGCTCAAAATATATACTCTTCTAATTTGATAAATCTTTACCCTATTCCCCCCCGCCCCCCAATCCCCCACCCCCACCCCCACCAAAACCTGTTCCCAGCTTTCATTTCCCCATTTATTATATTTACTTTGTTTGAAGTATTAGTCACAGCAATTTGAACTCAGGAACCGTGTTTATGCCTCCAAAGTGGGCCTTGGGTTATCACCAATGCCGATGGAGCTATGTGCCTGATGCTCGTGTTCGAGAGGTATGGTCACTTTATTATGTGAAATAGTCTCTTAGGCCTTATTTTTTAGAGTCTAAATCTTAACAATTCAGATCTTAATCATTAAGTGTGTTTGTTTTATTACTTCATAACCACATAATGGGTTTGAATAGGTCTATATGATTAAGATCTATAACAGAGACTTAATTTCATTAATATGCTATCATCCATATTCATTATTAATTGCTGCTACCACCAACCATTATCAACTACCACCATGCCATCCACCACTATCATACTCAATCACCAACACCACCATCCTCCTCAGTCATAGCCACCACTCTATCAACTACCACCACTCCCACCACCATCATTCTCAACCAGAATCAAACATTCATCTACCTCAACTTTCACAGCTAAGCACCCAATCATCATCAACAACCACAGCCGGCACTGCCTATCATTATAAACCACCACCACTACCTTGCTCAATCACAACTACCACCACCACCACCAACCACCATCATCCTCAATCATAATCGCAATCACTACTAACTACTACCATGAACCACCCCCATCAACCAAAACTACCAACAATCACGACCTCTAGTCGGTCTTACAAGCCATCACCACCAACAACTACCATATTTTAAAAAACTATATATTTTATCAATAGGATATTACATTTATTAGTATTTCATTTGAATTTTATGTTTAATAATTTTCGAATAAAGATAAAGTTTATATATTCAGATGTTAAAATCAAACAGTCTTAATCATTTGGTATTCAGATCTGAATACACATCTTAGTATTCAATGTGTATTCACTTTTCAGATGTCTTAATCTTAATACGCATCTTGATATTTAGATGTGTATTCGGATTCAGACGTCTTAATCTTAAAAAAAAACAAATGAGGCCATACTCTCCTCATGGTGTTTGTTTTGCAAGTTTAACTTTGTCTCTTGAGTCTGGCTGCCTGAATGCAATTTACCTTATTTATTTTTCTTTTCTCTCTTCCTCTGCCACCAACTGTTGCCATTTTCTTATCATGTTCTTTGTCCCTCCATTTATGTGCATTTGATTGATTCTGCCCGTTTACTGGGCTGGGGGTAGGGGAGAAGCATTTGATTGATTCTGCCCTTTTACTGGGCTGGGGGTAGGGGAGAACCTCAGATATGAGAACTACTCAGCTAGGGGATAATACGAGCTCTAATCCTTACTTTGCAATGCTTCTTTGGTTTCATTGGTCTGTTCTTATCCTCCATTTACATTAATCTTTCGTATTTGTCTTCCTCATTTTACTAAAGTCTGATCGGTATATATCTGGCTTTTGAATCTTATATTTGCATTTGATTATTTCATGCAGATTGCAAGGACCTTCAGGGAGAAGAAAATTCCTTGTGATGTCATATGGATGGACATTGACTACATGGACGGTTTCCGATGTTTCACATTTGCAAAGGTACTCCGTCTCTCTCTCTCTCATCCTGATATATTTGATTCTACAGGCAGTTAGTTCAAGTCAATGATATATGTCAGACAATGATCAATTCTTTTTATCTCCTAATACATTAATATTTTCATGACCAGGCATTAACTTATATGCAGTTAAAGTGTTAAACTGAGAAGAATGCTTGTTAATATTTCCTTCGTATATGAAATAGGGAAATTCTTGTCTCCCACTGATGTATTTCATTTGGTTTCTGTTCATGAAATTCCTATCAGTAACGGGGAAAGGAATTCTGTATCTTCTCCTTGAAACTCTGTAAAGAGAATTTTGTTCTCTTCTGTTAACTTTATATTCATGTCATTTCGAGCTACTTAAAGCTGTAAACTGAATCATATATCCAATTTTCCAGTTATCTGAATAGTTTTACATAGTTGAGTATTTAAGTTAGTTGTTAAGTTTACAGTTGGATGCTTCCCTCCCCTTCTCCTTCTTTGACCTTTTGTTCAACATCTATATTCACAAATAGGCATTGATTATGACTTTTATAATGCTCTTATCAAAAATGATTTTTAGAAAGTGTTTCATGTATGGAAGTGCTTGGTTTTGGTTTCTGATCTTAGATAGGCTCCGCTTCATTGACTTAGATAGGCTCCGCTTCATTGACACTGTTAGATAGTTATGTAATTAGTACTCCCTCCGTTTCAGTTTATGTGAACCTATTTCCTTTTTAAAAGAATGACCTCTTTCCTTATCTGGAAACAATTTACCAAATGATTTATAGCCACACAAAATAAAGGTGCCTTATTTTACACCACAAGATCAAAAGTCTTCTCTCTTTTCTTAAACTCCGAGCCCAGTCAAATGGGTTCACATAAATTGAAACGGAGGGAGTATGTAATTAGTCCGAGTTCCACATTGAATAGGAGTAGGATATGTATTATGTATAGTTATAAATAGAACTCATTGTATTACGATTAACCTCAATAATATATTTTTCTCCCGTGCTTTCTCACATTGTATTAGAGCTAACCTGAGAGATTCATCATTGTGCAAAAATACCAGCGATTTCGGAAAAAAAATCAGCTAACCGGAAAATTGTCCGGTGACCGCAGGTCTGTCCGGTTTATAAGTTTTTTTTTTTATCTTTGTTGTGCAAAAACCAACATCACCCTCCGGCGACCAACCCCGAAAATCATCTCCACCAGAATACCTGTCACGCGCCCTCACGCGCCGCTTACAGTGAATTTTCCACCGACATCTCCTACCAACGCGCCGAGGCATGCAAATTGTTTCGGCCACTTTTTGGCCCAACTTCTTCAGGACATGGGGAGGTGATCCCGAGCCTGTCCATACAATTTTCTTTCTAATCCGACAACCTTGGAATTTTTCGGCGAGCTACAATGTTTTCCGACGCGAACAATGTTTTCCCAGCTATTTCTTCAGTTTTCCCGCAAGAGTTATTGATTTCCACTGTTTCAAGCGAAGAACTTGATTTCCAACTCCATCTAACTAAGAGAAAAAGAGGTCTCTAGCTTAACTTGTTCTGACTTGGCATTTCAAGGTTAATCATACAACTTTTAGTCAAGAATTTGAGCAATTGGTTATAGCAAAATGGGACCCAATACTATGAATAGTTGGATGATTTCTCTACTGGATTATATTGAGTTCCCTTAGTATAAAGCATGCGAACATACATTTTCGTATATAGCTTCCGTTTTTCAAACAGGTAATAGCGTGACTTATGTCCCTCAATCTTTATCATCCGATTATTGGGTCATTGATTTATGGGCATCTGATCATATTTCTGGTAACAAATCTCGTTTCACTACTATTTCATATTCTCAATCTCTTCCAGCAGTTATAATGGCTAATGGGTCTCAAACCATGGCAACTGGAATAGGTCAAGCAAGTCCACTTTCTTTCTTACCGTTAGATTCAGTTCTTTATGTTCCCGATTGTACTTTTAATCTCATAGCCGTTAGTCGCTTAGCTAAATCACTTAAATGCGCTGTTTTATTTCTTGATGACCTTGTTTTCATACAGAAACGCAGTATCGGGCGGATCATTGGTACCTGACGTGAGTCAAATGGACTTATTACCTTATCCTTGCTAAATCACGTGGACTCAAATCTTGTCTTCCTTTAACAACTTGTTATGTTATTGATTTAGTTAATGATTCAGCCGATTTATTATATAAACGGATGGGACATCACAGTTTATCAGAACTTCAGAAAATATTACCTTGTTTATCTTACTTGTCCACTCTATTCTAGAGTGTGAGTCGTGTTAGCTCGGTTAGCATACTCGCTCCCATTTTACTTGGCGTCCGGATAATCGAGCAGACTCACCTTTCACTTTAGTCCACTCAGATGTTTGGGGTCTTAGTCGAGTCAGTCTACCTTGAGATTCTGCTACTTTGTTAGTTTCATTGATGATTATTCTAGGTGCACTTGGATATTCTTGATGAAAAATCGATCTGAGTTGTTTTCTATTTTCATACTTTCCATGCTGAAATCCAAAATCAATTTGGGGTTTCTATTCGCACCTTTCGTAGTGATAATGCCCAGAGTATTTGCCTTCTCCATTTTAGCAATTTATGAACTCTCATGGGATCATTTCATCAAACTTCTTGTCCATACACATCTCAACAAAATGGGATAGCGAAAACGAGGAATAGACATCTCATTAAGACTGCTCGTACCCTACTCATACAATCTCATGTTACATTGCGTTTTTGGGGATGTAGTTCTCACATCTTGTTATCTTATTAGTCGTATGCCATCCTCAACTCTCCAGAATCAAGTTCCATTCTCCGTGTTGTTTCCTCACTCACCCTTGTTCTCTCTTCCACCTCGTATTTTTGGGAGCATATGTTTCGTTTATAACCTTACTCCAGGAAAAGATAAGTTAGCTCCCACTGCTCTTAAGTGTGATTTCTAGGTTACTCGAGAATGCAAAAGGGGTATCGATGCTACTCACCTGACATTTAGTTGTGCCTTATGTCTACTTATGTTACCTTCTTTGAATTTCAGCCATATTTCATAGGCCCAGGTGATCACTTGGACATTTCTGAGGTGCTACCCATTCCATCTTTTGGAGATTCAGTCGCTATTTCCCCTTCACCTTCCTCCAAGGCTCCCTCACCTACAACTCCAACTCTAGTTCCAGCTCTGTCACCTATAGCTCCTTTTACATCCTCAACCACAGAAGTCCTACCCATACCAATGATTGAGGAATCTATTGTTGCTCCTCCTAGATCTCCAGCCATAGGAACACCTTTGTTGACTTATTGTCATCGTCCATGCCCAGCATCAGGCCCAACTGATTCACGCCCGGCACCTAACCCTGCTTTTAGTGTGGGCTTGTCTCCTCATAGTCCACCACATGCATTTCGGAATGGTATAGGTCCACACTTAATCCTAATCCCTATTATGTCGGTTTAAGTTATCATCGTCTGTCATCACCCCATTATGTGTTTGTATTATCTTTGTCCTTTATTTCCATCCCTAAGTTTATAAGTGAAGCATTGTTTTATCCAGGATGGCGACAAGCTATGATTGACGAGATGTCTGCTTTACATACGAGTGATACTTGGGAGCTTGTTCCTCTTCCTTCAGGTAAATCTATTATTGGTCGTCGTTGGGTGTATGCAGTCAAAGTTGGCCCAGATGGCCAGGTTGATCGACTTAAGGCTCGTCTTGTTGCCAAAGGGTATACTAAGATATTTGAGCTTGATTATATTGATACTTCCTCTCCCGTGGCTAAAATAGCACCAGTCCTAGTCTTTCTATTCCATGGTTGTTGTTCGCCATTATGGACAAGAATAGTTTTCTTCACGGTTACCTTGAGGATGAAGTTTATATGGAGCAACCACCTGATTTTGTTGCTCAGGGGGAGTTTAGTGGCCTTGTATGTTGGTTGCGCCAGTCACTCTATGGTCTAAAGTAGTCTCCTCGAGCCTGGTTTGGTAAGTTCGACACAGTTATTCAGGAGTTTGGTATGACTCGTAGAGCTAATCACTCTTTGTTTTATCGGCATTCTACTTCAAATCTCTGAATTTATTTGGTTTATGTTGATGATATTGTTATTACTGCAATAATCAGGATGGTATTACTAAGTTGGATCAGCATCTCTTTCATTACTTAGTCTAGGATTTAGGCAGACTAAAGTATTTTTGGGGTATTGAGGTCCTCAAGCTAGCTTAGGTATTGCGATCTCACAACGAAAGTATGTCTTAGACATTTTGATGAGACAGGAATGATAGGATGTAGATCTGTTGATACTGCTACGGATCCGAATTCTAAACTTCTACCGGGACAAGGGGAGTCGCTTAGCGATCCCGTAAGATATAGGCGGCTAGTTGGTAAATTAAATTATCTTACAGTGACTAGATCTGACATTTTCTTTTTTGTCAGTGTTGTGAGTCAGTGTATGAATTCTCCTTGTGATAGTTATTGGGATGCGGTTGTCCACATTCTTTGGTATATAAAATTAACTCTAGGCAAAAGATTATAGTTTGAGGATCGAGGCCATGAGAAGATCGTTGGATACTCGGATGTTGATTAGGCAGGATCACCTTCTGATCGACATTCTATGTCTGAATATTGTGTTTTAGTAGAAGGTAATTTGGTGTCTTGAAAAAGCAAGAAATAGAATGTCATTGCTCGGTCTAGTGTAGAAGCAGAATATCGGGCAATGAGTATGGCAGCATGTGAGCTAGTTTGGATCAAACAGTTGCTCAAAGAGTTGAAATTTTGTGAGATAAGCCAGATGGAACTTGTATATAATAATCAAGCTGCCAATCATATTGCATCGAATTCGGTGTTCAATGAGAACTAAACATATTGAGATTGACTGTCATTTCGTAAGAGAAAAGATACTCTCAGGAGATATTGCTACAAAGTTTGTGAAGTCTGAATGATCAGCTTGCAGATATTTTCACCAAGTCCCTCACTCGTCCTCATATTAGTTACATATGTAACAAGCTCGGTACAAATGATTTGTATGCACCGGCTTGGGGCAGAGTGTGGGATAATAATATAATTAGTATGTATTTAGTCCGAGTATATTATGTATAGTTATAAATAGGACTCATTGTATCACAATTAACATTATAATATATTTTTCTCCCGTGCTTTCTCACAGTCATTAAACTTATCTTTTCTTTATCATTTAGTTATGTTAACTTAGGTGAATCGCCTTTGTTTACTAATGTCAAAATTGACATCCTAAAATGTTTTCTGGACATTGTTGTCAGGAGAGTTTTCCAGATCCAAAGTCCCTTGTGGAAGAACTTCATCAATCAGGTTTCAAAGCAATCTGGATGCTTGATCCAGGGATTAAGTATGAAAAGGGATTTTTTGTTTATGATAGTGGTTCTGAAGCAGATGTATGGGTTCAAACAGCAGATGGGAGGCCTTTTATTGGTATGTCTTTATCCTGCAGTTTAAACTTTTATTATTGTTTGTATACATTTTCAGTTTTGTCATCTTTTTGCATTCATCTTTAGGGGAGGTGTGGCCTGGGCCTTGCGTGTTTCCCGATTTCACTCAATCGAAAGCCCGATCATGGTGGGCTAACCTAGTTAAAGATTTCATCTCAAATGGTGTGGATGGTATATGGAATGACATGAATGAACCAGCTGTTTTCAAGGTGGCCTACTGTACAACTTCAGAATACTTATTATGCTGCACTGTTTTCGTTCATTTAGTCTTTTCTGTTGCAGACAGTAACAAAGACAATGCCTGAGAGCAATATTCACAGGGGAGATCCTGAATTTGGAGGCTGCCAGAGTCATTCATATTATCACAATGTGAGCCCATTTTCCGTGTTATACATAGATGAAGTTTATACTTGAACAGCTTCGAGGAGAGTTGTACTTAATGTGCTTGCTGATGATACCCCTGCTCCTTTGCCTTTTGTAATGCAATATGCTTATAGTTGGCTTGACTGCATTTTAAGGTTTATGGCATGCTCATGGCAAGATCAACCCATGAAGGAATGAAGCTAGCTAATGGAAATAAACGCCCTTTTGTTCTCACACGTGCTGGGTTCGTGGGTAGCCAAAAGTACGCTGCTACATGGACAGGGGATAACCTTTCTACATGGGAGCACTTGCATATGAGTATCCCGATGGTTCTTCAACTGGTTAGTAGCTAAGTATGATCACTTATGCTTTTAAGTTTATATCAGATGCAGGCTTTTACGTTTTGATTTTATTTTGGGAAGTTCCTAAAGGTAACTGAACTTTTGAACTCAAAATCTGGGGAATACAGTTGGAGGTTTTGTTCTAGCAGGTTAGTAATTTAGTGGTTATCTTTGCAACTTGTGAGGTGTATTCATATGATTCACCATATTAGAAACTCAAAAGTTGTAGCTACCTGTTTCCTTTATTAGTCCTCATGGATGACCAATACCTTCGCTTCCAGAAAATCTATAGAATGTCTATCTGTAAAGCTTCAGTTTGTTACAATAAAAGATGTCTGATCTATAGAGGTTTGATCATTATGATTTAAGGTTAATGCTTACTACCAGTAAAAAGTATCAACATAATCCTTAGGATGCACAAGGCAATTTTTTTGATTAGAAACAGTTCCATCCCTGTCACAATGTTGAAACATACTCTAGTGTTGTGGTTCTTGAGGCTTTGTTACAGCTCTCAGTCCAAGCACTGGGTACAGGTATCTGTTTAAAAGCCAGGTTTTCTATCAATTAGATAAACCCACACAAGGGAAGCATGATTGCGTCCTATTTGACATGGAATGGCAAGCACTACCAATCAAATGTGTTGTATACGAATTTGTCCCTCACTGCCTGACACCAATTGTACCCGTGTCTGACACTAATCCAACTGTGTCTCTTTGTTGTTGTTATTTAATTTGTTAATATGTTTCATTTCAATTAAGCAGACTCCAACAGGGCACTGCTTCTTGCTTCTTAGGTATGCTTCAACTAAAATTTTAAGAACAAACGTGGTTTTTGCATTATGAAGGATCTACTAAAATGGAGTCTTCAATATTTTCTGTTTGACCTCGCGCTTTATCAATTAAAAAAATGGTGAAGTCTGCTAAGAGAGTAGGACAACTGATAATGTGTTTTGATGATCTTTTAGTTAATGAACTGCTCGCTTTTGTCGACTGAACTTTAAAGTTGATAAAGTATCCATGAACATGTCCTTGATATGTTATGCTATAGTAGATTATGGCTACAAAAAATGTTGCAGATATTAGTATTTAATTCCTGTCTTGGTTCCATGCCTGTGCTACTTAGGACATGGTTATTTCAATGCAAAGATGGTATATGCCATATTGCCCAATCATACAAGAACAACAACAACTACACCTCAGTTCCAAACAAGTTGGGGTCGGCTATATTAATCCTTACTTCTCTCATTTAAGCTCAAATCATGTCCTCATTAAATCAAATAAAATTAAAGTGAAAAATAAGTTAAATATTTATAAATAATAGTGATAGTAATAATAATATTATTTTTATAAGTTCTCTAGAAAGACTAAATCCTATTCCCACTAGTAGATATCACCTATATGGATCATGGCATTTATTTTCACGTGACAAAAAAAATATCTTTTGCTCTTTAGTATAGTCAAATTTCGCACAATTAATCCCCATGCATATGTGTGTGTGTTGAGTGTGTTTTACATGCATATTAAGTATGCATGCTTCATAAGTAACAGTAGCAGTTTCATTTAGCATTGTAATGGGTTGGCGCATTGTACTCTTCTGATGAGGGAAATTTTATGTTCAGGGGCTCAGTGGCCAACCACTTACTGGACCAGATATAGGTGGCTTTGCTGGAAATGCAACTCCTCGGATGTTTGGAAGGTGGATGGGTGTTGGTTCCCTGTTTCCCTTTTGCCGTGCGCATTCGGAGGCTGGCACAAATGATCATGAGCCTTGGTCATTTGGGGAAGAGGTTTTCTCTTTTCTGTAGCAATGAGTAGTCAACTATTTGAAAGTGCTGTTTTGTCAAATGACATTTAACTGTATCATATCCTCTGACTTGGTCTGAAAGATCCCATCTGATTATGTCAAATATGAAAGTTTTGCATATGTTTCAGAGTGTGAACTGGTCCCTGGAGTTTGAGTTTTCAAGTTAGGCTCATTCATTTCTTCAAGCGCGTGCACTCTCTCAATGCCTGTTATAGTTTCAATGACTAACCAAGTTCCTAAGCAATAACTATCTCAAATACTCCTGATCCTTATTCTGAAACTTCAAACATGTAGATTATAGTACCAGGTTCATGACACTGATACAATAATAGTTGGCATGTATGCTCCGGAATCGGGATACCAAAAATGTGATTCTATATCGCACTTTGATTGAATTGATGATTACAATTCTTCTCTATTTATCTCAAATTCTTTTCTAGAATATCTCTAACTAATTAATATACAAAAACTGCAATCATTCTAGAGGTACAAATTCGTGTTATTAACTCTGGGGATACAAATCTGTACAATCACTCTAACGGATTTGACTTTCTATAGCAATGTAATATATCCATTTTATTTGCATTAATTCTTACAATTTTGATGCAAGCTTAGTATGTTGGTTCTTGGAGAAAAGTGGATTTTATAACTGCATGTACATTTGAATTGTTAGCCATTGCTTTCTAGATAGCTTTGTTCAAGAATTCCATTGCTTCGTCTACTTGAATGGTATATTAAACAAAAAAAGAACGAGGAGTTGCGGACATACCCTCTTCTCCTGATAATCTTCCGTTTCTGGTTACCTCTTTTCCTGAATTCTGGGTTGATGATTGTCCTAGTTGTGCTATAGCATTCTTTTCTGTTGACAATCCCTTGCAGTCTCGTTGCTGATCTCCCTCTTTTCATATTTACTCTTGGAAATTTATGAAGATGATTACACTTGGATATGGAAAATTGTGCAGACTGGATTAATCTAGTTTCTTAAGCGTATTCAAGATAATTAACCAGAATAATAGTATACTTTTTTCATGTCTTTTCTGTATTTAAGACTTCTTATTTGATTTTGGTATAAGACATCTGATTTGACTTGGGACCTTACATCTCTAACAGTGTGAGGAAGTTTGTCGCTTAGCATTGGAGCGGCGCTACCGTCTTTTGCCACACATTTACACCCTCTTTTATTTGGCACACACGAGGGGTACACCAGTGGCCACACCTACCTTTTTTGCTGGTAAATTTCTCATCACTGATCAAAATTTTTTTAGGTCCGCAGTATATGTGCATGAAAGCATGGCTGATAGTGGACAAGATAGTCAAATTGTACAGGATTTATGCAGTTTTGGCTGGATAATCATTAGCACAGAATTTTCAAATGTTGAGTTGTCATCAGTTTAGAAATTTCTTGTTTACTTTCTGTAAAGCCCAAAAAGTAAAATATGGTCTATGGTTGCGGACTTTCTGCTAGTCACTTAATCCGAGAACAACTTAGACATTTCTAATTAAGGATTTGGTTTCTTTACGAGTTCCTTTCCCTATCAATAGTATCTAATCTATTACTGTTTGTTGAAGTGTATGTCCTTCCCATCTAAAAGTTTAAGCTATTAGAAAAAACACACTTTTATTTACTTAATTATGTCTTCAATATGCCCCCTCACGTGCGGGCTTGATTCTTTTTTATGAGCCAAGTACGTGGATTTTTTTTTGATATTGGGTGGCGGTGAGCCTCAAACCTAGGACCTCTTCCTGCTCTGATACCATGTTGAAGTGTGTGACCATCTTATCTACAAACTTAAGCTATTATAGAGAACACACTTTTATTTACTTAATTATCTTTTCAACATTGCTTAAATTGAACAACATCAATTTCGTGGTAATTAGTCGCTTACTCTTGCAGATCCAAAAGACCCTGAGTTAAGGAAACACGAGAACTCGTTTTTGCTGGGACCGATTCTTATATATGCAAGGTTTAATTCTTTTTCTTCAATGATGCATTAGTAGGTGATTGTAGAACTCTGTGTAGGCGGTTTCTTTGTGTGCATTCTACAGTATACGCATTGTTAAGATTCCTAATGTCCAACAATCAACTTTGAAGATAACTGTCTTTCTCATGAGATGAGAAAAGATTAAGCATATCTTTTGGTTTTATCATTTTAATCCAAAAAAGTAGATTAAGGGGGCAAAAAAAAATGTTTTGCTGGTTCCACTAGGTGGCTATGTCAACTTAGGTACTAGTCAAAGGAGAAAAAAGGGCAGTTTATATTATGGTCAGAAAACAGTTAAGATATTATATATTCGGCTCTGTAGTAAATAAATAATACAGGCTATTATGGTTTAAATTTTGCTCTACTAATGTAAGCCTAAAAGGCAATTTCTTTTACCCTTTGGCAAGTGTTCGGTAGCAGGTTTTAGAGACAATACGAACATTATCATGCAAAACCTCTTTCTTTCATGCAACATAGTTATCTATTTGTGAAAATTGATTTCAGAGATTTGCGTATCATCCAATAATCTGATGGATTAATCTTCGTTTTTCACTTCCCAAATGACCTCCCTCAAGCACCTCCACATTCATGAGGCAGTTGGCATGCATAGAGGTGACTGACATAGAAGTGAGAACGCGATATTGCTAACTGATGACCCTTTATGATGCAGTTGAGATAGATGGAGATATTTGCCTCATTTCGCCTTAACCTGATCCACGTTTACGTCCTTATCTTTGTTGAGCCCCACATCGACAAAGAAGGGGATGTGTGGTGTCCTTAATGGATTTGGGCAATCCTCACCTCTTGAGCTAGCTTTTGAGGTTGAGTTAGGCCCAAGGTTCATTTATCAATCTTCATATTTTTTGGATCAGTGTGGATGGTTTAATCTGTCCCGTGCATGCATATACTAATGTATGTTGTACGTGAGCAGCACTCAGCGTGGTGAGGAATTGGGTACAATTCAGCACAAGCTACCAAAAGGCACATGGTTGAGTTTCGACTTTGAAGATTTACATCCGGTATTTATTCTTGGGAACTGGACACATAGTACCACTTTATGGATTATCAGTACTTTAATTTACTTTTTATTATCTTTGTTCTTGTTCCTCCCAAAATTTTAGGATTTGCCTGCATTATATTTGCTTGGTGGATCAATCATCCCTGTCGGACCACTTTATCAGCATGTGGGTCAAGCTAATCCTAGTGATGATTTAACATTACTCGTCGCCTTGGATGAAAATGGTAAATTTCTATCTTTTGGGTTATACTAATGTAGTTGGCTTCCATTTTTTTGGGGGGGGGGGGGGGGGGTGGGTGTTATGGTTAGCTAACTTTAGTTGGTTTAGCAATTATCAGGGATCAATAAGAAATTATTTTATTTGAAATTTAAGAGCGAAACGGGACAACTTTTCCATAATGGATGCCTACGTTAATCTGATTTTGGCACATGTTCTAGAATTAGTTGTGGTCACTGTAGAGTGTATAGTGTGGTATGGAGTATTTATTTCTTTCTTCCCGATTCCTCCTGTTTCTTGATCGTAAGATACTTCGCTGATGTGAGGAATTCCGTGTGTGCCAATGAAGATTGCTTCCAATGATACAGGAAATAAAAAATGCTGTCATCTGGGTAGCACACATGTGTGTACCTATATTAATGATATCTTGTTAAAACAGGTATGCAACTTTGATAGTGTAGTGAATTGGGCTGATGCACCAATATGTCCTTGATAAAAGGAAAGGATTCATGAAGTTATCATGAGATGGCGGGTCTTAATTCAGTAAAGGTCAATAAAGATAGGCTAGCAGGGCTAGGAAGAATGAATTTTTTGTGGTACATTCTAGGATATGTTATCCCGAATAATAATGACAGAGCTAGGACACTGGTGGAACTTGGGGGATAAAGGGAAGAGTGCACTGACATTGGAATTGGCGTATTCAAGCAAAGAGAAAGACTTTAGACTTCTCAGTGACTCTTTTGCTTTCTCCTGTATGTTTTTGTTTTCTGCTCTATGCATCTATTCTTTTACAAGTTTAATGGTAGTTAATTTAGTACTTTCTCTTGATCGTGGGATCATTGGCGCATTGTACAACAACGGTGACGAGAAGCAGTGAAAGGGAAAAGAGTTCTTTGGCAGCTATAGCACTCAGCATCGCTCATATTTTTACAATTTCAGGTAAAGCTGAAGGTCTTCTATTCGAAGATGCTGGTGATGGATATGAATATAGTGAAGGTGGATACCTTTTGACAACATATGTCGCTGAGCTTCAGTCTTCTGTTGTTACTGTGCGAATCTCCAAAACAGAAGGAAAATGGAAAAGGCCAAACCGCCGGTTGCATGTCAGGATATTGCTTGGTAAAGGTGCTATGGTATGTTTCCTCCTGCCTCACATATATTAGCTTTAGGAAAAAAGAGAGACCATTTAAGATAGACATGTTTAATTGGTGATTGTTTGCTATGGTTCCCCTAATCCAGCTTGAAGCTTGGGGTTCTGATGGAGAGATTGTACAAGTAGCAGTGCCATCAGAAACTGATGTATCCAATTTGGTTTCTGCAAGTGAAGAGAAGTACAGAAATCGTCTGGGTAAACCTGCTCTTCCACGTGTCCTGCTTTGCTTATTTAGTTTTTTCTCTAACTTACTGCATAACTCTTTCTTGGATTTGCATCACACGTAGATATCTCATCAAATTAAATGACATATGTGCAGAACTTATTTCACAACATCCAATCTTAGGTATGTTTAAAAGAAGTACTCAAGTCAGACAGCTACACCCGCTGGAAACTCCCTGTGGTTAATGTTCAACGCAACCCAGCATGTCTTAAAACTTCTATTTAATTCTTTAACGACAACACTGGCATCAACCATTTTTGGTGCTTCGACTGTGCTGGATGCAGATGCTTAGAGAATACTACAGTATTTCTACTTTTATTAAAATTCTTTTTTACGTATAAAGATAAAAGATTCTGAATTATAGAGATAATTATTAGGGCCCATTTCAATTAAAGAGCATGATTTGGTAAAATGTTTTCCAAATTCTTTTAATGTATCACCCATAGATATCTGAAACAGCTACCAACTTAAGGGTACATATTTAATATCTCTCTTATTGGAAAAAAACGTATTTTAATTGCTGATCGAAAATTCTACATTTCTTCTGGCTGCCGCTGTTTGTAATCAAATAGATTTGGTGATTGGGCCAGCCTTTAATGAGTAAATCTTGAAAACATAGAGTCTCGGAGGAGGGTAGAAGGGAAAATCCTTTGCAGGTCTGCCATTTTTCATTTTTTTCAGGGCAGTGCGGTTAGAATTATGTGAGGATATTTTTTGAAAACACTACATGGGACCTCTTTATCAGCTGTTGGATGTAGTGTGTTCTGTATCGACGATAACTAAATAGCTGGTTTTTACAATTATCATGCCTTACAGATTTGGAGAGGAATTGGGTTTCTTACTTTTGATGTCTGTTTTATGTCTACCAATTCTATGCCATCTTATCCTTTTTACTTCAACTTCTTTCCATGCAAGTAGTTTTTTTTGTTTCAAAATTTAAAGAAAGTGTTGGTTCTTGTTGAAAATTAATTGCAGAAAGTGCTAAACGTATACCAGAAGTGGAGACTGTCTCTGGACACAAGGGAGTAGAACTTTCAAGGACCCCCATTGTTCTGAAGAGTGGTGATTGGGAGCTGCAAGTGGTTCCTTGGATAGGTGGTAGAATCCTTTCTATGAACCATATTCCTTCAGGTATTGTGAGCTCCATAGTTATTTTTTCCTTCAGTAATTCGATAACCTTTCACTTTCTTTGCATTTTCGCTGGTATTCGTCAAGCTTATTCATGTGCATTTATTGTAAGTGTCCCTTTATTTGAAACATCAGTGGATCTGTAACCTGACAAATGCTGGACACTGCTTAAATGGGTGATGTTAAATATCCTGGGAAGGTTCTTTTAGTCGTCCCAAATGACCATTTAATCAGAATCTAAGCTAAACATGCTCACTTATTGTCTCTTGATACTACCAACCATTCATTTATCTAGACTCTTTTCAACAACTGGCACTTAAGGATTTTGATTTCATTGTAAACTGGTACAGTTAATCAACATATAATCTTTTGCTTATCTGAACAGTGAGTCCTTCTTCAGTTATTCATTCGACAAAGTTTGAATTGAGAAATGGTGTTTCCATCTTCTGATCTAATAAAAGAGACTTTATCTGTTAAACATTTTTTATCCTTTGTTTTGCTATAGGGAGAATTGTTGTCTGAGCTCTTATCTGTTTCTCTGCTCTGTACTTTGCATCTCTGTCCATCTAAATTGCTCCCCTGTTCTGCTCATCTTTTGGAAACCTATAAGCTTCGGTAAAGTACTGATAACAGCAGAAATGTTGAATATATATACTGTCTTATTCATCTATTTTCCCTGTAACAGGAACTCAATGGCTTCATAGCCGAGTGGAAATAAATGGGTACGAAGAATATAGTGGCCGTGAATACAGATCACCTGGATGTACTGAGGGGTATTCAGTTATTGAGTAAGTAAATAAGAAGTTCCTCATTCTAGCATATGTTTCAAATAGTTTCTATTTGCTACATAGAGAAAAGAAATTAGTATTAGTCAAGTTCTAGTATTGACGGGGATTTCATTATTCACTGATCAAAAATGGAAAACTGAAAATGCTGCATGTGTGAATTCAACTTTCCTATTTTCATTGAAGAAAATGGTACTTAAATCTTTTGCAATTCAATTATAAGGGAGACTTTATCTCCTCACTTGATAGAAAGTTGTGCATATCTCTGCGGTCCGAAGGAAAGAAAAGTAAGTGTAGCTGAACTTCAAAATTAACAGCTCCAAAATGTGAAAGCAACGAAAAGCATGAGATAAATTGACCTGAAATCTGGGTAAGGTGAAGTTTTCTCTTATACTTCCCATTTGAAACGTAAAAGAGAAAAACCAGCAGCCTTGTAGGGTCAACTTCTTTTTGTATATCCTGGAATGGTTTACTCATCTCATAGTGAAACTAGGTTTGAAAATTGAATTTTATGTGGGTATAAGTAGAAATGGATTTCTGATGTGGAAACAGGAAAAGAAAATTCAACTATAATTTTTATACATAGTATGATTAATCTGTGAACGAATTGTTTTGATTGTTAAAACTTCTCAACCGGCTATGTGTGGAATCAATCATCAGAGAGTGTCTTATATTAGGTAATGAAATTTTGCTGGATTCCTATCGACTCAAATCCAGGAGATATTACGACAACTTTTTTAAATATCCTGGTAGTGATTTTCCTTGGTCACATTCTTATAGAATTTGGTGTTACTGTTTTAAATATCAAGAAGGGTCAAATGTTTGGCTTCTGATATGTTAATAAACTTAAGGTGAAAATATGGATTTGAATTGGGTAATGTTGGGTACCAGTGGTAGTTTCGAGCTATTTATCTGGAAAACATACTTGGAAAAATTGATTATGTATTTCACGTAGAGAGAGGGACATATATTTCTCAAAATTGTACCCGATGCATGTTAGAACCTTCTTGATTTCTGTTCCAACTCATAATGCAGTTCAATTTGGTCTTTTATGGTAATTCTTCAATTATGGAAATTTTCTTTCCTGATTTGCTTAATAGTAAATTTAGAATTTTGATTACACTATTGTCTATTCTACCCGTAAGGGGACTTTTTCTTCTCTGTTATTCACTGTCCAAATTCCTCCTGTTTCATAGACGGGATCTGGAACAGGAAGGGGAGTTGGAGTCTCTTAGGCTGGAAGGTGATATTGGGGGAGGAGTAGTTATGGAACGATACATATCCTTGCCAAAAGACAACTCCAAGGTTTTCCGCATTGATTCTGCAAGTGTAGCTCGCGGAGTTGGTGCTGGTTCTGGAGGATTTTCTAGGTTTGCTCTGTCCTACATCTTATTACTGAAAACTACTTGTAGGATCTCTTAAACCCACCTGTTGAAATATTGATTTTCTTACTGTTGCTGCATAGTTGCAAACATGTAGGAATCAGGGCTCCCCATGGATTGACCCAGCCCATATTGGGCGATAAATAAGTCACCTGCCAACAGTAAAAGTTGTGATCTAGAATAATCTTGATCTTAAAGTTAAGGCTATATATCGAACTTGCAAGACCCCTAAAAAGGCATACCCTCGATATAGAAGCCGAAACTACTTCACTCGGGGACTAAAAGCCTCTGTTTCAAACACAAATGACTACAATCATAAGGCTGTACCAGCCAAACTAACGTGACACAGGGACGCCCAATCGTCGCTATAAAATCAAGGCCTTCAATTAATTTGAAAAAACTTCGAAATAATCGATTAAACATTCTACCGCTGATATAGGCAAAAGAGTTTCGACTATGCCAGCTCTTAACTATATGCTTCGAGATACTCGTCCATCGAGCCAAACCTCCCGAGGAAAACGATCCTTGCCATATAATGTATCAAAATCAAGGTTTTTTTCAAACCATCGAGGAGTCAGTTTTGGTTTGTCAACAGTCCATTTAGATAAAATTCGAATGATTGTTTAAAATATTTGCCTATTACAAACTAAAATGAAATCTGCATTGGTATATCCAAAATTGAGCTTACTTTTTCTTTGTGAAACGTCCCAAAGTGATGCCTAGTTTTATGGCAAAAACCTGATTTTACCTTCTTTGTACAACCTTTTCCCCATTCTATCCAAAATATAGAAATAGAGAGAGTAACTGATGTCTTATTCAATACTAGGTGTTAAATAATTACATTCTTGACTATCATGCAATAGGATATTCGGTATACATGGTGTACTGCTGTTAATGTAAATAATTTGTGACTGAATAAGCATAATTCGGATGTAACAACATAATATTCACAAATATAGCATCTCTATTCTTAGAATAAAATAGTGGGAATTTAATTAAACATTAAGAACATAAAATATGTAGAGAGAACATAGCTTTATTTACAAAATAGATGCATAGAAACTACCCTTGTTCTGAATGCTGGTGAAGGAATGTGTTTCTCTACTATTGTTTCCAACTTCTTGTGAGACCTTCATAATTTTCCTGAACTTCCAATAATATTCTATAAACGTGTTTTATATGTCGTGACGTGACCTTTGCAAAAGATTCTTACTTTATTTCAGTTTTTGTATAAAAAGAATTGCAAATTATCAAGCTGATTGAACTGTACTATTACCAGTTTCATTTAACTTTGTGCCTGTTAAAACTATCTCTACCCATTTAGCCTTGATAAGAACCTGCTGAGTTCAGGTTGTGCTACGTATTGCGTCATATGGGGGCACAACTGATGCCTGGATCGAAATACTCTTGTCTAAAAACCTAATATGCAATTCTACCAAGATCACACCTTTTGTGCTTCAGGTGAAGCTATTTGACCTTTTGTTTGGGATATCAAGTCATCGAAAGCTTTTGTTCTGCAGATACACCAATTTTATCTAGTCTTTCTCCACGAAGTCATTTTAGGCATGCCAACTAATACAGTATTGAGATATCATTGTTATCATGTTGTGCATTTTTTGCATCCGTATAATTTATCATCTAATCAGGAAAGCCTGGTTACAAGCTGTATATATAAGAGGTTTTAACATTCATTCTGTCCAAAAATAATTATTTTGTCGGTTAATTTTCTTGTTTCTGGATGGTCATGTTTATAATAGCTGGTTGAAAGGTGCTTGCACTCTCTCTCTCTCTCTCTCTCCCCCTGCTTTATATGGTGTAGAGCCTCAGTTTAATTCATTCCCTCTTCTCTTATTTCTGATGGCTTTTGGCATCTCAATACTTTTTTTTGGCTTTGATAGGCTTGTGTGCTTGCGTGTGCATCCAATGTTCTCGTTGTTGCACCCAACAGAATCATATGTGTCCTTTACCTCCATCAATGGGTCCAAGCATGAACTTTGGCCAGAATCCGGAGAACAAGTGTTTGAAGGAGATCTTCGCCCAAAGGGTACGTTGTACTCTTTTCTTTTGCTCACCTGGACAGTGTTTCTTTATTTTTATTACACACATATTTGTAGTGTTTATATCTCTCTAAAAGAACTGCTGTTGCCTGATTAGAGGATACATTTTCTGCGCCAAACCATATCATCTTTTAAAAGCACAGCAGGAAGTAAAAGTAGATTATAGTGTACTGCCAGAACTAGGTTGTGATCTATGCATGTCAGTATATGTAAATTTCCATGAGACTGGACTGAGTTTTGTATTAGTAAGATACCTTAGAAAGTAGGGGCGGATTTATAGGCAAAATTATGGGGCATGTGAACCCATGGCCTTGCCGCAAAATTAGATATTTTATGTTCATATTTTCTAAAATTGGTATAATATTAATTGCTGGCACCCACGCTCCAAGAAGGTTGAATGGTGCACTTGGCTGAAGGTTGAGTTATTTACCAAGAGGAATAGGGATCAATTCCCACTTAATAAATTTTTCTATCCTTTTTTTATTAGTGCACGCATGTACTAGAAATTCTAAATCTACCTATCTTAGTAAGACTAGTAAATTCAGCTGGCATTGCTTCTTAGGGGAGTAGTTAGTAAGATGGGACTGAAAGAATAGTCAATAGAAAAGACAAATTGGGAGCTAACTGTTTTCAAGATTCCAAATGAAGGGAAGTGCAAAAGTTGTGCAAGTTACGGTTAATGTTCCAGTAAGCAACTTGTTCCCTCTTTTTCAGTTTCATCTATTTAAACTTTAGGTGAGAGCTAGAGGAATATATTAGAAGGGACACAGAAATACATTACCCTGGTTTATTCAGACACCTTGAGTAGTAGGCACTAAAAGCTTAATGGAATGTCATTTATCAAATAGGAAAAGAAAATGTTTATGGATCTCCTGCAAATATTTGAAACGACTACATCCTTTCTCAAAATATATGCTGAAAAATACCAATTTGAGTAATGGATTTAGCTGTGATGTTCGATATGAGTTGCTTTCTTGCATCATCTATTTGCACGTTCACCTACTTAGCCCAATTTCTATTCTTGCCATGGCGGTAAATTTTTTATAAATATCCCGGTCAGCTCGCAAGCACCTTGACTTCCATCCGATATATGCTATCTCCCACCAGCACAGATGGGAAACTCTGATCAGATGAGGAGGAATCACCTAGGGATTTTTGTCTCTGCTGTGATAAAACCAATGGTCTCCCATGATTTTCACCCACTTTACCAAGACACGCTTGGGTGCTGCCACGGTGGTAATCTATTCGGTGTTCATGTTGATGTCTTTTAATTGTGAATTCTTTTTCAGGTGAATGGATGCTTGTTGATAGAAGTCTTGGTCTGAGATTAATCAACCGGTTTAATATTGATCAAGTATACAAATGTATGGTGCATTGGGGTACAAGAACAGTGAATTTAGAGCTCTGGTCCGAAGAGAGGCCCGTCTCCAAGGAATCGCCTCTTAAAATATCTCACGAGTACGAAGTGCAAAAGATAGCCTAAAGCTCTCACCTGCATTTAAAACTTGTCAGACACATGACTGAGTAGTTCAATGTGCTCGTTCTGCATTTTCTGGGCTTGAAGAACAATTCACTAGCTATGTAGATGGAATAAAGACAGTAAAATTGACTCGACATCATCCTCACCTTCCTCCTGCTTATCATTGGCAGTCTGTTTAGGGTTTCGAACTCAATGATCCAACTAAACACGACTAAATAGAGTTTTCCTATATAATCCTGGAGTGTCATTAGTTTCGGTATGTGGACCAAATAATGCAAGCCTCTCGCTACAGTTTGACAATTTCACTAGCTACGTAAATGTCATAATGACAATTAAAAGCCTCCTAACTTTGCATTCAATCGTGGAGGGTATGAAGCGAAAATTCCAATCTTGATGCTACTTGTAGAAAGGGGACCAACCATTAGTTTCTACTTTTTTTCTTGCTCTTATCATTCTGGAAAATGGAAATTACTCTTGATGCTATTGAAGCAAGGCTTGAAGTGAAGAACGTTACCACATTAAATGATTAAGTAATTGCGAAACAAGGTCTCAAAGAAAAATAAGCAGAATTCAGGTGTAAATAACAAAGTCCAAGATCATGTCTTTCTTCTCCTAAATAAAACTTCTGTATTTATATTTTTCCCTCATTGTCTATACAACTTATACTGGGTTTGGGTTGTTGTTGTTGTTTACTCTTAATGCAGGTATGCGTACACACTATCCTTTCCATATCTCAAGTGGGATTATATATGCTAATAAAGTCAACCCACGTGAAAGTAGCAATACCAAACAAGTCAAGTTGGTGAACTGAACCAAAAAGTTAAGCAACTAATAAAAGCCTATTACTTCCCCTTATGCATTCATAACCACCCTACTCCAACCCCATTACTTTAATCCAGTTCTTGAATTGTACACTCAAGTCCACTTCCATATATTTTATCACAAAAAGAAGTGTATCTTATATATGACACTGCCAAAAACAGCCAGTTTCCTTTGTAGAGAATATGGTTAAAGGGCCCTCTCCATTAGTCCCTCTGCTTCTTGTACTCAGTCTAGGATTACTCCTCCATGGCCAAAGCATAACTGACAGATTCTCATTAGCCCTTGATGTAGAAGATGTAAACTTTACTTTTTATTTTTTTGTTCCTCTTCTAGCCATTTTCTTTGTATACTATACTACTCAATCAGTCATAATATCTCTTGCTGTTATTCTACTAACTTACACCGTCTTCAAAATCCTTCTTGGTCCTCTTTTACTGGTGGCATTACTATGTCTGGCAAGTATTTATGCACCTTCTCTTCAAGGCTACAATTACCAGCCGACCCGAGTTTATCGGACGAGAGATGGAGACGAGTTTAGGAAATGGGGATTGCTGTTTCTTATTTTGATCTTCTTGGCTTTTCAAGTGATGCTTTCCGTTGCAGAAGGTAATGAATGGGCAGTCGCCATGCTTGCTTTGGCTATTTTCTTCTTATTTAACTTCTCTAGTGACTAAGTCTCGGTAGATATATAGAGTTATTCGGTACTTGTGCAGTAATGAGTAGTCGAGCTCCGTAAATTGACAAAATAGTTATTAAAAAGAAAAAGAGAAAGACAACTTTTCTAGTGACTAAATGTCACGTGTATGTAGTAGTAATAGTTGATGTTTATATTTTCTGAGAATAACAAAAAAATGATCAGAAATACAGCTATTCAAAGGTCTCTCTATAATTGTTGATCAGTCGTCAGGTACTTGCATTGTTTTCTCAGTCTTCGAAAAGGATTTTTGGAGATGAAGGTGATGTGTAAAATATACCATGTTGTACTCTTTTCCCCTCATTTTTTGGGGAAATCATTTAGCTGATGTTGTGGGAAAGAAATTTTTTATTATATTAAAATCGTTAAGCTTTTCTATTTTGTGTTGTTTTTAAGCTGTTGACCATAAAGCTAATTAAGCTCTGAACTTGCATCTCCAGAAAGTAAAATTAACCACGGTATCGGCTCCCTTGTTTCAAGGATTTTTGGTAATTAGTCTATGGATAGTGTTTGGCTAAAAAGTTATGCAAATACTTAAATAGCTCTAAAACAATCAAAAATAATATGGGTTAATCGGAATCAAGAGTAATATGGATTAGAGAGTATAGTATGATCGAGCTTTGTGATTATAGTGTAAATAATTCGAGATATAAGAACAGTAAGACAACTAGTTAGCCTTGCATAAGAGAGAAAGATAGATAGTCTGATAGAGATATAGAGAGAGAGTTGTATATTTCCAATAGCAAAATACACATCCCTCTTCACAAAGGGAAGGTCCCCTTTATATACTAAGGGACCTTCCTCGAAAAATCAAAGAAAAGTACAAGGGTTGGTGGCCTGAGTGTACGAGTGTCAAAGCTCGAAACGACGTCGCAGTGAGTCACGTCACTGGGTCCATCCACTAACTAAGGTCGACTTTACTCAAGTCGACCTAAATTAGGCTGCTCTCTTTACTGAGGACGTACGTAGATATCGTAGGAACCAAGGGAACCAAATTTGCCCAATACAGATAGTTCCTCCGTTTGTTGGGGACGTAGTCGAGAGACGTCTTCAACGAACGGACATATATGCTCAATGTTTCTGGAAATTTGGCCGTTCTTGTGAATATTGCCGGAAAGGACATGCTCACATGTGAAGATGTTGTGCCGTTGACATATTACCCTTTTTGGGGGCTCCTTTTTAAGATGACATCATCGATCACGTGCGTGATCATTACCTTTGCTCCAGAGACAGTTCATGCCATGACGTGACGTTTGGGTTTCCTGCGCGGGTTTTTGAGTCATGCCATTCGATTTTCGTGTACCCTTTCTTACAAATAGAGGGAAAGTTGAACTTGATCCATCTTTCGAACTTTTTCTGAGAGTATTTCCTCAATCTTTTCTTTATCTTTTTCTGGTGCTCGTTGCTCTTTGTTTTCTGAAACCCTCGTTCTTAGGAATCGAACCCGCGACCAGAACCGCCTTTTTCTCATCACCTCCGTTATGGCTAACGTCGTCATGATGATACCAGGAGCAAGAATGATGCTCCCTCTACGGCTTCGTCATCCTCCGATGATGGGGGGCCTAGGAAGTTCTCGTTCCTTTATCAATGACTAACTTGCTCCCATTGGATATGAATACAAGGAAAGACTTTAAAAACAAGTGTAAACTCCCTCCTTGGGAACACAATGATCTGACGCCGTCTCACTTGGCTGCTCTCAGGGAGTCGTATGATATTCCTGACTATGTTGAGATGGCCCCTGCCGGGATGAGCTATGCTAATGTGAACAAACCCAGGTACTGTGCATTTTACGAATACGTCTTTAGAATTAGGTATAGCCTCCCGCTTTACCCTTTGGAGGAAGAGCTCTGTTGCTAGTACAGGGCGTGTCCGGCCCAACTCACTCCGTTCGCGTTGAAGATGTGTAGGATCCTTACCACCTATGCAGTGAAGGCAGAGAAAGAGGTTACTGTTCATCACCTCCTATAAATGTTCGGTGCGAGCTTTATGAGAGGCTCGATGCTCCAGTTAAAGAGTCGGGGCAAGAGGAGCTTTGTGTCGCAAGTGGACGACAAGGCCAACCGCAAATTTTGGAAGAGATTTTTCTATGTGCGTACCGAGCATCTTGTGTCCAACCCTGAAGGGTTTCCAAAGGTGTGGAACGATGCATGTAAGTATTACTGTGCGTAACTTTTACTACGACAACCTTACTTTGTTGGTTTTCACTGTCGTAAATTTCCCTTTGCCTTCATGCAGTGACAGCTCGCCCTCCTCGAAGGGTTGACGACATTAGGTCGTGGGTGCAAACTTTGATACCGTTTTCAGAAGAATGCCGTTCCTGGCCTGAATTCCTTAGGCTTTACGGCCCGACAAGTAATGACCTTGCCTAATTTTTCCTTCTGTTATAGTTTGGGGGTTCCCCGTAATTTTCTTGCCCGTCTCATACATGCTTTGATAGGTCGAGACGCCCTAAGAAGGCGCAGAAGAAGAAGAAAAAGAAGAAAATTATGCTCGGCCCTTCTAAAGCAGTATCTAACATCGAGGAGGATATGATCCTTGTTGGAACGTCTAGAGGCAACATTTCACCTCCCTCAAGACAAGAGGTTGCATTAGAGGCGGTACCAGAGCTAGCGTCTGAGCAATGCTTGGAGCCATACTTAAAACGACGCCTATGAAGATACCGACGGTTGTTCCTGAGGCCTTTCTTGGGGTTTCCCCCATAGGGACGACCACTGCCGAAGCGACTCCATCTGACCCCTTCCTGTATCCTATGGAGGGGGACCGTGAAGAGGATGAGACATTGGAGAGGATGAAGCATCGAATTCTTACCAGCAAGGCTGTGGTCAGTCAGACTGGGAAGGTTAAGCCATCCCGTACTGAATCTAGGCCAGTCTTTATGGTCGAGGCCTCCGCTCGGGAAGGTCTTCCCTTAGAAGGGAGGCCACGACAAGAAAGAGCAAAAGCGTGGACGTGGCAGGCCCGCAGGTTTCGACAGAGGATGTGGGCAGAGAAGGCGGGTCTTTGGACCAAGTGGAGATGGTGGCCGGCCAGTCTTCCCATCGCATAGTGATTCCAAGCCACAACAACTTGTTGGAGAATTGCAAGGAGGCGGCCGTCAGTATAGCACTTTTGTGTGTCGGTGCTGAGCGTGCGACCCTGGCGGAACTCAGCGACAAGGTCTTAGCCATATAAAAATGATAGCCGTAGCCTGATGGCCTTAGCCATGTAAAAATGATGGCCGTAGCCGTATAACAATGATGGCCGTAGCCTGATGGCCTTAGCCATGTAAAAATGATGGCCTTAGCCCTATAAAAATGATGGCCGTATCCTGATGACCTTATCCATGTAAAAATGATGGCCGTAACCGTATAAAAATGATGGTCGTAGTCTGATGGCCTTAGCCATGTAAAAATGATGGCCGTAGCCATATAAAAATGATGGCCGTAGACTGATGGCCTTCGCCATGTAAAAATGATGGCCGTAGCCGTATAAAAATGATGGCTGTAGTCTGATGGCCTTAGCCATGTAAAAATGATGGTCGTGGCCTTTTCATTCATTTGGAGATGGCCATAGCCTTTTCATTCATTTGGAGATGGCCGTAGCGTTTTTATTCATTTGGAGATAGCCGTAGCCTTTTCATTCATTTGGAGATGGCCGTAGCCTTTTCATTCATTTGGAGATGGCCGTAGCCTTTTCATTCATTTGGAGATGGCCGTAGCCTTTTCATTCATTTGGAGATGGCCGTAGCCTTTTCATTCTTTTGGAGATGGCCGTAGCCTTTCTATATATCTGGAGATGGCCGTAGCCTTTCAATACATCTGGAGATGGCCGTAACCTTTCTATACATCTGGAGATGACACTAATCTAGTCCCTGTATCATGTCGGGCTTGGAGAGTACACGGATAGGCGAACATGATGCACTTGTGTTGCAAACATCTCCAGGTGACCCCTTTGCCGCCTCGTTAAAAACCTTCCCGAGAAAACCCAATTGGGACAAAACCCGGGTAAGGGAAAAAGAGTACGACTCAGGTGACACCTTTTTAGAAGTGGAAATGTTTGAGGTGAGCGAAGTTCCAGTTGTTCTGGAGTATCTTTCCTTCCATTGTCTCTATCTTGAATGCTTCTTTCCCGGCCGCCACCGTGATCTTGTAGGGTCCATCCAGTTTGTGCCCAATTTCCTTCACTTGGGTATTTTGAGGCCAAAGTCTTGGCTTTGAGGACATAGTACCCTACTTTGAGTGGCCTTATTTTTGCCCTATTGTTGTAATATCTTTCGACTTGTTATTTTTGGGCTACCATCCTGATGTGGGCCATTTCTCTTCTTTCTTTGGCTTCATCAAGATCTTGGAGTCTTCTGATGTCGTTTTCAGTTTTGCTGGTGTGTGAATATCTTAGGCTGGGTTCGCCTACTTCAACGGGTATGACCGCGTCGGTTCCATAAACCAGTGAGTAAGGGGTTTCCCTGGTGCTGGACTCGAGTGTGGTTTTGTGCGCCCACAAGACTTCGTGTAGTAATTCGAGCCATAACCCCTTGGCATCTTCGAGCTTCTTTTTTAATATGTTTAAGATTGTTTTGTTGGAGGATTCCGCTTGGCCGTTGGCGGCGGGGTGGTATGGCGTGGATAATATCCCTTTGATGCGCCATTTCTCGAAGAACTTGGTTGTTTTCTGACCGATGAACTGGCGCCGTTGTCGCAGCTGATTTCTTTGGGGATGTCAAAGCGGCATATGATATTTCTCCATATGAAGGTGATGACCTCTTGTTCGCGTATTTGTGCGCACGCACCTGCTTCCATCCACTTGGAGAAATATTCAGTTTAAACAAGTAAAAATCGTACCTTTCCTCGTCCTGCGGGTAGCGGGCCGACTATATCCATTCCCCACTTGATGAACGGCCAGGGGGAGGAGACGGAATGGAGGGGTTCTCCTGGTTGGTGTATCATTGGGGTGTACTTTTGGCATTGCTCGCATCGGCAGACATATTCAGCTACCTCTTTCTTCATGGTGGCCAGTAGTAGCCGTCGCGTATGATGCATCGCACAAGGGCGCGATTGCCAATGTGGGCGCCAAAATGGCCTTCATGTACTTCTTCGAGTACTGGCCTTGTTTGTTGCGGCCCTAAGCACTTGGCTAAGGGGCCACCGAACATCCTTTTATAAAGGTTGTTGTTGATCATGCAGTATCGGGCGGCCTGTATGCGAAGCATTTTTGCCTCCTTTTTATCGGGGGTAGTGTTCCATCCCCCAAATAAGATATGAACTGGTTGCGCTTGTCCCAAGTCAGGTTTAAGGAAAGTACCTCGGTGCGATCAATGGCTGAGTGGTGGAGTGTGACCACACTTTCTTTGTTGATATTTTTGGTGGCGGCGGCCAACTTTGCCAGGCCGTCTGCTTTGATGTTCCGGGCTCTCAGAATTTGTTCGAAGCGACATTCGTTGAATGTGGCCATTAGTTTGCGCATTTCTGCCTAGTACTTTTGCAGCCTTTGCTATTTGATTTGGTAAATCCCAGTGACTTGGTTTACCACGAGTTGGGAGTCACAGTGGAGGAGTATTCGGCGAGCCCCATACTTGGCAGCCAGTTTCATGCCTGCAATAATGGCCTCGTACTCGGCCTCGTTGTTTGTATTTTTCGGTCATCGTATGGACTGGCGAATTGTTTCGCTCGTGGGGACCTCAAGAACGAGTCCCAACCCTGATCCCGATGCATTGGCGGTGCCATCCGTATAAAGGACCCATAAGTCATTTTCAGAGGATGCGCGTTGTGCCTCGAGTTCTGACTTTGGCAGGACTTCTGCGCAGAAGTCGGCGATAAAGTCATCTAGGACCTGCGACTTGATGGTGGTCCTTGGAAGGTACGTGATATCATGCTCGCTGAGCTCAACGGCCCATCTGGCGAGTCGCCCTGAGAGTTTGAGTTTGTGTAGGGCGCTTTTTAAAGGGAAGGTCGTTACTAACCTTACGTGATGGCATTGGAAATAGGGTCGTAGCTTTCGTGAAGCTACTACGAGTGCCAATGCTAGCCTCTCTAGGTGAGGGTACCGGGTATCGGCATCCACCAACGTTTTGCTAATATAATAAATAGGAGATTGCGTACCTTTATTTTCGCGCACTAGCACGGCGCTGACTGCGACTTCTGATACGGCCAAATATACCAACAACGGCTCGCCTGGGTTGGCTTGCACTAGTGGGGGTGGTGATGACAAATATTCTTTCAAGTTCTTCAGGGCCTCTACACATTCTTTGTTCTACTGTAGTCCCTGGTCTTTCTTCAATACACTTAAGAATTTGTGGCACCTGTAAGAGGAGCGTGAGATGAACCTGGAGAGGGCGGCTATCCGACCCGTCAGCTTCTGCACTTGCTTTTTACTGCTTAGAGTTTCTGGGATGGCTTCTATAGCCTTGATCTGGTCAGGTTTGACTTCGATGCCCCTTTGTGATACCAGAAATCCCAGGAACTTTCCCGAGGCTACGCCAAAAGCGCATTTTTCGGGATTCAGTTTCATAATGTACCTCCTTAATATTTCGAAGGCTTCTTTCAGGTGGGTGAGGTGGTATTCCTTTTTTGATGACTTGACTAGCATGTCATCGATGTAGACCTCCATCGTCTTGCCGAGTTGTTCTTTGAACATCGTAGTCACCAACCTTTGGTAAGTGGCCCCTCCGTTCTTAAGCTCGAAGGGCATTACCTTATAGCAGTATGTCCCCTGGTGAATGATGAAAGTTGTTTTGTCCTAATCCTCCCCGACCATCAAGATCTGATTGTAGCCGAAATACGCATCACGGAAGCTCAGCAGCTCATGTACTGCCATTGCGTCTATGAGCTGGTCGATGTGGGGTAGTGGGAATGAGTCCTTTGGGCATGCTTTGTTTAGGTTGGTGAAGTCTACACACATCCGCCATTTCCCGTTTTTCTTTTTGACCATTACGACATTGACGACCCACTCCGGGTACTTGGATTCCCTGATGGAGCCATTAGTCAGCATCTTGTCTACTTTTTCACTCACAGCTTCGTTGATGGAGGCGTTGAATTTTCTTCTTGCCTGAAGCACGAGCTGGTGTAATGGGTCAACGTTCAGTTTGTGGGAGGAAATTTCTCGTGGAATTCCTCGCATATCTGCATGGGAAAAAGCAAATAAGTCCACAGGGTTAAAAATTCACGGTATTTACCTGTATTTGATAGGCCGTGGCCTATGCAAGCTTTCTTCACGGGGTCACTGTCTCTTAGCAGGACGGGGTCGAGGTCTTCGACCGTAGCATTGCTAGCCTCGATGTTATCGGGATCTTTGACGGTGCTCTCTGTCGGGCAGACCTTAGTCCCTGACAGGGCTGATTGCTATGCTTCAGCACTTGCTCCCTTGAGTTGCTTGGTGTGCGTGTAATCCTGAGCTATTTTATAGCACTCTAGGGCGGTGCGCGGCTCGCCCCGTATGCTGTGCACTCCCCATGGGGTTGGGAATTTGATCACTTGATAGAAACTGGAGGTGACGACCCTCATGGCATGTATCCACGGGCATCCTATAATGGCATTGTATGCCGTTTCTTGGTTCATTACGTGGAATGTGGTTTCCATTGTAACTCCTTCTGCCAGAACGGGAAGCGTTATCTCGCCAGAGGTTCTTTCCACTTCATTATTAAACAGTTAGCGTTATGTAGTGTGGAATTATCTTATCCTCGAGTCCCATAAGTGCAAGGACTCTTGGATGAATGATACATGTGCCGCTGCCGTCGTCAACCATGATCATTCTAACATCAGTATCTACTATGCATAAAGTAATAACTAAGGCATCATAATGAGGAACATACAAATCGTCAGCATCGGATTTATCGAATGTGATACTATCTTCGAAGTCGTCATACCGTTCGTGAGCGATGGTTCACTTTAACTTGTGAGTGGTGGTGAATTTGAAGTGATTGATCGTTGAATCATTATCGTTCCCAATGATCATATTGATGGTGGGTGTTGGTGAGGGCGGCCTTGGCGGACCGTGAGGTTTTTCCCGTCCGCGTGCGAAGTTGAGCTTTCCTTTGTCGCTGAGTAGTTCTTCAAGAACCCTTGGTTCAGCATTTGGACCACCTCCTGTCGGAGCCCTATGGAGTCTTCTGTTCTATGCTCCAGTTCCTGGTGGAACCGCATAGAACGTTTGATTTTCTGGTGGCGGGTCAAACTTCATCTTTGCTGGCCATTGTACTTTGTTGCCCAGCTTTTCCGGTGCGTACACTACTTCTGAAGGAGACACATACAAGTTATGTGCAGAAAATGGAGGGGGCATACCTCTGTCGTTCCTTAATGGGGCGACATGTCATTGTAAGGCGTCTGCATGCCTTGGTGGTGGCGGATGCGAGGATCTGATGTATGGTTGGTATCTTTCTGTTGAGGCGTGGGACTTGTTCCCGTCGTCCCTCGTTACGTCGGTCCCTTCGGATTTCTGGGTGCACCGTTGTCAACTGGAGGGTTGGGCCGTTAAGGTCACCGTCATATCCACGCACCTCGGCACAGTAGGCGTTGTGTATCTCTTCCTAGGTGGTGAGGGGATATTTCAGGAAACGGCTGAGCAGTTTCTTGGTCTCCCTTGTGCCGTCTCTGCTGAGTCCGTTCTGAAAGGCTGTGACTGCCATGCATTCGGACACGTTTGGTAGGCTCATTATGACTCTACTGAACCTAGCTAAGAACTTCCTGAGCCGTTCTCCTGGGGTCTGTCGTACAGCAAAAATGTCGTTGACCCGTGCTTCCGCCTTCCTTTCTCCTGCGTGAGCGCTAGCAAATTTATCCGCCATTTCTTCGAATGTGGAGATGCTTTTGGCAGGTAGCTGTGAGTACCACGTTAGGGCTCCTCCTGTTAGCGTTTCGCCGAACTTCTTCAGAAGTACGGATGGTACCTGCTCTCTTCGATAGATCATTGCCTTTGACGACCGTAACATATTGAATCAGGTGATCCTCGGGATCTGTGATCCCGTCATATACCTTCAAGTATGTGGGTATTTTGAAGATCTTCGGGATGGGGTATGGCACAACTCCTTCCGTGTTGGGGTTTTCAACGAACCTCCCCATGTTTCGCTTTGGCAGCAACTTAGGCACACTTGGGATTTTATCCACCCTTTCTTGGTGCTCCTTCATCTGGTCGCGAAGCGACCTATTCTCGTTTTCCATTTCTTCCATCTTTTTGAGGATGGCTGTGAGTGTGCCGCCGTTAGCTTGAGCATCGACGAGCACATTGTTCATTCTCGTGACCTCGAGTTCATCTTCGGCTGCAACATGATCTATTGCTGGGGTGCATCTATCATTTTGAGGAGGCTTTTTGGCTAGACTGCTCAGAGTGTTTGTCAGCCATTCTTCCTGTAACCTCTTTTATCCCCGTGGGTGCTTCTTTAGTTGTAGATGTCGAAGCCTCTCTTTCTCGTGGAACCCCCAGATCTTCCTATGGGAAGGTAGGTTTTCCACGCTTATCAAGGTACTGGGGGTTGCGTGCAAGGCATCTCCTTCAGCAGCCGCATTGAAAGGGCCGGTGAGATCTGTTCTAAAATCTAAGATAGCTTTCATTCTTGCGTTGTTCTCAGCCATTTTAGGTCGTGGATAGTAATTTTTTGAAGGATCTCTAGAAGCAAATTACAACTTTGGTTCTCAAAATCCCCACAGACGACGCCAAATTGTTTAGCTAAAATGTTATGGAAATACTTAAATAGGTCTAATATGGGTTAATCGGAATCAAGAGTAATATGGACTAGAAAGTATAGTATGATCGAGGTTTGTGACTATAATGTAAATAATTCGAGATATAAGAACAGTAAGACAAGTAGTGAGCCTTGCATAAGAGAGAAAGATAGAGAGTCTGATAGAGATAGAGATAGAGATAGAGATAGAGAGAGAGAGAGAGAGAGTTGTATATTTCCAATAGCAAAATACACATCCCTCTTCACAAAGGGAAGGTCCCCTTTATATATTAAGGGACCTTCCTCGAAAAAATCAAAGAAAAGTACAAGGGTTGGTGGCCTCAGTGTACGAGTGTCAGAGCTCGAAACGACGTTGCAGTGAGTCATGTCACTGGATCCATCCACTAACTAAGGCCGGCCTTACTCAAGTCGACCATAATTAGGCCGCTCTCTTTACTTAGGACGTACGTAGATATCGTAGGAACCAAAGGGACCAAATTTGCCCAATACAGATAGTCTTCATAAATCTAACCTAATTTTCCTTAAACTCTTAATCAGTAAAAGTCAAGAAAAAAATTATAAAAAATGATTTTCTCTGGATGCACGGTTTCTTCTTTTCTTTTGGATGGTTGGATATATAGAAAATATTTATCAACTTATTATGCATTATCTATTTACTCATTTAGCTAAGAAGATCTCTTCAAAAAAGTACTTTCTCCGTTCCAATTTATGTGAACATGTTTGAGTGGGCACGAAGTTTAAAAAAAAATGTTTTTTTTGAAATTTATGGTCCTAATAAGTCAAAAAGGGACCCAGACTATTTGTGTGGTTGTAAAGGCTTATCATCAAGGGTATAACTATAAGTTTAAGCTAAATTGTTACCAAATTCAGAAATGGTTCATTCTTTTTGGAACGGACCAAAAAAAAAGGTTCACATAAACTGAAACAGAAGGAGTAACTAGTTATATTATGCTCAATAACTTGTAATTAAAACATTCAACTTAGGACTGAGTTTTACTCCGGAATCAAAACCAAACATCCGGCAAGTTACAACACCACGATACAGCATAGAGGAAGTATAATTTAGGGGATCGGGGTTGAAATACTCATAACGACCGACCTGCTCGTTACAATCTTTTTATATCAAACATATGAAAAATTTAATTCTTGAAATAATCAGATTTATAATAACTATTTTGCCATTAAATTTATTCAGAAAAAATAATAACCGACTATATTATGCTCAATGACTTGTATATTCAATCCAACATATCTCACACAATTACATTTCATATAGGAACGACATTTTAACTATTTACTTGTAAATAAATCGATAAAATATAAAATAGAATAAATAATATTGATGGATTTATTTTGCATATCATGTTTTTGTAACATTTAAAAAAATATAACTTTTAAGTTTAAAAATTATTTTTCTTAGATTTCAAATAATATTTTTAAAGTATATTTAAATAATTTCAAGCTTAATTATGTGGGTATAAAATTCTCACGTAAATTGTCAAGTTACTATATATCCAACTACAAAAATAACTATAAAATTCCCATATAAATTTCAAGAACAAATCCCCAATCAAAATCATATCAATTAAATACTCATGTAAATTTGCAAAAATAAGTTTTCACCTAAAATCACACAAATAATCTTCAATTAATTTTTTAGGTAAATTCCAAGAAAATATTTCTAGCTAAACTTGCAATAATAAGATTTAAGGTAAAGCATTCTCAAGTAAAGTTCTAAGTAATAATTCAAGCTAAAATTGCAAGAACGAAGTTTCTTGTTAATAAAATCTCCATGTAAATCCTCAAGAACAATTCCCAGCTAAAATCACAGTAATAAATCTTCAAATTAATCCCTAGGTAATAAATTCTCCAGCTAAATCCCTACGGAAAAATCTCCATTTAATATACAACAACAAATTCCCAAATGTTATCGTAGGTAATAACATCTCCAGGTAAATCCCCAAGGAATAATCACAACAATAAATTCTCAAATAAATCCCTAAGGAAAATCCCCAACTAATATACAACAACATCCCAAGTAAATCTCCAAGGAATAATCCTCAGCTAAAATCGCAACTGTTAAGAATAGAATTCTAATTAGAGTGAATGTCTATCTTATAGAAGAGTTTTACTTTGAGGCTAAGTCATTTCTCTTCCTATAAATAGAGGGGTCTTACCCCATTGTAAATCCACCCCAAAATTCAATAAGAATTTCTCTCTACTTTGCTCTAAAATACTCTTCTTCTTTTATTGTTTCATAACACGTTATCAGCACGAGACTCTAACCACAAGCAACTTCTCGACCTCACGCCAAAGAAACCAGTCACCATTGTTAATCTATTTCTTCTCTTATAAAACAATAAAATAAGCAAAGTATCAACTTGGGGAAGCCATGTTTAGATCGTAAACTTATTTTTGTGAAGCTTTGGTTCTACTTGTTGCTGTACTTTTACACCTTTCGGATAAGTTCTTGTTTTACTTTTTTGGTCCATCGTTTGTGTAAAGGGTCAGTGTTTGTATGATATTTGACGCATGTGATAACAACATGGTTTACAGGTACAAGAAATTATTTTCTTGAAGGTTGGATTGTCTTTTAAACTTTGTGTACAGGAACAACCCAATGGAATGGGACAGTGGAAAGAAAGCATTGTCATAACTTGACTTTAGCCCGAGCCTTGCGCTATCAAGTGTGCATGTACGTCACATAACATATTGGGTAGAAGCTTTGGGATTGAACATAATGATTGTAAGTTGTTCCATGAACTTCCTTCATGATTAAATTCTGGATTTAAGGTAAGTAATTTACTTTTCTCTTTCAAATCCTTGAAATTCTACGATTTGATTTCATATACAAACAAAGACAACAAAGTTTGATTATAACTCTAATGGAGTTTGTAAGAAATTATAACCACGTGAAGTGGTAAAATTTCTATGCGTTGCCATGATTAAATTCATGTATGATTGTGGGCAAAGAATTGAAAACTCGTCCAATTGAATTTGCTCCATTCTCATTCCCTTATGAGAATGTGATCGCAGTATGTGATAAGTCTGAAAGAAGACAAAATTATTACCGCGAAGGTATCAATGGATGTGGACGTGCCAATAGACGAAATTATAATTGTCATCATTGTGATAATGAGAACAATAAGAATTCTCAAAATAATCATTCACTTTGTGAAAGTAATATTTGTCATCGATTTGACATAAGATTTTATATAGCACATACAGATTATTATGGTCCATTCATGGTGTCAATGTGACAACATCTGATTTATGAATATATATTCATTCTTGGAAGAATATGAACGTGCTAGTGGTAGTGAATATACCACACTCACCTCTAGAAGGAGGTTTGAGATGAAATAAGAAAATAATATCATTATTATGACATGAATGGTCATTGATCACGTACCTATTGTACGCCAAAATATTTTGGCAATGTGATTATTAAAGAACAACAATAATGCAAGAAACATATCTTGCATATAATTTTGACAATGGCCATAATGGTATAACTTTCTCTTGAAAGAGATATTCACCATATGGATATTGATGAATATGTGATAGTACCAAATTAATTGAGAACTTTGCAAGAGCCAATTATACTATTTTGGAGAAACACAATTGATTACCAATAAGGTATTGTGTTGTAGTAAGTCTCAAAGACTTATTCAGTTTTCAAAGTATACGCGAAAGCGGTTGATTATATGGATCCATGGTTAAAAAATATTGAGTAGTTTGATATTTTTATTTTGACTTATTCGTAGTGGTTAATGAATAAACAATTATCATAGTTTACATAAGTTATCTATTATTGTGATATGGTTCAAATTTTATATTTTCTGCTTTAAGCTAGTAAAGCTAAGTATCAAGCAAGTATTCGATATGTACCTTAAGAGTTTTATCAACTTGACAAATAATCTGTATTATGGTTTTAAAATATATAACTTTAGGTTACACATTCATCTTATGCTTTATTTGTAATGATTTTTTTAGTAAGTTAATCGATTAACATAACAGATAATCGATTAACCAATATATTCTATTAAACTGGACCTTTTCCGCAAGGCATGTTAGTCGACTATCCGATTTAGTTAATCGACTAACCTAATGACCGTTGCCTAAGTTAATCGATTAACATATCAGATAATCGATTATCTTATATTTCTTATTAAACTGGACTTTTTCCGCAAGGCATGTTAGTCGACTATCAGATTTAGTTAATCGACTAACCTAATGACCGTTTCCTAAGTTAATAGATTATCAACTTAGTTAATCGATTAACCTCAGCAGATTTTGAAAATATTGTTTAATTATGAAGCAACGGATTAAATTTGTTTATTCTCATTTTCGTATATTTCTTTTGTATGTCAAACCATGGGAAGCAAATATGGATATCTCACAAAGCAAACTTGGATCAACGTCCAACTGTAAAAATATTTATTTAATTGATTCATGTACCACACATACGATATTCAAAGAGAAGAAATATTTCTCTCATTTAAGTATGTGTAAGGCAGATGTTACTACAATTTCTGGTAGTAGTAAATTGATTGAAGGCTCCGGAAGAGCAACTATAACTCTGCCTAAAGGAACAATATTTATCATAGAGAATGCAAAGTTCTCCTCCAAGTCCAAGAGAAACTTGTTGAGTTTTAAAGATATCCGTCAAAATGGATATCATATTGAGACAATAGATGAGAATAATCTTGAATACCTCATCATTACAAAGAATGTCTCTGGCCAAAAGAGGGTGATTGAGAAGTTCCCATCTTTATCTTGTGGCCTGTATTGGACAAAAATTAGTGCCATTGAGGCACATTCCACAGTAAACCAAAAGGTTACTGATTCCAATACTTTTGTACTCTGGCATGATCGATTGGGACATCCTGGATCAATTATGATGAGACGGATAATAGAAAACTCATATGGGCATCCATTAAAGAATTTAAAGATTCTTTTAAATAATGAATTTTCTTGCACTTCTTGTTATCAAGGCAAGTTAATTATTAGACCATCACCAACAAAGGTTGGAACTGAGTCACCTACGTTTTTGAAACGTATACAAGGGGATATTTGTGGACCTATTCACCCACCTAGTGGGTCCTTTAGATATTTTATGGTCTTAATAGACGCATCCTCTAGATGGTCTCATGTGTGCCTATTGTCATCACGCAACCTTGCGTTTGCAAAATTAATGGCACAAATGATTCGATTACGAGCACAATTTTCTGATAATCCAGTTAAGTCTATTAGACTAGATAATGCTGCTGAGCTTTCATCCCAAGCATTTAATGATTATTGCTTATCAATTGAGATAAAAGTAGAACATCCTGTAGCTCATGTTCACACTCAAAATGGTCTTGCAGAATCTTTAATTAAACGTCTGCAGTTGATTGCAAGACCATTACTCATGAAAACGAGGCTGCCCACTTCGGTTTGGGGTCACGCCATTTTACATGCAGCAATGCTAGTTCGTCTCAAACCGACGAATTATCACAAATATTCCCCGTTGCAATTAGTTTTGGGTCATGAACCTAATTTATCCCATTTAAGAATATTTGGATGCGCAGTATATGTGCCTGTAGCACCGCCATACCGCACCAAAATGGGTCCGCAAAGAAGGTTAGGAATATATGTTGGGTTTGAATCGTCCTCCATTATTCGCTACCTCGAAACATTGACAGGGGATTTGTTCACTGCACGATTTGCAGACTGTCGATTCGATGAGACACTTTTTCCAAAATTAGGGGGAGAAGTTGGTGAAACCAAACGGGAAATTTTGTGGAAAAATCCATCATTATCTCATCTTGATCCACATACCTCTATTTGTGAAAAAGAGGTGCAAAATATTATCCATTTGCAAAGAATAGCAAATCAAATGCAGACGCATTTACGAATCCTCTTATATTGCTTGTTCTCATTAATTAAGAGACCAACTAAAGTTGGGATTAAATCCCATGAATTCTGGAAATATCAAAGGTGAATATGGGCTCATTCATCTGCCATGTATACCACATAAGATGCATCTATGAGATGGTTACATGTCCGATTATTATTAACCTGCAACCTGGCCGATGCTTGCGAGGTAACTTGCTCAGTAATCTAATTTCGAGCATAATTTCCAGATTTTCTATTCAAGATAGTTCATCTTGATAAGTTGGTTTACATCATAGTTGGTTTAGCAAAATAATTTATTGAGTGCCTCCACTTAATAGCTAAATTATTGCTTATGAGAACAAAGTTATTTATATCAATTTGATATACGTTATACACGAGAGTATATTATATTCTCTCCTCACAAGTGGTTCAGGGTCAGGAACCAATTAATTTCATCTTATTATTATTGATGTGCAGTGTATATTAACATGATAATGCACAAAGATGATTTTCCAGAGTTGAGGGAACAAGTTAATTTTTCTAACAAGAGGGGGAGACATGATAAACACTTGAGAAAAATTTACATGGAACGAATTATCATTTGTATATATAGATCCTCGAATATCATAATATGAACGTGAAGTTCATAAAAAGATAATTCAATTGCAACATATTGCAAAGCATGCCATACGCATTTGCTGACCCAAAGAAAGTAACTATATTCTCACTGCAAATGCTCATATTAAGTCCTAGAAGGACAAAGTCTTTGATACGCTTAAAGCGTATAGAGAAATCGGTTTCAAAAGAACTTCTTAATAAAGAAGATGAGCAAATGATCAAAGTGATCATAATAAGAAGGCAAGTGATCTAGAAGATCACCTGATATAACACTTCATAAAATCTCATGAGAGATTCAGGTACCTGAATATATGAATGAAGAGATCTCCATGTTATGTCTTTATGAAAAATTTACTGGAACCGATATAAAATGTTCGTCGACGACATCTATGATAGCGCTAAATATCGATGAGGATCTTAAGTTTGTCGAATACAAACAAAATATTGGCCAAATGAAAGAGATACAATTCAAGTAGAATTGATTCCATTTTAAAGACATGTAGTTTTGGACATGTAGTTCAAATACTTAAAAGTATAAAGTCAATGGTATGTGCAATCAGTTTTTCATATCTTATTTGTTTAGCATGACATGAAAACTTGATATTCATCTACAGTCTATAATATGGCTTATATGACTTAACTTATATGACAATCCATGAAGTATTTAAGTTGCTTGAAGCATATAAAATTCTTGATCTTAAGGTACCATTTTCTTAATGCAATTTATGCACAACTATATCTTACTATAACTATAAGCATGATAATGTGATAACGAGGATACCTATATGAAGATATTGAAGAACCATTCCACGATATTTTTGAAGACATTATATTTATCAAGAATGATGATTTCAATGTGCGGAATATTCATTCAAGTCAATATGGTTGATTTATTTATCAAATATCTACCAACGATCTCTTGAAGACGGTGCACAAGATTGGAATGCGAAGGCTCAAGGATGTGAATTGATGCTCTTTTCAGGGGGAGTTAATGCGCGTTGCATTCGTTTTCCCTTACAAGGTTTTGTCCCACTGGGTTTTCCTTGCAAGGTTTTTAACGAGGTAACCAATAGGCGCATTTCTAAACATGTGTACTCTTTTTCCTTTTCTATAATTTTTTTCCCATTGGATTTTATTTTAGTTAAGGTTTTAACGAGGCACATTATCTATTGAGTAGACATTCAAGGGGGAGTGTTAAGAATAGAATTCTAATTAGAGTGAATGTCTATCTTATAGAAGAGTTTTACTTTGAGGCTAAGTCATTTCTCTTCCTATAAATAGAGGGGTCTTACCCCATTGTAAATCTACCCCAAAATTCAATAAGAATTTCTCTCTACTTTGCTCTACAATACTCTTCTTCTTTTATTATTTCATAACAGCAACAATAATTTCCAGGTAATTCCCTAGGTAATATAATCTCTATGTACATCCCCAAAAAATAATCCCTAACTAAATCCGCAAGTAACATTACATTAGGAAGTTCCTACGAAATTACAAATGAAATAATATTTTTATATATTTTTTATCGTTTACTTGCGATACCTACAAAAACAATATTTGGAGATTAGTTTCCCAAATAAATCTCCAGGTAATATTTTGGTGCTAAATGACGCCAAAATTATTTGCGGAGTTACCTGGGAAAATTAAAATGGCAGGTAAATATTTTAGAGTTAAAGAATTATTAGATTTTCACATGAAATTTCGCAGGAATTATCTGCATATTCCCATGTAAAATCCCCGTGTAATTTAAGATTTTCTTGTAGTAAGACTCGTCTTCCCAGCATAACTGAACGCAGCTATTCGCAAAAAAATAATAGTATAAAATAATTGAATCTAGTTAACATAATATATTCAAAAGGAACAAGCAACGTGTTATATTTGAACATAACCGTTTATTTCATAGTAATAGAAAGAAATACAACATCCCAGGAATTTCTGCTAATATATAGAATGGAGATTACTCGTTTTGGCAACTACTACAACAACAACCTTGTATAATCCCACTTAATGGAGTTTGGGGAGGGTAGTATGCACGCAGACCTTACCCCTACCCAGGGTAGAAAGGCTGTTTCCAAATAGACCCCCGGCATCATTCCCTCCAAGAACTTCCCACCTTGCTCTTGGGTAGACTCGAACTCACAACCTCTCGTTTTGGCAACCACGTATTACACAAAAATTGAGTTGTACAAAATAGTACCCAAGTTTTGTGTTTTTTTCAGTCTTATATAGTCGCTTCATTCTATCCTTAAACTTGTTTCAAAGAGTGAATTGATCAAGTCCTTCTCACTTACTGGAATTGGAAGTTTGCAACCAAAAGGATTAATAACCCTTGCTATCATCCCTTGAGTTTTACAAGTCCATAAAGCTTGCTGAATAAAGTGCTGGAGTACGTAGCTGTTGGGTTGTCCATCTTCTTGTATAGAAAATCTCAGAAATCAAAGACTCTTGTGGTGCATACAGTGGGGTTCCCCGATTGCTCAATATATATATATAGTCGCTAAGGTGCTGTTATTTCTTTTTTGTTAACTTTTTATTTCCATACACATTCCTAATTATTTGATGTGGAGAGGCTAATTTTCTGTGCTAGGGTAGTGCTTTATTCCTCTACATGGATTTCCTATTGCACCCATTTTATTTCTTGTGATTTACTCAACTTATTGCTCAAAGTGAAGAGTTAAATCTTTTATACCTACGGATTAAACTTTTTTTTCCCTGAAGAAAAAAGAAATGTCTCCAAAGGGGAAAAATTACAGAACAAGTTACACGAGATAATACTTTAAACAAACCATTCTTGAGCTGCAGCACGAGAAAAGTAATTATAAATACATATATATATGAATTACACGCCGCTGCATTCCCACTCATCTTCAACGATTCGGCACACTGAAACCAACGAACAAACAAATGATCATGGTTGTGGACCACGTATCCAGTTTTGGATTTGGGTCTAATCCCACCTTAATGGATCAGGAATAGCGACGAATGTGCCCTTTAACATCCTTGTATTGCAGCAGCTGCTTATTTCTGCCGTCTTAATTCTCGTTGCTCTTCTTCTTCAGTGGCTCGAGCTGCTTTCTCAGAATACTGTCTTTGCCACTCATCGAACAAATCAGCATCCATTTCCATGAACATTTTGCGAACATTTACAGTCAGCCCATGGATAACCTGATTCCAGTGATTATCTATTTGTTGAGTTTATGTATTTAATTAAATACTTAAAAGGTGGTGGGAAATGGACGGAAATAAAATTTTGAGTGAAATTTCAAGTTTCACTCTTTTGGCATATGGACATTGTCCCATATTGGAAGAGGAAGAAATTTTCATGGGTTTATAAGCAATTGCTCTTCTTCTAGCTCTTAAAGAGTTGAAAAGAAAGCAAGCCTCGCGCTGTTGTTGTCGTCGCTCGGCTTCAGCTTTGATCAATTGATTAACTTTTTGGGCTAAATTATTTGTTAATAGTAAAATATTAACAAAAATGTGTTATTAAATATTTGTTAATAAAAAATATTAATATTAAATCCAATCCTTTTTCTGTTTTTGTAACGGAAAATTAACCACTCATCAATTTTCCTTCTTAGTTTTGCAGAAACAACCATTAACTACCCATCGGCTTCGGCTTCGGATTCGGATTCCGATTCGGTCAAATAATCGATTGATTTATTAACTTTTTTGACCAAAACTATTTGTTAATAGTAAAATATTAACAAAAATGTGTTATTAAATATTTGTTAATAAAAGAATATTAATATTAAATACTAATATTAAATCCAATCCTTTTCCTGTTTTTGTAACGGAAAATTAACCACCCATCAATTTTCCCTCTAAGTTTTGCAGAAACAGCCACTAATTACCCATCGGCTTCGGTTTCGGATTCAGATTCGGATTCGGTCAAATAATCGATTGATTGATTAACGTTTTGGACTAAAATTATTTATTAATAGTAAAATATTAATAAAAATGTGTTATTAAATATTTGTTAATAACAGAATATTAATATTAAATATTAATATTAAATGCAATCTTTTTTCTGTTTTTGTAACAAAAAATTAACTACCCATCAATTTTCCCTCTTAGTTTTGTAGAGACGGCCATTAAAGAGTTGGGAAGAAAGCAAGCCTCGCGTCGTCATCTTCGTCGCTCGTTCGGCTCGGCTTCAGCTTCGGCTTCAGATTCAGATTCAGATTCAGATTCGGTGAAATGATCGATTAATTGATTAACTTTTTGGACCAAATTTATTTGTTCATTATTAAAAAATTGAGAAAAATGTGTTATTAAATATTTGTTACTAAAAGAATATCAATATTAAATCCAATCATTCGTGTTTTTGTAACAGAAAATTAACTACCCATCAATTTTCCCTCTTAATTTTGCAGAAACAACCATTAACTACCCATCGGCTTCGGCTTCGGCTTCAGATTCAGATTCGGATTCGGTCAAATAATCGATTAATTGATTAATTTTTTGGACCAAATTTATTTGTTAATAGTAAAATATTAATAAAAATGTGTTCTTATATATTTGTTATTAACAGAATATTAAGATTTAATATTAATATTAAATCAAATCCTTTTTCTGTTTTTGTAACAGAAAATTAACTACCCATCAATTTTTCCTCTTATTTTTGCAGAAACAGCCATTAAATAGTTGAGAAGCAAGCAAGGCTCGCGTCGTCGTCGCTCGGCTTCAGATTCGGATTCGGATTCGGATTCAGATTCGGATTTGGTCAAATGATCGATTGATTGATTAACTTTTTGGACCAAATTTATTTGTTAATAGTAAAATATTAACAAAAATGTGTTATTAAATATTTGTTAATAACAGAATATTAATAATAAATATTAATATTAAATCCAATCTGTTTTTCTGTTTTTGTAAAAGAAAATTAACTATCCATCAGATTTCCTTCTTAGTTTTGCAGAAATAGCCATTCTGAAGAGTTTCACCTCTTCAGATTCCAGCCCAAACTTTGGCTATAAATACAACACTATTCTGCTAAGAATTTCACTACGAATTTCTGAGTATTCTCCCCTTCTTCAACATACTTTTAGCATACAAACAAAGCAAAAAGTAAGTGTGCTTTGCTACTGATCTTTGCGTTCGCTGAAACACTGGCGTTTGACACCAGTGTGTAATTCGTTATATCCAGAATTGTCTTACAAATACAGTTTACTAACACTATGTTCTTTTGAAGGGCATAAAAAATGATTGGCAATACAATGTTGCGGTTCTGGGCAATCAATCCTACGACATGCTCATTGTTCCATAAAAATAGGGCTCGTTCTGCAACCTGGAAGTGTGGGCTGTTAAGGCAACGAGCAACCTGTCTAAAAAGAGGAACCATGCAGCGCTGAAATTCTGCCGCCTGTGTGGTCTCCAACACTTCTTCAAGCTCCAGAAGAAAGAGTACTTTCTTTTGACAATTAGTGACAGGCTAGTACTTCAACAAACCCCTTATAACTGTATCAGCTAACTTGTAATCCTTTTCAACAAACTGAACAATACAGTAAGATAACTGGTGATGATAAATTTCAACTGGTTTCGGCTTGTGTAGTGGTATGAGTGTCCGAATAAGGAATAACTTATGTTCGTCTTTCATGGGTAACGCGAAACCATTTATATTACTCCATAGAATCTCCAATAACTCACCTATCCCACTATGCCTCTCAGTCTCATATATAAACCTATAAAAGATATATTATTAATTGCCTTCCTTATGAATGGTCTATATGCACCATCAACTTCTTAACTTCCCATACACGCGATGTAGATTTGTCTTCAAATACTCTCTTTCTCTAGGGTCCTCAGAATCAAACAAATCCAGTAACTTCAGTACAACTGAATGATCAATAAACCGCTTAGCTACTTTCGTATCAGTATCTGACGAAACCACATACCTTAACAGCAATTCATAAACAAGCTGTAAATGAGGCCATGACGGCTCCAGATATGGCTCGTCCTCCTCCTGTTGTTCCACATTTTCGGATCCTGTATTCTCATGAGACGCAGGAGGTAAACAACGGAATATATTCACTGATATCATTTTTACCATTACTTCTTGGTTATTTTCACTAATTTTTCCATCACCTGATTGAACGTAATCTACAAGCTCAACAAGTGCTTCTCTCTTAATCTTCTTCTCCCTCACAAATTTTATCGTAACTGTAAAATTGTTTGGCTCAAAAGTTATAGATATACTTTATAAGCTTAAAAACAATAAAAAATAAACGAGGGTAAATTGTAATCAAATATAATATGTCCTAGAGATGAAAAGAACGATATTGTTATTGTAGATCTGAAAGATAAAAAGATGATCTCAGCTAGAGAGAAAAGTAATCGTTAGAGATAGAGATAAAGATAGAGAGAGAAGAAGAGTTGTATTATTCGAGAATAATAATCATTCCCTGTTACAGTGTGAAAGTCTCCTTTATATAATAGGAGACCTTCCTCAAAATAATAAAAAAGGTACAAAAGTAGGTAGCGTCTCCTTAATGAAGACACTGTATATTAAACGACGTCGTCTTTGTCTTGACGTCGAAGTCATACCGTTGCTTTAGTTGACGTATGCTCGAAGGTGTAACCATCAACATAGAGACGTCTAGGATCAAATTTGACCCTATACAGTTAGTCCCTCCCTTCGTTGGAGGCGCATTAGATAGGCATCTCTAATGGACGGAACTGCAAACCTCGTCTTTGGATAATTTGACCTCATACTTGGGCGGCAACAGGAACGAGGTAAAATGCGTAACGTTGTTGAGACATTGACGTTTGGTTTCCTTTTCGGGATGACGTCACCGCCCGCATGCGTCATTGTTACACTTATTCTCGAGGCGGTTCAGGAAGTGATGTGATGTTTTGGTTCCCGGCGCCCTCTTTGAGTCATGCCTTTTCGATTTTCGCGCAACTTATCCCTATAAATAGGGTAAAGGTTCAATCTGATTCATCTTTCGAACCCTTGGAAAATATTTTTCGACTTCCTTCTTTGTCTTTCTCTCTTACAACTGCTATTTAGTGTAAGACTCTTCCACTTCTCTAAAGTCGTATTTCTCGTCATTAGCACCTTATTCCTTAGACAGAACATCATGGTAAAGCGCCATCAAGGTAGTAAAAAGACTAAGGACACCGCCTCATCTAGGGTTACGCCTTCCCCTGGCGACGAAGAGGAAGAGGCAGAAAAGACCCTTGTTCCCGTCACGGTAGATGATGTGCTTCCCAAAGAAATGCGTATTCGAAGGGATTTTCAAAAGAAAATCCCAGCTCTTCCCTCGGGGCATAATGAAATAATAGAGTCCCATTTGGACAATCTCCGAGCGACGCATAACATTCCGGGCAATGTGGACATGGCTCCGGCTGGAATAGATTATGCTAATTTGCATAGGCTTGGGTACTACACCTTTTACGAGTACTCGTTCTTGATCGGTTATAGCCTCCCGATTTACCCTCTAGCGGAGGAGCTCTGCCGCTTCTTCAATATATGCCCAGATCAACTTACTCCTTACACTTTGAAGATGTGTAGGATTCTGACCACGTACGCGGCCAGGGATGAGTGCGAAATCTCAGTTGATCATCTTTTATAGTTATGCAGCAATGGTTACCTGAGGGGTACCATGTTGCAACTGAAGAGCCATGGTACGAAGGGCTTGGTAGTTAAGGCCGACGACAAGGCCAATCGTGGCTTCTGGCGCAAGTACTTTTATATCAAAACGGAGCACCTGGTGCCGAACCCTATTGGGTTCCCCGAAATGTGGAACTCAGAACATAAGTATCTTTGTGTGTGGAATTCCTTATCGTATATTATTTTGACCGTGCGGCCATTGTGACTTCTCTTTTTTTTTTGTAGTGAGGGCTTCTTCACCCCAATCCATCGACGACATTAAATCATGGGTGGAGAAGTTGATACCTTATGCGGAGGAATGTCGTGCTGGGTCGCATTTCGTCAACAGTACGGCCTGTTAGGTAATTCTTCGGCTTTGGTTTGAAAACTCCCTTAAGTTTTTGTTTCCTGACTCATTCGTGTTGGCAGGTCGGAGCGTCTCCAAAAAGAAAAAGGTCGTTGTTGCTTCGTCCAAGGTGGAGACTGATTCTGATGGTGATGACATGCCCTACGGCTCGTTTAGTGATGGCGTTCTCGTTGTTCCTTAGCAGGAGGTTACGCACGTGGCAGCATCTACAATTGAAGAAATTCCTTCGGTTCTGCCCCCGCAACCTGTGGAGGAGACTTCAGAAGGTGAGGAGCCACCAGAGAGAAAAAGATGGCGGTTGATAACGGGTAAGAGGATAGTGACTGAAGACGAGAGGATTAGTAAGCCTCGTCGAGAGCCGGGCCAGTCTTCATGGCCGATGCCATCCGTTCAGGGGGGTCGGCTCCTCAAAGGAGAGCTACCGCCGATACCAGCTCAGCCCGTGTTTCGGAGGTTGGTTTATTGGCCACTATTGGAAAAGCGGGCGTTGACGCTGAGGGGGCGATCCTTGAGGCCGCTCCTGGAGATGTAACAAGAGATCCAGCCAGCGTGGGGATGAAGGGGGTAGGTCTAACCGCTGAATCATAATCCAAGGAAGGTATAATTTATTAGATAGCAGTTAGTAGGACGCACCAGATATTACCCTGTTATGTGCGGATGCCGAGTATGAAATGCTGAAGGTCGTTAATGATAGGGATCTGTCTCGAAGGCTCGCTAGCGCAGCCTTGCAGGTAGTTTTCAGTTTTTCTTTGTGGGCAGTAAGGGCGACTTTGATATGTACTGACTTGTCTTTCCTCTTTTTCCTTTCCTTTTTAGACTCTCATTTTGGAGGTGGAGAGGAGGTGGCATGCGCAAAAGAAGGTGACCACCTTTAATAAAATGGCGAAGAAGCACAAATAGTGTCGCGTCAACCTTCAGGCATTGGCAGATATGCTCAAACAAGACCCTTAAATTCGGGTTCCGTGAGGGCCTTAAACAACCGGATCATCAGCTGAAACGGAGGGTGGCCGAGTTGGAGGAGGTCGATGAGCAGTTGAGGGCCGTTTTGGCTCAAAACATTGAGCTAGAGACTCTTCTTCAATCGTAGGAAGAGGAGTTGGAGATTAGCAGCGGGGTAGCGGCCAAGGTTGCTCAATTGCAAACCAGAGTCGTTGCTTTGACCACCGAACTCGATGCCAGGGCGGGTGAAATTGAGGTCCTCAAACGTACCCCTCCGTCAAATCCTGAAGATGATGCGCATGAGATGTGGGTATACGCCAAAGCCAGATTGGTCGTACTCGATGAGTACTTATCTGCGGGTCGAGCCACTGAGGCAGATGTTCAAGAATAACGGCGCGTAGCCCGTGTTGCCAGTGAATCTTATGGGTATAGCTTTGACTTTCCAGATTGCGCGAAGACATCAACCGTCTACAATATGGCTCTTGTATTTCTGCGTTTAACAACCTGAGGCGGTGACAGACAAAATTGCGGCCAAGCGGGGGATAATGAGCAGAATGGCGATCACGTAGGAGGTGACGGGCGAAGCGGCGAAGCCCCTTAGGACTTGTATATATTTTTGTTTTGCTGTATTTTGGAATGTAATGAGGACCTTTTGTAAGTTCGGGTGTACAAGCATTTATTAGATGACAATGAAAGTTATACTCTTGCTGCCACTCCTTTACTTTTGACTTTTATTTTTGGTACCTCATCCCCGTAGAGCGGGTGCTTGCTTTATTTGTCATGGTCAAACTAGGTCGATGATCGGCGACGGAAACCTTGGCAAAAATAATGTTGACGGCCTTAGTGATGTCGTGTCGATGGCCGTAGCCACGCAGGGTCCATGGCCTTAGCCATATGTGTGACTTCGACTATGGTCGAATCACTTGCTTATCGTAGTCAAACTAGGTCGAAGGTTGACGGTGATGGCTTTAGCCATAATACTTTCAATGGCCTTAGACATATCATGGCTGTAGCCACATAGTGTCGATGGACTTAGCCATATGTGTGGCTTCGACTGTCGTCGAATCACTTACTTGTCGTGGTCGAACTGGGTCGACGGTTGACAGCGATAGCCTTAGCCATATCGTGTTGATGGCCGTAGCTAGGCAGTATCGATGGCCTTAGCCATAGGTGTGGCTTTGATTGTCGTCGAATTACTTACTTGTCGTGGTCAAACTGGGTCGACAATTGACGGCGATGACCTTAGCCATAATACTTTCGATGGCCTTAGCCATTTACACATTGGAGATGGCCTTAGCCGTTTATTCACTAGAGATGGCCTTAGCCGTTTGCACATTGGAGATGGCCTCGACCGTTGATACATTGGAGATCATCCTAGACCAATCCGTTTATCATGCCGGTCTGGAGAGCGTAAGGAGTGGCTGGTATGATAAACGTGTTCTGCAAATATCTCCAGGTATCCCCTTCGCCGCCTCGTTAAAAACCTCCCGGATAAAACCCAATTGGGATAAAACTCGGGTAAGGAAAAAATAGTATGACTCGGGAGACGCCTTTTAGAAATGGAAATATTTAAGGTGCGCGATTCCAATTGTTTTGGGGCATTTTTCCTTTCATTATTTCTAATTGGAATGCTCCTTTACTTGCTGATGCTGTGACTTTGTAGGGTCTGTCCTAGTTGGTGCCCAATTTTCCTTCGCTTGGGTCTTTTAATGCCAATGTTTTGGCTTTGAGTACGTAGTCTCCCACTTTGAGTGGTCTTATTTTGTATCCCTTGTTTTAGTGTCTTTTAACATGTTGCTTCTGAGCCACCATTCTTATGTGGTCATTTCTCTTCTTTCCTTGACTTTATCGAGGTCTTGAAGTCTATTTGTGTCAGTCGCTGCTCCAATTGTATGTGAATACCTTAAGCTTGGCTCGTCGACTTCGACCGGTATGACTGCGTCGATTCCATAGACCAGTGAATACAGTGTTTCTCCTGTGCTGGATTTGGGTGCGGCCCGGTGTGCCCACAATACGTTTGGTAGTAGCTCGGGCCATAGCCCTTTGGCTTCCTCGAGTTTCTTTTTCAGTATGTTCAATATTGTTTTGTTGGAAGATTCTGCTTGGACGTTGGCGGTGGGGTGATATGGCGTGGAGAGTATTCACTTAATATGCCTTTTGTCGCCCGTTGTCGCAGCTGATCTCTTTGGGAATGACGAATTGGCAGATGATATTCTTCCATATGAAGGCGATGACTTTCTGTTCACGTATTTGGGCATACGCACCTGCTTCCACTTCAGTTAAAACTAATAAAAATCATACCTTTCCTCGTCCCGCTGGTAGGGGATCAACTATGTCCATCCCCCATTTAATGAAAGGCCATAGGGAAGTGACTGAATGGAGGGGTTCTCCGGGTTGGTGTATCATTGGGGATATTTTTTGGCATTGTTCGCATCGGCGAACGTATTCTACTGCTTCTTTCTTCATAGTGGGCCAGTAATAGCCAGCTCGTAATATGCAGCACAGAAGGGCGCGATTACCTTTGTGGGCACCGCAGTGACCTTCGTGTACCTCTTCGAGTACTGGCCTTGTTTGGTGCGACCCTAGGAACTTGGCCAGGGGTACGCCAAACGTTCTTTTATAGAGCTCGTGATTTATTAGGCAAAATCAGGCGGCTTATATGTGGAGCTTCTTTTCTTCTCTTTTGTCGAGTAGGGGTGTCCCATCCTGCAAATAGGAAGCAAATTGGTTGCGCTAGTCCCATCAGTGTAATCAATGGTTGAATGAAGGAGGGTGACCACACTTTCTTTGTTGAAGTTTTTAATGGCTACGGCCAGTTTTGCTAAACCGTCTACTTCGACGTTCCGTGCCCTCGGAATTTGTTCGAAGTAGCACTCGTCAAATTAAGCCATTAATATGTGGATTTCTGACTGGTATTTTTTGCAATCTCTTCTCCTTGATTTGGTAAGTCCCAGTTACCTGGTTTACTACGATTTGGGTGTCGCAGTGGAGAACGAGTCACCGTGCCCCATATTTGATGGCTAGATTTATGCCTGCAATAGCAACCTCGTACTCAGCCTCGTTGTTTGTCATTTTGGGACATCGTATGGACCGGTGAACAGTTTCGCCCATGGGGACCTCAAAAACAAGTCCCAGTCCCAATCCTGAAGCATTAGCGATGCCGTCAGTGTAAAGAGCCCAAAGGTCGATATCGGAGAGGGCACGACGTGCCTCTAGTTCCGCCTCTAGTAGTATATCTGCGATAAATTGGCAATAAAGTCGTCAAGTACTTGCGACTTGATGGCGTTGCTTAGGTGATATGAAATATCGTGCTCGCTGAGCTCTATGGCGAGCCTGCCTGATAATTCAGCCTTATGTAGGACGCTTCTCAGGGGGAAGGCCATTACTACTTTTATGGGATGGTACTGAAAGTAGGATCGGAGCTTCCGTGAAGCTACGACCAAAGCCAGAGCTAACTTTTCAAGGTATGGATACCGTGTTTCGGCGTCCACTAAGGTTTTGCTAATATAGTAAATAGGAGATTGCGTACCTTCATTTTTGCAAACCAAGATTGCGCTGACGGCGACCTCGGATATGGCCAAATACACCAGCAAGGGCTCATCTAGATTTGCTTTGGCTAGCAGTTGTGGCGAAGATATGTATGGTTTCAATTTTCTCAAGGCTTCAATGCATTTTTCGTTCCATTATAACCCATTGTCCTCTTTCAACACATTGAAAAATTTATGGCAGCTGTCGGAGAATCGTGACATGAACCTGGATAGGGTGACTATTCGCCCCATCAACTTTTGTATTTTTTTGCTATTCAAAATCTCAGGTATTGCATCTATCAACTTGATATGATCTGGGTTGACCTCGATGCCTCTTTGTGATACGAGAAATCCTAAGAATTTTCCCGAGGCTATGCCGAAGGCTCATTTCTCGGTGTTTAGCTTCATCCCGTACCTTCTCAATATCCCAAAGGCCTCTTTTAGATGGTTTATGTGGTCCTCTTTCCTTGTCGAATTCACCAGCGTATCGTCGATATAGACTTTGATGGTCTTACCAAGCTATTCTTTGAACACTTTTGTTACCAGTCTTTGGTACGTAGCCCTTGCAATTTTGATCTCGAAGGGCACTATTTTGTAGCAATATGTTCCCCAGTGCGTGATGACATTGTTTCTCCTAGTCCTCCTCGGCCATCATGATTTGGTTGTAGCCGGAGTAGGTCTCTAGGAAGCTCAATAGTTCATATCCTGCAGTGGCGTCGATCAAATGGTCGATGTGAAGCAGCGGGAATGAATCCTTAGGGCATGCCCTGCTCAGATCGGTGAATTCCACACACATTCTCCACTTCCCATTTTTTCTTTTTGACCATGGCGACATTGGCGACCCACTAGGGGTACTTCGATTCTTTGATGGAGCCGTTGGCCAACAACTTGTCTACTTCCTCGCTGACCGCGTCATTGATAGCGGCGTTGCCTGTCGCACGGGCGGGTGTAATAGATCGACACTCAACCTGTGGGTGGCGATGTCTCGCGGGATTCCCAACATATCTAAATGGGAAAAAGAAAATAAATCTGCATGGTTAGTTAGGAATTCACGATACTTACTTGGGTTGGCGAGGCCGTGCCCGATATAGGTTCTTTTATAAGGTCGGTGTCATCTAATTGGACTGGGTCGAGATCTTCGAGAGCTTCTCTAGAGGCCTCCACGACGTAGGTATCTCTAATGGCGTCCGTTGTCGGATTGAACTTAGTCCTCGACATGGCTGATTGCTAGACCTATGCATTCGCCCCCTTTAGCTGTGTGATGTGGGCGCAGTCTTGAGCTATTTTGTAGCATTCCTATGCGGTGAGCGACTCGTCTTGAATGCTGAATACCCCCATAGCATAGGGAATTTGATCACTTGGTAAAAGCTTGAGGGGATCGCTTGCATGGCATGTATCCATGGGCGTCCTATGATGGCATTGTACGCCATTTCCTAGTTCATCACATGGAAAGTTGTTTCCAGCATGACTCCTCATGCTAAAACTGGCAGTGGTATTTCTCCGAATGTCTGTTCCACTGCATTGTTAAAACCATTTAGTGTTATGCAGCATGATATTATCTTTTCCTCGAGTCCCATTTGTATAAGGACCCTCAAATGGATAATACAGGCGCCACTTCCAACATAAACCATGATTATTTTAACATCCATATCGGCGATACGTGAAGTGATAACTACTTTGTCGTAATGAGGGAAAGACAAACCGCCGGCATCAGACTTATTGAAGGTGATACTATCTTTGAAGACGTCATATCGTTCATTGGCGATGGTCCGTTTTAGCTTGTGAGTGGTGGTGAACTTGATGTGATTGATCGTCAAGTCGTCGCCGCCTCAACGATCATATTTATCGTGCGTGCTGGGGAAGGCACCTTTGGCGGCCCGTGGGGTTGTTCCTGTCCATGCGCAAAGTGGGTTTTCCCTTTGTCACTGAGTAATTCCCTCAAATATCCCTGGTTCAGCATTCTGACTACCTCTTGCCGAGGCCTATGCAGGCTTCAGTCTTGTGTCCCCGTTCCTGATGTAACTCACATAGGATGTTTGACTTCTTTAAGGTAGGGTCTGATTTCATTTTCCGTGGCCACTGCACTTTGGTGCCCAACTTCTCCAGCGCGTACACTATTTCTGAAGGAGACACACAAAAGTTATGGGCGAATAATAAAGGAGGCGTACCTCTTTCACTTCGGAGTGGGGCGATGTGTCGTTGTAGTGTGTCCGTATGCCTGGGTAGAGATGGATGGGAGGAGTTGTTCTTGTTGGACAATACGCTTTACGCTAGAGGGGGGGGGGTGAATAGCGTTTTAAAAATATTAAGCGTTTTAGTGCGGAATTTAAAAACTTTGCAGAAATTAAAACAAGTGCAGTAGAATAAACTTACACAATGATGTATCCTGGTTGGCCACAAACGTGGTTAGTCCAGTCCCCGAGAGACTCTCTCGAGATTTCCACTAAACTTGTCAAGCTTACGGGTGCTTAACAAACCGTTACAGCTGAGGACACAAGCCTCACCTAGTTGCTCGGGGATCACAATCCCAAAGACTTCAATTGCTCGGGGATACCAATCCCAAAGACTTCAATTGCTCGGGGATAACAATCCCAAAGACTTCAACTGCTCGGGGATAACAATCCCAAAGACTTCAACTGCTCGGGGATAACAATCCCAAAGACTTCAACTGCTCGGGGATAACAATCCCAAAGACTTCAACTGCTCGGGGATAACAATCCCAAAGACTTCAACCGAGGAATCACAAGTTCCTCAACAAACGAGAATCGCAATTCTCTTACAAACACAAAACACACTCACTTTACAAAGCACTCCTTAGTGAGTAGATATGAGTAGAAATAGTACGCTCAAGATCACAACAACTTAGCTCAATAGAATGGCTCTTCAAAAAGCTTTATGGATGAATGGAAAATGATGATCAATGTAAGAAAGCTTTTAGCAATGAAAATACTCAAAGTGTATATGTTGTTGTTGTGAAAACACTGAGTTGAAGCTGTATTTATAGGTGAAAAACTCAGTCTTACCGTTGTCTAATTGCCAATTAAGGATTGCTGAAATTACTCAGTGACAATCGATTGTCAAGACTAAACAATCGATTGTTTGCCTATCAGATTAAAAATTCAATCCCAGATTTTACGTCAACAATCGATTACTTCAAATCAATAATCGATTATTTATAACGTTAAGAAATCCTTTCCAATTTTTGGCATAAAACATCGATTGTCCGGAAATCAACAATCGATTATTTTAACAACGTTCAGAAAATCTTTTCCAGATTTTAAGCAAAACATCGATTGTTAAATATCAACAATCGATTACCTGAAGGTAATTGAAAATATATGACAACGGTCAGCTTCAACAATCGATTATCAAATGGAATAATCGATTATTAATTAATTTCAAAACTCTCTGTCTCATATATAATCGATTATCAAAAGCCACAATCGATTATCATTTTATTTAAAATCACTGGGAGACATTTTTTTCATTCTAATCGATTACCATTAGTTCATAATCGATTTTTATGAGTTTTGAAAACTTTGCCTCAGTTAACAATCGATTATCATAAGTACACAATCGATTGTTATGCAGTTTGCAAAAACCTGATGTTAACTGACTTACTCACAATCGATTATCATTAATTCACAATCGATTGTCATGCAGTCTTGGCTTAGAGATACTCGATTATCATATGTACATAATCGATTATCTTAGCCCAGATTTTTGAGGCATGTTTGGAAAACATTTTAACAAATGTAAATATGCATAGTTTAAAATCATTTGACACTTAATTTAAATATGCATGATTTTGGAAAAATAATTTTAGTAGAGAAGCCATGTTATGAGCCAAGTTGAGGAATCAAGATCACAATTAATATTGACTCAATTATAACATTTCTAAACTTTGTCTTGAGCTTCTTGTAATGCATCCATTTTGTGCTTGTCCTTGAGCACTGCTATATATCGCTTTTTGCTTTGTTTGACATTCATCAAAACCTACAAAAGAACACACGTTTAGTATATTGCATTTGAAACGTGTTTCCAACAATTTCCCCCTTTTTGATAATGGCAAACATAAGCGGGATATATGCAATAATTATTTTGATAATCCAAGACAAGTGTAAAGTATGCAATTTGATGTTCCCCCTCAATTCATGTTCCCCCTCACTTTAAGCATGAATGAAGTTGAGAGTGATATAGCATACTTCTTGATATCCCGTTTCTTCCCCCTTTTGCCATTAGCAAAAATATATACAAGGGAAGAATATGAAAAAAACATATGAAATAAACAAAAGTTTATTTATTGGAAAATAACATTACATGGGTGGAGCCAAACACAATAAAACGAACAACAACTAACCAACCAAGGAAAAACAAATCAAAAACAACAATTTCACATCATCAAAAACAACAATTTCATCATTCATCACCCCCATCCCCTTCATCATCATTGGGAGGCGCTTGATATGGCACCACCTGAGCATAGGCATAATGCACGTGATCAAAGTAACCATGGACCTCACGGGTTAATTGAGTAATTTGGTCAGAGATAGTCCGGAGGGTAGGCTCCTGAGGAGGATGAGCACGACGGGCTTGTCGATTTTGAGGAGGAGCGGGAGCATGATCACCATCATGATGAAAGGAAGACTCCGAAATTTCCCAGATTTTGGTGCTCTTTTTGAGAGGACCATTAGCAATATTGACCCCGGAAGCTTCAAGAAATTTCATTATTAAGAGGGCATAGGGGAGAGGTATGTCATCTCTGGTGGCATTGAACATATGAGATTGAATAAGCTTGCACCAATTGATTTTAACACCGGTGATAATGGCATGAAGAAATTTGGCATCCTCTTGGGAAATGGTGGTGTGATTGAGTTTACGGGGTTTGAGAACACGAGTGATGAAATAGAGAATGAAAGGATAATTCGGGTCCATACCCTTTATGGTGGGACGACGGGAAGAAGACTCATCATAGGCGACTCCGGCTTGGCGGAAGAGATTAGCTTCATCAATCATGTCCCCGACATCATTTATGTACTGGTAGATGTCTTCACCATCATGCGGAATGCCGGCAATGAGGTGGAGGTTATCTTCAGAAATTAGAATGGAAATGCCGTTAACATTGGTAACGAGTTCACCCTCATCATCTTTGTGAAGGTTGGAGTAAAAAGCTTCAACCAAAGTAATGTTGTAGTAGGGGTGAGTAAGGAGTAGGAAATTGAAAAGTTGGCACTCTCTTAGCATATTCGCGGCTGGAATGAATGGTGCAACAAGAGCGTTTGTTGAAAAGCGAGGAGGGAGAATAAGGCGTTTCTCAAATTTGGTTAAGAAACGGGTGAGCTCTTCATCGGATTCAAAGAATAGAACCGATCCATCTTGATATGGATGGCGAGAAGAAGAAGCACCTTGTTTGGAACGAGCACGTTTGGAGTTGCGGCTTGACATTTTTGAAAAAGATGTGCTAGGATTTTTCAAAGATAACAAGATAATTTGATGCTTGGGAGGCTTGAGTGAGTATACAAGAGCATATGTGCAGCCTATATATAGAGAAGGAATGAATCTTACACTTATTTGAAAAGATTTGAAGAGATTTGAAGAGCTTTGAAGTCTGAAACGGTAAAAATAAATTCACTGACCGTTCAATAATCGATTGTTTGAATAGAATAATCGATTGTCATTAATGAAAATGATCTGACACATCGATTACACGCCAGAACGGTAAAAAAAATTTGAAAAAGATAGTCGATTGTCAAACTTGGTAATCGATTGTTTTTCATATTTATGACCTGACAGGAATCGATTGTAGAGCCAAAACGGTAACATAAGTTTAAAACAGATAATCGATTGTCAATATATAGTAATCGATTATTTCACTCACAGAGAGTTTGGATTTTGGCAAATAATCGATTTGCAGAACAAATAATCGATTGTTTGGAAGGGGGATGCTAAAATGATGAGACTTAATTCTATCAAGCAATGTAAACATTCAACAAGATTTCATGACAAAAAAAATTGAATCAACAAATAATCGATTATTGATACTGATAATCGATTGTAAGCATAAATAATCGATTATGATCGATTTTTCTTGTATCAAGACAATTTATACTTTCCTCTTACCTTTTGGGGGATACCTGCAAAATAGAATTAAACATCTCCGACGCTCAAGTCAGTAATCTATAAATGAAATAATACCTTTGAAACTAGTGTAGTCGGGTGAAAAACGTGAACTCTTAAGAATTTTGTCCTAGGATGTTCTTAAGAGGGTTTAGGGTACTTACCTTCCCTTCGACTTTGCCAATTACCTGATTTTGAACATCCTCCGTTCATTTTGGTCTTTTGGCTCATTCTTCAATTTAAGAAGCTTCTTCCACAATTTTGCCTTTGTCTTCCTTGTATTTTGTCTTTTAAATTTTTCGAAAATACTTCCGATTTTGAAAAAAATGCCTAAATCGACTTTTCCGTCTCTTCCTCCTTCTTTGTGCTTTAATTGAAGGAATTTTGAATTCGTCTCCCGTCAAGTGTTTGGAGCATCCACTACACTTGATTCCTTCAAGCACACCTGCAAAACAAATCAATGCTCTTTTGGTACCCATACCATTTTGGGTCCTTGGGGGTTAGGCAAATAACGACCATAATAATATGAGGAATCTCTATGCTTTGTAAAACACATAGGTGCAATATGACCTATACGATTGCAGTAATGACATACTACGTTCGGGTTGTGTTGATGCCTAGGTTGAGCCAACAAAGTTCTAGGCGAATGAAAATGATTAACACTAGACATATTGTTCCCATTTCTAGTATAATATCTAGATGGTCTAAAGTCATTAGTGCTAGACTTGTTGAAGGACCTAGTGTCATGTCTAGGTGGTCTAAGCTCGTTCCTAGAGTTATTTCTTGGTTGCCGAAAATTACTATTTGTAGGCTTGTTTGCAAGAATCCTAGATTCGGATCTAGGTTGTCTAAAGATATTAGTTCTACCCTTATTTTCATACATTCTAGCATAATGTCTAGGTGGTCTAAAAGAATTTGTTCTAGGCTTGTTTAATACCTTAGAGTTATTTCTAGGTGGAGTAGTGAAGTTTTTGTTTTTATGCCGTTGATATTTCTTAGGCGTTTCTTTTTCAACAACTTTAGGAACTTCTTTACTACGTGTTTCTAATGTTTTCCTAAGTTCTGTGTTTTCTAGTTTTAAGGACTCACAAGCAGTACAAGTAGAGCATTTATCAACACAAGAGGCTTCATGCATAGTCTTGATGACTTGTCTAAGTTCTATACTATCATTTAACAAAAATTGATTTTCATTTGCAAGATTCTCGTTATCACGAGACAGATTTTCAACACCTTTTTGAGCTAAAGAAAGACGTTCTTCAAAGTCCTTGTCTTTTAAAAAGAGTTGTTTTTGAAAATCCTCTTCTTGTAAAGAAAGAGTTCTTTGTAAATCTTTAATAGTCTTAGAAGCATTTACCAACTCATCATGCAGTTTGTTATAAGCAATTTGCATATCGTTAGATGTACTTACCTCGTCTTTTTCGTCTGCCATGAGGCACTGACCAGTTGATTCATCGTTTGTGCTGACCGCTTTTTGAGGCGTGTTTTCGTGCAATTCCTCAAGTTTGTCCCACATTTCCTTAGCAGTTTTATAGTGGGAGATTTTTCGCCAAAGTTCCTGGTTCAAGGCGTTATGTAATATATTCATAGCTTTAGTGTTGTATTCACTTACCTTATCTTTCCCGACTTTTGTCGTCAGTTGATCACTGTGTTTAATAGCTTGCCATAGATACAAATCGTTTGCCATTGTAAAAACTTGCATCCGATATTTCCAGACTGAGTAGTCGTTTTCGTCTAATATTGGAGGCGACATGCTGCATTCTCCTTCACCTATTCCTGCAAAGAAATTTAGAGTAGAAGCCATGGATGGTTCTCTCAAACGGTTAAGTTTTTCAGAGAGTATGGCTCTGATACCAATTGTTGGACAATACGCTTTACGCTAGAGGGGGGGGGGTGAATAGCGTTTTAAAAATATTAAGCGTTCTAGTGCGGAATTTAAAAACTTTGCAGAAATTAAAACAAGTGCAGTAGAATAAACTTACACAATGATGTATCCTGGTTGGCCACAAACGTGGTTAGTCCAGTCCCCGAGAGACTCTCTCGAGATTTCCACTAAACTTGTCAAGCTTACGGGTGCTTAACAAACCGTTACAGCTGAGGACACAAGCCTCACCTAGTTGCTCGGGGATCACAATCCCAAAGACTTCAATTGCTCGGGGATACCAATCCCAAAGACTTCAATTGCTCGGGGATAACAATCCCAAAGACTTCAACTGCTCGGGGATAACAATCCCAAAGACTTCAACTGCTCGGGGATAACAATCCCAAAGACTTCAACTGCTCGGGGATAACAATCCCAAAGACTTCAACTGCTCGGGGATAACAATCCCAAAGACTTCAACCGAGGAATCACAAGTTCCTCAACAAACGAGAATCGCAATTCTCTTACAAACACAAAACACACTCACTTTACAAAGCACTCCTTAGTGAGTAGATATGAGTAGAAATAGTACGCTCAAGATCACAACAACTTAGCTCAATAGAATGGCTCTTCAAAAAGCTTTATGGATGAATGGAAAATGATGATCAATGTAAGAAAGCTTTTAGCAATGAAAATACTCAAAGTGTATATGTTGTTGTTGTGAAAACACTGAGTTGAAGCTGTATTTATAGGTGAAAAACTCAGTCTTACCGTTGTCTAATTGCCAATTAAGGATTGCTGAAATTACTCAGTGACAATCGATTGTCAAGACTAAACAATCGATTGTTTGCCTATCAGATTAAAAATTCAATCCCAGATTTTACGTCAACAATCGATTACTTCAAATCAATAATCGATTATTTATAACGTTAAGAAATCCTTTCCAATTTTTGGCATAAAACATCGATTGTCCGGAAATCAACAATCGATTATTTTAACAACGTTCAGAAAATCTTTTCCAGATTTTAAGCAAAACATCGATTGTTAAATATCAACAATCGATTACCTGAAGGTAATTGAAAATATATGACAACGGTCAGCTTCAACAATCGATTATCAAATGGAATAATCGATTATTAATTAATTTCAAAACTCTCTGTCTCATATATAATCGATTATCAAAAGCCACAATCGATTATCATTTTATTTAAAATCACTGGGAGACATTTTTTTCATTCTAATCGATTACCATTAGTTCATAATCGATTTTTATGAGTTTTGAAAACTTTGCCTCAGTTAACAATCGATTATCATAAGTACACAATCGATTGTTATGCAGTTTGCAAAAACCTGATGTTAACTGACTTACTCACAATCGATTATCATTAATTCACAATCGATTGTCATGCAGTCTTGGCTTAGAGATACTCGATTATCATATGTACATAATCGATTATCTTAGCCCAGATTTTTGAGGCATGTTTGGAAAACATTTTAACAAATGTAAATATGCATAGTTTAAAATCATTTGACACTTAATTTAAATATGCATGATTTTGGAAAAATAATTTTAGTAGAGAAGCCATGTTATGAGCCAAGTTGAGGAATCAAGATCACAATTAATATTGACTCAATTATAACATTTCTAAACTTTGTCTTGAGCTTCTTGTAATGCATCCATTTTGTGCTTGTCCTTGAGCACTGCTATATATCGCTTTTTGCTTTGTTTGACATTCATCAAAACCTACAAAAGAACACACGTTTAGTATATTGCATTTGAAACGTGTTTCCAACAGTTCTCGCCGACCCTCATTGCGTCGATCCCTCTTTATTTCCGAGTGTATTGTTGTTAGCCGTTGGGTCAGACCATTAAGATCATCTCCGTTCTCTCGTACCTCAGCATAATAGGCGTTGTGATTTTCTTCCCATGTGGTAGGGAGATATTTCATAAGGTTTCCCCCGAACCGTCCATGTTTAGCCCGTTCTGGAAAGCGGCAACTGCCATACCTTTCGATACGTTTGGCAGACTCACCTTACCTTATTAAACCTGACCAGGAAGTCCTTGAGTCACTCTCCTGTGGTTTGCCTGATGGCGAAGATGTCGTTGACACCCTGGCTTCCGCTTTCTTTGCACCTGCATGGGGGGTGACAAAGTTATCCTCCATTTCTTTGAACGTTGATATTGCCCTATCTGGTAGCTGAGTGTACCACGTTAGGGCCCCTACTGTCAACGTCTCGCCTAACTTCTTTTGCAGCACTGATGGTACCTGTTCTTTTGATAGGTCGTTGCCCTTCACAGGGGTGACATAGTGGACCAGATGGTCCTCAGGATCTGTGGTTATGTCGTATACCCTCAAGTAGGGTGGCATTTTGGAGGTTTGTGGGATTAAGTGTGGGGCAGCTTCTTCGGTATACGGTGTTTCAACGAACCTCCGTACGTCGCATTTTGATAGAAACTTGGGAGCACCAGTGATCTTGTCTACCCTTTCCTGATGTTCCTTCATTTGGTCGTGTAGTGCTTTGTTTTCATTTTCTATTTCTTCCATTTTCTTAAGGATGACTGTGAGCGTGCCGTAGTTCGGGCCTGTTATTTGCTTGTACAACCTCGGGTTCACCCATAGTAGCAGTGATGCCTATCGTAGGTGTACACCTGAGGTTACTTTGCGGTGAATTTTCAACCAAGCCACTTAGTGTACTTGTTACCCATTCTTCCACTAGCTTCTTGACCACCAGGGGCGCTTCCTTAGCAGCAGATGTTGAAGCTCCCTTTTCAAGCAAGATCGTTAGATCTTCAGATGTGGAAGGCGAGATCTCTGCACCTGGGGTGGTGCTAGGGGTTGCATTCAAGATTCCTTCGTCATCGGCCTCGTTGAGAGGACCCAAGAGATTGGCTGTAACACCCACTATTGTTTTCGTTCTTGTGTTATTTTCAGCCATTTTTGTTTGTGTTGTGTAGAGGATGGTTGTCGGTTGTTCTCTAGGTGCAAACTATGATTTTGATTCTCGAAATCCCCACAGACGGCGCCAAATTGTTTGGCTCAAAAGTTATTGATATACTTTGTAAGCTTACAAACAATAAAAAAAATGAAGGTAAATCACAATCAAATATAATATGACATAGAGATGAAAAGAACGATATTGTTATTGTAGATCTGAAAGATAAAACGATGATGTTTGAGAGAAAAGTAATCGCTAGAGATAGAGACAGAGACATTCCTCGAAATAATAAAAAATATACAAAAGTATGTAGTGTCTCCTTACTAAAGACACTGTATATTAAACGACGTCGCTTTTGTCTCTACGTCAAAGTCATACCCTTACTTTAGTCGGCGTACGCTCGAAGGCATAACCATCAATATAGAGACGTCTATGATAATATTTGATCCTATACAAAAATCAAACTGAAAGCAACAAATCTGCAGTTTGTTAAAAAATAATACTTGCCGTTCGAATATCGGCACGTCACAGAAAAAGGAAAGATTCTCGATGTTTCCAGGTGCTGCTGGAACTGTTGATGACGTCATCACAGTAGGTGAATTTGTTGTTACTATGTTGCCTCTAGAAGCGTGGTGCTCGACCACATCGGATGTTGAAACATTGCCGGAATTCCTACCTCTTGCCGGAGGCGGAGACGCGTAATCGTAATCTGATGATACTTCTGATTTTGGCACTTTTTTGTTCCCTCGCTTTATAATTTTATTCAACATTTTAACTTCTAATCAATACGAAAACCCTAGCCCTAACTTTTTACCGGAGATGAGAAATAGTACAGTTGGAAAATTCAATTAGTGTGTAGAAGCGGCGATCCATGACCGCCGGAGGTCGATAAAGTGATCGGACGGAGTTGAATTTTCCGGCGATCGGTTGAGATAATGAGGTGGGCCTACGGATTAATTTAACAATGGCTAGTAAGTACATAATTAGAAAGAACTAATTAACTGTTATGAAATAATATAAGAACAAGAACAATAATACAAGAACAAGAACAATAGAGAGAAAAGTAGAGAGAGGAGTATTCTTATTGATACTTTTTGGATGATATACAATGGGGTAAGACCCCTCTATTTATAGGAAGAGAAATGAGTTAGCCTCAAAGTAAAACTCTTCTATAAGATAGACATTCACTCTAATTAGAGTTCTATTTATAACACTCCCCCTTGAATGTCTATTCAATAATGTGCCTCGTTAAAACCTTAACTAAAACAAAACCCAATGGGAAAAAAATTAAAGAAAAGGAAAAAGAGTACACATGTTTGAATATGCGCCTATTGGTTGCCTCGTTAAAAACCTTGCAAGGAAAACCCAGTGGGACAAAACCTTGTAAGGGAAAAAGAGTGCAACGCGCATTAACTCCCCCTGAATAAAGCATCAATTCACATCCTTGAGCATTTGAATTCCAATCTTGTGAACCATCTTCAAAACGATCTTTTGTAGAGATTTGATAAATAAATCAGCCATATTGATTTGAATGAATATTCCGCACCTTGAAATTATCATTCTTGATAGATATGAACATCTTCATATAATGCCGTGAAATGACTCTTCAATATCTCCATAGGGGTATTCTCAATGCCATCATGCTTTGACTTTACACTTTCAAGTATTTGAACTACATGTCTTTCATATGGAATCAATTCTTCTTGAATTGTATCTCTTCCATTTGGATAATATTTTGTTTGTATTCGACAAACACAAGATCCTCATCGATATTTGGCGCTATTATAGATGTTGTCGACAATCATTTTATATCGGTTTCAGTCAATTTTCATAAAGACATCTTCATTCATACATTCACGTACCTGAATCTCTCATGAGACTTTATGAAGTGTTATGTCATGTGATCTTCTGGATCACTTGCTTCCCCATTATGATCACTTTGATCATTTGCTCATCTTCTTTATTTTAGAAGTTATTTTGAAACCCATTTGTCTATACGCTTTAAGCGTATCAAAGACTTTGTCCTTCTGGGACTTAATATGAGCATTTGCAGTGAGAATATAGTTACTTTCTTTGGGTCAGCAAATGCGTATAGCATGCTTTGCAATATGTTGCAATTGAATTATCCTTTTATGAACTTCAGGTTCATATTATGATATTCTAGGATCTATATATACAAATGATAATTCATCTCATGTAACCTTTTCTCAAGTGTTTATCATGTCTCCCCCTCATGTTAGAAAAGCTAACTTGTTTCCTCAACTTTGAGAAATCATCTTTATGCATTATCATGTCAATATACACAGCACATTAATAATAAGATGAAATTATTTGGTTCCTGAGCCTGAACCACTTGTGGGGGGAGAATATACTCTCGTATACAATGTATATCAAACTGATATATATAACATAAGAAAAAGTTAAGCTATTAAGTGGAGGCACTCAATAATTATCTTGCTAAACCAACTTTGATATAAACCAACTTATCAAGATGAACTATCTTGAGTAGAAAATCTGGAAATTATGCTCGAAGTTAGATTACTGAGCAATTTACCTCGCAAGCACCGGCCAGGCTGCGGGTTAATAACAATCGCGCATGTAACCATTTTATAGATGCATCATATGTGGTATACATGGCAGGTGAATGGGCCCATATTCACCTTTGATATTTCCAGAATTTATGGGCTTCAACCCGAACTCTTTAGTTGGTCAATTCATTAATGAGAACAAGTGATACAAGAGAATTCGTAAAGAACTTTCTAGTTCTTTAATATTCACCCATGTAAATTCTCTATTATTGCACATCATACTTAAAATGAGATGGCTAACCCAAATGCCAACTGAATAAATTATCAATATTGGTAAACTTCAAATTTACACCATGACATGTGCACTTATCAATGTTATTTATGACATGGGTTTTTATACCAATAGATATCCACTTTACTGTGGCATTCTTTTGTTTGTGTAGTACAAACTGGAGAATAAAGCGGGTAGCTTTTCATATACAAATTATCCCGCTACAAGTTGTAGTAATAGAAGATATCAAATCTTTCCTTTATTTATAGTCTCAATATAATCAGCGCTTTTGCGTGTACTTTGGCAACTGAATAAGTTTCTTTGAGACTTACTACAGCACAATACTCAATTGTGTTTCTCCAACATAGTAATGATTGGCTCTTCTAGAGCTCTCAATTAATTTTGTACTACCACAAATTCATCAACATCCATGTGGTGAATATCTTTCTTAAAGAGAAAGTTATACCACTATGGTCATGTCAAACTTATATGCAAGATATGTTTCTTGCATTATCGTTGTCCTTTAATAGTCATATTTCCAAAATACTTTGGCGTACAATAGGTACGTGACCAACGATCATTCATGTCATATATCATCTCAAACCTCCTTCTAGGGGTGAGTGTGGTATCATCTCAAACCTCCTTCTAGGGGTGAGTGTGGTATATTCTATACCAATTTCATGTTCATATTCTTCCAATAATGAATATGTATTCGTGAATCAGATGTTGTCACATTCACTTCGGGGATATGTGATTTTGTTATCCTTTTCAAAACTGTAAATGCGTCTGGCATTTGATTGGTTATTCTTTGCAAATGGATAATCTTTTGCACCTCATTTTCACAAATGGAGGTATGTGGATCAAGATGAGATAATGATGCATTTTTCCACAAAATTTCCCGTTTGGTTTCACCAACTTCTCCCCCTAATTTTGGGAAAAGTGTCTCATCGAACTGACAGTCTGCAAATCGTGCAGTGAACAAATCTCCTGTCAATGTTTCGAGGTAGCGAATAATGGAGGGCGATTCAAACTCAACATATATTCCTAACCTTCTTTGCAGACCCATTTTGGTGCGGTATGGCGGTGCTACAGGCACATATACTGCGCATCCAACAATTCTTAAATGGGTATATTAGGTTCATGAACCAAAACCAATTGCAACGGGGAATATTTGTGACAATTCGTCAGTCAGAGACGAACTAGCATTGCTGTATGCAAAATGGCGTGACCCCAAACCGAAGTGGGCAGCCTCGTTTTCATGAGTAAATGAGGTATTCAAGATTATACTCATGTATTGTCTCAATCTGATATCCATTTTGAATGATATCTCTAAAACTCAACAAGTTCCTTTTTAGACTTGGAGGAGAACATTTTGACTGATATCATTAAGACTCAACAAGTTCCTCTTAGACTTGGAGGAGAACATTGCATTCTCTAAAATATTGTTCCTTTAGGCAGAGTTATAGTTGCTCTTCAGGAGCCTTCAATCAATTTAATTCCCATGGTTTGACATACAAAAGAAAATATATGAACATGAGAATATACAAATCTGTTTGCTTCATATTTCAACAATATTTTCAAAATCTGCTGAGGTTATTCGACTAACTAAATCAGATAGTCGACTATCATGCCTTGCGGAAAAGTCCAGTTTTAATGCGAAATATTAGATAGTCGAATAACTAAGTTGATAGTCGAATAACTTAGTAAACAGTCATCAGGTTATTCGAATAACTAAATCAGATATTCGAATAACTTAGCTTGCGGAAATTCCAGTTTTTAATACGAAATATTAGATAGTCGACTAACTTATTAGTTAATCGACTAACTTTGCTGGAAAATAAAAATTTCTTCGAAATTTAAGCATATTGAAACATTCTAAAGAACTAATACTAACATTATATCATAAACTAACTAATACGAGCTTATACTAATGACTATTAGTTTATTCACTAACTATTACAAATAAGTGAAATGAAATCAAACAATTCCATCTTTCTTCATCACAGATCCATCACAATTTAGGTGGTCAATTTTCCCCTCAGGGTGCTTAAAGAAGTCTGCCACATCCAAGTGGGTGATGTCAAAATTGTCTTCAGAGACAAAATTTGTTTCAGGACATTTACTCTTTAGAGATGCTCGACAAGGCTCAACCAAATGTCTTGGTACACGGCAAATTTTTCGCCCAGTGCCCTTTTCCACCGCAACGATAACATATAGTTTATGAACTATTTGCTTTTGGATTCTCATCATATCGTGCTTGTGGCAGAGTGACCAACTTCAGATTGTCATATCTCTCCATTAAGCCATTCCACAAGATAGGTGGATCTTTGACTGTGATATATTCAATTTTCAAACCTTCATCAAGGTGATGACGCAAGTAAATCAAGGTCTTAGCACAGTTTCAAACCTTCATCAAGGCGATGGCGCAAGTAAATCAAGGCCTTAGCACAGTTTCAAACCTTCACCAAGGTGATGGCGCAAGAAAATCAAGGCCTTAGCATAGTCTTGGGTGGATGCGTTCTTTCTGTCTTTAATGACGTCTCCAGGACCCATTGAATCCAAATGGATTTCAGCATCCAACACCCATGTCATATAGTTCTTGCCCGAAATTTCAAGGGCATCGAACTTTCTTTTCATAATGTCAGACATAAGACACAATTACATCAAGAGTGTGTTCATACTTACAGGCTTTATTACAATTATCACATTCACTTCAGGGAATGGATCATAATCATCTGTATGTGCTATACACAATCTCATGTCAAATATTACTTTCATAAAGTGAAAGATTATTTTGAGAATCCTTATTGTTCTCATTACCACAATAATGACGATTATAATTCCGTTTATTGCCACGTCCACATCCATTGATACCTTCACGGAAATAATTTTGTCTTCTTTCAGACTTATCACATACTGCTACCACATTCTCTAAAGGGAATGAAGCAAATTCAATTGGACGGATTTTTAATTCTTTGCCCACAATCATACATGAATTTGATCATGGCAAGGCATAGAAAATTTTACCACTTCATGTGAGTGTAATTTCTTACGAACTCCATTAGAGTTATAATCAAACTTTGTTGTCTTTGTTTGTATATAAAATCAAATCGTAGAATTTCAACAATTTGAAAGGGAAAAATAAATTACTTACCTTTAAGGTATGCCAATCAATGTTGTGATATCAAATATACCTCTTGAGTTTCCATCCCGTGGCAACAAATTCCGGCAATTTTGGTCGACTCCCGCAGCCAATTTGATGCCGAAGAACGCGACATATTTTCCGTATAGAAATTCAAGATTGCCATTGGACCTCCAAACTATCAGCAAACTTTAAAAATCCAAAAACCCATTGTTTGCATAATTAAACAGAAACGTTCCACTATACAACTAATTAAACCAGTCATCAATTCAATTGTAACAAAGAAAGGAATAGCGGAAGTAAATAGCTAGGATCACTTGTATGTAATATAGACAACACATAATTATAGATTTTAATCGAACATAAAATCGATACTTATCTCTTGAAGCGTGACCCGGATAATGCCCGGAATTAGCGAAATTCGTGTGGGCGAATTACTCCTTAATCTTCTCAAAGTGCTTCTTGAGACGGTAGAGTCTCGTGCTGATAACTGTTATGAAATAATATAAGAACAAGAACAATAATACAAGAACAAGAACAATAGAGAGGAAAGTAGAGAGAGGAGTATTCTTATTGATACTTTTGGGATGATATACAATGGGGTAAGACCCCTCTATTTATAGGAAGAGAAATGAGTTAGCCTCAAAGTAAAACTCTTCTATAAGATAGACATTCACTCAAATTAGAGTTCTATTTATAACATTAACAGTATAATTACTTTCATCATTACTATTTTCTTAAAGATACTTATAGTTGTTATTATAAGTAAAGTAATCTCTTAATTTAGAAATACAAATAATCACCCCTTTGAGTCTCTGAGTGGAAAAAATTATTGTAGAAAGCGCTTTGTATTTAATAGGTTTTACATGGTGCGAATCCAGATTTGTACATAGGGTGAGAAATATAAGAAAATATTTAAATCAATCATTTCAATAACATGATTTTTTTAAAGTTGGGATACAACAAAAAATATATTTAAATTAATCATTTCAAATATCATGATTTTTTATGTGTTAACACCCTTAAACCCGATTAAATTATATTATTTTTGCCAGTTTACTACCTAAACTATTTAACGTCCCCAGAAACCTCCTGAACTATATCTCTTTTCGTATAAAAAACCTCACCACATTAGCTGTACTGTGTATGATACACGCCCTAATTAAATTATAAAATATACTATGTGGCATGCCAATATTCACATAAGCGATGAGGGTTTTTATACAAAAGGGGATACCGTTTAGGGGGTTTTCGGGAACACTCGATAGATTAGGTGGGAAACTGACAAAAATGGTATAGTTTAGGTGAGTTCGAGGGTATTAACTCTAAAAAAATAGGTCGGATTTACTTTTTACATCCTAAACTTAGTAAGAGGTCATTTACCCTGACATTTGAACAATCAAAAATTATACATTGAAACATATACTAATAATAAATAATATGTTCAACATTTTCTTCTTCTTCAATTCGGCCTCGAGTTCCATTTTATCCTTCTGTAACCCAAGAATTATCATCTTATATTGGCTAGGAAATTTCAGATCATACCACTAAAAAATTCACGAGCCACACTATCCTTAGCCTGAAAAGTTTAACCAAACCATTATAAATAAAATCAAAATTTAGCCATATTATATCACATAAAATATGATGATTTGAAAGATGATTACCCCATAGTACATGCATAAAAAAACGTCTTCCTGGATTAGCATTTGCCGTTGATGTTCTGAAAGAATCAAGCTGCCCACAACCACAAAACACATTAAACCTCATGGCTCTTCTACAGTGGGGGTTCTTCTTTCAAATTAATTTGGTGATTAACAATGAAGGATGGATAAAATGCATAAGATAAAATATAAACTCAAATTTCAAATGGATTAGGATTAAAAGAGATCAAAAGGGTGAAGAAATGGTGAAGAATGGTGAACACATGGAGAAGAAAGGTGAAATAATGGAGAAGATGGTGTAATTTAAAGAAAAAAGAATAACATATAATTTAATTTAAAATGGGCTAATTAGCCATTATTCATGCTGTCATGTAGGCTCCAAATCTGCTTATTTTCAAGCTTCACGCGCTTTTGAGGAAGTGATTTCAAACGAAGTGCCACATAAGCGACGGGAGTTTTTTTATAAGGGTGATATAGTTTAGGGGGTTTCCGAGAACACCCGATAGTTTAAGTAGTAAACTGACAAAAAATAGTATAGTTTAGGTGGGTCTGAGGGTATTAACTCTAAATATTGTCAATCATTCGTGTCTAAAACCAAACCATTTCTAATATTATCAACAATAATAACATAACCAACATATTCTTATAAGAGGAGTTTGGAGAGGATAATGTATATGCGGGCTGTATCAAATATGAAAAATACAATGCCAAATCAAGCAAAAAAATCAAAAATTTTTCAACAAAAATAATGAATTCATTTAGTCTTTTTTAGTTGGACTCTTGGGTTTGCTGCACTTTTTCAATTTGTTTGAACACCTCTTATGTAATGGATTAGTGCAGAACTGCAAATCCCACAAGCGCAATTATCTTTATTTCCTATTGTTGTTTTATTTTGTCCTAGTTTTGGACTTATTCTAATTTTAATCTTGATTCGTTGGCACACTAATTCATTCAATATCCAGTTTGTGACCAAAATAAACAAGTTTTATCGTAGTAATGATACGAAACAATCTGTTTACCTCGAAAAATGGGGTAATAATTAAATATGATTTGTGGTTTTGAAGATATGTAATTTATTCTAGTACTAATGAATATACAGATAATATTAGGTCTAAATAGGAAGATTTGATGAACTAAACCAATGTTACTATAACAATGGGGACCTCGAGCTAGACTTTCTTGGTGGCCTCAAGGTCAGGTAAGAGCAATAGAGTATGAACAATAAAGTAAAAGCAATAAAATTGAATAAGAACACTTGAGCAAGTTAAAACAGAGTAGAATATTCTATTGCAATGAATAATGTGAGATATCCTTAAAAAATAATTGAGGTCCCTTTTATTTAGGAGAAGAAAACCACCAATATAATACATTCCTAATTGATGTAAGAATTCCATTGGTATAGGTGTATAACAGCCAAGTACGGACCTGTACCACTTCGTACAAATCTTATCCTTTAATTTATGCCCTGATCTACGCGTCCTTGAGCAATTCCCGCTCTTTCTTGAGTGTTCTTGAGATTGTACTACCCTCGATGTAGGTTGTGCCAGGCCTTCGATCTGCTTCCTCGAGGTGTGTATCCTTCTTTCGCATCCGACCCCTACTTTGAGTCGTCCGGACTTGGACTCATAGCCCAATTTAAGACTTCAAAATCGAGCTCCTTGGTTTTGACCGTATATAGATAGTCCCCGCATTTCTTAAAATAAGATGATAAGAAACGATTTGAACCTCCATTTTTCCGAGCCTCTCGCGATGATGTCATTCTTGTGACGTAGGCAGTTGAAGTGATCGAAACATCCCGCCGGTCCATCTTCCCAAAAGCATTGAATGTATGCCAGCATTGGTCGGTCACTAGTGCTGCCGAACCGTCATGGCTTTCTATAAGTGTTACTTGGCTGAACAAAAACGACACGCTTTCCTTCTTCATCAGAATACTCAATCTCAGATGTTAGAGATATAATCACATTAATCAAGGGCCTTCTTCCAAATGTTTCCAAAGATCGAAATGGTGTCCCCAAGAAGAGGATTTTCGGAGATGATACTCTCGAGGTCGTGGTCTTAAAAGTGAATTAGGATCTTAGGCTTTTATTTTTTTGCTTCTTTGTTCCTGTATAAATATCCTTCGTCGATGCTATAGTTATACTTTATACTCATTTCTTGGTAGTATAAAAGGATCTTTTTGTATCCATTTCGGCCCATGCTGAATTTTATTATGTCTTTATTCATAAAAGACTCGATTTTATGATTTCAATGATTATCCCAAATATCGACCTTAGGACATAATAAAGCCTTAAGTTTTTTAATCGATCAATACAATACACTTCGAGGTTTCTGTTGATGCTCGATCTGAGCCTGAAGGTGAACTCAGAACGTCGGGATTCTCGAGCCCCAGTTAAGTGAGAGCAAGGTCTCTAGATGAAGTAAATCCTTAGATTTCCTTTTAGTCCCTAGGTGGGAAACTTCTCCACCTCGGGTAGCCCTTAGGCTTTTATAGCCGAGCGGGCATTTATTCGAACGTGTAGTAAGGATAGACCTTAGGCCTTTTCACAGTCTTCGAGTGAATGATTCCTCGAACTCGGATAGCCCTTGGGCTTACTGACTGAGTGGATACTCTGCTCGAACTCGACTAATAGGCTACCCTTTATGATTTTTGACGAATTAATCCTTGATGCCTTGGTCCTGACACAAATATCACAACGTCAGCGGTAGAAGCGATTGAAAAATTAATTTTTGTGCGATGCCCAAAATCATTCAATGGAGGCAGCTGACGGTCGACATTTTCGCTTACTTAGCATGCTTAAGTGACCTTTATAAATAGACAGATTCCACAACCTTACAAACTTTATTCCCGTATTGTTTTCAAAGTCTCATTATCCTTTTTTCAATCTCCTTTAGCTGTCCCTTCTCTTCACTATCAACACTTTTCACTTTCTTGGAACTTCCGTATTGCAATGGATAAAACCTGCAAACCGGTTTCCTAAAAAGAAAAGCCCTCATCATTTCTTGATCGGCCAACGGTAAACCATCAGTGCCTCCTCATATCGATTAGTGTATTCCCCCCTGTCATGTGAAATAACGTCTGATTTTAAAATCGAGAAACCTGTTTAGACACTAGGCTGATGCGAGCCTATGTCTGAATATGTTTGTCTGGTGACCAAGGTCGAGCTCAAGCAAGTAAAGGAATTCGTAAATGGGAAAATAAAGAAAAAGTGATGCCTTTCTCCAAGGAGGACATCTTCACGTATAAAGCGGGGTACCTGAGCATATACACCTACCCATTTACATTGGGCCTTGTGATTCCGGCTCAGGGTCCTAAAATCCATTTATTCTTGACTTTTGCCAACGATACTAAGTGATGCTCGGTGAGATCTACCCCTCCATCTGGTGAATTGTTTACTTAATCAGGTTCTTTTCGAGCCAAATCAAGGGGATGTCCTTTACCCTCGATCATCTAATTAGATTGTACAATCTCCGACTTTATCGCGGGGCTTGATAAAATTGCAACGCCGATTCTTAAAATCTCTGTTTGCTAGTATCAATGAGGACAATGACCATGAATGGATAAGCCAGTTTTTCTGAGAAGGACCTCCGATCTAATTCCTTTCGAGCCGTTCCCCGAGGAGTGGAATATGAAACGTGAGCATGCAGCAGGTTTGTGCCCTAATTTTTTTATTTTCCTTGGATTTGTATTTTTTTATTGGTCTAACCCCTTTACGATGGTGCAACTTCTGCTTGGTTTCCTGGTGGGGTCCTAGACCTCGAGGGCTGGGTCCAAAAGCTGGCCTGCACCTCCTCTTGCTCAGGGCGTTGCTAGCGAGATATGGCCAAGGGTCGATGCGAGGCCAAAAACCATGGTGAGCTCGCTTGATTATTTTCTTGTGCTTCTGCTACGGGATACTAACCTCGATTTTATGTAGGTCTTGGAGACGTTGTTGATTTGCGGCCGGCCTCGGCTGATGAAGTGGGGGTTCCGAAGCCTTCCAAATAAAGAAAAAGGAGAAGAGAGTCATCTAAAAGTCCCCCGAAGCCAAAGGCCGATACATAAGCCTTATCTCCAGAAATGTCCCAATGCCTTCGGGATCAGGAGGAAGACGAATATGATGACTGTCTACTAGTAACCCGCGAGAAAAGAAAAAATGTGGATGCTTCAAAGCCTATTGAACCAGTGGTGGATGATGTGGCTTAATCCAAAGCCAAAGAAATTTCTGAGGGGAGTTAAAAAAAAGTCCCCGAATCGTCATCCAGAAAGAAGGCATATCGCCTAGGAGATCATTTGAAGGGCGAGGCCGAATGACCTGACCCCAAGCCTCTTCAGATAAGAGAAAATGCCTAAAGTGGATCACTTGGGGAAATCAACATGGATGATTTGCCTCCTAACCCAGAGTCCTCTGAGGGACAAATCTGAGATGCCCATAATATGAGGTCTTCTGAAGTGGAAGCAAGCCACGAAGGGCATGGCATATTTTGAGTATGTCTCAGGGCTTGAAGATGGTCCTGACCCGGATACCTCTTTCTTTTTTGATGAGGCTCGTATTCTCTTTAAACAAGTGAGTTTCCTGTTTCATATGCCTACGCCTTTGTTTTTAGTTGTTCTGAATCTACCTTTTTCTTTATGAAGGCTGTGGTGCACTATAAAAAGGCATTTTCCAAGTTCCATGTTGATCTTGATCGATGCGATGCTGAGCTTAAGAAGACTCTATAGGAGAGAGACGTCGTTAACGCCCTTTATACTAAGAAGGAGATGGAGATCTACAATCTTTGAGTTGAGGTGACGCAGGCATGCCAAGGTCGAGCCGAGTATATTGAGAAGGTAACACATATCTTGAAGGTCTATTACCTACCTGTTTGTTTTAGCAGCTAACACTTTTAATTTTTTAGTTTCATCAGAAGGCCAACTTGGAGGTGCAACTTCGGGATGAGCTTAAGATGAAAGAAGTCGAGACCTGGGGCGGAAGCAAGACATGGACAATCTTGCCTTTGAGAAGGAAAATCTAAGAGAGCAGTTGGCTTTGCTCGAACACCAGCTTCGAGGTGTGAAGGAGAAGAGCCTAGCTCGGTGCCTTGAAATCGAGGAGCTTAAAGCCAGATTTGCTGCTGAGCTGACCATGGCAAAATCTGATGTTGCTATATTTATGGATTCATATCGAGCCGATTTCAAAGAAGCTAATGCTCGGGCAAGGGAGACATCTTCTATGGTGGAGGCTAAGTTATCAAGTTCCCTTGACCATGCTAGGCGACAATCCCGGAGGATGACCCTCAAAGAGATACATGCCTGTGGCTTCGACCTTCAGCCGATATTGAAGTGGAGATGATTTTTGAAGAAGAGGTGGGCACTATGCTTTACGATGAGGATGATTCAGCCAGTGTCTCTGATAGTGAAGGATACGGGAGGGTGAGGCTCTTGAAGATGCGACTCTTGAAGAAGCGGCTGCTAAGAATGTGACCCCGAAGTAGTTTTAGGTTACTTTATTTTGTTTCCTTATAAGCCTCCCTTATGTAAATATTTCATGTAATCACCTTTTGGAAATACGAGGGGAACTTTATCTTGTCTTTGGTTTGTGCCGAATTTAAATTATCTTTTTTATGGAAGACTTCATTTGAATAATTAATTTGAGGATTGGTTTAGCGTTCGGGGTGTTACAAAACCTTAGATCTTTATCGATAGATATTATAATCTTCGAGCTAAGTTTAAATTGGTACGATGTAAGCTCAGGATATTGTGAACCTTGAGTCCGGATTGAAGTAAGAGAAAAGTCTCAAACTATAAGTTTTTAGCTCTTAAGCCTTTCGAAGTTGGCCCTTGGGCTCTTATATATCGGCCCTTAGGATCTTTCAAGATTGGCCCTTAGGCTCTTATATATCGGCCCTTAGGCTCTTTAAGTTGGACCTCAGGATCTTATGCATCGGCCCTGAGGCTCTTTACGTTGGCCCTCAGGATCTTATACATCGGCCCTTAGGCTTTTTAAGTTTGGCCCTTATGCTCTTTAAGTTGGCCCTTAGGCTCTTTTGGCCTTTAGGCTCTTTAAGTTGGGTCGTTTCAACTTTTAAAATGGCCATGTAGTTTTTACCTCATTTCGGCTAAAAGACTTAGTAAAATTTTAGTTATGAATTAGCATGTGTATTTGTACCCACTAGGTTTTTATAAGGCTCGCGTATCAGAACCTTACTGGTCATTTTGTTTGCATAAGCATAATCAAATACCTCTAAAGGTGTTTTCGAACGCTGGTGTTATCGAAGCCTTTGGATCATTCGAGAGCTAGTTTATTGGAGCCCTTAGATTTTTTGGGGGGCTAAATCTATTGAAGCGCTTCATATTCTGCTTTTTCGAGGGTAGCCTGATTTAATCAATTTTTTAATAGTTTAAGGCCTTTAATTTATAGCGGAAGTCGGACGTCTCCGAACCGCGTTATTTTGGCTATTGCCTTTATGTGCCCATAGTCTTTAGTGTGGCCATAGCCCCTGGGTGCGTCAGTTGGACTTGTCTCCCAGTAACTTTCTAAACTTGTTCGAGAAATTAGTCCCCTAGAATATTTGCCTTGGCCTTTGTTTCGAGGGGGTACCTCTTTGAGTTCTTATTAATCCGAAATTTTGATGGCAGTTCCCGAGTATTCGGGGTGTTGCTATGCTTTTGGCTCTTACCCCATATGATGTATTCTTCGTGTAAACATAGACTTCTTTGAAACCCTAAGTGTTTTTGATATTAACAAAATTGGTACATGTGTACTTTTCCTATTGAGGTTATCTTCAGCATGAAGTATTTTTCTTGAAAATATAACCTCAAAGGGTGATGTCCTCGGGTATTCGGGGTTGATTAAAAAAGAAACCCTGGATACTGTTGAGCTTTTCTTAAGCAGCACATAGTTGTTGCCTCATTAAAAACCTTGCCGGTAAAATCCATTTGGGACAAAATTCGAGCCAAGGAAAAAAGGGTGCAACGCATGCTTTAAAGTCTACAGCCTTCGTGTAATAAGGGGTGTTTTCGAGAGCTTTGACCTAGCTGAGGATGATTCTTAATGCCTAGATTTGACACCATGAGGCAAAAAAATTCACCCGTGTCAACTCCGAAGGCAAGTTTCTCTAGGTTGAGCTTCATGCCACGTCGCCCCAAAATGTTGATTGTTTCCTGTAAATTTAAAATGGTTCTCTGTGCACAGGGACCTAACCAGTAATATCATCAATATAGGCATTCGTTATTTCACCTGTTTGTTCTTCATACATCGTGTTGACTGGATGTTGATACGAAGTTCTTCGAACTGGGGGCCTCCCTTTTTGTTTTACTTGTTTAAACCTATGACTGTTGCTCAGTCTCTTTGTGGTGATTTAAGGCTGAATCCCTATCATATCTGAACGGGTCTAAGCAATGCAATCTATATCATCAATAATAAACCAAATAAGTTTTTTTTCTTAAGTTTGGGGGTTAATCCCGTTCCCAGGTGTACCTTTATTTTAAGTGGTTGACTTGGTAGCATCAGGCTTCTCAGAGACAATTGAGGTTCGAGGAGCTAGGAAGTTCTCTTCTTTACCTTCGGTTACACATTTATCTTTGAGGCTCAACTTATCCGAGGTCAAGGTTTGCGGCATCGGCACTGCTTTATCAATTGAAAACATTTCATTTGCAGCATGCTATTCTCCGTTACTCCTTCCTTTGTTGGGAACTTCATCATCTGATAGAGGGTCGACATGTAATGAACTGGCGGTCATTTTGAGAATTAGAGCTCCGTTCAGCTGATAAAGGTTTTGAACATCTTCATAATATGTGTATCGACTTACGGTCATAGTTAAATTCAGTTAACGGATGATTCAAAGTCGAAATGGGAGAAGGAATCTAGTTTTGGAAGCATAAGCGGTGAGAATTTTACGGGAAATGGACTTTTGAGAAAACAACCCTTGAATGGGTTTTGGGGAATCTCAACAACTTCGTATGGTATTTTGGACTTAGGCGTGCGTCTGGATTCGGATTTGGAGGCCTATAAGGTAATTTTTGGCATTTCAATGAAAGTTGGAAAAATGGAATTTTGGAAAATGGAGACGTTTGACCCATAGTTGACTTTTGTTATATCGGTCGGTATGGAGAGTCTGAGCAACTCCATTTTGTCATTTTGGGACTTGTTTGCAAAATTTAGTTTTATTCCGGGTTGATTTGATAGGTTTCAGCATGAGTTTTGGAAGTAGGAGGATATGAAAGTTCGTAAGTTCGAATCATGGTATGATTTGTCATTTCGGCATCGTTTGTTATGATTTGAGACTTGAGCGAGTCCGTTTTAGGTTATATGACTTGTGTGTATATTTAGATGGGGCCCCGAGGGCCTCGGGTGTGTTTCGAGTGGGATAAGATATTTTCCTCTTATTTTGGACTATTGTTCTGTCTTCCGGTTTCCCTTCTATGCGATTGCATGGTCACAACCTCAATCGTGAAGGCCTATTTAGTGGCTAACATTTTTTCTTCTTTGCGTTTGCATATACTAGTCTGCGATTGCATAATGATGTTTCATCCTTCTTCGCGTTTGCATCTCCTTGTTTGCTTACGCGTAGCTCAGTTCGTGGACCACAAATTTTCCTTATTCGCGATCGCACAAATCCGTTTGTGAACACGTAGCACTGATTCGGGGCAGTGGATTTACTCTTAAAGATCACATCCCCTTCTTCGTGACCGCGATTTATTGAATGCCTGAGCAGAATATAAATCCTCAAATCGAGCGCTAGACCATTTTCATTATATTTTGAGTTTTAGACCTCAGTTTTGGGAGCTTCCTTGTGGGGTTTTCAAGAAATTTTATTAGTTAAGTGTTCTTCACCTAGATTCTAACATATTTCATGATTTTATCTTTATTTCATTATTTAATTTGTGTTTGGTATGGTAAAATTATTGATTTTTGAAGAAAATTTCTATAATGAAAAATCATGATTTGAGGGACCAAATAGTATCTTGAATTTAATAAATTTGGTATGGGTGAACTCATATCGCAATGGGTATTCGATTTTTGTAAGATTTGTCGGGTTCAAAGGTGCGGGCTAGGGGGTAGACTTTTGGATCGATTGATAGAATTTGATAAAGATTGCGACTTTATGATTAGAATAGTCTCTTATGTGTTTTATTTGTTCTTTGAAGTTAGTTTTGTTAGATTTGAGCCGTCCGTAGGTCTTTTCAACCATGAAGTGCATTTTAGAGTATCAGTTTGTCGTCTTTGAAGTAAGTATCTTGTCTAACCTTGCGTGGGGGACTTCCCCTTAGGATTTGAGTATGCTATCTTGATTGTAGTTCGTGCATATAAGGTGATGAGTGCGTGCTCGGACTTATTTGTGGAAAATTGTCCTTTTAGGGTTCTTAGGTCCTTATATTCACTGTGTATGAATGTGTACTTGATATGCTTGAGTTTTTCACTTACTAGTTTCACCTCTACAGGCTCTAATTGGAATTAATTGCTTATGATTCATTCTTTTTCCCTATTTCACTCTTATTTTGTTTAACTGAAGATTTTTACCTCTTCTATTGTTATGCTATCTTTCATTACTGCTCGTCTTTATTGAAAATCAAAATTATCTCCCCTGTAATTGTTTAGTCTTAGTTGAGGTTATGATTATCTTCCTGCTGCTCATCATTAATTGAAATTATTGTATGTTTTTTGTAAATTTTCCAACCTTAAAAAGAAGTTTAGATATCCTATATTTAGTTGACATTTCCTTATTTAGAATTATTTGATTCGTGTTAGCTTCCTTATTGTTGAATTACATATTGTGGGATCATTGCTTCATATTATTTTCTCCCTTGTTGAGCTTTTCTTATTACACTTACTATTATCTATTGTGGTTATTCCTTTTGATTTAGTTTTACTGTCTCCTTGTGATCGAAAGTTCTTGAGTTGATTACATGTCGTGTTGTTGTATATATTGTCTTTGTTGCTATTGCACTTGTTTTGGTTGTGCATGAGGTTTTTGTCGTGCGTTGTTGATATTTTGATGCTCGAGGTTTCTGCCATGTGGTTGTTGTTGTGGGGTTGCACGAGGTTTCTACCGTGCTATTGCTACTATTGATAAATTACACATGCGGCGTGATAAGCAGGGATGTGTATATATACCTATATGTGGGTTGCACAAGCAGCAGCCAAGGTGAGAACATTATGATGCACGTGTTGCGAAACAAGGTGGGCATTAACTATATTATTATTCTACATGTGGTGAGATAGGGTGTGCTATGTCAGGGATTAATTGTGATGATTTGTGATTGACTGGGGGCATTCTTGCTGTTCGATATTGTGTTGTGGTATGCTTACCTATATCAGTTTTATCTCATGGCAGTTGTGAGAAAACATCTTACGCGTTGTCCGTTCTTTTCCTTATGCTTATTAACTAGTAGGAACTATGTTAGAGCACTTGCACAAGCATACATGTAGTTGAACACTCCCATTAAATATTGTAGACATGTAATTTTTGACCATCCCCGAAATTTCACTCATTTTAGCGTAAAATATTTAATTTAGGCTTAATATAATTATTTTAACTAATTTTGACTATTTTACATTATTTTTATCATAAAATCGAATAACAAAAAAATAGTTTCATTTTTTTCTATTTAATTCGCATATTAGATATTTTTAAAAGGATATGTTACTTTGAACCTATTTTGTTTTAGTATAGTCTTTGAAAATACCAAAAATAGTTTCAACTTTAATTTTAGTTCTATTTAAAATATAATATTTTATTTAAGTCAATTAAGAGTTATTTCATATCTTCTTATAAGTATTTTTAAAAGAAAATTAAATTTTTAGCCTTTTCTTTGCCCAATTTATAGTCCAATTAAAACATAGGCCCAATTTTAGCAAGCCCAAATCTTCCCAGCCCTTTGTAACCCATAATTGGCTACTTAGCCCAATACCATTTAATTAAACCTAAAAATCCTATACCTACGAGGAGGGGGTTTCAGCCGTTATTTTACAAGGGGCAGGGGAGGGGTCTTATGATTTTTTGACACTTTGTTTTTTGAACACTGAAGGCCAGGTGATCTTCTTCTCCAAGAAAAACAACAAAAACCCTAATGTTGCATCTGCTTTCGGATTAAAAAAAAACCTTCTGCCAGTCCTCTCTCATGCCCAACAGCGAACCAGCAACTTCCACGACCACCCGCGAACCAGTAGCAACCACCACACTGCTCCGTCGAACCTCATCTCCTTCCCGCAATCCCTTACGTCCAAGCACCGGACCACTCTTCTTCGGCCCTTTCTGACGTCTCCTCCAGTCAGACCCTAAACCCTTCAAACCTCCCACCCTCACCCCAAACGACCACTCCTCATCACTCTCAACTGTTACAGCAGCAACCGAAGAACGCCCAGCTCGCCGGCCACCACCTAGCTCACCGAAAATTGAGCTGCAATAGCCGCAAACAACCGCTGCTCTATTTCTCTCCTTCTACTCACATTCTCGTTTGTTTTGGAGTGTGGAGTCAGTGAGTGTTGTCCGTCTGAGGTGTAGTTCGAGGATCTGATTGTGGCCCGGTGCATCGTCAAGTTTTGAAACAATCGCATCTCTTTATAGGTCCCTTTTTGTTTTTCTTAAGTTCTAGATATTTATTTTATACATGGTTTTGTGTTTATAACATGATTGTGCTTTAATTAAATGTGAGTTTTGATTATTATATGTGTGATTAATAGTTTTATTTTCTTGGTGATTGTTTGCTAAGGGAATACGAATGACGGGCAGTGGCCACACTTGATTCATACTAAGATTAACATGCTAGATTAACAATTTAATCGTAGTCTTTTTTCTAATTCCTTTTCCCTACTCAAAGTCTAAATTTTGCCTCGAAATGTACTAATTGACTAACCTATCGTCTTGAATGAGTTTAACTATTTAAGTAATAAAAAGGGGACCTGGATTTGTTAGGACAAATTGACCATGGCAAATACCAGTATTAATATGATTTGAGTCTTGGATAATTTTTATTTCTTTTTTGTTATTCCTTTATTGGGCTTTTATTAATTGAATCGCTAGGAGTATGCTGGGCCAACACCATTTGGGTAGGCAATCTTAGGATTTTCCTATTTGTTTGCTTTTAATTTCGAGGCAAGAGATTGTTTCCTTAGTTAATTTATCTGGGTAATGCCCTGAAGGACTTGTGCATATTTTATTCCGAGGAATGTCCTGAAGTACTTGTATTTGGAGGCCGCGACAACATCAATGGAGGCGTAGTATAGGCTAGCAAGACTAGTTTCATTTTTGTTTTATTTTTCTTTTACTAGGTGGGGACAACCTCAAGCTTCGTATGTGTTTATTTTTCTTTTATCTATATTTTCTTCCTCAATTGAATATTCTAAAAGCCAACTTGATTGAGTACCCAACCGCACTAGTTGCAAGACTTAGAGAGTGCCTAACACCTTCTCCTCGAGTCAAATGAACCCCCTTACACTAATCTCTGGTGCAGAATTGGTTTTAGAGTCTGAAACGTTTTAAAAAGAAAAAATCCTTTTTAAAGAAAAACGGTGACCTGGCACACCGAAATCAAATGCCAGGTGGCGACTCTGAGTTATTTTCCTTTTGAAACAAAATTTTGTCACTTTCAAAATTGAAAACCCTTTTCAAGCTTTTTTATTTAAATCCTTTTATTAATTTAAGAGGGTTTAGTGGAGTTTGTATAAAAAAAATGGGTGTGACATCTCTGGCGACTTTGCTGGGGACTTGCGGGTTCGAGATAGTACTTGATTTTTTTGGCTTTTAGAATTTTCTGTTGAGGTTTTTATGTGTTTTGTTTGCTTTATTTGATTTTTATTTTGTTTTTATCGTTTTATTTGCTAGTTTCTTATTTGTTTACAGTTTTTTTCTTATGTGTTTACTGCTTTATAATTGTCATCATTTGCATAACCCCGAGTCTTTTTTCTGCAACAAGTCTTCCGGAGTACGTTTGAGCGTACACGACATTTTTGTGATTCACCCGTGTCTTTAGGGGGTGGCGTGGGAGCGTGGAGTGGGTGGATAGCTGGAGCAGCCACCATCGACCACGTGCCGCCTAGATTTGCCTTGTATAGTGAGCCCCAAACGTAGGTCAGCCTTTAGGTCATTTTTATTTGCATCATGTCATATAGACCTAGCAAGGCTTGGTCCCAGGCACTGTTTCGCGTTCTAGGAGGCCTATCCAAATAATCTCAAAATGGGTTTATGGCCCAAAAAAGGCATTTACTCATCCCTATGTGCTATATGTTGCATCTCTTTAGGGTAAAAGGGTCATTTGGCGGACCAATGATATTTGAGGGTGAAGCATAAAAAGAATTAGGTGATTTTACACTTTTCCTTTTATTTTCCAAAAAGAAAAAAGAAAATCAAAAAAAGATTTTTTGCACTCTCCCATTATTTTCTAAAGAAAAAAAAATTGAAAATAGAAAAATCCAAAAATATTTTACACTTTTTCTTTATCTTCCAAAAAGGGCAACAAAAATGAAAAAAAGAAAATCGGAAAAAAAAAGTTTTTTACATTTTCCTATTATTTCCCAAAAAATCCAAAAAAGATTTTACATTTTCCCACTATTTTTCAAAAATTCAAAAACAAAAAGAGAAAAAGAAAATAAAAAGATGTTGCATTTTCCATTATTTTTTTTTCAAAAAGACAAAAATAGTTTCAAATTAGATGCATTTTGAATTCTATCCTATATTTAATCTTCCGGAACTACTCGAACCTGATTCTCGTCTTCTGGGGCGAGACACGTAGGCTACCCATATAGGGCTCGGTCTTCCTAGTGTCTTAGGTTCTTTACTTTGCGGGGTCGTAGCAAAATTTCGCATGTCTAATCACTGGTGGCCAAATCATTCATTCTTGAAAAATAAGGTTATTTTCGCAAAAGTGGTTCAATAACACATGATCTAGGACCTTAAGTCTACAACTATATGTCATATTATTTTAAGGTTCGTCCTTTTGGATTTTGCATCTTTTGCCACTTCTGGCCAAATCGATCGTTTTTGTGAAATGGGCCGTTTTTGCAAATTATTTTTTTGGGCCATGATTGTTTGGAGTTTGGACCATATAAGCCTTAGGGAGGTATGTCCATGTCTTTGAGGTAATCTTTGTTGATTTTGCATTAATAGCCACTCTTGGCCATGTAGGTTAATTTTCAAAAATAGCCCAATCGTGTCTTGCATGTGTCTAGTAGGAGGTGTCGTGCGTCACATGTGTCTACAGTCACTAACTCTGTTTGATCCTATTTTTCCCATTCAGGTATGGAGCAATTTTCTAGAGTTTGAGCATGACAACTCCAGGACCACTGCATTTAGGAGTTGCTTATAGATACTTTTTATTTGTTTTAGTCTATTTTAGGTTGTCTTTTAATTATTAATCTTATATAGTAGTATCGAGTCTATCAGTCTAGTTAAGATTTTCGAGTCTTTTGTTATAGTACTTTCCATTTGTATTTGAAAAACCAAAAAATAATGGAAATGAGAAATCCAAAAAGTTTTACTCTTTTTAGTTTATTTTTTCATTACTTTTCAAGAACTACGCTTGAAATGATTCGTAAGGGACATGATACGTAGGCAACCTACATAGAGTTCGATTGAAACATTAAGAAGAAAAAAAGAAAATAAAGAAAAAGAGACGAAGAGAATGAAATTGTGGGATTTAAGAAATTAGTGGAAAGGAAAGAATGGTAATCAAAAGAAAAGGGAGGAAAGAAAATGAAAAACCAAGGAGGGTTAAAGAGAAAAATGAAGAGGAAAAGGGGTAAGAAGAGTGAAATTGGGATGATGCCAAATGACCTTGTGACCCTCGAAGCCATTCTAGAACCGTGATTTGTTGCTAGGTGCACTGCACGCAATCTGATATTTCTATTTGACAAATGCGCTAACGCTAACATGTTGGCTTTGTTTTGCTCCTCTTTGTTACTTTCACTGTTATCATAACAATGGGCTATTGGTTTGTGACCTTTTGGTGAGTCATCCATACAACACGAGGTCAAAAAGTAAGGTAGCCACGGTTAGCAAAGAAACGGACACTGGGGTTGTACACCCACTAATGGAGATTGTAGAATCAGTATCGGAACTGAAGGGGGAGGTCCAAAGGTGGAAACAGCAGATGGTAGAAATGCATCAGTCTTGGATTAGAGGGCATCTTCCACCTTTATTCCCCACTAACACTGAAAATCCTGCAGCTATCCCACCATTCTCCCCATCCCAGATGTCCAATACAGTTGATCTTTCCCCACAACACGCACCAGGCTTCACCCCTTACCATAATTACCAAGGCACTTCCTCCCAAATTCTCCATACTCCACCAGACAAAACAATCTTATACCCTGCTCTGATATCTGCTCCTATTATTGTAGTTCCTCCACCATCTAGTCTTCCTCGGTCCTCTAGCAAGACTATGTTCAAATTCTCCGATGCCCAAGGAAAGAGACCCAAGGAAAGTTTTAGGGAGTTCTGGTTCAGATGGAATGAGCAAGTTGCTAGGATTAGTCCTCCGATTGATAGAAAAGATGTTGTCGATCCCAGCCAACAACAAAATCCAGTGGGCAATCCTGCTAAATGCTTTCAACTTCAATACCGACCCCATGAATATCCTCATGCTCCAGTTAATGCTCCTTAATGATACGTTCCTCCACAAAATCCCCAAATTCACACCTCACCTATCCAGTACTCTTTCCACAATACACCGCCACATGCTCCACACCCATAAAATCCACAATGGCTTGCACTGCCTTCACAAATGTCTTACCCACCTCTACAAGCATATCAATGCCCTATCCGAAAGATTTTCCAACCAAGGCCGGAGTACAAAATGAAAAGGCAGCAGCAAAGAGAAAAGTCGGTCACTCTTATTGGTGAATCATATGCTAGTTTATTCCAAAGGCTGAGGCAATTGGACATGATGAAGCCGATTCAGATAAAAATGCCGAAGCTCCTTCCAAAGAATTTTGATTTTTTCGAAAGGTGAGCATATTGCTCTAATGACCTGGGGCACGACATAAAAAGTGTTGGCATCTTAAAAGAAAAGTGCATGAGCTTATTCATGCAGGTGACATTACCGTGCAAAATCCAAATGCAGCAGGTACTAACCAAAGTCCGTTGCCTGTTCATAATGAGAGGCATGTGGTGGTCATGATTTGTGTGAAAAAGGAATATGAGAACTCTTCTGAATCCCTTGGGGGGACACCTACCGCAATGTTTTCAGCGCTATCAGTCTCGGTTCCCGAGGTTGATCTTAAGAGCGAGTTGGCAAAAGGGACGCAAAATCTATTTGCTAAGGTCAACACGATGGATATTTGTGGAGGTTCTGGTAATATTGACGTGCAATCCAGTGGCTATGATGTTGAGCTAGGCAATTGGAAATACACTCCTTTCCTGGCTAGCCACGGAGGAGTTTTGGCGGTTTATTATATTGTCATTTCTGTTTGTCCGGGTTATTTCAGGGTTGTAATCCGGACATTTTCTTGTGGTTCAAACACCTCTTCTTTTCGCTTAGTTCTTTTTATTATAGTAACTCGTCTAGTGTTTTTTGTTGTTCCAGGGCTGTAACCCATGTCTATTTTGTTTGTTTTGTTCAAACTCTTTCCATCATCTGTCTAATGCAATCTCCTATTTTCTGTTAGTTCTAGTCAGTTTTTGTTTAGGTCATTTTTCTTTTTATAGTTCTTTTCATGCCGACTCTAGTGACATGACATGCACGCATAATTCTCAGCCTGATCGTGAAAGTTAGTCTAATCATGAAACAATGGCACAATTTTAAATATGATAAAAGAATGTGTTTGAGGAAATAACTAAAGATTCACGCATTCTGAGATGACTTGAACATTGAATTGAGTGAAACTGAGGCAGTAAGTCTAGGAAATCAAGAGGTTGATAAGAGCATATAACAAGGAATTGCCTCTCAAGCAGTTTGAGGTAAATCAATCAGTGCTGAAATGCATTCTTCCACATCAAGAGAAGGTTGAGTCAAGTCTTTCTTTGAATTGGTAACGGTCATTTATTGGAACAAAGGTATTGCCCATTGGAACTTTTTGCTTGTGTTGATGCCATCAATACATACCATGTGTGATTTATTTGTTTGTCTTCAATTGCATTTTTGTACTTGGAATTTTTGAGTTTGCTATGACGAAGATATTTTATTCTGCTACCCAAACACTTTTATCCTTTGCTACCCATTTTGAGCCTAATTTTTTGTTTCATTTCCCTCTTTTGGAATGAGAAATAGAGTTACGAACTAGAAAAGGAAAAAAAAAGAGAAAAAGAAAAAAAGGGAAAAGAGAAAAAGAAAAATGGAAAAAAGGAGAAAAGAAAAGAAAAAAAAAGAGAAAAAAGAGAAAAAGAGAGAAAAGAAAAAGAAAAACGAACAACTTTGTATTTTGAACTATGTTTGCAGCCTCATGGTTCGATCACACCAAATAAAAGATTGCAAAATCCCCGAAGTTAAAAGTGGGGCAGTTTTTCTTAGAAATCTCATTGAAAAAAAGTTTTTTCTTTTAAAATAAAAAAAATTCCAGACCTCAAGAAACTGGGGCAGAGGTTTTAATTTTGCAAAAAGACCTAATTCAAAAAGTTGTAATTTTGAACCATTTTCATATTAAATTATTTTGAGTCTTCATACCACCCTTTCTTTCTAACCCTATCCAAAAGCCTACATTACGGTCCAAAGAAAGACATTCTGACCAATCTTTGAGGATGCCAAATCAAGTGTGTGGTAAAAGTGGGTAATACCTTTGTTCTCAGCACAAAGAGAGAAAATGACAAAATGAGAGAGTCTTATCGGTGAGAACCCTTATGGGCACCGTAAGGCGACGGTGAGTTGAGAAAAATAGCAAAGTGAGAGAAGCTTGATGGTGAAAACCCTTCAGGGCACTACAAGTCGGCTGAGGATTATGGACCAGATGGTTCAATTGAAGGGTCGAAGCCCAGTTTCATAGCAAACAGGTACAACTAGAGTGGAATAAGACTTGATTGAAAGATTAGTCCACTTAATCCAAAGGTGCATGTCATGGTCATTAGAGTTGTTATCCTTATCTGATAAGTTTCTACTTTGTAATTTTCTTGGTAGGCATCATCTCTTTCCATTGTCCCTTATTTTGTTCCTTTTGTTTTTTTTGAGTCTCTTATTTAGTCGGTTTTTTCAGAACAAGTGAGAAATGACTTCAAAATTTGCCATTAGCTTTCCAATTACACAAAGTCGAGTCTGGCAAGCACATCAAATGACATAAGATATAAGAGAACAGTGGGTGCACTGAGTTGGTGATAATAGATGCTCTTTGGGATTGATGTAAAATGCAAAGATTGGATGAATGTCAGAACACTAGTGTAATACATTGGGCATAAGGTATTGGACTTGAACGAAGCAGCAATATTTCTTTGTGATAAGGTTTGAAAGAAAGTGGGTAGTCGACAACATGCTAGGTCTTCCAAGTTGAAATCAAAATTATCTTGGCAAGTGCAGAAGCAGTCGTCTTCAAGGTCAAGGCCACAAACTAACCACCATATTTTAAATTCACAAGTTTTCTTTGTCTGAAACAGGAATGAAGGCTATGTTCATATCAAAGCTTGAATTTTTCAGGTGTAATGTCCCAATTCTGCTTGTGCAAAGGCTATTGAGAAGATCACATATTACCCCAATGGAGAAGAACTTCCTAGTCTGGGCCTTTCAAGTTATATTTTGTTTAGGAGACATACTTCCTAAATTGAAATGTTACCCCTAGGAGACGCACTTCCTAGTTTTGGTTCATTGAAGTTTCATCTCTAGGAGACACACTTCCTAGCCTGAGCATTTCAAGTTATATTTTGTTTTAGGAGACGCACTTCCTAAATTGAGATTTTACTCCTAGGAGATGCACTTTCTAGGCTGGATATTTCAAGTAATATTTTTATTTTTAGGAGGCGCACTTCCTAATGTTAGTCAATCAAATTCATCCCTCAGATGCACATCCTAGTTGAAGTCATCAAAGTTTTACCTATTAGGAGATGCACTTCCTAATAGGGGTCTTTTAGATTATACTTGTTAGGAGACGCACATCCTAGCTTTGGTCATCTAAATTCATTTCTAGGAGACCCACTTCCTAGTTTTAGTCATTGAAGTTTCACACCTAGGAGACACACTTCCTAGTCTCGTCATTCAAGTTATATTTTCATTTCTAGGAGATGCACTTCCTGGTTTAAGTCGTTGAGATTTTACCACTAAGAGATGTAGTTCCTAGTTTGGTTCATTGAAATTTTACCCCCTAGGAGACGCACTTCCTAGTCTGGGTCCTTCAGGTTATATTTTTATTTTAGGAGACGCACTTCCAAAATTGAGGTTTTACCCCTAAGAGATGCACTTCCTAGTTTGAGTCATTTAAGTTCATTCCTAGGAGACGCACTTCCTAGTCTTAGTATTAATGTTTTACCCCTAGGAGACGCACTTCCTAGTATGGGTCTATCATGTTATATTCTTGTTCTAGGAGACACACTTCCTTAATCAAAATTTTACCACTTGGAGACGCACTTCCTATTTGGTTCATTTAAGTTTATTCCTAGGAGACGCACTTCCTAGTTGGAGTTATTGAAGTTTCGCCCCAAGAGATGCACTTCTTGGTCTGGGTATTTCAAGTTATATTTTTATTTTTAGGAGACGCACTTCCTCCTATTGGTCATTTAAGTTCATTCCTAGGAGAGGCACTTCCTAGTTTGAGCAATTGAAGTTTCACCCCTAAGAAACACACTTCCTAGTCTGGGTCTGTCAGGTTATATTTTTGTTTTAAGAGATGTACTTCCTAAATTGAAGTTTTACCCATAGGAGACTCACTTCCTAGTTTGGGTCCTTCTGGTTATATTTTGTGTTAGGAGACGCATTTTCTAAATTGAGATTTTACCACTAGGAGAAGCACTTCCTATTTGGTTCATTTAAGTTTATTCCTAGGAGACGCACTTCCTAGTTTGAGTTATTGAAATTTCACTCCTACGAGACGCACTTCCTACTCTGGTTCTGTCAGGTATATTTTTGTTTTAGGTGACACACTTCCTAAATTGAAGTTTCACACATAGGAGACGCACTTCCAAGCTTGGGTCCTTCTGATTATATTTTTTTTAGGAGACACACTTCCTAAATTGAGATTTTACCATTATGAGACGCGCCTCCTATTCGGTTCATTTAGGTTTATTCTTAAGAAACACAATTCCTAGTTTGAGTTACTAAAATTTCACTCCTAGGAGACGCACTTCCTAGTATGGGTCTGTCAGGTTATATTTTTGTTTTAGGAGGCGCACTTCCTAAATTGAAGTTTTACCCATAGGAGACGCACTTTCTAGTTTGGGTCCTTCTGGTTATATTTTGTTTTCACATACGCACTTCCTTAATTGAAAATTTACCACTAGGATATGCACTTCCTATTTGGTTCATTTAAGTTTATTCCTAGGAGATGCACTTCCTAGTTTGAGTTATTGAAATTTTACCCCTAGGAGACGCACTTCCTAAATTGAGGTTTTACCCCTAGGAGACGCACTTCCTAGTCTGGTTCTGTCATGTTATATTTTTTATCTTAGGAGATGCACTTCCTAAATTGAGGTTTTACCCCTAGGAGATGCACTTCCTAGTTTGAGTTATTCAAGTTTTATTCCTAGGAGATGCACTTCTTTGTTTTGGTTCATTCAAGCTACACCCCTAGGAGACGTACTTCCTAGTTTGCGTTATTCAAGTTTTACCCCTAGGATAAGCACTTCCTAGTTTTGGTTCACTCAAGTTTCATCCGCGGGAGATGCACTTCCTAGTTTGGGTCATTTAGGTTTTATTCTTAGCAGACACACTTACTTGTCAAATTTTCTTGGTTTTACTGACAAGAGATGCACGTCCCAGTCAAATCTTTAGCTTACTCTCATCATTTCACCAATAGCATAGGTGATTTACAGTTTTACTAACAACTCACAAATCTCCTGAGTGCAAACTTGGGTAGAAAATTTGTTTGTTTTGTTGTTTTGAGTGCAGACACCCACCTAGAAAATACGGGAATCCATTGCAAGTTCTTTTCAGAGTCACTTCAAATTTAACGTCAGTTGCAGGCGCTCACCTAAAGAAAAAGGGAAGTCATTTCAGAATCCAATTCAATTTAGAAGTAACAGAAGCTCGCAGCAACAATGCGAGTCAACAGTCCGAGATGATCAACAGAAGTAATCTCAGTCCAAAATAAAAAGAAAAAAAGGAAAGAAGAAGAAGAAAGAAGTAAATCCAAATACTGAAGCTGAGACAAGAGGTGGATTGATCAAGACATGACTAAGTCACAAACAAGGTATGTCCGGTCTTGATCCAAAAAAGCTGAAGAAGAATGAACTAGCACCTGCAGCTAACGAGCGTCAAGGTTCAAATCTAAAGTCTACACGAAGAACCATTCAAGACACAAGATCAAGCTTCAGAAGACTTATAGATAGTAATTTTGTAACTCATAGCTGACATGCTTAGTTAGTCTTTTTCATTTTTGATTTTGATGTAATAACAAGATTGCGGACCAGAACCTCGATGGAACACGGCCTCGATCGGCTCTCTACCTCGGTATACTTCATCATTGTTCTCACTTCTGAACTACACACGACCTGATTCCTTCATAGCCAAGGATATGTAGGCCGCTCAGATACCAGGGCTCCGTCACATTCCCTTTTCTCTTAAGTTTACTCTCTCCAAATAAAGGTTAGGTCAAAAAACATGTCTAGTCGTTCTTTGTCTGAAAATACTTCGTATTTCCAGTCAAAGAGGGGCAGCTGCAGACATGTGATTTTTGACCCTCCCCGGAACTTCACTCATTTTAGCGTAAAATATTTAATTTAGGCTTAATATAGTTATTTTAACTAATTTTGACTATTTTACATTATTTTTATCATAAAACAGAAAAATACAAAAATAGTTTTATTTTTTTTCTATTTAATTTGCGTATTAGATATTTTTATAAGGATATGTTACTTTGAACCTATTTTATTTTAATATAGTCTTTGAAAATACCAAAAATAGTTTCATCTTTTATTTTAGTTTAATTTTAAATTTAATAGTTTATTAAAGTCAATTAATAGTTATTTCATATCTTCTTATAAGTATTTTTAAAATAAAATAAAAATTTTAACCTTTTCTTTGCCCAATTTATAGTCCAATTAAAACGTAGGCCCAATTTTAGCAAGCCCAAATCTTCCCAACCCATGTAACCCACAATTACCTTAGCCCAATACCTTTTAATTATAGGGATTTTTACCTATACATCCCATATACCAAACCTTACTACCATTATTGTGCATGGTTTGTTTATTACACTCATATCCCATATTTTTGTTACATAATATGTACCAAACTAAATTTCCATCCTAAATTAAGACTACACAATTAATACAAAATCAGAATCTTAATAAATTTAGACCAAAAATAACGCCCCACATTAAGGTTGGGAATTAATGATTGATTTTCTACCATTTAAAGTCTAGATCATGTAAGGTAACATATTTAATGTATTATATATCTCTTCTAAACCAAAAATAATTGTGATTTTCGTCCATATTGTCCAGCTTCTTCTCTTCTTTCTTTTCTTCATCTTTTAATCCTTCTTCTCTTCTTTCTGTTTATCATCTTTTCTTGTTTTTGTTTCTGCACATTGGTAGCTCTATTATCAATATGGAAACCCTATTTTTGGGGGGCTTTTTTACATTTCTATATCACATAAGAAATTTTTTATAGTCAATATTTTTTTAATATAAATTATTGTTTAATTATAATATAAATATAATATTTTATAGATAATCTTAAAAATAATATAACTTTATTTGTAATTTTTTTGAAGAAATTTTGTAGGTCAAGAGAAAATTTTGTAATCAATATTTTTTTTCAACATAGATTGTTGTTTAATTGTAGTATTAGTAATTTTGTAGATACCCTTAAAAACAATACAACTTTATACAGTACTAAAATTGATTTTGTAGTTTATTTCTAGAAATTTTGTATATGAATAGAAAATTTTGTTGTCAACATTTTTTTTCAACATAGATCGTAGTTTAATATATTCTTGTTTGGTGTAGGAAAAAAAAAACAAAAAAAGTTGTAGATGTTGAAGTTATTTCCAGAGAGTTTTAAAAATGTAGATAATTGTAGTTAAATTTAGTTAAATGTAGTTATGAAGTATTTCCGGAGAGTTTTAAAAATGTAGATAATTGTAGTTAAATGTAGTTAAATGTAGTTATGAAGTATTTCCAGAGAGTTTTAAAATGTAGATAATTGTAGTTAAATGTAGTTAAATGTAGTTATGAAGTATTTACATAGAGTTTTAAAAATGTAGATAATTGTAGTTAATAGTAGTGAACGTTTATATGCCGTTTGTTTGTAGCTGATTTGTAGTTAACTGATTGTTGCTAACATAGTTAATTTATTGACACCTTATTATTTTCTTTTTGATCTTGAATTGTAGGTGAGAGCTTCACAACATATTTTAGTTATTCCAGATTATCGGAACGAATATAACAAATAAATACGAAACGAAAAAATTTACTGGAAACACTTCATATAACCTTAACTACATTTAACTACATTTGACTATATTATAAAAACTCACTGGAAACACTGCATATAACCTTAAGGTAATTAAGGTTATTTAATGATGTTTCCAGTGAGTTTTAAAAATGTAGTCAAATGTAGGTAAATGTAGTTAAGGTTATACGAAATGTTTCCAATGAGTTTTTAAAATGTAGTCAAATGTAGGCAAATGTAGGTAAATGTAGTTAAGGTTATATGCAGTGTTTCCAGTGTGTTTTTAAAATGTAATCAAATTTTTGTAGTTGTATGAACTTTGTAATTAATTGTAGTTACTTGTAGGTACATATAGACGATTACAAGGCTCGTGCACTTGACAAGTTTACAACTTCTTCAAGCAAGAACAATAATAAAAAATAGAAAAATAATAAAAATAGATCAAAACAAGAATGAAAAATAAATTTGATTACAAATAACTGATAATCTGAAAAATACAATGAAAAAAATAAGATTACAACAGACACTCCTGATATTAGAACATCTTCGAATAAAAATAAAATTTTTAAAAGTTAAGTTTTCATAAAAATAAAATTTTTAAAAGTTAAGTTTTTCTGCTCTAAAAAATTATTTTTATTTCTATTCAAAATCAGTTTTTTCCTTCTAAAAGTTTTGGCCAAATATTGTAATGTTAAGAAAAATAATGGAAAAATGCATTCCACAAAGAATGCATTTTTGAAACCCGACGTCGAACTTTGAGTATATAAACTCCATCTTCAAAAATTCAAAATCTTCTTTCGACTTTTTTTTTATTTTTTGAATTATTAAAATCAATATTTTCTATTTTACTTTCTAAATTATTTAAAAACATTATTGTGAATAACTGGAGTAAACTAATTAAAAGAAAATTATGAAAAGTGAGAGGCTTAACCCTTTAGCAAACTGGAATAAACTAATTAAAAGGAATAACTGGAATGAACTAATTATTTACTTACTATTCGAAGTTTGTTACAGTAAGGTGCAAGTTGAGATCTTCCATTATAAATGTGTAAAAAAAATATATGAAAAGATCTTGTTCCACAAATTAAACCTTTAATTGTTCCACAAATCAAGCAAATAATTAATGAGTTGATTATTAACCTTAAATATAATTTTGGTACATAAATTGAAAGGTGGTATACTTAAATGTAATAAACACAAACCTTAAACATGAGTGGTTATAAGGTTTGGTATATGGGATGTATATGTAAAAATCCCTTAATTAAACCTAAAAATACTAGACATAGGAGGAGGGGGTTTCAGCCGTTATTTTACAAGGGGGAGGGGAGGGGTCTTCAGATTTTTTGACATATTTTTTTTGAACACTGAAGGCCAGGTGATCTTCTTCTCCAAGAAAAACAACAAAAACCCTAATGTTGCATCTGCTTCCGGATTAAAAAAAAAATTCTGCAAGTCCTCTCTCACGCCCAGCAGCAAACCAGCAACTTCCACGACCACCCTCGAACCAGCAGCAATCACCACGCTGCTCCGTTGAACCCCACAACCTTCCCGCCAGTCCCTTATGTCCAAGCACCGGACCACTCTTCTCCGCCCCTCGCTGCCATCTCCTCCAGTCAGACCCTAAACCCTTCAACCCACCCTCACCCCGAACAACCACTCCTTGTCACTCTCAACCATTACAGCAGCAACCGACGAATGCCCAGTGCGTCGGCCACCACCCATTTCGCCAAAAATTAAGTTGCAGCAGCCGCAAACAATTGTTGCTCTATTTTCTTCTTCTAATCACATTTTTGTTTGTTTTGGAGTGTGGAGTTAGTGAGTGTTGTCCGTCCGAGGTATAGTTCGAGGATCTGATTGTGGCCCGGTGCATTGTCAAGTTTTGAAACAGTCGCATCTCTTTAGAGGTCCCTTTCTCTTTCTCTTAAGTTTTGTGTTTATATCACGATTGTGCTTTAGTTAAATGCGAGTTTTGATTATTATATGTGTGATTAATGATTTTGTTTTCTTGGTGATTGTTTGCTAAGGGAATACGAATGACGGGCAGTGGCCACACTTGATTTATACTAATATTAACAGGCTAGATTAACAATTTAATCGTAGTCTTTTTCTATTTTTCCCCTATTCAAAGTCTAGATTTTGCCGCGAAATGTATTAATTGACTAACCTATCGTCTTGAATGAGTTTAACTGTTTAAGTAATATAAAAAGGGGATCTGTATTTGTTAAGACAGATTGACCATGGCAAATACCAGTATTAATATGATTTGAGTCTTGGATAATTTTTATTTCTTTTTTGTTATTCCTTTATTGCGCTTTTATTAATTGAATCGCTAGGAGCATGTTAGGCCAACACCATTTGGGTAGACAATCTTAGGATTTTCCTATTTGTTTGCTTTTAATTTTGAGGCAAGAGGTCATTTCCTTAGTTAATTTATCCGGGGAATACCCCGAAGGACTTGTGCATATTTTATTCTGGGGAATGCCCCGAAGTACTTGTATTTGGAGGTCGCGGCAACATCAATGGAGGCATAGCAAGACTAATTTCATTTTGTTTTATTTTTCTTTTACTAGGTGGGGATAACCTCAAGCTTCGTATGTGTTTATTGTGCTTTTTCTGTATTTTCTACCTCAATTGAATATTCCAAAAGCCAACTTGATTGAGTACGCAACCACACTAGTTGCTGGACTTGGGGAGTGCCTAACACCTTCTCCCCGAGTCAAGTGAATCCCCTTACCCTAATCTCTGGTGAAGACTTGGTTTTAGAGTCTGAAACATTTTAAAAGAAAAAAATCATATAAAAAACAGTAACCTGGCACATTGAAATCAAATGCGAGGTGGCGACTCTGAGTTATTTTCCTTTTTAAATAAGTTTTTGTCACTTTCAAAAATGAAAACCCTTTTCAAGATTTTTTTACTTAAATCCTTTTATTAATTTAAGAGGGTTTAGTGGAGTTTGTATTAAAAAAATGGGTGTGCCAAAATATGAAGTTCTCCTGATATTGCTGAGTATTGATGTACACCCTCGCTTACTTGTCATATATGTGAGAGTAGCTCTAATTAGCAAGTGAGTTGTCAACGTAACCATGAGGTGTGATGAGGGCACATGATGCAAAGTATTAGGGTTCAGGTATTGAGACCCGTGAATTGCAATTTTTACGAAATTCGGTATTTCGTGGAGTTGTTGGCTATGACCTATTGTGAAAAATGTCGTAGGTTATGAGGTATTGCTCACCTTTATTGTGTCGCGATTTAGGATTTGGGTTTGGTATTCTCGCTCGTCCTTCTATGTCATCATTTTGGTATTTCCTTTGTTACTTGTTGTTTCTTCCCTTATTGTGATTATAGTATTGTTTACTATTTCGTGCAGTCTTTATATATATACATCATGTTTTGTAATTCCTATGATTATATTTGTACATTTTATTATACCGGTTGATGTCTTGACTATTCCTCGTCACTACTCCATCGAGGTTAGTCTTGATACTTACTAGCACTGCTGTGGTGTGCTCATGCTACTCTTCTGCGCATTTTTATTGTGCAGATTCATGTGTCGATCGTTAGTAGATGTGTAGATCATTGCTGAAGAGTCTCAAGGTAAATCTGCTGCTGCATTCGCAGGCGTCGGAGTCACCTTTTTACTTGTATTCAACTATTTTCACTCTTTTCCAAACACTTTATATAGAAGTGGTAGCTAACTTTGTAGAGTTTATAACTTGTAGTACCCAGGTTTTTGTAATATGCTCATTGCATAAATGATTCATTCCAGAAAAATTTCAATGTGTCATTTATTGTTGTTGTTCTTCGGTAAATATTAGGCTTACCTAATCCTTAACACTTCGTGCTTTCACAAAACCCAACGGAGGGGAAATTGGGTCGTAAAAAGTTGGTATCAGAGCTGTAGGTTCATTGATGCTACGAGCCATAAGCGAGTTTAGTAGAGTCTTGCGAATCAGTACGGAAAAATCTCTACTTATATTTGAGAGGCTACACAATTATGAGGACAGCATCACTTCTTTCATTCCTATCGTGCGAGCTTATTGACCTTGGTGTTCGAACTATTATCATTCCATTCTCTCACAGATGGTCATGACACACTCTACAGATACCGATGATGCTGCTCCCGGAGCATTTGTCACTGGAGGCAGAGACAAAGGGCGACGAGGAGTACGTGCCACAGCTAGAGCACCAACCAGAGCAACTATTGAGGAGCTGTTAGTAGATCCAGGTGGGGGGCAGGTACCGGAGGCGATTTCTGTCACCCTCGGACTTCAGGAGGCCTTAGTACAGTTCCTGAGCATTTTTGGTACATTGGCTTTGGCAGGGTTGATTCTGACTGCACCAGCTACTTTGCAGACCGGGGGAGGAACTCAAACTCGTGTCTCCTATACTCCAGAGCATTAAGTTCTTGTTGGTCAGGTTCTAGGAATCATGGCAGCACAACCTGTGGTTCCAGTTCAACTCATAGTTAGGGCAGCAACATCTGAAGCAGAGCAACTTAGGCTTGAGAGGTACAAGAAGTACGACCTTCCTACCTTTAGTGTTTTGGCTTGAGAGAGTGCATAGGGTTTTCTGGAGGACTGCCATCACATTCTCCGCACTATGGATATTGTTGAGATGAGTGGGGTTACTTTTACTACATTCCAGCTTAGGGGAGCGACTTATCAGTGGTGACGGGCATATGAGTTGGGTAGCCCGACCAAGCCAGTTTCACCTTACATGGGTTCTATTTTCAGAGATGTTCTTGAGAGAGGTCGTACCTCAGTCCCTTCTAGAAGCATGGCATGAAGAGATTGAGCAGCTGTGCTAGGGAACTACGTCAGTGTCAGAGTAGCTATTAGATTTAGTAATTTGGCCAAACATACGCTGATTTTGGCTTCTACTGTTCGGGAGAGGGTCCGTCGGTTCATTGGAGATAGATATTTCGTATCAGCAGACTGTGAGTATTCCAAGGAGGGTGCAGGGCATGCTGGCTCGAGATAGAGAGGAGAGAGAGGTCAGGCAAGGCTAGGAGAGAAAGGACAGGCAGGGCCTTGAGAGAGAGGGCAGATGAGATCAGGAGAGAGAGTTTGAGGAGGCGACGAGGCCTCGTAGACTAGGGAGATCTACTGGTCCTTATTTTTTAGGCAGGGTGGAACATGGTAGAGGTTTTGTGGGTCAGCCAGTTCATTTCGCGCTTTAAGCTTTGCATAGTGACTTAGGTGTTCATGGGTCTCGGAGTACCCGTACCGTACGATTCCCATAGCCTCATCAGTAGAGAGGTTGCTTTGAGTGTGGAGATACTAGCCATATGGTGAAAGATTATCCTAGACTTCGGGCTGATGTGTTTGAGTGAGGTATTCAAGCGAGTAAAGGGTGCCTAAGAGGGGAGGCCCGTCTCGTTGATGTATTTCATATGGTAGGCTTAAGACTGCCACGCCAGCTGAATATCATGCAGGTATTATTTTGGTTTGTTCTGCTTATCGGGGTGAGTTCCCCTATTTGTTTCTCCACTTATGGGTGTGTTTCATGATTAGCACTCTATTTATGAGATTACCATGGTGGGAGGTTCTATGAGTGATAGCCGTGTTTATCGTCTGTTTGTAGTCATTATCGAGATCTATGAGACTAGTTGTAATTTCCTATTGTCCATTTCTCTAGGTTTGATTTGATTTCTGTGTACTTTTGGTTATGATCTGTGATTTTTATTCTCCATCGATGTGGGAGCCAGTACGTGTTGTAGTTTGTTGACATAACTGGTCTAGTAAAAAGCTTCAGCTGCTTTGATGTGCCTACTTGTGATTCAGAGTGGATGGCGGGACCCTTGTGATTTCATGTGATTTGATGTGTTGAGACCAGGATGTGCACCGCGGTGGGAGTCATATTAGCATGAGAACCCTATGATTATTTTATATACTTTAATTATTTCTTGTTAGATTGTTCTGTAGATTTATATTGATAGATAAATTTGTGTTTGTGTGGCTTGTTTGTTAGTTCCCTTATGTGTTTCCCTTTCCATATTCAGTCATTTTCGTTCTGTGCTTCTTAAGTTTTAGCTTGTGGGGTGTCCACCTGTTGGTATTAGCTTATATTTGGTTATTTAGGTGTTCAATTATGTGGCTTTCATAGTCATTGTATAATCGCCAGTGTTGTGAAGGTTTGAAACAGGTTCCTATTGAATATGAGGCTTATGGCTGATGCTAAATTTGATTTGAGTGTATATTGTGATAAGAAATGTTACTGTGGGACTACGTGTGGTGTGTCATATTGCAAGGTTATAATATATGGGAGTTGGAATGAATTGATGCAACTGGTTGAGACTGATACCGGGTATGGATTTAGAATTGGGTCTTTGGAAATAGAAGGAAGGTGAGAATTCTGGTTCTAAGGCTTATCGGTATTGCTAGAAAGGCTAAATTTCAGTTAAGATGGTATCATCAGATTTATGTGGATTGGGGTAACGTAGTATCACCCCGGGTTATGTTGGAAGTGTGCATTCAACAACTTGAGGACTTCGAGGCTAATCTAAAAGGGGGATGATGTAACGATCCGGCCGGTCATTTTGAGAATTTAAGATCTGTTCGGTGGTGTGAGGTATTGAAAAACTTCATAATATGTGTATCGACTTGCGTGCATGGTTGAATTCAGTTAACGGATGATCCAAAGTCGAAATGGGAGAAGGAATCTAGTTTTTGAAGCATAAGCAGTGAGAATTTAGACGATCTCCATTTCCATAAGGTAATTGAAGTCAAATAGGAGCAAACCAGGTGCAATTCAATCCTTATTCCTCAGTAAATGCACCTGGAATGGGTTTTGGAGGATCGCAATAGCTTTGTATGGTGATTTTGGACTTAGGCGTACGTCCAAATTTGGATTTGGAGATCTGTAGGGTAATTTGCAGTGTTTCAGCGAAAGTTGGAAAAGTTGAATTTTGGAAAATGGAGAAGTTTGATCCATAGTTGACTTTTTTGATATTGGGGTCGGAATGCAATTTCGAGAGTTGGAGCAACTCTGTTATCTCATTTTGGACTTTTTTGCAAAATTTGGCATAATTCCAGGTTGATTTGATAGGTTTCGACACGAGTTTTGGAAGCAGAAAGATTTGAAAGTTCCTAAGTTCGAATCATGGTGTAATTCGTCATTTCGATGTTGTTTGCTATGATTTGAGACCTTAAGGGAGTACGTGTTAGGTTATATGACTTCTGTGTATATTTAGATGGGGTCTTGAGGGCCTCGAGTGTGTTCTGGGTGGGCTACGGGTATTTTCCCCCTTATTTTGGACTGTTGTTCTATCTTCTAGTTTCCCTTCTATGCGATCGCATAGTCACAACCGTGATCGCGAAGGCCCATTTAGTGGCTAACATTTTTCCTTCTTCGCATTTGCATATACTAGCCTGTAGTCGCGTAGTTATGTTTCTGCCTTCTCCATGTTCGCATCGCATAACTCAGTTTATGGACCACCAATTTTCCTTATTCGGGATCGCACAAGTTTGTTCACAATCGCATAGTAGTGATTTAGGGCAGTGTCTTTACTCTTCGCGATCGCATACCCTTTTCCGCGACCGTGATTCATTAAATGCCTAGGCAGAATATACATCTTCAACTTGATGGTTAGACCATTTTCATTATATTTTGAGTTTAAGACCTCGATTTTGGGAGCTTCCTTGTGGGGTTTTTAAGCAATTCGATTGGGTAAGTGTTCTTCACCTAGAATATAACATGTTCCAGGATTTTATCTTCATTTTCATTATTTAATTTGTGTTTTGGGATGGGAAAAATGTTTATCTTTGAAGAAAATTTCTAAGATGAAAAATCACGATTTGTGGGACCAAATGTTATCGGAATTTGATAAATTTGGTATAGGGGAACTTGTATCGAAATGGGCATTTTTTTCTGTAAAATTTGTCGGGTTTTGAGGTGTGGGCTTGGGGTCGACTTTTGGACCGATTTATAGAATTTGATAGAGAATGAGACTTTATGATCCAGAATAGTCTCTTATGTGTTTTATTTGTACTTTGAAGTTAATTTGGTTCTATTTGACCTGTCCGGAAGTCTTTTCACCCAGAAAATACATTTTAGAGTATCGATTAGTCGTCTTTGAGGTAAGTATCTTGCTTAATATTGAGTGGGGGACTTCCCCTTAGGATTTGAGTCTGTTATGTTGATTGTAGTTCGTGTACGCGAGTTGACGAGTGCGTGCTTAGATTTATTTGTGCAAAATTATCCTTTCAGGGTTTTAGGTCCTTATATTCACTGTGTATGAATGTGCACTTGATATGCTTGAGTTTTCCACTTACTAGTTTCACCTCTACATGCTCTAATTGGAATTAATTGCTTATGATTTATTCTCATTGCCTATTTGACTCTTATTTTGCTTAAATGAATATTTTTACCTCTTCTATTCTTATGATTTCTTTCATAACTGCTCATCTTTAATGGAAATTATTATTATCTCCCCCGTAATTGTTTAGTCTTTTTTAGGTTATGATTACTTCTCGCTGTGCATCCTTAGTTGAAATTATGGTATATTCTTCGTAAATTTCCCAACCTTAAAAGAAGTTTATATATCCTATATATAGTTGACATTTCATTATTTGGAATTATTTGATTTGTGTTTGCTTCCTTGTTTTTCAATTACATATTGTGGGGTCGTTTCTTCATATTATTTTCTCCCTTGTTGAGTTGTTCTTATAACACTTAGTATTCTCTATTGTGGTTATTCCTTGTGAACTAGTTTGACCGTCTTCTTGTGATTGAAAGTTCTTGTGTTGATTACTTGTCGTGTTCTTGTATATATTATCTTTGTTGATGTTTTACTTGTTTTGGTGTGCACGAGGTTTCTGCCATGCAGTTGTTGATATTGTGATGCACGAGGTTTTTGCCGTGCGGTTGTTGATATTGTGATGCAAGAGGTTCCTGGTGTGCGGTTGTTATTGTGGGGTTGCACGAGGTTTCTGCCGTGGTATTTCTACTATTGATATATTGCACATGCGGTGTGACAAAGTGGGATATGTATATATGCTTATATGCTGGTTGCGCATGTGGCGAGATAAGGTGGGAAAATTATGATGCACGTGTGACGAAAAAAGGCGCGCATTCACTATATTATTATTACATACATGGAGCGACAAGGTGTGCGATGTGAGGGATTAATTGTGATTATTTGATATGGCCTGGGGGCATTCTTTCTCTTTGAAATTGTGTTGTGGTAAGCTTACCTATATGAGTTTTATCTTGTGGAAGTTGTGAGAAAACATCTTACGTGTTGTCCGTTCTTTTCCTTATTCTTATTAGCTAGTAGGACCTATGTTAGAGCACTTATACAAGCATACACGTAGTTGAACACTCCCATGGATATGAAGTTCTCCTGATATTGCTGAGTATAGATGTACACCCTCATTTATTTGTCATATTTGTGAGAGTAGCTCTAATTAGCAAGTGAGTTGTCAACGTAACCATGGCGTGATGAAGGTACATGATGCCAAGTGTTAGGGTTCAGGTATTGAGACCTGTGAGTTGCAGTTTGTCCGAGATTTGGTATTTCGTGGAGTTATTGGCTGAGACTTGCTGTGAACACTATTATAGGTTCTGGGTTATTGCTTACTTTACTGTATTGCGATTTAGGATTTGGGATAGGTGTTCTCGTTCTTCTATGTCATTATTTTGGTATTTCTAATGTTGCTTGATGTTTCTTCCCTTATTGTGATTGTAATATTGTTAATTGTTTCGTGCAGTCTTTATATATATACACATCATGTTCCGTAATTCCGGTGCTTATATTTGAATAGTTCATTAGACAAATAGGTGTTTTGACTGTTCCTCGCCGTTACTCCACTGAGGTTAGTTTTGATACTTATTAGGCACCGTTGTGGTATGCTTATTCTAGTCTTCTACGCATTTTTATTATGCAGATCCAGGTGTCGATCATTAGTAGATGTGTAGATCATTGCTGAGGAGACTCAACGTAAACCTGTTGCTGCGTTCCCAAGCTTCGAAGTCACCTTCTTGCTTGTATTCAACTGCTTTCACACTTTTCCAAATAGTTTATATAGAAGTGGTAGCTAACTTTGTAGAGCTTATGACTTGTACTACCTGGTTTTGGGAATATGCTCATTGTATAAAGGATTCATTCCAGAAAAATTTCAAGATGTTATTTATTATTGTTGTTCTTCTGTAAATATTGGGATTACCTAGTCCTTAAGACTAGGTGTCGTCAAGCAACCGAATGGAGGAAAAATTGGGTCGTGACACGACGCCGCTGCCCTCATGTTCTATACCCATGGCCTTCCGAGGAGTGCGTTACACCTCATGTCACCTTCGATGACATGGAACTTGGTGTCCAGTATGGTTTCGACTACGTTTACTGGAAAAATAATTTCTTCCTTTGTTGTTTCACTTTCCATTTTGAAACCATTCAGCACCCGGGATGCAGGCACAATCGAATTTTGCAGACCGAGTTGTTTCACGACCCTCGAACGGATAATGTTCGCAAAGCTACCTGGATCCACTAACAAAATTTAACCTGAACTTTATTTAAAAGGATAGAGATTACCAGGGTGTTGTTGTGAGGTTGGGATACGTCCTCTGCTTCCCTGTCACATAACGATAGGGCATCCTCGATCACATAGCTCCGAGTTCGTTTCTCTTTTGTGATGGATACTTTGGTACGTTCGAATATTGGTCCCTATGGGGTGTCGATTCCATCGATGATCATGTGAATGATCTGTTGAGGTTCTTCAAGTTAGTTCTTCCTGTTTGTATCTCTTTCTTGGAAATGGTTCTTTGCTCGGTCACTGAGAAATTCACGAAGATGCCCTTCGTTGAACAATTAGGCTACCTCCTCCCTAAGTTGCCTGTAATCCTCGATCCTATAACCGTGAGTATCATGATACTTACATATTAAGTTGGGATTCCCCTAGGAAGGGTCGGTCTGTATAGGCTTGGGCCATCTAGTATCTCTAACTTTGCCCATGGATGAGACGATACCCGAGGCATTGATGCTGAAGTTGTATTCTGACAATTTAGGTTCCTCCACCGGTCCTGAGCTCATATCGAACTTGGTTTTGCTTATGAGTCCCCAAATATTTTAGCCTCAATCTACTCTTATCATTCTGAGGTGTATTACGCCTTGAATTGTTCCTTCTATCTTTGGCGTATGGTTGATATCTTTCCTTGTTGAATCTTGATCCCCAGTCTGTGTCCCTCAAGGGCTTGGCTACGAATCTGTTAGGATGAACAGAGCCCAAGGGGGCTTCCAACCGTTCGTCCTCAACCCTAATTTTTGGATGATAACGATTGTGCACATACTACCATGTCACATCAGGATATTCAATCAAGTTCTACTTCAGCTGTCGAGATTCAATCGAGCTTCTTTCTTTCAAACCTTGCAAAAAGGCCTGAGCTGCCCAGTCATCGTAAACCGGTGGCAATCCCATCCTTTCCATCTGAAACCGGGACACGAACTCCCTTAGCATGTCTTCATCCCTTTATTTTATTTTGAAGACATCCGATTTTCCTGTGGCTACCTTTATAGACCCGTCATGTGCTTTCACAAAGGTGTCCATCAACATAGCAAATGAATCTATTGAATTAGGAGCTAAGTTGTGATATTATATCATAGTTCCTTTTGATAGTGTTTCCCCAAACGTTTTCAATAATACTGACTCCATTTCATCATCATTCAAGTCATTTCCTTTGATTCCACAAGTGTATGAAGTAATATATTTGTTAGGGTCAGTTGTTCCGTTGTATTTTGGTATATTGGGCATGCAATATTTCTTGGGAATGGGCATCGGAGCCGCACTTGGGGGAAAACGTTTTTGTATGAATATTTTGGCATCTAGACCTTTCAAAACTGGAGGTGCTCCTGGTATTTGGTCCATCCGGGAGTTATAAGTTTCCACCTTCTTATTGTTGTCTTCTATATTCTTTTCTCCTTGCTCGATTCTTTTAGCCAGATCCTTGAGCATTTTCATGATTGTAGGGTCCATCCCCGAGCCTCTTTCGTAGGGCCTTTCTAGCGCTTGCTCGTGCCGGGTGTTTACTAGTTCGGCGGTGTTGGGGGTTCTATTTTGACCATCAACTTGAGCGATGGCGACTTGCTGGGCTTGCAGCATTTCAAATATCACCTGGAGGTTGACTCCTGCTTCTTCCATTCCTCGTGTTTCCTGGCCTCCGGCCTGGGCCTGCCCATGTGCATTCCTTACGGGGTCCGTGCCTGCGTTCGTATTTAGACTGTTCTGCGAATTGATATCAACTGGCTCCATGTTAGGCCTTCCCCCAGGGTTTATGGGTGGAACATCAACCCATATACCATTGTTTTCTCTAAGTCCCTCACTGTCATGAGCAGGTGCATTTTGTGTGCTGGACATATCTTAACCTAAAATCGAAGAATCTTTGACAAGTAAAAGTTTGAAGAATAACGTGTGTTATTAGAAAACTAACACTAAAATAATCACAATTATCTTTTGTCCCACGGTGGGTGCCAAACTGTTTACCTCAAAAAATGGGGGTAATACTTAAATATGATTTATGGTTTTAAAGATATATAATTTATTCTAATACTAGTGAATATACAGATAATACTAGGTCTAAGTAAGAAGAACTGATAAACCAAACCAGTGTTATTATAACAATGGGGACCTCAAGTTCGACTTTCTTGGTGGCCTCGAGGTCAGCAAAGAGCAATGGAGTATGAACAATAAAGTAAAAGAAATAAAGCTGAATAGCACTTGTTGAACAAGTTAAAGCAGAATAGAATATTCTATTGCAATGAATAATGTGAGATATCCTTAAAAAATGATTGGACTCCCCTTTATATAGGAGGAGAAATTCCGATATCGTACATTCCTAATTGAGGTAAGAATTCTGTTGGTACATATATATAACAACCCAGTATGGACCTGTACCATTTCGTACAAATATTACTTTTTAATTTATGTTGTGATCCACGTGTCCTTGAAATATTCCCGCTCTTTATTGAGTGTCCTCGAGATTGTACTACCCTCGATGTAGGTCATGTCAGGCCTTGGATCTGCTTCCTCAAAGTGCGCACCCTTCAGTCGGATCCAACCCCTACTTCAAGTCGCACGGACTCGGACTCGAACTCATAGCCCAATTTATGACTTCAAAATCGAGCTTCTTCGTTTTGACCATATACACAATCCCAATGGCCTAAGGTGCTGGATTGCTGGTAGATCCTCCAGCGGAAAATAACCAGTCTTTTTAGCTATACGGGTAAATACAACTTTAGAGTCTCCTCCCTTCATATTTATTATTTGAGAAAGATGATGAGTCCACTTATAAATTGTGTAAGTAAATTTTCATGAATATACAGTCCTTTAAAAAAAACAACAAAATGGTGCTGCTTCCTCTCATACTCAATCATCATCTTATCCCGTGAAAATGGCACATGCTAAGCTAGTTTTCGGGCTGCTAATTAAAAATAGTCAGTGATTTTCAAAGTTATCGAAAAATAGCTATCGTTTTATTGAAATATGAAAAGTTCCAGCATAATATGCGAGATTATGGAGGTCATGCGTATAAATTTCCAGCACATTATGTTGGAACTCCAGCACACGAAAAGTTCCAGCATAATATGCTGAATTATGGAACTCCTGCATATAAACTTCTTGTATATTATATTGGAACTCCAGCACATTATGAAACTCCAGCATATTATGTTGGAAGCTCATATGTAAAAGATTCGAACTCCAGCATATTATACTGGAATATTTACAGATTTTTATGGATATTTTTATCCAAATTTTATCTTTACATAAAAAATAGCTAAATTTAAAATATTTCTTAAACCGTGGCTATTTTTCAATTACTAGTTGTAAATATCACTATGTTTTACTTTTTTCCCGTTTAGTCCTCTTACTCGTAAATCAAACCCAAAGAAACTCCTAAAAGTGTATATATATATATAGATATATATATATATATATATATATATATATATATATATATATATATATATATATATATATATATATATATATATATCTTATGGTACGCACTTTGCGTGTGTACTTATATTAATGAGTATATAATATTAAAAAAAAACATTAACATTGTTACCAATATATTTGAGTTATAAAATAAAATTAAATAAGAAAATAAGTTTATGAAAATGGTAATGGTTGTTGAAAGAGGACTTTCTACATAATTAAGTAGCAATTTCTAACTGCTTTTAACGAATTTTAAAGTCCTACGAAATATGACTATATAGAAAAGCAAAGAGGCATTTTTTCGTACTTTTTAGAGTATATGCAACTATGTGTCTATCCCACACACAATTATAGTATGTCATTTAAATAGTATTTCTTAAATGTGATCTTGAGTAACAAACTATCGTAATTGTAGAAGTTAAGTTATTTATATCTAATAATCGTATTTATTAGAATGTACATTTACATTTTAAAACATGAATTTTATAGAAGGCGCGTTTGCTAATATATATATATATATATTAAATTACTATTTATCAGAGAAAATATTTACAAGTAATTCAAAAAAACCATACAATCAGTTCCTCGCTTCTCTAATCCCCTCCCTCATGTATACTTCTACTATCCCCTAAATGGGTATCAATTCAAACTATCTAGCCAGTTTTCTATATTTTTGTTGCTTCTGCAGTGGACTTCCTGTACAATCTGCTTACACAATATCTCTCATCCTCTTTCTTTTGCTTGGAATATTCTTGCATTTCATTCTTGCCATACATAATACACAGTGCTGCTAGTATCATCTTGAACACCTCTATTTTCCCATTCCTTCTTTTAGTAAACTGAATTGCCCATATCAGTTCTTGTTCCCAGCCCTGTGGTCTCCTGCTTATCCCTTGCCAGCTTAACAGTCTACTCCATAGTTCACTTGAATATCCACATTCAAAAAACAAGTGCTGGATACTCTTCCTTCCTATTTTGCATAGCACACATTTGTCCTCCACTTGTATACCCCATTTCTGCAGTATATCCTTCATGTACAATTTGCCATAAGCCATCAAAGTTAGCATGAAGGACCATTTAGGACAGCTTGCATTTTGGCAAACTACTTTTCTCCAGCTCACGTTTTCAAAATTCCGTTGCAGCCTGTGGTAAATTGCCCTGATGTTGCATTTCTTCATTCTCTTTACCTCATCATAGCTAAGACTAGCTTTTTCAAGTGTCTCCTTTGCCTTCAAAATCTTTCCCAGAATCCATGATGTCTGTTTTACTTGTATTCCCCATACTTCTTTGCCCTTGATATAATAGCAATGTATCCATTGAATCCATATTTTATCTTTTTCCTTACATAAATCCCAATAAATCTTGCACACATCTGCCTTGTTCCATATTGCAATCTGCATGATATTGAAACCTCCAGTAGTCTTAGGCATGCAAATTTTTTCCCATGCTAACAACACCTTTTTTGACAAATTGCTCTCACTTGTCCAAAGAAAGCTTATGCAGATTGATTCAATAAGTTTTGTAATCCTTTTGGGCATCACAAAGATCTATGCCCAATATGTCTGAACAGCAAAAGGCACACTTTTTATGAGCTGTATTCTGCCCACATAGGATAGGAACCTAGTTTTCCATGATGTTATTCTTCCTGCAATTTTCTTTATCATTGGTTGGCATCGTGCAATGGAAATTATTTTTGTGCTTAATGGCACTCCAAGGTATCTCACTGGTAGCTCCCCCTTCTGTATTCCCAAGTAATTAAGTATCCCATCTTGGACCCCTTGTGTAATGCCTCCACACGATAAAGAACTTTTGTTCTTGTTGATATTCAAGCATGAAGCTTTTGAGAATTCTTGAAAACCACTGAATATGAGCTGGACTAACATTAAATCTACCCTGCAAAACAGTAATAAATCATCAGCAAAACCAAGTTGCAAGATTTACATCTTTGCACACTTGGGGTGGTAGTTGAAATTTGGGTCCTTCTTGAGCATTTTCAGCCTTCTTGTTAAGTACTCCATTGCAAGCACAAAAAGTAGGGGAATAAGGGGTCCCCCTGCCTTAAACCTCTTTGTGCTTCAAATGGCCTAGTTTGAGCTCCATTGATCAAAATTGTGTAAGTGTCCGTCCCAATGCACCTCATTATCCACCTAACAAACTGAGCAGGAAATGCTAAAGCTTGCAACATTTGCTCCATAAAATCCCACTCTATTGAGTCATATGCTTTCTGCATGTCAAGCTTCATGATATACCTAGGTGATACTCCTTTCCTCCCATACCCTTTAACCAACTCATGTCTCAATGTGATGTTATCAGTTATAGGTCTTCCTGGGAGAAAAGCTGCTTGGGATTTATCAACCAAGACATCCATCACATATTAAAGCCTTTTTGTTAGTACTTTGGAGATCACTTTGTATATCATAGTGCAACATGATATATGTCTAAGCTTTTTTATGCTTTTTGGGTTTTTGACTTTAGGAATCAGCGTTATGGCTGTGCAGTTCACTATCTTATACATCTGTGCTCTTTCAAATAACTCCTCCACTACCATTGTCACTTCATCACTTATACTCCTACATGCCTTTTTGAAGAAGACTGCATTAAAACTATCATATCTTGGGGCTTTGAAATCATTGATCTTCTTCAGTGCCTCTCCTATTTCTTCCTTAGTAATTTTGTTGATCAGTTGTTTTTCTCTATTCAAGGTATACCCCATTTTGATGACATTAGGATCAATAGATGGAATGGCTTCATCTTTTGATCCCAGAAGTGTCCTATAGTACCCTAGGACTTCTACCTATATTTCATCATCAAGCACCAACTGTCTCCCTGTATCATCAATAAGCATTTGAATTCCATTTGTAGGTTCCTTTGCTTCATTTGTGAAAAGAGGTTTCTTGAATTAGAGTCTCCCACTTTTAGCCATTGCACCCTTTATTTCTGCTTGTATACACTTTTTCAATATTCACCCATTTTTCTAACTCCTGCTTCAGTTGTTTTTCCTTATCAATTATTTTATTGTCTTGCTTCCTGTTACTCATATCTTCCTGCACGGTCTGTAATTCATTCCTTGCTTCTTTATTCTTCCCCTCCAAGCCTTTGTAGTGCTGTGTATTTAGCTCCTTAACAAGCTCTTTGGTTTTCTTTAGCTTTTGCCATACTTGCTGCATTTTACCAGTTTCACTTCCCTCTTTCCAGGCCTTCTCCACTTGTTGCAGAAATTGTGGATGTTCAGCAATACAATTAAAGAATCTGAATGGACTGTTTTTCTTCCTGTTCACTTGTGTAATCATAAACTTCAAAAGATAATGATCCGATATTGATGGTTCTAATACTTGAATCTTCAAGGCAGGCATGTTCATCATCCAATCTATATTAACCAGTCCCCTATCTATCCTACTATATCCATGGTTATTTGTCCATGTGTAGTTCCTTCCCACATATTGCAACTCACTCATCCCATATCCATCATGTACTCCTTAAAATATTTCAATTCCATGTCATGTACTTCTGTTCCATGATGCCTATCATTTACATGGAGGATTGCATTAAAATTACCCATTGCCATCCAGGACCCTTGTTGCATGCTATTGATCAGCCTTAGCTTAGCCCATAGAGGATCCATGTCTTTAATAATATGCAGCCTATAAAAGTTGTGAAACTAAATTTCACTGAATTTGACTTCATACTAATTTTCCCATTAATAAGTTGATCATTAATTTCCTTAGGATCAAAAATATAAATTCTAGGATCCCACATTACCAAAATCTTTCTTTTTTTTCTGTTCTGGCATTAGAAACTGACTCCCATCCTGGAGCTATCTTTCTAATTATATCATCTGTTTTTATATCTTTTACTCTATGCTCTACTATAGCTATTACCGCCTTATTATTTATTATGATAAACTCCTTTACTTCTTTCTGTTTATAAGTTTTATTTATCCCTCTTACATTCCAAGTAACAACACTCATATTGGAATGAAATAAGGATAGTGGGAATACCCCTAATCTCCTTGGCTACTGGTCTGACTAGGCCCTGCAGCATCACTTCTTTGCTCATACATCAAGCTCTAAAATGTATTGTTTTCATCTATGCTTTGAATTGCCTGTTGTTTTGCTATGCTTGGCCTTGCAGCTTATTTTCCTGCTACTATGACCCATCCTACTTCTCTACTTTGTGTTCCTTCTCTCCTTTGTTCTGGATCAGTCCTTTGTTGTTCTGAGCTTACTTTTATCTGTTCTTTTTCCTTCTCCTCATTTCCTTCTTTTTTCTCTGCTCTAACCCATACCATCCTTCCCTTAGTTATCTTCTTTTACTGTAAATTCCTTTGCTGCTGCATTGGCTTCTTACTTTCAGTACATTCATGCTCTATTTTCAAGAATTTACTGCAGTATTTAGGTCCCCAATCATACTACCTCCCGCATCATGTCCTTTCCTTTTGGATCTTGAAGTTTCACTTGTTTAAGAAAAGGTTTAGGAACATCCATTTCCACCACTTACCTTGCATATGAGATCCTTACTGCTCATGTCGTACATTCATCAGCACAAATAGGATTTCCCAAGGTTCTTACTATTTTGCTTAATGCATTCATACTCCATCAATTTACAGGTAGATTAGGCAGCTTAACCCACAGTGGAATAGTGTTTAGTACTTTATCATGTAGGCTAAACTCCTCCGGCCAAGCCTTTATAGTCATTGTTCGATTATTAATCTTATGCGGCCCTGAGAACAATACTTGATCCCTTTCCTCAATGCTACTAAATCTTATAATGAAATAGTCTTCATATAGTCTTCGTTATGGTAGTAGATCTGGGGTTTTGTTGAGTACTTACCCACAGAGTTCACAATCTTTCCATAGCTTCAATCGATGGTGATTCATCTACGACATACATGACCAAAGTATTTTTCATTTAGTAGTCTCCTGCTCCATATCTTCCACTTCTATTTTTGCCATTTTCTCTCCATTTGCACTATTGGAGCTATGAGTTTCAAATTCATGCCCTTCATAGCCAATTAATTTCCTCCCACCATGTTTTCCCATTTTTTGGTCACAGCCTCAACCTAATTCCCTTCATCTTTATTCTGCTCAACAGTACCTTCATTGCATGGTACTGTTCCATTAATTTTTAGCTCACTTCTTTGCTCTTTGCTTCCCGACGCATCTCTTCTAGTATTGATTACCATTGGAGCTGGGTGTTCATCCTTTCCTTCATCTTTCCTTTTTTCCTAGCTAAATCTCCTTCTCCGTTGTTTTCTTCAGCTTGTAAGTTCTTCGAGTTAGATCTGGGTTCTTCAATTTGTATCCCTTTTTGTGACACAAACAGCTCTAGCACCGCATTCCTTGTTGTCGAGGATCGTTGTTCATCATTAACATTCTTTTGCTGGTTCTGTTTAGGTCATCCCCTCCCTCCCATGGCTTCCTGGAGCAGGTTAGCTGACCACGCTATCTTGTGCCGAGAGAATCAGTAAGAGAGAGTTTGGTCTTTACATTTTGCTTTTGAAGAATGCAAGATTTTATATTTCTTATTACTAAGATAATTAAATTGTGCAAAATTTATTAGATTTCTACATTTAGTAATAAATCTAGAATTAAGAATAAGAAAAATCAAAGAAGTGTCGGTCGGCTTTATCGACTTCTGTTATAATTTCTTTTTTGGTTGGAAAGATTATTTGTATTATATAAGCTTAAACAGATGCATCACATATGTTAGGTAGATGCATAAGAGGTATCATTTGTACAAAGCTAGAGGTGGTTACCAGGTCTCCCGTATGGGAACCGTGTCTAGTACTAGAATTAAAAGTAGACAACATATTACCATTAGTAGATGACACACTCCTAGATAAAGTGCTACTATTACACAAAATAGTTGATCCAGATAGTTAATGTGTTGAAGCACTAGACTCATTCATAACTAGTCTTCGGTGTGATGTGTCATGTTGATCTTGTTGGTAAGAAGGCATGGCAAAAAGTGGTGGTCTTCCAAAAAATATGCATCCCTCCTTTGAATGCACGTCTCCATATGTAGCTAGGCTATTAGCAGCATAATTGTGCTCTATATAGATGTTATGTAGTGGTGGACAATACAACTGTAGGAGTAAGAACCCGCAATCATTAATAATATTAGTATATTGCATTGTAGGTAAGTTAAACATACCTACTACTGCATGAGCATCAGTCTCAATGACGAGTGGTGTAAGACGTTGTTGTACTACAATTTTGAGTCCCATGAGGAGTGCAAGAAGTTCTGTTTGAGCACTTGTTCCTTCTTTCGCGGTTCCTACAAATCCTATAATCCAGCTTCCTTGTATGTTTCTAAAAACACCATCAATGCCATATTTGCCCTTACCCGGGAAACAAGACCCATCAATATTCAGTTTGTAAGTGGCTTTTTTTGGTGGGTATCATTTTATATAAAGGGGTGTCAGAGAACGATGTTTTAATGAAGAATTTGTTAGGAAGTAAAACTCAGCAGTTGTTTTAATAATAAAAGATATATTAAGATTGGCTTTTTGGTGTTGTAGTATTTGTTTATTTCTTACTATCCAAAGGTGCTACAGAGTAAATAGAATTAGAGTTGTATAAGGAATATTATGAGGGGTAGGTAATGAGGGGGGTGGGTATAATTTGGTATAACCAACTTAGAGTAGTATGTTGCGACATATGAGAACTAGTGATAGTAATTGGGTCCTTAGGGAATTCCAAAGCTGTCTAGCATTTGGACTGTCACGACCCCAGCCTCGGTCGTGACGGCGCCCACCATACTACTAGACAAGCCTTACCAACTAACAACCTCAACCCATTTTCTTATATAATTTCATTTCCAATTAACACAATTTGATTACCCAATTGACATAATAAAGGTCTGAAAAAAAAATTAAATTATGCGGAATTCAAAAGATAATACTACTACATAGCTCATACTGATCTAGTGTCACAAGTTTCGAGCCTCTAATACAAGTTCAATATCCTACTACATAATCAGTCTAGGAAATGCAAAAAATAAAAGGATAGAAGGGAGAAATCATTGCTGCAGATGTCGTGCAGCTACCTCGATGCTCCCTGAAAATGCTGATCGACTGGAAGCTCCTCACTCAGCCTCTGGAACACCTAAATCTGCACACAAGGTGCAGGGAGTAATGTGAGTACTCCTATCTAGTGAGTAATAAGCATAAATAATGACTGAGGATAAAAAATTACGTAATTACAAGGGCTAAGCAGCAGTTGAACAAGTAATATGGAAGCAATAAACCAATGAAAAACGGAAAAAAGATAATTTTGCAACAGATAAGCAGTTAAGTGACAGACAATTAAAGAAAGTAAACACATAGAAAAGTACCAGATCCTCTGGCTCTCTCTCTCTCTCATATCACAACTGGTTACCCGCGCTCACTAGGGTGTGCAGACTCCGAAGGGGCCCCTTACGACCCAAGTGCTATGTCAAGCCATCTCATATCTAGGCCCTCGGCCTCATATTACTCAAGCCACCTCGTGACGTACATATGTATCTCAGGCCCTCGACCTGATAGTAGTATCATTGTATCCTCACATCTGGCCCTCGGTCATACTCAGTCCAGAAATCACATAATCCCCTCGAGCATTGGTAAAACAGTAGTTCTCAACCCAAAATATCATTTAAATATCATTTTAGTTTTCAAAATCGAGTAAAAGTGGCCGACTTGTAAAACAGTAGAAAACAGTACGGCTGAGTTCAAGTAGTAAGTCAAAATAGTGATGAAATAGTGATAAAAATCCCCGGAGGGTTCAACTAGTTAGCACGAAGCCCAAATACGACAATCAATCCAAATCATGATGATAACAAATAAATTACAGTCAAATACATAATAAAATCATCAATCGGAACGGACCAAATCACAAGTCCAATAGTAAACGACCCCGCACTCATCATCAAACGTGTGTCTCAACTCAATATAGCACTACGATGTACAATCCGGAATTTCGAACCCTTAGGGCATCATTTATAATTATTATTCATCTCAAACCGGCTAAATCTCTAGCTCGCGACTCCTTTTCCCCTCGATTCAGCCTCAACACGCATTGAATCTATCCAAAACAAGACCGAATATGTCACAATATGCTAAGCGAATAAAGCCCAAGCGAAAACTAGGGGTGGGCATAGTTTGGGCACACCCGAAATCCAAACCGAAATCTGAATTTTTTGAATTTTTGGATTACGGATTGGATTTTAGATATAAATTTTTAAAATTTTGAATTTTGGATTGGATATTGGATTTGGCACTTCGGATTTTTGGATATCCGAAAATCCAAATTTTTTATACTTTATATTTAGTCCATCATCCATATGTCAGTAGTAATAAGTTCGATACCCCACTCATTAGATATTATCTCATATATTCAATATTAATTACTAATTTATTGTCCGAATATTTTCTATTTAGATATGGTTTTACTATTGTCGCTTCTTATCAGGCATACTAATGTCTTTATTGCATTCCCTTTATAATAATTTCATTACTTGAATACTTTATTTCGATGATTGTGGTGAGAATGAGTAAAGTTTTGGGAAATTTAATGTGAATACTTCATTTGAATATTTATTGTTTGTAAAAGGAAGAAACATATTAACTAATAAGCTCAAAATTGAAAACCCAAAATATCCAAACCGATTAATCCAAAATCGAACTTAAAAAATTTGATCCATTCCGAGGTTATTTAGATAGGATTTGGATTGTCATTTCTCCAATCTGAAAATCAAAAATCCAAACTGAAATTTTAAATTCAATCCGAACTGCCCGAACGCCCACCCTAGTGAAAACAATCGAAAAATATTAAACATTCTAAAATTAGCAAAACCCGAGGCCCGGGCCCACTTATCAAAAGTCAAAACTTTTTATATCAGCGGGTTCCTTATCATTCCATGAGTTCATACATATCAAAACTTCTCAAATACGACTTCAAATGGATCCTCAATTCCAATTAAAAGTTTAAAATCCCAAGCCCTAGTTCTTCCAGTTTTAGCTTAAGTTCCGTGAATTTCTAGGTTAATTTCACAATAGAATCATGTTTTAAGTTCAAAAATCTTACCTCCAATCAATCCTTCTTGAATCCCTCTTACATCTCCCTCAGAGAGCTCACAAAATGATCAATTATGGAGTAAAAATGTGTGATGACCCGGCGGGCCGTTTTTGGAATTTACGACCCAATCCCCCATTAACTGCTTCCCCTAAGTTCATTTCTGCTATTTTGGTTTGCTGGGACATTCGGTATTGAGTTTCGGAGAGTTTTGGGACACTTAGTCCCTAAATGAGAGCATAAGTATTGGAAAGTGGTCCATAGTCGGAAAAGTGTGAAGACAACCTTGGAATGCAAATCCGATGGTTCTGTTAGCTCTGTTAGGTGACTTTGGGGTTGGGATCATGCTCAGAATGTATTTTGGAAGTTCGTAGCTCATTTAGGCTTGAAATGCCAAAGTTTGAATTTTGAAGTTTCCAGTCTGATAGTGAGTTTTTGATCCCACGGTCGGAATGGAATTCTGGAAGTTGCTGTAGCACCTTCATATCATTTGGGATGTGTGTGCAAAAGTTTAGGTCAATCGAACGTGTTTTGGTTAGGTTTTTGGTCGAAAGTGTATTTTGCTAAAATTTGAAGTTCTTAGGCTCAAATCATTTATTAATTCGAGTTTTCGGCATTATTTTAGGTGGTTTAAGGATTGGTACTAGTTTTAATGGAGTTATGGGATATGTTCGTAGATTTGGTTGAGCTCTCGGGGGTCTCGTGTGTGTTTCAGATGCTCAACGGAGCATTTTGGAGTCTTGAGAAAGTTGCAAATTTTTCCCTTCAGCTGTCGTAGATCCCTTCTTCATTGCGATCACATGCCTTCCCTGCGATCGCATAGGTGTTATTCTAGAGGGGGGCCAAAACCTCCTATGCGATCGTATAACCTGCCGCGATCACACAGTTCTACTTTTCCCTCTTCTGCGATCGCATGCCTCAGGATGCGTTCGCATAGACCAAATTTTGAACCTTTAAATTTTCTCTTCTGCGATCGCATTGCTTGTTGTGCATTGGCATAGACTAATTTTTGGGCCCTCAACATTTACTCTTCGCGATCACATATAACAAAATCCTTAGGCAGATATAAACACTTCAAAACTGAGGGTTAGCCATTTTTATCAAAAGACAAGCTTGGTAGATTTGGGAGAGATTTCGAGGGATTTTCGAGGGCAACGATTGGGTAACGATACTCTACTCTCTTATGCTTAAAATACACTAATCTAATCACAAATTCATTTTTAATTTTGGATTTTTGAATAAAAAATGTAAAAACTTCTTAGACCAAACTATTAGGTTTTGAGTGGGCATTTGATCTCTGATTCGGAAGATTTTTATATGGTTAAACTCATGAGAGTTAGAGAGTTATAAAAATGTGAAAATTATCCAATTCCGAGACGTTGGCCTGAGGGGAATTTTGGTTATTTTACCTCTTTTCGCGCCTTAGCTTTAAATTTAATAGTTGAATTAGTTGCTTGCAATGTTATTTACGATATGTAACTAAATTGAATAGATTTGGTCCATTTGGAGTCAGATACTTGGGGCAAAGGCATGTTTTCTAGTTGATTCTGAGCCGGCTCCAAGTAAGTGGTTTGTATAACCTTGTGTCGGGGCCTTTCTCCTTAGGATATGTTATTTGATGTTTGCATGCCTTTTACGTGAGGTGACGAGCGCGTACCTGAGCTAATTGTTGAAAATCCACTTTTACTTCGAATATTTAAATCGTGTTGTTTTGCATACTTGATTATTTTAAATGCAAGTTTAACATGTATTAGTTGAAAAGCATGCTTAGTCAAATTTAACTGTTTATTTGCTCAAGTTGCCTAAATTGTACTATGAGAAGCATGCTAGGCTAGTATTACCTGTTTTCTTGTGTTTTGTACATGAAGTCTGAATATCCTTTGGTTGTGGTTGCGCATTTACATTGTGACTATGGATGTGGGATTCTGGTAGCTCCCCCTTGTTTATTTATTTTGGGAGTACGTGTTAGATTTCCAGTAGATACCCCTGCACATTTACTTTGGGACTTCGGGTTAGATTTCCGGTAGATCCCCATGCACATTGATAGTTGGACTACGGGATGGTATCCCAAGAGATCCTTAGGATATATTTATATATATATATATATATATATATATATATATATATATATATATGTGTGTGTGTGTGTGTGTGTGTGTGTGTGTGTGTGTGTGTGTGTGTGTGTGTGTGTGTGTGTGTGGACTATGAGACGGTGTCCCGGGAGATCCAGAAGACAGTTGAGAAAGGACTACAGGACGGTATCCTGGGAGATTCTCACTTGGTAAATTGGTGTTGAACTTTACTTTTCTGTGCTTACCTAGTTCATTGTTTATCCGCTGTTGCCTTGTAAATTTTGTCTCATTTCACTATTGTTCATATTATTTCCATCTGCTTTCATACTGTACATACTTATTATATTGTTTAACCTCAGTAGGGCCTTGACCTTCCTCGTCACTACCCGACAAGATTAGGCATGGAACTTACTAAGTACCATTGTGGTGTACTCATGCCCTTCCTGCACATGTTTTTTATATGCAGATCCAGGTACCTCTAGTCAGGCGCACTATCCTTGAGGCGAGAAGATACACAGAGGCTTCGAGGAATATCTGCCGCGTTCGCAGACCAGGAGTCTTTATTCTGTTCCATCTTTAGTATTCAGTTAATTCCTTTTCTCTCAGTCGTTTAGATATTCTGGAGTTAGAGCAGCGTACTATATTTCTATTAGACCGTGGCTCCCGTGAGTTTTCAGGTTTTGGGTTGAGATTTTTGACTTCCGCATTTATTATGAGTGGTATATGCCGAGTGGCAGTTATATACATATTTCATTCAGTTGTTCAGTCTACGTTAGTTGTTTTTACAAATTATGTTAAATTGTTTCGCACTATTAGGCTTACCTAGTTGTAGGAACTAGGTGCCATCATGACATGTTCATGTAGGGTGAACGGGGGTCGTGACAAAATTGCTAGAAATCACGGATGAAATGTCTTATAAACGTTATGCCCAGTTTCCATATTCCTTCTTTGCTTCGGTCAAACTCTCGCGTTCGCGATGCAAAAAACTTATCTTGACTTAAAAATAACCCTACGCGAACGCGACCCTCTCCATATGAACGCGATGCATTAGACTCTTATACCTATTGTTGATACCCAATTGTTTCCTATGTCTCTTTGTACCCAAAATACTTTCAAAATAGCTTGTGAATGCATATAGAAGCATCCACAAGAGATTTGGTATTTTTCTATAATTTTCCACAGCATTTTAAAACTTTTTTTATAATGTAAAATCCAATATTTAGTGTGAAATATTGTTATTTTAATAAAAAAATATTTTATTCTCTTATTTACATATAAATATAATTAATGTAATTTTACAGGATTTTATGAAGCCATTAGGTATTTTTAAATTAAAATTGCATTAAATTGTAATTTTAGCCTATTTTCTCAATTTAATAAGTATTTCAAGTGTTAAATCATTCTTGATATTTTAAAATAATTCCTAAACCTATTTTATTGTCTCAGTAATTTTATTGGAGTTTTATAAAAAAAATTACTATTTTTTATAAAATTAAATGTGGGAAAATTGGCTATTTAAAATATAGCCCATATTCTTTCAATTTTAACCCCTATTTCACATCCAATTCCAGCCCAATCTTAAACCCAATCCACCCAACCCAATTTAAATACCCGACCCAAACCAAACCCAAACCTAACCCGCCCGGTTTCCCCACTTCTAATCCTGGCAGTTGATATATGAGATCAACGGCCCACATTATTTCTTACCAAATTAAACGCCCAAACCCCTCTTAGCCCTAATCACTTCTTTGATTCCGCCGCATTCACTCCCAAAATGCTCTATAGGTTCTATCTGAACCTAATCACTTCAGGCCCTCTTCGCCGGCTTTAATGGCCATTCTAGGCCGGAAACTCAGATGCTCGTCCATTTATCACCTTTCCTGGCCTTTGGGTTCGAAGATCGGAGTTTTGTTTCGAGGGCAGCTGGACTAGAGGTCCTTTAATGGGGGTTTCATGGCCGTGACAGGCTTTTCTCTGGCGAGCTTTTGAAGTCCTGGGTCCGTACCAAGCTCCGATGAGCCGTCTAGGCTTTTCTCGCCATTTCTGAGGTCTTTTATGAAAACCCTAACTGATTCGAGGTTCTTTCTCCTGTTTCTCTCTATTATTTTACGATTTTATCTATTATGTTGTCCGCATAATGACGTATTAGGATAGCCTAAACCAAAAGTCCGACAAGTGACGCTTGCTCAGTTGGTAAAGCACCTCCACCTACGAGCTTTAAATCTTGGGTTCGAGTCACCAGGGAGGGGAAGTGTGGAAGTACTATAGATCCTCCTAATTTGGGAGGGGTTTTAAAAAACAATAAATAAATAAACCAAAAGTCCATCGGGTTTCCTCGAAACCCAAACGGACATTCACGTTGTGTGCATTGATTTGGAGCTAAATACCTTTTGAAAATAATTGTTTTAAATGTTGGAGAAGAGTGGGGTTAAGGGCCTAACTCTCTGTTTTGCAGGAAATGAGGCACGAGGTCCCCAGTTTCGGTATGGTATCAAACATTCATCCAAAGTTGCTAAGCTGGTGGGATGATTTGCATGGTAGTGATCGGGTTGTCGTCCGCAAACACTTACGAAATCTTCATTCACTTCTAGAAGTTAGGCCAGATAACAAGATCGTGGAAGCTGCTACTATGTTTTGGGATAGTGAACGGTCTGTCGTCCGCTTTGGGTATATTGAAATGACGCCGCTGTTGGAGGAAATTGGGGGTTTAGCCGGAATTCCTTGGGATAGCCCAGGGTTGCTCATGCCAGAAAAATACAAAGGTAGAGGTTTCTTGAAAATGATGGGACACAAAAAGAATCCTAATCTGACCAGTTTGAAGGACTCCTACATATCCTTCGACTTTATGTATGAAAGGTTCGGACATAGCAAATCATACCACAATCACATGGACGAGTTCATCCTCACCTCTTTATGGCACATACATAGGAGAGACATTTGTATTCATGTTCTATTTCCTGGGCATGATAGTTTTTCTGATGAAGAAGACTAGAATATATACAAGACTAGCCATGGTAACCAAATCAGTAATGGAGGGTATCGACGGGCGGACGTTCAGCATAGCACCCATGATCCTTGCAGAACTTTACCGAGCCTTAGAGAAATGTCAGCAAGGGGCACCACACTTTGAAGCGTGCAATCTACTACTACAACTCTGGCTCATTGAACATCTTCATAAGGGAGAGTATAGGCAGGAGATCATACGCAGGGATTAAGATGATCACATTGCTTTCCATCATCCAAAGCGGATGCACTTCATGCCGGATATGTTTGCTCACCTGAAAGACGCCAGTGGATGGGTGGAACTATTAAGAAATCTGAAAGAAGATCAGGTACAATGGATGTACGAGTGGTTTCCAACCGAGAGTTTATCATTCGGTCTAGGGATGCGCTATTCCTTGTCCTCATCGGCTTGAGAGGAAGTTACCCTTATGTCCCTCTCCGAGTCATTAGGCAAGCCGGAAGGAAGCAGATTATACGAAGAGTGGAAAAGATGAGTCATTACAGAGCTGATTTCCAGGATGATGATAGCCCACACAGGTGCCGAGCTCAGCATATGTGGCACTCCAAAATCATTCTAGAAAAGGAATCTATGGAGCCAGACAGGTATCAGGCAAGACATGCGCCACTTTTTCCGGGATGGTTAGAAGATGATCATATTGGCTTGGGAAAAATAGGTTTCATCCATGGTCATAGGGTTATTGATGATGAGGCTGCAGCGAAGGTCAAGTATAATCAGTTGCACAAGAGAATGCGAGAGTGTAAAAGTGAACACTGGGAAATTCTAGAGGCTCAATAGAAGGTAATCAATGAATGGAAAGACATGGTTGTCCGGACAAGCAATCGTTTAGGGTACTTGGAACAGGGTACAGTGGAGCTGGAAGGCAAGTTTCTGAAAAGGATCAAAGACTGTCAGGAAGCTGAAGGTAATAAAGGTGGGCGTTTGGCTCAGGCTTATTTGTTGTTGGGACTGCCCGAGCTAATGAAGCTGTATGACGGAGGCAAATATACCGAATCTGGGGAAGGTCCTTCTGGGACCAAGTAGTTAGGGTTTTACTGCTTTCTGGATGTAATAAGGCCCTTGGCCATTAGTGACAATTTTTCTTCATTTCAAATTTTGTTTTGACTCGTACTATTTATATCAATAAAATGAGACATTTGGTATTATGAGTTCTCCCAATCATTATTTGTCGCTACGCCTACCTCGGGCATAACGAGGCACCCAAATAGGAAACGATTTATTTCTTGCAACAACGTATTTACATACCGCAATGTTTTCTTCCTCAGAATCCGCACTAACTTTTAACCTTTTTGTTTTCTTTTTGTTTTATCCCCCTCCCCAAAGGTTAGTTCCTGCATTCTAGCACCATCAACATATTCGACAAGATCTAAGGGTCCTCCTCCTCCTCCTCCGAGTCCTCCCAGAAATAGGAACAGAGGAAATATGGCAGATAATGAAGCAAGAAAGGAAATTGAAGGAACTTCTCAGGGTACCCCAGTCACCAAAAAAACTGTTGGTCACTTGGAGCAAACTTTGCTAAGGTTTCGAGAGGAATTGGACCTGGTCCGTAGTTTGGCAACCTTGTCCATCTCCATTGCTGCTGCAGATGTCAACAACCAGTTCCCTGCACCTCCACAGAAGATTCCAACCCAGGTTCGAAACAATGCTCCACCGCTCATCCCTGAGCCACAAAATGCTCAAAACCACCAGGATACCACTATCTTTGTGGATACTATGCCATACTATAAACAACCCATACCAGATGTATCAAAATCAGATTCCCTCATTCATAACCTGGCTGCTGAACTCAAGAAACTCACTAACAAGATTCAAGGTATGGAAGGTCATAAGGGCGTAGAAAGTCTAAATTATGAAGACCTTTGTGTTCAGCCTGATGTCGAACTCCCGAAGGGGTACAAACCTCCTAAGTTCGAGATGTTTGATTGTACGGGTGATCCCAGGGTTCACCTCAGAATGTATTGTGACAAATTAGTGGGAGTTGGTAAGGATGAGAATATCCGCATGAAGCTATTCATGAGGAGTTTGAAAGGGGATGCTTTATTTTGGTACATCAGCCAAGATGCGAAAAAGTGGACGAGTTGGGTAAACATGGCGCCCGATTTCATGGACCGTTTCAGGTTCAACACTGAGAATGCGCCAGACGTGTTCAACATTCAGAATTTGAAGAAGAAGACTACTGATACCTGTCGCGAGTATGCCACTCGTTTGAGGTCGAAAGCTGCCAAAGTCAGGCCAGCTTTGGAAGAAGAACAAATGAATATATTCTTCGTTCGTGCCCAAGACCCACAGTACTACAAGAGATTGATGCTTATAGAGGGGCAGAAGTTCACCGAAATAATCAAACTGGGGGAAAGGATTGAAGAGGGAATCAAAAATGGTATGGTTACAAACCTTGAGGCACTGCAGGCCACCAACAAAGCCTTGCAATCTGGTGGTTCATCGAAGAAAAAGGATGTAAACTCCGTAATTACTGCGCAAAGAAACGACCCTCCCATGAAATACCAATCCTAGCCTACAACTCCACTCACGTACCACCCCTCTCTAAATTACCAAGCACCTTCGCCCACTTACCAAAATCCACCACCCGTCTATCAGTCATCTCCACCACTAACATATCAACCCAACTCGCCAGGATATTCCCACCCATATACCAAGCCTACACACCACAATCTCCTCACTATCTATCACCACCTACCCATCAAAACTTCCCACGACTAAGACCAAATTTTGACCGCAAACCACCAAGACAGTACACTGCTATTGCTGAACCCATTGACCAACTTTTTAAGAAGCTCAAAGCCGCCGGATATATTACACCCATCCCATCCATAACCCCAGATAACCCTTCCCAATGGATTAACCCAAATAAAACCTGCGCATACCATTCAGGGATGGAAGGTCATACCATTGACGAGTGCCGCTCGTTGAAGGACAAAATCCAAACCTTCATTGACAACAAGGTCATCGTATCTAAGGAGCCTGCTCCTAATGTTCGTAACAACCCCCTGCCGGACCATAAAGGTGGGAGCATCCACATATTGAGGTAGAAGACGATTGGGACCCCAAAGGGTCGATTGGTTTGATATCTGAAGGGGATGAGCCCAAGAACCCGGCGGTCACCCTTAATCCTATTGTTGTACAAGTCCAGCCATCTGAGGAAAACGTGGTGAATATAGCTGTGCCATTTGAGTTCGAAATGCTTCCTGCAAAGATGCCAGAGCCGATTGAAGTGGAATTTGGGACTCCAAAGGCGCCCACACCGATTGAAATTAATATGTTGCCTCCGAAGGTGCCCATTTCGGTCACCATGGTACGTGATCCCATTTCAGTCCAAAGCCATTCCCTGGGACTATACAGCCGAGGCAAGAAGGAAAGGAAAAGCACACACAGGTGAAGCAATTGCCGTGCAAGGTATGACTAGAACAGGCATGGTGTACACACCAGAGCACTTAGATGAGTCTAGCAAGCAGGCCTCTGGACGTCCCATAGAAATTGGACCTGACGATCTCTGGAGCAAGATACAGGCTAAGGAATATTCAGTTGTTGAACAGCTAAACAAGACTCTGGCACAGATTTCCATCTTGGCATTGCTGCAGAGTTCCGAGGCGCATAAGATCGCCTTGATGAAGATATTGAGCGAGGCTTAGGTCCCAAGCAACATAACGGGGGGGGGGGGGGTAGAGAGGGCAAACATGATAGGGCAAGTGTTGGAGAGTCACAAAATCACTTTCCATGAAGTTGAATTGCCACCTGAAGGGCTCAGCCATAACAAAGCACTTCACATCACCATGCAATGTGAGGAGCATTTCATCACCAGAATCCTAGTTGACGGAGTTTCTAGTGTCAACATTTGTCCACTGATCACCCTCAAGAAGTTGGGAAAAGGGTTGCTCGAGATAAAATATGGGGCTATTAATGTCAAGGATTTTGACGGTTCTCAGAGGTCCACTCTCGGGGAGATTAGCCTATGTTTGCAAATGGGACCTACTTGGTTTGATGTTGAGTTCCAAGTCATCGACATAACAGTCTCTTACAACTTACTGTTGGGATGACCCTGGATCCATGCCGTTGGGGTTGTGGCTTCAACTTTACATCAGGCTGTGAAGTTCGAATGGAACCATCAGGAAGTAATCATTCATGGCGACGGTAACAACTCCATATACAGTTGCTAGAACATTTCGATGATCGGAGGCAGAAGAACAATAGGCGGGGAGACATATCATCATATCGAGCGGGTCAACGCTGTGGATAAGGAAAAATGGTGGAGTAACAAGGTTGAAAGCATTCTTAATTGGAGTGGGTATGAACCGGGGAAAGGACTCGGTAAGAATCTTCAAGGAATCACCAAACCTATCCAGTTGAAGAAACATGGTACTACCTTCAGACTAGGATACAAGTACACTTGGAAAGAATTCAGAAACTGGTCACCACCATGGTGTGGCCCATATCATCCATTGGAACACCCCAAACCTCAGTTGGAGCGGGCAATTCAGCCAGCTGATACTCTCCACGGTTCAGAGGAAGATGAGGCTCTTGCAGCAATGAAGAACCAATTTCTGGAGGATGACATGGACTGTTGTGTGATCTTTGAAGAGGAAGGGGAGGAAATCCCTTCCATTCAGGCCATGAACCGAGGAGAGCGCCTCACTTACTGGTCAATTAGGACCACCATCGCCCGAAAACCTTCGGGGTAGCAAGGCTGAACAAGCATCACGCATCTTTACTTTAGTTGTTTTTCTTTACTTTCTGCATTTGTCTTTACTTTCCAAAAGAGCCCCGATGTTTTGAACATTTATGAATTCAATCAAAAGTATTTTCAGTTTTATCAAATGTCTCGCTATTCATTACTTTCCTCTACTATTTACTTTATTTTTCACACAACATTACTATTATGTGTCTTGATGATGAACCAACAACTGTAACTTACAACGAGGCTATCCAACAAATGGACATAGACTCAGAGGAAGATGATATGCCAGAAGAGGTTGTCAGAGAGGCCAAAAATTTTAAGGATAGGCCTAAGTCAAACTTGGATGAAACCGAAGTCGTCAATTTAGGAGATACAGAGAATGTCAAAGAAACGTGCATCAGTGTGCACTTATCACATGCAGAGAAAGAGAAATATGTAGAGTTCTTGAAGGAATATGAGGATATCTTTGTATGGTCTTACGACAATATGGCCGGTCTCAGCACATCCATCGTCGCTCACAAACTACCTACAGATCCTGCATGTCCACCGGTAAAACAGAAGCTCAGAAAATTCAAGCCAGAAATGAGTCTAAAGATCAAAGAGGAGGTTACCAAGCAGGTCAAAGCTAGAGTTCTTTAAGTGGTAGAATATCCAACTTGGCTAGCTAACATTGTGCCAGTACCAAAGAAGGATGGGGAAAGTTAGAGTCTGTGTCGACTACCGGGCCAGTCCCAAAGACGATTTCCCCTTGCCAAACATACATATCCTGATCGACAACTGCGCCAAGCATGAGTTGCAGTCATTCGTCGATTGCTTCACGGGGTATCATCAAATATGGATGGATGAAGGAGATGCAGAGAAAACGACGTTCATCACGTCTTGGGTAATGTTATTCTACAGAATGATGCTGTTTGGGTTGAAGAACACGGGGGCTACTTACATGAAGGCCATGACTACCCTCTTTCACAACATGATACATAAAGAGATTGAGGTATATATGGACGATGTCATCATTAAATCCAAGAAGGCTGCAGATCACATAGAAGACCTCACAAAGTTTTTCAACAGATTAAGGAGGTATAGCTTGAAACTGACTCCCGCCAAATGTGCATTCGGGGTCCCTGTGGGAAAGTTATTGGTTTCATCTTAAGTCGCCCAGGAATAGAGCTGGATCTATCAAAGGTCAAATCTATTCAGGAATTGCCACTGCCGAAAAACAAGAAAGAGGTAATGAGTTTCCTACGGAGACTTAACTATATCAGCCGATTCATGGCTCAGTCTACCGTCATTTGCGAACCTATCTTCAAGATGTTGAAGAAGGATTCCGCCACCAAGTGGACCGATGAATGTGAAAAGGCTTTCGACAGGATCAAGGAATACTTGTCTACGCTTCTAGTCATGGTCCCACCTGAGCCTGGGAGGCCTTTATTGCTCTATCTCACAGTTTTGGGTGGAGCATTTGGTTGTGTCTTGGGACAAGACGATGAAACAGGGAGGAAGGAGCAAGCTATTTACTACCTCAGCAAGAAATTTACCCCGTACGAGGCTCGTTATTCTTTGCTAGAACGCACCTGCTGTGCTTTAACTTGGATAGCTCAGAAGTTGAGGCACTATTTGTGTGCTTACACCACCTACCTTATATCAAGAATGGATCCACTAAAATACATCTTTCAGAAGACCATGCCCACGGTTGGAGGATGTTTTTTGACGGAGCCGCGAATTTCAAAGGAGTTGGTATTGGAGCAGTCTTGGTATCGAAAACCGGTCAGCATTATCTGGTATCCGCCAAGCTCAGGTTCTCATGCACCAATAACATGGCCGAGTATAAAGCTTGCATCTTAGGGCTTAAACTGGCCATTGATATGAACATTCAGGAGCTGCTGGTGATTGGGGATTCAGACCTTCTCATACACCTGGTCCGAGAAGGGTGGGAAACTAAGAATTCCAAGATACTCCCTTATTTGCATCACATATAGGAGTTGAGAAAGAGGTTCAGAAAAAAGGAAATACAGAATGAGTTCGCTGACGCCTTAGCCACTTTATCATCCATGATTTAGCATCCGGATACAAATTTCATCGACCCTATCTAGGTCAGAGTTCAGGATCAACCGGCTTATTGTGCACATGTTGAGGAAGAAGCTAATGGAAAACCCTGGTTCCACGACATCAAAAGGTACCTGACAACAGGAGAATATCCAGATCTTGCTAATGCTACTCAAAAGTGCACACTTCGAAGGTTGTCCAACAATTTCTTTCACATCAGAGGAATCCAATATCGGAGGACTCCCGATTTGGGACTATTAAGGTATGTCGTTGCGACAGAAGCAACCAAGTTATTGGAGGAAGTGCACCCAGGGACTTGTGGACCGCACATGAACGGTTTTGTTCTGGAAAAGAAGATACTTAGGGCAGGATATTTCTGGATGACCATGGAAACAGACTGCATTCAGTATGTCCGAAGGTGTCACCGCTGCCAGATACATGCGGATATGATAAAGGTACCCCCAAACAAGCTCACTGCAACGAGCTCACCATGGTCGTTTGCCGCTTGGGGAATGGATGTCATTGGGCCAATCAAGCCTGCCGCATCAAACGGACACAGGCTCATTCTAGTGGCGATTGACTACTTCACTAAATGGGTTGAAGCGGCTTCATACAAGGTAGTAACCAAGAAAGTTATGGCAGACTTTGTCCGAGATAAGGTTGTCTGTCGGTTCGGTGTTCCAGAGTCGATCATCACTGATAATGGTTCTAATCTCAACCGCGGCTTGATGAAAGCGATATTTGAAACTTTCAAGATCATGCACACGAACTCTACATCTTATAGTCCTCAGATGAATGGAGCTTTGGAAGCTGCCAACAAGAACATCAAGAAAATACTAAGGAAGATAATCGAAAAGCATAAGCAGTGGCATGAGAAGTTATCATTCGCTTTATTGGGTTATCGTACTACAGTTCGCACATCAACTGGGGCAAGTCCCTATATGCTGGTTTATTGTATAGAGGAAGTAATTCCCGCAGAAGTAGAGATCCCATCCTTGAGAATCATACAAGAAGCCGAGCTGGGTGGCGCAGAATGGGTAAAGGTTTGATACGAGCAGTTAGCTCTTATAGATAGGAAAAGAATGAATGTCGTCTGTCAGGGACAATTATATCAGAATAGGATGTCTAGAGCCTTCATCAAGAGAATTCGACCAAGGAAGTTTACACCGGGACAGCTGGTGTTGAAGAAGATATTTCCACATCAATACGAGGCCTAAGAGAAGTTCTCTCCCATCTGGCAGGGTCTGTACATGGTTCACCAGGTCCTAACTAGAGGAGCCCTTATTCTTGCAGAAATGGATGGAGAAATCTGGCCAAAACCAATCAACTCAGATGCAGTGAAGAGATACTACATTTAATCAGTATGCTTTCATTATAATGTAGTTTGAACTATGTCTGACCTGATTCCCATTTAAGAGGGGAAACTTAGGAAGCCCTATGGGTTTCGGTCACATCTCTAATAAAATTCCATTTCCCCTGCATTTGGAACTGGGGAAGAATTTTGAGGAGGACCTCAAAATTCTGAAGTCAGTTTGCCAACTTTCGTATAAGCATCAACCTAGTAAACTGGGGCAGAATTTTGAGGATGGCCTGCAAAATTCTAAGATCAATCCGCTTTCAGTCTGCAGCATCGCCATCAACAACACCAGCCCACTAAACAGGGGCAGAATTTTAAGGAGGACCCTCAAAATTCTGGAGCCAGGGAGGTTGTCGTGCCTTGAACCACGTTACAGTTGTAGTCCATCATAAAACAAAAACTATCTTTTGCTTTATTTTATATACATATATTTGCATCATATTTGTCAAATCTTGCTCAAAATCATTTGAATCGCTATCGTTCAGCAACACTACCCCAAGGGGGTACAGAGTGCCACGGGTCGAAGGATACGAACTAACCTCTCCTTTACAGAACTCACGGTTTTTCTTTGGATGCAGGAACCCAGGGTGCAAATAGGTGATGCAGGAGTTTTACGAAACAAAGCCACTACCTACCTGACAAAGGCTTACTATCTACATTCAATGCTACCCCAGCAGTCATCAATATCGCAATCATCTACCAGCTAAGAAAATCACTGTCATCCTCTCCTTTATTTTTTCTGCACTCCTGCCTAAGGCTATTTTCTTTCTCCCGAGGCTAAGCTCTGCCTCCATCATTGCATAAGGCTATTTTCTGCCTTTTGAGGCTATTCTCTGCTTTCCGAGGCTAAGCTCTGCCTCCATCATTGCATAAGGCTATTTTCTGCCTTCCTAGGTTAAGCTCTACCTCCATCCTTGCACAAGGCAAGTTTCTTCCTCTCGAGACTAAGCTCTGTCTCCATCTTGTATTGCATATTCTCTGCCTTCAAAGGCTAAGCTCTGCCTCAATCATTGCATAAGGCTATTTTCTGCCTTCCGAGGTTAAGCTCTACCTCCATCCTTGCATAAGGCTATTTTGTGCCTCTCGAGACTAAGCATTGTCTCCATCTTGCATTGCATAAGGCTATTCTCTACCTTCCGAGGCTAAGCTCTGCCTCAGTCATTGCATAAGGCTATTTTCTGCCTTCCGAGGTTAAGCTCTACCTCCATGCTGCATAAGGCTATCTTTTGTCTTTCGAGACTAAGCTCTGTCTCCATCCTACATTGCATAAGGCTATTGTCCACCTTCCGAGGTTAAACCCTACCTCCTTTATTTGGCATTTTGCCTGAAAATCGCCACCCTGTCTTAAATACCTCCCCTGCATTAAAATTCTCGCTTTGGCTGAAACATCGACATCCTTGCATTCATTCGGCTGAAATATTGCCACCTTCTCATGGGCTGAAATATCGCCAACTTATACAAAGGCATCATAGTTCGGAGGCACCATCCGCATGGCCCGAGAACACCCTTTCATGGCCTGCAAATCTTTACTTTTATGCTCTTCATATCCCGGACGTCATAGTCTAAAGACACCATCCTAATCATCCGAAGACAGCATTCATGGTCCAATGGGAATTCGCATCACATTTAAATTATGCAAAATATCCGCACATCATCCATTTGCAGATACGCCGGCTAGCACGATTATCTCATGCAGGAGCGTTCCCGCTCCCGTTCTTCGCAGCCCGTCTGATGTAAATAAACATCAATACCACAGAAGAGGGGGTGATATTAGAAAACACCTGGCTCAAAAGGTGAAAAAACCACGACCTACTACTCAGTAGGATTTTCCAAACTCCACTCAAATCAATGAGCTAAAGACAGCATTTACAAAACTTTTGTAAACTTAAGGATTAAACTCTAATCCCAGTGTGGCACACAGCCTCAGCTGCTGTGACACTATCAAGTTAACTCTAACTTGATGACACAACGTACCTAATACAATTGCTTCTAGGAAAGCTAAAAGGTACAATATTAAACCTACTACAATTGAACTAGAAATAAAACAATCAGATGGAACTGGTTCTTCTCTAGGTTCATGTAGTTGTAGGCGTACACACTTGTAACTTGCATTTATTGCTTGCTAATAAGACTTCTCTTTTTAGCTCTCAAATATGCTTTTACTTCTGCTTGTGTGTGTTTCCTGAAAAGAGAAATAACACAATCATATATTGAGTTAGCAGTTAGAGTTTGATTAATACTCCACTTCTTATCCGTTCACAACTTGAGTCCTTGCCCAATGCAAACTACAACCCTTATCCTAACCTAGGATTAAGTTATCTTCACATAAGGAGACTATCCTCCTTATCCCAATACAATCTTTTCGATTATGATCAGAAGATATTGATGATGCCTGATCTTTGGTGCATTATCTTCCTCACGTGCTCTGCATGTGCCCTTGTTGATTCAGACTGGGTAATACAAGATGGACCATGTCCTTCTATCTGTTCATTTATCAATCTTCAAAACTTCAACTGAAACTTGAGCCAACAATTTCCCCCTTTTTGATGATGCCAAACTCTGTGCTTATTATAGTCAGGAACTGTAGACTTAGCTGAAATCAACACTTGGAAAATTATTTGACTTATCATTAAGGAGGTCAGATTTAGGTCATAAACATCACTAGTTCAGAAAAACATTTTAAGCACAATATCTTCCCCCTTTTGGCATCATCGAAAAGTTGCATAAATGATGTGAATTCTCTAAGTTAATATCTACTCATGCCCGCTGGGGAAACTGCAAGTGAACACATGGTCAATTAAGTCATCAATCTGCTCAGAAATAACTATATTGAACAAGATTAACAAAACCATAAAAGTTTCATTCATTTATTCAGAAATGTTCCTACCAAGCAATCCACAAAAAGAAACATGAAACTTCCAACCATGATAAAAAAAACAGACCAGGAACCAAATAAACTTGTCACTGGGGGGGGGGGGGGAACTAGACTGGAACCTAGACACAGGACCCCTAAGGCTTGGATGAGCTAGAGGGTTGGACTTTTAGCAGATTAAACATTTGTTGTAGCATGCCTTCATTCTTCTCCTTCTCCTTGGAAAGCTCAACTCTAAGTCCACTTCTTTCTTCCTCCAATTCTGCCACCCTAGACTTAAACCTAGCAATTTCAGCATCCTTCAGTCCAGCCTCCTGAACTAGGGACCTTACTTTGCTGTTGACTAGAGTTTTCGCTGATGAACTAGGTTAAACAGAGACAGTGCTAAGCAGATAGTCACAACTTTGAAGAGTTTTGCTGCCAAAGTGTTCCTTGCTATCTCCCAATGTAGACGTTCAAGCACAGTAGTCAGAATTACCCTTTCCAGGAGGTTTACCATGAACACAGGCCAGTTGATTTGTTTTCTTTCAGTCAAGCACTGCATAAGAACGAGATCCATATAATTTGCAGTGTGCCTTCTTTCCTTTCTAGGCAGAAGGCATTTGTTGACAAACTTAAAGAGCACCTTGTGCTCAGGCTTCATTTCACTCTTTTGTACTGGCCTTGCTGCTGGTACATCTACCTCTGATATGGTATCACAGATATTTCTGGTAATCTGCAGCTCTGAGGGTAACCCATCCAAATAAGGCCATATTTGCCTTGTGTAATCATCATATCCCTCACAAGGGATATTCAGAATTTCACCCAGCTTCTTAGCATCAAATTTTACTTTGACCCCCTTTACAGAACTTATCACCACACCATTTTTCACTGCTCCATTAGCCATAAACTCCACCAATTCCTTTCTAGCTAGTTTCCCATTCAATAAAAGGACCATGTCCTTCCACCATTGAGCCTCCAGAGAAGTTAGAAGCCTCAACATACCTGGCTCCTCCAGGTCTTTCAACAGCCTACCCTTCAGAATTTTTCTCTTGCCAAAATTGGCAAATCGATCATGTTCACTCTCAGAATCATCATCTTCTTCTTCTTCATCACTTTCTTCTTCTTCCAAAACTTTTTTCACCTGTTTGCCTTTAGTAGCAGATTTTGTTCTCTTTGCCGGGGAGGACTTAGTAGGTACAGCTTTGGAAAACTTCTTGGAAGAAGTCTTAGGCTACTTGGATTTTGGACTAGGAGCTTTCTCAGTTTGTTTGGCTGGATGGACCTGTTCCATCACCTCGTCGTCCTCCTCACCCACAGTTTCTGAACTCTCATCAACCTTCCCTTTTCCTTTCTCTACTCTTTTCTTGTTGCTTTCTTCCAGAGCCCTCTTCAACTCAGCTTCACTTTCTCTCACTTTGCTTCTTATTGTTCTAACTCTAAGTGCAACCTTTGGAGATACAGTTTTGGACTTCTTTGAAGGTTTTGCAGCAGTAAGAGTTTTAAGAGAAGATGACTTCCTTTTCTTGGGGTCATAGCTATCCCCCAATTTCTTCATCAAATCATCCAATGGCTTCTCAAATGTTGGACCAGTTTGTTCACTTAGGTCTATCAATCCCTCAGCAGGTTCCCCAGATGCACTTCCCCCTGAGTGAGATACCCCATTACCCCCACTTCCACAGATAGACAACACCTTTCTCTTCCTTTGCTTTAACTGTTCTACAGACTCATACCTAGAAGCGTTTTTAACTTCCCCTACCAAAACATATATATTCTCTTCCTTTTCACCTACATTTACTGAAACAAAATAGGATTTTACCTCTCATCGATTTTCTTGAGGCGAAGAATTTTGAGAAGACCCAGGTTCATCTCCCTCACTTGCAAATATATATTGATCCGACTCAGAGGTGGACTCAGTAACCTTTGCTTGGGGTTCCTTCTTTTGACTTGCTTTCAGCTTCTCATTTAAAGATTTTCTTAAAGGTCCAGTAGCCACTGCTTTTCTAGCTATCATTTTTGTTCTATGAAACCTGGGTTTTGGGGGTTCAATAAGAGGAGTAAAGGATGAGGTGGTGTTGGGTGACACTAGTGGTGGGGTTCCTGGATTATCTTGAGGATTAGTCATTTTGAGTTGTGGATTTGTGGAAGACTCTAAGAAAATTGGGAAATTTTTGAGGGTTTTGGAGATGAAGAAGATTATAAGAGATATTAGGGGGTTAATGACGGTTATGAGCTGACTTATGAGGTCCCTTTTAAGAGGGTAATTTTTGCATCAGAAAATGCACTTTTTCAGGTGCCAGTAGGAGTCTAATGATGGTCAATCTCTGGTCTCCTTATTAATTAAAATTGCTAAGGTTTAGGAGAAAGGTTCTGTTATTCCTTAGAATTCTAATTACAAGAAACTGGTTCAATTGGCTTCCAACAGATAGAATTTTGGAACTATTGGAATTTCTAGGATTCTTTCTCATGATTGAAAATTAAAATTTTCTAATTGTGCAAAGTATAGAAACATACCTGACTTTCCTCATGAGTACATATTGATGAACCAGGTTCCTCATATGAAACTTCTCTTGATCATGTCTCAAATGTCAAAATAGAAAATTTGCAAGAGATTAGTGAATTACATAACCATATGTCACAGGAGTATACTTATTTAAAAGTGTTAAGCTGAGTAGGAATTAGTCTAATATTCATAGATTTAAGAACTACTATCCAAAAAAAATTCCTTTTTTTGTGCATTCTGAACATGACCTCTCGGGTGATCTTAATCATCCCTAATTCCAACCTATTCCTCTCAAAGTTTTCTCTACTTAGTGCCTTGGTGAAGATGTCAGCTATTTGTTTATCAGTGGCATAGAATTCTATAGAGATTAGCCCCTTTTCATAGTTGTCCCTTAAGAAGTGGTGTCTAACATCTATGTGCTTAGTCCTCTTATGATGAATATGGTTCTTTGTCATACTGATAGCACTAGTGTTATCACAAAATATAGGTATGCATCCCACTTCAATTCCAAAATCTACCAATTTTTGCTTGACCCATAGTAACTGAGCACAACATGAGGTGGCACCAACATACTCAGCTTCAGCAGTAAAGAGGGCAACTGAATTTTGCTTTTTGGTAGCCCATGATACAAGACAAGATCCTAGAAAGTGTGCCATACCTGAAGTGCTCTTCCTATCTACTATGTAGCCTGCATAATCAGCATCAGCATATCCAATTAAGCCAAAATTACTACCTTTTGGATACCACAAGCACAGATCAGTTGTGCCTTTTATATATCTCAATATTCTTTTGCCTCCAGTTAAGTGTGACTCCTTTGGATTTGCTTGGAAACGAGCACAAAGTCCTACACTGAAAACAATGTCAGGTATGTTGGAAGTAAGATATAACAGGGAACCAATCATACCCCTATACAACTTTTGATCAACTGATGAACTGGTTCATCAACATCTAACTTTGTGGCAGTTGCAATAGGAGTATCTATTTCTTTGGATTCTTCCATTTTAAATTTCTTGATAGGTTATTTTGTGCACTTCTGCTGATGGATCATGGTACCATTTGGACTTTATTTGATTTGCAACCCTAAGAAGAAATTGAGTTCTCCCATCATACTCATTTCAAATTCACTGCCCATTAGTTCTGCAAAATCATTGCTCAATCTTTCCGTAGTGGCCCAAAAAATTATGTCATCGACATAAATCTGAACAACTAGAAGATCTTAACCCCTTTGCTTTAGGAACAAAGTACTATCAATTTTACCTCTCTTGTACCCGTGCTCCAGAAGGAATTTTGACAATATTTCATACCAAGCTCTTGGGGCTTGCTTGAGGCCATAAAGAGTCTTATCCAGTTTGTATACATGATCAGGACATTCTTTACTTTCAAATCCAGGAGGTTGCTTCACAAACACTTCTTCTTTGAGATAGCCATTTAGGAAGGCACTTTTCACATCCATTTGATGAAGAGTGAATTCCATATGTGCTGCAAAGGCTATGAGAAGTCTTATTGCTTCAAGTCTGGCAACTGGAGCAAAAGTCTCATCATAGTCAATCCCTTCCTCTTGATTATAACCTTGAACCACCAACCTTGCCTTATTTCTTGTAACTGTTCCATCTTCATCCAACTTATTTCTGAAAACCCATTTTGTCCCAATAACTGACATGTTCTTAGGTTTTGGAACCAAGTTTCAAACTTTGCTTCTTTCAAACTGATTGAGTTCTTCTTGCATAGCATTTATCCAGTCAGCATCTTGTAGAGCTTCACTCACATTCTTAGGTCAATCAGGGACAAAAAGGCATCAAATGCACACAGATTTTTCAGTTGTGATCTGGTCTTGACTCTAGATGTGGGATCCTTGATTATGTTCTCAATGGGGTAAGAACTCAGGTACCTGTAAGATTTTCCCACCAGCTGGTTTCTGCTAGCTTCTGCTTCATTGTTATGCTGTAGAGGCACAGGTTCAGGCACAGGTCCCTTTAGAGAATTTTTGCATTTTCTCTCAAATTTGTTCCCCCTGTCAGGTTGCCCAGGGTAAAAGGACCTGTTCCATCAGCTGTTTCTTCCTTAGATGCCTCCTTGACTTGTGTTGTAGCTTCAGTCGGTTGTCTTACTAGTCCAATGGCTTCATCTTCATGTTCCTGTCTCTCAGAAAGAGTGTTAGATTCATCAAAAATAATATGTACACTTTCTTCTACACATAGAGTTCTTTTATTAAATATTTTATAAGCTTTGCTATGTGAAGAATATCCCAAGAATACTCCCTTATCTCTTCTGGGATCAAACTTACCAAGGGAATCTTTGCCATTATTGTGCACATAGAACTTGCAACCAAAAGCCCTTAGGTGGGATATATTTGGTTTTCTCCCTTTAAGTAACTCATAGGGAGTTTTCTCTACCAGTGATCTGGTCATACACATGTTTATTATGTTGCATGATATATTTATTGCCTCTGCCCAAAAACTATGAGGTAGTTTACTGGAAAGTAACATGGTCCTTGCCATATCCTCAAGGGTCTTGTTCTTCCTTTCAACTACCCCATTTTGCTAAGGTATTCTAGGGGCATAGAAATTATGCTCTATTCCATTTTCATCACAAAATTCAGCAAACTTGACATTTTCAAACTCAGTTCCATGATCAGTCCTAATGGATGTAAGTTGATTTCCTAATGTTTCTGGATTTTTCTAACAAAGCCTGTGAACATTTCAAATGCTTCATCTTTAGAAGTTAGAAATAACACCCAGGTAAATCTAGAGAAATCATCAACTAGCACCATGACATATCTTTTACCACCTCTGCTCATGGCTCTTATTGGACTACAGAGATCCATATGAACCAGTTCCAACGTCTTGGACGAGCTTACCATTTTCTTAGTTTTGAAGGATGACCTTACCTGCTTCCCCCTTGTACATGCCTCACAAACTTTGTCTTCCTTGAACTTGATATTAGGTAACCTTATCATCAAGTCCTTGGAGACTAATTTTTTAATTGCTTTAGACTGGCATGACCAAGTCTTTTTTACCAAATAAGGGGATCATTTATTATCACACTCAGACAAGTGATTTATTTTCAGATTGAGTTGACAAATCTACAATGTAAATATAGTTAACTCTTCTTCCCTGCAAAACAATCTTGTCTGTAGTAAGGTTAATCACAAAATATTTTAAGGAAGTGAAAGCCACTAGATTACCTCTGTCACACAGTTGTGACAAACTTATCAGGCTATATTTCAAGCCATCTATCAAGTAAACATTCTCAATGGAATGAGAGTCTGTCTTTCCTACCTTTACAACCCCAATGATCTCACCTTTCTTTCCATTTCAAAAGGAGACATTGCCTCCTCTTAGGTTCTCAAGTGAAAGAAACTGGTCCTTGTTACCAGTCATATGCTTTGAGCAGCCACTATCCATGTACCAAATTTGGCTACTTCCTTTCACTTGGACCTGCAAGATGAAATCAGAGGTTAGTCTTAGGAACCCAAACTAGTTTGGGTCCCTTTCTATGGGCAAAAGAATGAATTAGATTTTTCTTTGCCCACCCAGGCAGTTTGTGTTTTTCTTGATCAGAAGTTATGTTTCTTTGACTGGCCTTTTCTTTTGCATTACATTCATTTCTGTAATGGCCAGTCTTGCCACAATGTGTACAGATTTTGTTCTCAGGAAGAGTGAGATACTTCTTTTTGGCATCCTATTTTGGAGCTTGATTCCCAAACCCATGTCCTCTCTTGTTGCTGCTATGATGCTCTTGCAGCTAGGAGAGTGCATCAGAAGCTTTATTCCATTTGCATGTTCTATCTAGTTCATGCTTCACTTTTCCTCATTCTTCTTTAAGGACCTTGATTGATTCATCTTTCCTAAGCATCTCATCTTTCATTTTTCCTAAATTTTCTTCTAGTGTGAGAAATGATTGATTAATTTTTTCTTTCCTGTCCCTATTTTTAGTTTCAAATTTTCAGACATGAGCTCCTGGACACTTTTAGCATTTAAGTTATTACTCTCATCAGTCCTAGATTCTAGTCTTTTGCATTTTTCTTTTAGTATTGCACAATCCCTAGACATAACATCTTTATCACTATTTATTATTTCAAACTCATCTATGAAGTCCATCAAGAGTTCAACCAATTTTTCTTTCGACATAAATTTAAGTTTTTCTTTATGGTGAAAAAATACTTACCTCCTATTCATTTTCTGATTCACCGATTCCCATAAGAGCTTGATCATATTCAGCTTCACTTTCTGAGTCTTCATCTGACGTATCTCCCCATACAGCAACCATGGCCTTGGTGGTACCTTTGTTTCTCCTTGCTTGAACCTGTTCCTTTTTCTTGTTCCTTCTTTCTACCCTTTCTTTATTCCACTCAATCTCCCATTGAGGGCAGTTCTTTATCATGTGATCAGTCTTTCCACATTTAAAACAACCATCATTTGTCTGCTTCTCAAGAGCCCTAGGTTTGTTGAATGTTGATCCTCTTGAAGAGCCCTTGCCTCTCATAAGGTATTTCTTTAAGTATCTGGTTATCATTGTCATTTCATCATCCTCAAGATCTGATCCTTCTGAGATCCTGAGAGCCAAACTTCTTTCTTTCTTTGGAGCATCCATCTTCATAGTTTTCCTTCTCAATTCATAAGCAGTCAAGTTTCCAATCAGTTCATCCAATTTCAGAGTAGCAATATTTTTGGATTCATGAATGGCAGTGATTTTGCTTTCCCAGGAGATTGGGAAAACTCTAGTTAGAATCTTCTCTACCTTGTCCTCTTCCAGAATAACCCTTCCAAGAGACTCAAGTTCATTTGTCAGTGTAGTGAACCTAGTGTACATCTCTTGAATAGTTTCTCCATCCTTCATAGTAAAATTCTCATATACAGAATACAGTAGAGTACCTCTGGACCTCTTCACTTGAGGTGTTCCTTCATGAGCCACTTGTAAAGTGTCCCAAATTTCCATAGCAATTGTACATCCCTGAATCCTGTTGTATTCATCAGGGCCAAGTCCACACACTAGCCATTTCTTGGATTTAGCATTTTCTCCCATTTCCTTAGATCATCAGCAGTACAATCTGCTCTGGTTTCTAGAACATCCATTCCTTCAGCATTCTTCTTGGTTGTAGCTAGAGGACCATCAGTGATGATGTCCCAACTTCATAATCTTCACCCATGATATGGTCTCTCATTCTATTTTTCCACCAAGAATAATAGAGCCCATTGAAGAGTGGAGGCCTTGCAGTAGACTGTCCTTCCCAATTCCCAGGTGGTGCACTCATGTTAATCTTTTTCCTAAGGTGTTAACCTCTTCAAGGATAACCCGCTCTGATACCAATTGATGTAGATAAACGTCAATACCACACAAGAGGGGGGATGATTTGTGTGGTACCTAATTTTCGCGTTTGAAGAACCAGGTTCTTCTAAGTGTTCTAACTGCTGCAGTTTACGAAAATATAAAAACTGAAAGTAAAGTGCACAATAATTTTTACGTGGAAAATACCTGGCTCAAAAGGTGAAAAAACCACGACCTACTACTCAGTAGGATTTTCCAAACTCTACTCAAATCAATGAGCCAAAGACAGCATTTACAAAACTCTTGTAAACCTAAGGATTAAACTCTAATCCCAGTGTGGCGCACAACCTCAGCTGCTGCGACACTATCAAGTTAACTCTTACTTGATGACACAACGTACCTAATACAATTGTTTCTAGGAAAGCTGAAAGGTACAATATTAAACCTACTACAATTGAACTAGAAATAAAACAATCAGATGGAACTGGTTCTTCTCTAGGTTCATGTAGCTGCAGGCGTCCACACTTGTAACTTGCATATATTGCTTTCTAATAAGACTTCGCTCTTTAAATCTCAAATATGCTTTTACTTTTGCTTGTATGTGTTTCCTGAAAAGAGAAATAACTCAATCATATATTGAGTTAGCAGTTAGAGTTTGATTAAGACTCCACTTCTTATCCGTTACAATTTGAGTCCTTCCCCAATGCAAACTCCAACCCTTATCCTAACCTAGGATTAAGTTCTCTTCACATAAGGATACAATCCTCCTTATCCCAATGCAATCTTTTTGATTATGATCAGAAGATATTGATGATGTGTGATCTTTGGTGCATTATATTCCTCACGTGCTCTGCATGTGCCCTTGTTGATTCAAACTGGGAATACAAGATGAACCGGTTCCTTCTATCAGTTCATATGTCAATCTTCAAAAGTTCAACTAAAACTTGGGCCAACATCGTCCGATCCTCGAACCCTTTCCAAATCTCGAACCCCGTTGCATCCACCGCTTCAAATTTTCATTGGCACATTCCGCCAGTGGCTCCTGAACTACATACGGCCTGATTCCTGTAAAACCAGGGATATGTAGGCAGCTCAGAAGCAAGAGCGTGGTTGAAATTCTCGTACAATTGTCACTTCCGATCAAAATTGGACATCTTGTCTTTACCCGACAACTCTGTCATCCTCCTCGGGTAAAGAGGGGCAACTGTTGATACCCAATTTTTCTCTATGTATCTTTGTACCCAAAATACTTTCCAAATAGCTTGTGAATGCATATATAAGCATCCACAAGAGGTTTGGTATTTTTTTATAATTTTCCAAAGCATTTTAAAACTAATTTATGACTTATTTTATACTATAAACTCCAATATTTAGTGTCAAATATTATTATTTTAATAAAAAAATATTTTATTCTCTCATTTACATAAAAATATACATTATGTAATTTTTACAGGATTTTACAAAGCCATTAGGTATTTTAAAATTAAAATTATAATTTTAGCGTATTTTCTCAATTTATTAAGTATTTCAAGTGTAAAATCATTCCTGATATTTTTAATTTAATTCCAAAACCTATTTTATTGTCTCAATAATTTTATTGGATTTTTATTAAAAAATTTACTATTTTTTATAAAATTAAATGTGGGAATATTAGCTATTTAAAATATAGCCCCTATTCTTTCAATTTTAACCCCTATTTCACATCCAATTCTAGCCCTATCTTAACCCAATCCACCCAACCCAATTTAAATACCTGACCCAAACCAAACCCAAACCTAACCCGCTCGGTTTTTCCACTTCTAATCCTGGCCGTTGATCTATGATATCAACGGCCCATATTATTTCTTACCAAATTAAACGCCCAAACCCCCCTTAGCCCTAATCAGTTCTTTGATTCCACCTCCTTCACTCCCAAGATGCTCTCTAAGTTCTCTCTGAACCCTAATCACTTCAGGCCCTCTTAGCCGGCTTTAATGGCCATTCTATGCCGAAAACTCATATGCTCATCCATTTATCACCTTTCCTGGCGTTTGGGTTCGAAGATCATGGTTTTTTTCGAGGGTAGCAGGACCAGAGGTCCTTTAATGGGGGTTTCACGGCCGTGTCAGGCTTTTCTCCGGCGAGATTTTGAAGTCATGTGTCCTTACAAGGCTCCGATGAGCTGTCCAGGCTTTTCTCGACATTTCTGAGGCCTTTTATGAAAACCTGATTCGAGGTTCTTTCTCCTATTTCTCTGTATTATTTTACGATCTTCTCTGAGTTTTCTTTGTTTTTTAAGGTTTTTTCAGTATCATTCATCTGTTTCTCCACCTAGTCGTGTTTTCAAAAACCTGTTCGTCTTCTCAAAACTTAGGGTTTCCCTGATTTCTACTTTTTTCACTGTAATTTTTTCCATTATTATACTTCGCCGTAATTCCTAAGTGTTTATCACTTTTTTCTATGTATTCTAATCATTATATTTTTCTAGGGTTTTCGAGTAGTTTCTTTACTGTTCTTCTTTCATTAAGCTTCCATGAATGTTTGTGTTCTTTAGACTTTCTGAGTTTAGTCTTTGACTGATTCGCTACGCTTTCGCTTTTAGACTTGACTTGTGGAAGAAACCCTAGATTTTGGGGGTTTCACACCATTTGTGTGCGATTGTTTGCTGCCTGTTTGATTTCAAAACCCTAATTCTCTAAACTCTTTGATTCTTGCTAAGCTTTGCAAGACCTATGGATCTCGTGACTGTGCTCTTCTACTCTGTTTATTTTTTCTTAGCCTCGCATGCTTAAATCTGTGCATCTCTTTGTAGTCAGGCCATTCTTTTCAAAATAACCCTAATTCTTAGGGATTGATTTTCTATGTAACCTTATTAGATTCTTCCCTCATTTGATCTGGACCTATTCTTGACTTAGTTTATTTAGTAAGTGCGAATCTTTGAATCCCTGATTTACTAGGTGATAATTGATTTAGCCTTTACCTTATTTACCTAACCGAGTAGTTTTAAAAGCTTCTCACATGTATTTACCCTTGATTGCACCATGTGTTATTGATTCTCTTTCCTTAAATACAACTCTGTCCTCTCCTATTCAAATTCGAACTCCTTAATTAAAGGAGTTCTCTTCTTTTGATTGATTATAATTGGTACTGAATTATTCTTGCCTTATTTGCTGGCCTGTTTTCAAACTATAAATACCCCCACCCTTTATTTTCAAAAAAAAAACTTCAGTTCAATACACACACACACTGATTCTCGAGTCCTCTCTACTCTTGCTCACAAAAACTCTCTGCTTTTCTCTTCTTGCTACTTGCTCTCTCTGATAAAGGCTAGCCAGCTGAAAGCCAAGGCTAGTTATAGAATTTCTCTTTGCTTTTGTCATTCAAGTGCAACTGGTAGGTTTTAATCTCAATTACTAATCCTTCAACTACTTGTTTACTTTCACCCTGTCTTTGCCTGATATACTTATAGCTTAGTTTCAGCATGTAAGTCCCTTTCCCTTTCCCTTTGCTTGTTTCTTTCAGTACTTTAGTTAAGTTATAACATGCTTAATTCCCTTCCCTTTCATGTAAGTTTAGTATGTTTAAGTCCCTACCCCTTGTTCCCTTGTTCTTGCTGTAGATTTAGTTTTGTTAAACCCCCCTTTCCCTTTTACCCCTCACCTGTTCGTGTTAAATTTCAGCAAGTTAATACCTGATTCCCTTTTCCCCTTGGGTGCTTACATTCAATATGTTATTAAATCCAGCATAGTGAGTACTTTCCTTTGATTGTGCACTATTATGCTTTAATTTAATCCTGTCTGCTAAGTGTTTATATGATTTTCTTGTCCCTTGTTTGTATGTGAGTTTGTTCTGGACAAGGGTAGCACCCTATTGCTATCTCTAGTTTAGAATTAAGGCTGTCAATAGCCTCTACTCAAAGAAATCCCATCCCACATCCCCTCTCTTATGTGTTTGAGCTTGGATAAAGGCTTGTTGGTGTCTTAATCACCTTTCAGGCCCTTGTCTGACTTGTTTACAAGTCTGCTCCTATTTGTAACCTTTGTAAAGAGTTTGGGGTGTGCCACTCTCATTCAATAGGCTGGGTATGACCACTTCATACACTGGTTTCCCCTTTAATCCTCGTCTTGCACTTATTCTTAGCCCATTAAGTTCCTATCCCCCCTTTGGGAAGCCATGCTTAGGACCTTGGAGTCTCTTCTGAACTTGGATGCCTTGGGGTTGGTAATTCCACACTTGCACTATTCCAATTAGGGTGTAAGCAACACCTGGATCTCTTTGAAGGAACTTGGAGCTTTGTAACACTCTAAAAGAGAAAAGTCTCCGATCTTGGGAGCTCAGATTTGGTAAAAGGAATACGTTGGATATTAAAGTTGCCTTGTGTTTCTTCGGGTCTGTTATAGCATTGATGTATTTTACTTTTTTTTAATGTTATTGTTTTTGTCCAAACTTTGTCAGTAACTTGTAATAAAGAACTTTGGGGATGTAGTGAAAAGGGGATATGGGAGGGGTTCATTTTCTTGCATCATCTTATATAGATACAATGTTTGTAGGGTTCATTTTCTTGCATCATCTCATATAGTTATCATGTCTATAGGGATTTTCATTATTGCAGAAACATCATATAAAAAACATGCCCATCAGAGTTTACTATCACATCCACATCATATAGAAACCATGACTATAAGCTCATTTATCTTCATATCAATAGAAACCACGTCTTAGGACTTTTATCTTATCCATGTACTCTATTACCGTGCCTACTTTATGCTATTGCATCCATCATATAGATACCATGTCTATAGGCCTCCACGTCGCATCAACTTCATATAGAAATCATGTTATTAGGCTTGCATCTTGTAATCTCACTTAGATATCATGCCTATAGGGACTATATGAACGCTAGGCGAAACAGTAGGACATCTAATTATGCAAAAGCTGTAATCAAAGGGTAATAAACAGTTTATTAAGTCCAGATCCTTTAATGTATACAACAACTCAGTTTTTCAACTTATCTTAAATCTATTACTTTCAAACGAAATCCAGGTCCGCCCTTTTTCGTAAAATTCTGAGCCTATAAGCGGTCTTCTGCAACTGTTTGTTTAAGTCCATGTGTTTCAAAGTATTTCAAAACTCCTTATAACCTTTTACTCAACTTATCCAATTGATTTACAAAACTTGTCTGCAGTTATAAATTTTCTAACCGACTTTCGTCTGAAACTCGTGTTTTTCTTTTTCTAAAACTTGTGTGCAACTCTAAACATTTTAAACAAACTCCTATTTGCAACTGGCATCTTTTCTCTAAAGTCTTACTGATTTTCTAAAGGTTCTGTCAACTTCTAAAACGGACCCGGAGGGCACAAAGCAAATTTTCTATCTAACTTTCATATGTCAAATTATTCTGCCTATCCTCTTTAACCCCTTTTAAAAAAGACCAAATCAGTAATTGAAGTCATGCTAAACTATTTGTTGTATATTACAGGGTTTACTTGAGCCTTTTGTATTTATTTGCATCCCTCCTATTTGCCACTTATTTTGATTATCGCTCTAGCATTTTTACCTTTTAACACTCCATATATGTATCCTACTTCCTTTTCCCCCATTTAGGATTAGAAGTCCTAATACCCCGGAACTAACAGGTTTGGGCAGGTATTAGCATGCAATAAGTAAACGATACCAACGCACTTTAGTACTTTAACGGGGTAGAATATGGAGATGATGACGATGCGATAATATCATGAAACGACCCCTCTTTGGGAATATGAGCTATATTATATCGAATGATCCATATTATAGATAAACTTAGGACTCTTCTTTCTCTTATGTTCCTTATTTGTTTTCTTAATGCTTTTAAAACTAATCCTCTCTCCTATTTCAGACTTATGTCCTTTTATAAAAGCTTTCAAATTGTGTGAGTATATGCACTTCATTTGTCTACTTGCTTCACCTTCTTTATAAAGTCACAATTAGCACGGCCAAGAACCACATTTGTGGATCTTGAGGGGTGCCTAACACCTTCCCTCGAGATAATTTCAAACCCTTACCCAACTCTGGTTTCTCTCTCAAAAACACTCTCTTAAAAGGTCCTAATGCACTATAATCATTAGGTGGCGACTCTTCCAATTTCGTAACCCAATTCCCAAACGGGAAATAGAGTTATTTGCCCATATTGTCGTAAAGCCCGATTTTGCCTTTGAAAAAGGGGGCGTCGACACCTATGATAATGCGTTCACTCACACCCGAACGCAAAGAATCAACTCCACTGGACCCCAAGTCCTTATACGTGAATGCGAAACTCCTCCTGCGAACGCGAAGCACAGGCTTCTAACCTTCCGTGAATGCGAGCTTCAAACATGAATGTGAAGGCTAAACTTAGACTTCCCCAAAATCCTTTTACGCGATTGCGATAACCCCATGCGATCCCGAAGGGAAAAATCTCTACAACAGCTGTGATCAATTTCTGCAGCTTTTCAACATAAAAAATGGTCTGATTGACCACCTGAAACTCACCCGAGGCCCTTGAGACCTCAACAAAAAGCACCAACACATCATAAAATCTTATTCAAACTTGTTCCAATCATCAAAACACCTCAAACAACACTAAATCCATCCATTCACATCGAATTCAAGCCTAAGTTTTCTAAAAACTTCTGATATACGCTTTTGATAAAAAAAACCCAGCCAAACCATGTCCGAATGATCTTAAATTTTTAGCACACGTCCCAACTCACATAACGAAGCTATAATAACTCTCGGAATTCTAATAGGACCCCCGGATCAAAATCTCACCTAACAACCGGAAATCTCCAAAATACCAACTTTGCCAATTCAATCTTCATTCTACACCGGACCTTCAAAACCAATTATGATCACACTCCTAAGTTATAAATCACCTCTTGAAGCTAACCGAACCATTGAAACTTACATCCGATTCCTCTAACTCATAAGTCAACATTCGATTGACTTTTCTAACTTAAACGTTCTTAAAAGAGACTAAGTATCTTATTTCTTACAAAATCCACTCCGAACGCAAACCAATCAATTTGACCACATAAAACATGGATAAAAAATGAATAAAAAGCAAAAATAGGGAAATCGGAGTGATAACTCATGAGATGAATGGGCGGGTCGTCACATGGACAGTCATAAAATAAATGGAGTAGTGTTTCAGGGCCCATGTTGCATTGCTGGCATATGGATGAATTAACGATACCTAGTCGTGCAAGATACGTGGTCGTTGGAAGTCTGCCATGGAAAAGTAACCATAAGAAGAAAGTGAATTTTTGTTGAATGTGGAGTTTTAATATCCACCTATAGGACTGTGATGGGGATATGCTAATAGATATGTAACTTTTAATAAAGTATTGTATATAGATTTAGTTGTAATGATACCATTTTATATTAGAGTCCAATAAATTTGATCACATGTTGCATGTGCAGTCGACATGTAAATTTGGTGATTAATTGTTAGATAATATGCTTAACGCTAGAGGGGGGTGAATAGCGTTATAATAAAAATTAGCGTAAACTTGCGAAATTTAAAAACTTGCAGGAAAAATAAGTGCGGAAATTAAATGCAATAAAGAACAAACGCACCGATGTATTCTGGTTCACCACAACAAGTGGCTAGTCCAGTCCCCGAGAGACTCTCTCGAGATTTTCCACTAACTTGTCAAGCTTACGGGTGCTCAACAAACCTTTACAACTTAAGGACACAAGCCTTAACACCTTTGCTCGGAGATACAACACTCCAAGACTTCACTGTTAAGCTTCCGGGTGCCTAACCAACCTTTACAACTTAAGGACACAAGCCTTAACACCTTTGCTCAGAGATACAACACTCCAAGACTTCACTGTTAAGCTTACGGGTGCCTAACCAACCTTTACAATCTGAGGACACAAGCCTCAACAATCTTGCTCGGAGATACAACACTCCAAGACTTCGACCAAGGAAACACAAGTTCCTTACAACAAGAGAATCACAATTCTCTTCAAGTGTACAAAACACTAAACACTCAAACAATACACTCCTTTATGAGTAGATATGAGTAAAAGAAGTAAGCTCAAGATCACAACAACTTTGGACAAGAATATGGCTCTCAAAACTTATGTAATGAATATAAAATGATTAGCAATAGAGTATGCAAGCTTATAGCAATTGTATGATCAGTTGTTGTGTGTTGTTGTGTTTAAAACACTGAAATGAAGCTGTATTTATAGTTGAAAAACTTGGCATTACCATTGCCTAATTGCCAATTAAGAGTTGCTGATTTTACTGTGTGACAATCGATTGTCAAGAAGCCATAATCGATTGTTTGCCAATCGTTCCAAAAATCAATCCCAGATTTTACGCTTAACAATCGATTGTCCAAGATCAACAATCGATTATCGGCAACGTTCAAAAAATCATTTCCAGATTTTACGTAAAACAATCGATTATACAAAATCAATAATCGATTATTCAGCAACGTTCAAAAAATCTTTTCCAGATTTTAATATCAACAATCGATTGTACAAGATCAACGATCGATTATTCAGCAACGTTCAAAATATCTTTTCCCGATTTTAATTTCAACAATCGATTGTACAGAATCAACAATCGATTACCTGACGGTATTTGAAAACTTTACGACAACGGTCAGCTTCATAATCGATTGTGCAATGTTAACAATCGATTATTTATCAAACTTTGAAAATCATTTTAGACACTGCCTCTTGACACTCGATTGTTATATACTCACAATCGATTATTTAATAATTTTGAAAAAGTCTGGAAGACACTGCCTCAACACAATCGATTGTCATATGTTCATAATCGATTATTTTGTGACTTTTAAAAATCTGATGGACACTGTCTCTTCACAATCGATTGTCATTAGCTTCACAATCGATTATTCTGAGTTTTCAAAAACTTTGATGTACACTGCCTCATCACAATCGATTCTCATGCAGGTTTGAAAAACCTGATGCTCACTGCCTTAACATAATCGATTGTCATTAGTTCACAATCGATTGTCATGCGGTCTTGGCTTAACATAATCGATTATCATAAGTACATAATCGATTATCTTAGTCCAGATTTTAGAGGCATATTTAAAAATCATTTTGACTAAAGTAAATATGCATAATTTAAAATCATTTAGCATTAAATTAAATATGCATGATTTTGTAAAAATAATTTTACGAGAGAAGCTATGTCATGAGTCAAGTTGTCGGATCAAGATCACAATTAAGAACGACTCATGTAAAACTATATAACTTGGTCTTGTGCTTGAATCTCGTTATATACCAATTGTGCGCTTGTACTTGAACTTCATCATATATCAATTTTGTGCTTGTTTGTCATTCATCAAAACCTACACATAAGAACACAAGTTTTAGTATAAAGCTTTGAGAACGTGTTTCCAACAATTTTCCCCTTTTTGATAATGGCAAACTTTAAGCGGGATATTGCAAATTAAACAATTCATAATGCGATTCAGGACAAGTAAAGATATGCAATAAGTATGCAAAATTAGTTCCCCCTCAATATATGAAATTCCCCCTCAATTTAATCTAATAAGAATTGAGAGTGCATACCCGTTATCCCGTTATCTTCCCCCTTTTGCCATTAGCAAAAATAATATAATAAGATACCAAGGATGAAATAAAACTTATTTATTTATTGGAAAGAAAACGCAATTACATAAGGAGGGGACAATAAAACATATCACAATAGAATAAAAAAAACAAAGAAATCATTCATCATCATTTCCCGCCTCATCATCCGGCACTGCTTTGAAGGGAACAAGACCCGCATATGGATAATGAACATGGTCAAAATATCCATGGATCTCATGAGTCAATTTACCAACTGAGGTGGTCAAGGAAGCAATTTGGTCGGAAATGGATTGGAGAGTGGGCTCTTGAGGCGGACGAGTTCGACGGGTTGGAGGAGGAGCAGGCGCTGCATGATCACCGTCATGATGAAAGGAGGATTCTGAAATTTCCCACTTTTTTGGTACTCTTTTCGAGAGGACTGTTGGAAGTGATGAATCCGGAGGCTTCAAGAAAATTCATGATGAGGAGAGCATAAGGAAGAGGCCTATCATCTCCGATAGCGTCACGCATGTGAATCTTGACGAACTGACACCAATTGATGTTAGCTCCGGTTACTATGGCATGCATGAGCTTGGTGTCCTCTTGGGAAATGGTAGTATGGTTATGCTTACGAGGCTTGAGGACTCGAGTGATGAAATAGAAAATCAACCGATAATTGAGATCCATTCCCGTAATTGTAGGACGACGGGAAGAAAGATTTGGATCATAAGAAGTAAGTCCGGTTTGACGTAGGAGGGCTGTTTCATCAAAAAGGGCTCCGGCCTCTCCGATGTACCGAAAAATGTCTTCACCATTATGAGGAAGACGGGCAATGGTATGAAGGTTTTCATCGGAAAGAAGAATTTGAACACCATTTATATTTGTCACAAGCTCACCGTCATCATCCTCATGAAGGTTGGAGTAAAATGCTTGAATCAATGTAGTATTGATGTAAGGATGGGTAAGAAGTAAGAAGTAAGAAGTCAAGAAGTTGACAATTTTTGAGCATATTTGTAGCAGGGCCATAAGATTCAAGATATTTGTTGGTTGAAAAGCGGGGAGGAAGAATGTCGCGCTTTTCAAATTTTGTTAAAAATCGAGTAAGCTCGATGTCAGAATTAAAATATAGAACGGAACCATCTTGATAGGGATAGTTTGGAGCAGTAGAGGAGGATGCACCATGCCTAGCAGAACGGGAACGTTTGTAGTGACGGCCCGACATTTTTACTAAGTATTGCTAGAATTTGCAAGAGACTTGAAAGAATTTTGATAGTTTGAGAGCTAAAGTTGATGCTTGAGTGAATAAAAATGAACATATATGGAGCCTATTTATAGAGGGGAGAAAGGCATTTCATTAATGGAAGAAATCTACAGAAAACTGAAAGCTGAAACAGTCAGAAACGGTAAAAATAAATCTTACTGACCGTTAGACAATCGATTGTTGGAATGAGATAATCGATTGTCATTAAGATTTGACTGAATCTCGGAACTGACACAAATCGATTGCAGAACCAAACGGTAAAAAAAAATTTGAATTACTGTCATGAAATAATCGATTGTAAAAATATGGTAATCGATTGTTATGTTACAGTGAGCACAGAAATTTTCTGATTTTGAGAATAATCGATTATATTTTGAAACAATCGATTGTTTTGGAAAAGCATTGCTGAATGGCTGAGACGGAAATCGATTTTGCAGTTAAAGAATCAATTATTTAACTAAACTGCATAATAAACATAAACCATAAACAATCGATTAGTGATACTGCTAATCGATTTTCTGCATAGTAAGATAATCAATTATTTTCTTGGAACAATCGATTGTTTTGTGCCAAAACGTAATAATTCCCCTTACCTTTAGGGTGATACCTTTAAAATAGAATTAAACGTCTCCGACGCTCAAGTCAGTAATTAAAATATAAATGCAACCTAAAATGTATGCATTTAGATCAACGTTTACCCGCATTCAATACTTCATTTGGACATGATTTATATTTAGCACAACATTAAACGCTGAATATTTTATCAAGTCTACTAGCAATAAGTTAAAGTGAGGAACGATCATACCTGTGTAGTTCTTGGTATTGCTCGTCTTACCTTTCACATTTCTGTCAAGATGGTCATCTAAATTCATTGAAGTGACCATTGGTTTGGTGTTTCTCTTTTATAATTGATTTGGCAATTCCTTGCGACATTTAGATGGACAAATGAAAGTTCCCTCTTTCATTTGCTTAATTTGCAGCTCCAAGAAGAAATTAAGCTTGTCTATCAATGATATCTCAAATGCGATTTACAGATTCCTTGCATGACACTTATTAGTTGCTCCAAAGTAATACAAATATTTTCTAAGATATCATTTTCCACAAGATTTGGAATGCAAGATATTAGTGGCATGAGAGTTTAAAGAAAATAACATTGCTAATATAGAGAGTTGTTTTGAAATTCTGTCATAAAAAAGATAGTAAACTTCATGCAATCTATTTCCCCTTAATCAGAAATTTATCAAGACATACCAACAAGACATAGATATACCAATTGTTATAAAACAATGATAAACCCATTTGTTGGATGACATAACAAGTGTACCAAAAGTTATTTTATTAACAGTGATACAAATTGTTATTTTTAGTAAAGCATATTACAACCGAGTGTTGACTGTTAACAGATCAACCATACATCGAATTTTGAAGAACATACCAACCATTATCCAGACCAAAGGATGTGTTCATCAAGAGACGATTTTTAACAGAAGGATTTTTGTCAATTGTTACAAACATGAGACATCTCAATTATTTTTTCAGAACAGAGGATAGCATTCATCAAAAACGTGAGTGAAAACTTTTTGAAGAATATGCTGATAGATAATACACACCACACAGTATACTAACAGTTATTTAAACCACAGATAGCAATTATCAAATTATGAATGAAATGATTTTATTAAGCTAACTATTAATACATATCAACAGTTTTGATCTTTTAAAAGCATATAACTAACAAGTAAACTAATTGACACCAATTGTCATTTAACAACACGTTTTCAACATATGACTCAACAAGGCTAATTGATATTGATTGTTGACAAGGATATCTCAATTGTTAACGCACATCAACTATTACAACTAAGCTTATCAAAGATTCAACAATAGGGGAACCAAAACAACAAATAAGTTAATATTGGTTGCTAGCACATATCAACAATTCGGTTTTTGTCAAAAAGGATAACTAACCGAAATTTCCTCTTGATGCAATGAGGTGTCGTGCTCGGTGCATCTACTACAATACTGTAGCCTTTCAAGCACACCTGCAAAACAGATTAATGATCTTTTGGTACCCATGCCATTTTGGGTCCTTGGGGGTTAGGCATATCATAATGATGTGATTGAGTGATATGTCTATGTCGTGTAAAACATGCAGGAGCAATATGACCAATACGTCTACAATAATGACAAGTCACGTTGGGGTTATGCATCCTTCTAGGTTCATAGTAACTTGACGGACGAAAATGGTTTACTCTATTTTCAGCATTATGACTATTGCGCGCTTTATGAACATCATTTCTCCTACTATGAGCAGCATTTCCAGAATAATTATTCTACGTTGGAAGTCATTTCTAGGTTCTCTGAAGGGTTCAAAAATCCTTCTAGTATTTGGCCTATAATATGCATCATTTCTAGGGTAGTTATTTCTAGGTGGTAAGTCATTGCTAGGTCTTCTAAAATGTTCAACATTTAGTCTAGCATGCATATTGGTTCTAGGATTGCTATTTCTAGGATAAGCATTTTTATTATTAGTCCTAGGTTGAGCCTTAGGTTGTTGGGGTTTAGCTTCAACCTTTTCTTTAGGCTCATTCGTAAACCCTATGCCATGCTTGGTTGACTTCAAATTATCAAGAACATCATTCAAATTTTTGTGCGAAGAATTAAACTTATCTAATGTGCCTTTAAGCCTTTCTACTTCATTTTTGAGATGCAAGCAAGAAGTACACTTTCTAATAGAGCTTTCGGGCTTATCGGCGCTTCTTTTTCCGAAAAACTTGTTTTCCTCTTTCAACTTCTCATTTTCTAAAACCAGTTTTTCAAAATCTTTTTCTTTTAGGGAGAGTTGTTTTTGAAAATCTTTTTCTTGCAACGACAGAGTTTTCTGCAAATCTTTAATAGTCTTGGAAGCATCAACAAACTCACTATGTAATTTATTATAAGCATTTTGCATTTCTTCAAGCGAGTGAGAGTTGGACGTACTTACCTCTTCTTCTTCGTTTGCCATGAGACATTGGCCAGTTGATTCATCATATGAGCTGTCCGCTTTTTGAGGCATGCTTTCATACATTTCCTCCAGCTTATCCCACATCTCTTTGGCGGTTTTGTAGTGGGAAATTTTCTGATAGTCTTCCTGATTCAAGGCGCTATACAACATATTTATTGCATTAGTGTTGTATTCACTTACCTTGGCTTTCCCAACTTTTGTTGTCATTTGATCACCATGCTTGATGATTTGCCATAGATAAAAGTTGTTGGCTGTGATGAAAATTCTCATCCGATCTTTCCAATATAAGTAATTATTTCCATCAAATATTGGGGGCAACATGTTAAAATCACCTTCACCTATTCCTGCAAAAGAGTCACGAGTAGAAGCCGTGGATGGTTCTCTCAAACTGTTATGTCTTCAGAGAGTTGGGCTCTGATACCAATTGTTAGATAATACGCTTAACGCTAGAGGGGGGGTGAATAGCGTTATAATAAAAATTAGCGTAAACTTGCGGAATTTAAAAAACTTGCAGGAAAAATAAGTGCGGAAATTAAATGCAATAAAGAACAAACGCACCGATGTATTCTGGTTCACCACAACAAGTGGCTAGTCCAGTCCCCGAGAGACTCTCTCGAGATTTTCCACTAACTTGTCAAGCTTACGGGTGCTCAACAAACCTTTACAACTTAAGGACACAAGCCTTAACACCTTTGCTCGGAGATACAACACTCCAAGACTTCACTGTTAAGCTTACGGGTGCCTAACCAACCTTTACAACTTAAGGACACAAGCCTTAACACCTTTGCTCGGAGATACAACACTCCAAGACTTCACTGTTAAGCTTACGGGTGCCTAACCAACCTTTACAATCTGAGGACACAAGCCTCAACAATCTTGCTCGGAGATACAACACTCCAAGACTTCGACCAAGGAAACACAAGTTCCTTACAACAAGAGAATCACAATTCTCTTCAAGTGTACAAAACACTAAACACTCAAACAAACACTCCTTTATGAGTAGATATGAGTAAAAGAAGTAAGCTCAAGATCACAACAACTTTGGACAAGAATATGGCTCTCAAAACTTATGTAATGAATATAAAATGATTAGCAATAGAGTATGCAAGCTTATAGCAATTGTATAATCAGTTGTTGTGTGTTGTTGTGTTTAAAACACTAAAATGAAGCTGTATTTATAGTTGAAAAACTTGGCATTACCGTTGCCTAATTGCCAATTAAGAGTTGCTGATTTTACTGTGTGACAATCGATTGTCAAGAAGCCACAATCGATTGTTTGCCAATCGTTCCAAAAATCAATCCCAGATTTTACGCTTAACAATCGATTGTCCAAGATCAACAATCGATTATCGGCAACGTTCAAAAAATCATTTCCAGATTTTACGTAAAACAATCGATTATACAAAATCAATAATTGATTATTCAGCAACGTTCAAAAAAACTTTTCCAGATTTAAATATCAACAATCGATTGTACAAGATCAACAATCGATTATTCAGCAACGTTCAAAATATCTTTTCCAGATTTTAATTTCAACAATCGATTGTACATAATCAACAATCGATTGCCTGACGGTATTTGAAAATTTAACGACAACGGTCAGCTTCACAATCGATTGTGCAATGTAAACAATCGATTATTTATCAGACTTTGAAAATCATTTTAGACACTGCCTCTTGACAATCGATTGTTATATACTGTCAATCGATTATTTAATAATTTTGAAAAAGTCTGGAAGACACTGCCTCAACACAATCGATTGTCATATGTTCACAATCGATTATTTTGTGACTATTAAAAATCTGATGGACACTGTCTCTTCACAATCGATTGTCATTAGCTTCACAATCGATTATTCTGAGTTTTCAAAAACTTTGATGTACACTGCCTCATCACAATCGATTGTCATGCAGGTTTGAAAAACCTGATGCTCACTGCCTTAACACAATCGATTGTCATTAGTTCACAATCGATTGTCATGCAGTCTTGGCTTAACATAATCGATTATCATAAGTACATAATCGATTATCTTAGTCCATATTTTAGAGGCATGTTTAAAAATCATTTTGACTAAAGTAAATATGCATGATTTAAAATCATTTAGCATTAAATTAAATATGCATGATTTTGTAAAAATAAGTTTACGAGAGAAGCCATGTCATGAGTCAAATTGTCGGATCAAGATCACAATTAAGAATGACTCATGTAAAACAGTAAAACTTGGTCTTGTGCTTGAATCTCGTTATATACCAATTGTGCGCTTGTACTTGAACTTCGTCATATATCAATTTGTGCTTGTTTGTCATTCATCAAAACCTACACATAAGAACACACGTTTCAGTATAAATCTTTGAGAACGTGTTTCCAACATTAATGAAAGTAACTGTGCTGGTAAAGCGAAAGATAAGATCTCTAAATGCCAAGTATTATTATAGTAGTAATTTGAAATTAATTTTCTCTCATCATGTTGTGGTAGAGGTCCATGTATATAGTTACGACGTGTATTATTTTGGAGGATCCAGGGATCAGTCCAAAACCTAACTTGTTGTCCCATCGTGAGATTCCACTTATATCCTAAACGAAAGTAGGACCATCCTTTCATAATATTACGCCAAGTATAGGAAACTTGGAATATTATCAAATGTTGTGATTGTAGATTAATATGTAATAACACGTGTGCTCACAGTTGGTGTGGGTTGTTAAACAATCTCCATGCAAGACTTGCATGTAATGCCTGATTCTTGATACTCAGGTTTTGTATACCTAAGTCCCCTTGGTTGATAGGTTGTGTAACTGTAGACCACTTAATCAAATAAAGTTATTTCTCTGTGGTGTTGTACCCCAAAGAAAATTTCATTAACACTTATCAGGGTAAGTAATTATATAAGCAGTAATTTTTATATATTGCATCAGATGAATAGAAAGGTGGTTTAAAGTTGATCTAATTAGAGTGGCCTTTCCTTCCTTTGTTAAAAAAGTTGTCTTCCAATCGCCTACTTTGTTTTTGAATTATCTTGTAGAAATTGGAATTTCTTTTGATGGTTTGTTTATAAATATGGGAAAAACTAAATACCTTCCAAAACATTTCCCTTCATTCATATGAAATAGTTGAAGAATAGTTTGTCCAATAGGAGGTTTGCAATTCATTAAGAAATATTTTGGATTTTTCAAAATTGATAGTTTGACCCGACTGGTGTGTAAAATGAGTGAGGGTAATAACAATTGATTGACATGTCATAGAAGTAATTTGAGATGTAAGGATAATGTCATCAGTAAATAACAAATGGGATAGTTGAGGTCTCATTTTTGCTAAGGAAATTGGTATCCATACCTGACAATTAACTGCAGTGTTTATGCTTCGTCATAGCATTTTCAGGCATAAAATAAACATATATGATGATAAAGGGTCTCCCTGTCTAATGCCTCTTGTAGATGTAAAATAATCGGTTGGATTATCATTAATTAAAATTGAAGTAGAAGTAGTAGTAATGCAGGATATAATTAATTTAATAATATCTTTGGGGAATTTTAGGGTTGCTAATTTGTTATAAATGAAGGACTATTCTAGTTTATCGAAAGTTTTTTCAAGGTCCGGCTTGAGAAGCATATTTAATTTATTACCCTTAATTTTTTGAAAATTATGAATAACCTCCTGTACAATTATAGCATTATCAGTAGCTCTTTTATTTTTCTGGAAGCTAGAGTGACTAGGATGAATAATGCGCTCCAATATCGGATTTAATCTATTCACAATAATTTTTGTAATAATCTTGTAAATGGTATTACAAAGACTAATAGGTTTTTATTGCGAGATCATGGATGCATTATCATTTTTTTGGGATTAGAGAAATGAAAGTTGTATTAATAGAAGGATCAATATGGTAATCATGAAAAACTTTATGGCAGAAATATTTAACAGTCTTCCTTAGTGTCCCAATATTTTTTGTAAAATAATGGGTGAAGACCATCAAATCCAGGAGCTTTTAGAGGTTGAAAAGATTTTATAATATTTGTAATTTCATCATCTTCTAAAGGATGTATTAAGAAATGTTGATCCTTTTTGTGAGGACATTACAAGGAAGGACAGTATATTTTGAAAAGGAGACAATTTTTGTTGTAGTGAACAAATTCTGATAAAATTGAGTAATATTCTCTTTTATTTGATGGGAATTTGTAATCCAATTTCCCCTTGATCTTGAATTGCTGTAATTCGACTATGCCTTCTACGATTTATAGTTGTTAGGTGGAAAATTTTTGTATTTGCTTCCCCATTATTTAACCAAGTAATACGAAATTTTAACTTCCAAAAGTCCTCATCCAGTCTTAGTATTTGATTATATTCTATTTATAATTGGTGTCTCAGGTTCTGTAGAAAGATACTAGTTGGATAATGAATGAAGACTGAAGACAACCTAATCGAGCAAGTATTTTTCTTTTCTTTTAAAAAATATTATCAAAAGTTGATGTGTTCCATTCTTGTACGATATTAGTAAATTGGTTTATAGCAGGTATTAGATATAAATTATCGTCCAAGCTCGTTTAACAACATAAGGGAAAGAAGGGTGCGTAGTCCAAATTGTTTTAAATTGAAAATTATTTTTACTAGGCAAAGGCATATATTGTAGTTCAAGTTTAATGGGACAAGTGTCTGAATGGGTACGTGGGAGGTGTGTCACCATTGCATCAGGGAAGAGATTAAGCCAGTTATAGTTAGCTACATACAATCAATATATTTAAGAATATTATCCCCATTATGCCTCCCATTAGCCCATGTATAACGACTTTCTTTATACCCTAAATCGATTAAATTAAAATAATTGAAACTGTCAAGTAATTTATTTGAACGTGAATTATTAATAGGAAGTCCACCAAATTTATCAGCGGCATGAGTTATTTCATAAAATCTCCCGCTAGAATCCATGGACCTTTGTAATTATCATAAACACACATTAAGTTTTCCCATAAATATTTTTTATTTACTAACGCAATACTAGCATATATGGTAGTGAATAAAAATTTAAAAGAAAAAGGGCACACCTGGATATGACAATGTATCTCCTATGCAGTAGTTGTCATGGGTTCAACGTTAAGAACATTTGGAAGCCATAAACTCCAGCTTGTCCTATAGCAGCTAGCTCGATCAATCCATTGAAGTTGAAACCCTCCTTCAACTTTTTATGAGTTTGACAGTGAGTTTCCAAAAGAACAATCATAGAGTGCATGTTGGAGTCGAGTAATGAGCGAAAATTTCTTCTGAGATCAGCTGATTGGGACCCTCTATAATTTCAAATGATGAAGTTCATATTATTGTTGTTTGAGTCAAGCATGTGACTGCTCCTTGGATTCCTCCAACATTTGTTGCTCTCTCCTTGGCGAAGACAAAATGTGGGAAGTAGGAGCAATGCATATTTGACTATGTTGGATTTGTTGTGGGCTTTATCCGAAAAGATATCTTCATTAGCCTTTGAGGACACCTTATGTATATTTTTCTTTCGTATTCCTCCTTTCATGTCTTATCGAGACATGCATAAACTGTGCATGTTTCTCTGTTGTAAATGATTGCTGCTTCGAGTTCTGCATGGAAATTGATATCTTGTTTGGGTGAATTTGGATGGTAGGGTGGTGACTTTCATGGTGAGGGAGTGGGAGTCGAGGTGTTATTGGTTCCAATATTGGGATATGTGGTTCTGAAAGCATGTATGGTTGAATCCAAGGGGTTGTAGGGGTTGGAGAAGGGTAGAATGGTTGTTGGATGTGGTGTGATAAAGGTGAGTGGGATCCCAATATGGTATTGGGAGATTGAGTTAGTGGTAGGGTGCAAGGTGGGGTGCTTGCATCAACGACCAATGGTGCCTTCCATACATATTGGTCCCTATATGCATTCTCTCCGCTACTATTTGAGCAAGATTCCTTGGATTTTTTATTAGAATGGTCACTACTTGTTGGTTGTTTTTGTTGTTCCTTTACTTTACTGAGCCGAGGGTCGATTGAAAACAACCTCTCTGTCCTTTCGGGTAGGGGTAAGGCCCGTCAACATATTACCCTCCCCAGACCCCACTTTGTGGGACTATACTGGGTAGTTGTTGTTGTTGTTGTTGTTGTCACTACTTGTTGGTTGGCCTCCATTGTGAACGTTAATGCATGGTTTTGAAGACCTATGTCTAACCAAGAGACTGGAGTGGGTGTTTCCAGAGGTGTCTGAGAAGTGTAAATAATTATGTTTGGCTCCATGATCAGGTGTAAGGGAGGAAGGGAGTATGGAGTTGAAGTTTGATTGTGTTGAAGCCGATGGATGTTCTGCCTGGTTGGGTTGGTAGATGGGATTTTTAAGTGATTGAGATTTTGTGGATACATATGGGAAATTGAGAGTAGGAGGGAAGGATTGATTGGGTATATTTGCTCCAAATTTGAACAATGAATTGTTGAAGCAACAATCTGAGTGGTGGATATAGGATGTTTGATTGATGGAGTTAGAGAGAGTGCGTTCGACGGGGCTGAAGAAATGATAGTAAAAGTATCATGATGGGCTATTTGCATGGGACCTATAGTAGGATTTTTGGAGATCGATAGTTTACTATTTGGGACGCTTGATTCACTTTTGTTTGTATTGGGTGTGTTTTGTTGTAGGTTATGTGTTGTGTCTGAGTTAGTAGTAATGTTTGAGAAATGTGGTATTTCTTGCATGTGGGAACTTGCAACTTGGCTCTTTGCATGTATTATGATAGGTGTTATTGTGTGACAATTTTCTAATTAGGCCGTGTGATTAATTGGTTGTAGTGATACTTTAGTGGGTGTGGGAGGAGGTGAAGTAGGGTTTGACGGTTGTCTAATTAAGGAGCGGTTATCATTAGTACTTTTGAAATAGCTTAGCAAATTTGTTATCATTAACAGAGTAAGATGTAGAGGTACGTTCAGTTATATTGAGATTAGTACAAGTGTTAATGTGATTAATAGATAATTTAGTAAAAGAAAGAGTATTAGAAGTAGTTAACAAGTTTAAATCCTTATCATGCATACCTGATTGGCTTGTGTAATTTACTAACAGTGCTAGCATTTCTAAGATTTGATTACCTTTGTAGGAGATCATTTTCCTAATGGTCTTCTTAGGAAATTGTGCGGTCTTAGTTTGTAGGTTGGTAGTAGCAGTATGAGAGTTAGCAATCATAGTTTGATTCATTATAGAGCTATCATTTTCTTTAATTAGATAAGTACAAACTCTTTATCTACATTAGGTAGGGGTAAGAAGGTCTGTGTATAAACTATTCTTTCAAAATTTCACTTGTTAAAATCAAACTGAATTTGTTGTTGTTGTTGTTGTTGATAAGTACAATCTCTTTGATTGTGCCCCATCCGACCACATTTGGTATATAGCAAATTTAATCATTCATACAATATAATTTGCTTATGATTTTCAATATAAACATGGGTTGGTAATGGTTGGTCCAAAGGTACCTCGACACATAATCTTGCATATCTTTATCGTGTTGTTGAAGAGGTGCATGTATCAACAATTAATAATTTCTCAATTTTGTTTCTCAGTTGTTGTAGTATCTAGAAATGATATAATTCAGTTGGTAGTTCAGGTAAACGCAGCCAATTAGCAGAGTAATTTATCTTTGTTTCAGAGGCCATGAACTTTGGTTCCTATTGACGAGCAGATATGAAATGATTCAACACAAATCAAGGTCCATCCTGTATAGCATGAATCTTATTCTCCTCTTTTTGTAGTTTTAGTAGAAAAAAACCAGATCCTAAATCTATAAGTAATAGATTTTTAGTTGGTTTCCATAAGGCATAAATTTTTTGCCTAAGGAGTTGATGTCCAATTTTTCAACCATATAATTTTATAATAACCACATGTTGCAATGGTTTATATATTCTAGCACTTTCTTCAGTAGATAGGGGAATGAAAATAGTTGGGTCTGTGGGAGCTTCCATTTCATCGTTAAACACCATTTGGTGGTGTAGCGGAACACTTAGGGTAGATGTTGATGGTGTAATATTATCGGAAAGGAAGGTAGTATGATTTGTTGGCAGCTTGGGTTGGAGTTCCCAACTTATCAGCTGTATCAATATTCATATCATTTTATTTTTGTCTTAATTTAATAACAGACTTAGAATATCGAAATAGTGTTATAAATAGAACTCTATTTAGAGTGAATGTCTAAGAGTTTTAGTTTGAAGCTAAGTCATTTATCTTCCTATAAATAGAGGGGTCTTACCCCATTGTAAATCATTCCAAAGTATCAATAAGAATACTCATCTCTCTACTTTTCTCTTTATTGTTCTTGTTCTTGTATTTGTTCTTGTTCTTATATTATTTCATAACACGTTATTAGCACGAGTCTCTAACCAATTGAATTTGTAGAACTTATGCAGACGGGAGGAATGAGATTTGTTTTCCAAGGGAAAATTGTGGAGAAGTCCAAATTTGGTCTTGTGCTACAGTAGGTCATCGCCTCAAATTTTTCTAAACCTTCTGGGAATGAATTATTAGTTAGTACTATAATAAATACCTACTAGTCCTAAACAGAGAGGTGTGAAAATGGCGTGCAAGTGTGCCGCAAAAGATAAAGATTAAATTCTGGATTTAAGGTATGTATTTTACCTTTCTCTTTCAAATTCTTGACATTTTATAATTTGATTTTAAATACTAGCAAAGACGACAAAGTTTGATTATAACTCTAATGGAGTTTGTAAGAAATTACACTCATATGAAGTGGTAAAATTTCTATGCCTTGCCATGATCAAATTCATGTATGATTGTGGGCAAAAGATTGAAAATCTGTCCCATTGAATTTGCTCCATTCCCTTTAGAGAATGTGGTAGCAGTATGTGATAAGTCTGAAAGAAGACAAAATTATTACCATGAAGGTATCAATGGATGTGGACGTGGCAATAGACGAAATTATAATCGTCATTATTGTGATAATGAGAATAATAAAGATTCTCAAAATAATCTTTCACTTTATGAAAGTAATATTTGACATGAGATTGTGTATAGCACATGATTATGATCCAATCCCTGAAGTGAATGTGATAATTGCAATAAAGCCCGTAAGTATGAACGCGCTCTTGATGTAATTTTGTTTTATGTCTGACATCATGAAAAGAAAGTTCATTGTCATTGAAATTTCGGGCAAGAACTATATGACATGGGTGTTGGATGCTGAAATCCATTTGGATGCAATGGGTCTTGGAGACGCCATTAAAGACAGAAATAATGCATCCACCCAAGACTATGCTAAGGCCTTGATTTTCTTGCGCCATCACCTTGATGAAGGTTTGAAAATTGAATATATCACAGTCAAAGATCCACCTATCTTGTGGAATGGCTTAAAGGAGAGATATGACAACCTGAAGTTGGTCACTCTGCCACAAGCACGATACGATGAGAATCCAAAAGCAAATAGTTCATAAACTATATATTATCGTTGTGGTGGAAAAGGGCACTGGGCGAAAATTTGCCGTATACCAAAACATTTGGTTGAGCTTTATCAAGCATCCCCAAAAAGAAAAGGCCCTGAAACCAATTTTGTCTCTGACGACAATTTTGACATCACCCACTTGGATGTGGCAGATTTCTTTGAGCAACCCGATGGGAAAATAGACCACCTAATCGGTGATGGATCTGTGATGAAAGAAGATGGAGTTGTTTGATTTTATTTCACTTATTTGTAATAGTTAGTGAATAAACTAATAGTCATTAGTATCAGCTCGTATTAGTTAGTTTATGATATAATGTTAGTATTAGTTCTTTAGAATGTTTCAATATGCTCATGTTTCAATAATATTTTTATTTTCCAGTAGAGGTAATCGACTAACCTAACAGTTGGTCGATTATCTAATATTTCGCATAAAACTGCAAAACAATCGATTATATACTTGTTAACAATCGATTATATTAAGACATAATCGATTATGTATGTTTAACAATCGATTATATTAAGACAGTGTGATCTGAAGTTTTTCAAAATAGCAAATAATCGATTATGTATGTTTAACAATCGATTATATTAAGACATAATCGATTATGTATGTTTAACAATCGATTATATTAAGACATAATCGATTATGTATGTTTAACAATCGATTATATTAAGACAGTGTGATCTGAAAGTTTTCAAAATAGCAAATAATCGATTATGTATGTTTAACAATCGATTATATTAAGACATAATCGATTATGTATGTTTAACAATCGATTATATTAAGACAATGTGATCTGAAGTTTTTCAAAATAGCAAATAATCGATTATGTATGTTTAACAATCGATTATATTAAGACAGTGTGATCTGAAATTTTTCAAATTAGCAAATAATCGATTATGTATGTTTAACAATCGATTACAGTGAGACAGTGCTTAAACTGAAATTTTCAAACTGCAAAGTAATCGATTATGGAAAACATATAATCGACTATCTGATTTAGTTAGTCGAATAACCTCAGTAGATTTTGAAAATATTGTTTAATTATGAAGCAACGGATTAAATTTGTTTATTCTCATGTTCGTATATCTCTTTTGATTAATTGATTCATGTACCACACATACGATATTCAAAGAGAAGAGATATTACTCTCATTTAAGTATATGTAAGGCAGATGTTACTACAATTTATGGTAGTAATAAATTGATTGAAGGCTCCTGAAGAGCAACTATAACTCTGCCTAAAGGAACGATATTTTAGAGAATGCAATGTTCTCCTCCAAGTCTAAGAAGAACTTGTTGAGTTTTAATGATATCAGTCAAAATGTTCTCCTCCAAGTCTAAAAGGAACTTGTTGAGTTTTAAAGATATCATTCAAAATGGATATCAGATTGAGACAATACATGAGTATAATCTTGAATACCTCATTTACTCATGAAAACGAGGCTGCCCACTTCGGCTTGGGGTCACACCATTTTGCATGCAGCAATGCTAGTTCGTCTCTGACTGACGAATTGACACAAATATTCCCCGTTGCAATTGGTTTTGGGTCATGAACCTAATATATCCCATTTAAGAATCTTTGGATGCGCAGTATATGTGCCTATAGCACCGCCATCCCGCACCAAAATGGGTCCACAAAGAAGGTTAGGAATATATGTTGAGTTTGAATCGTCCTCCATTATTCGCTACCTCGAAACATTGACAGGGGATTTGTACACTACATGATTTGCAGACTGTCAATTTGATGAGACACTTTTCCCAAAATTAGGGGGAGAAGTTGGTGAAACCAAACGGGAAATTTTGTGGAAAAATGCATCATTATCTCATCTTGATCCACATACCTCTATTTGTGAAAAAGAGGCGCAAAATATTATCCATTTGCAAAGAATAGCAAATCGAATGCCAGACACATTTACAGATTTGAAAAGGATAACAAAATCACATATCCCCGCAGTGAATGTGACAACATCTGATTCACGAATACATATTCATTATTGGAAGAATATGAACATGAAATTGGTATAGAATATGCCACACTCACCCCTAGAAGGAGGTTTGAGATGATATATGGCATGAATGATCGTTGGTCACGTACCTATTGTACGCCAAAGTATTTTGGAAATATGACTATTAAAGGACAACGATAATGCAAGAAACATATCTTGCATATAAGTTTGACATGACCATAATGGTATAACTTTCTCTTTAAGAAAGATATTCACCACATGGATGTTGATGAATTTGTGGTAGTACAAAATTAATTGAGAGCTCTAGAAGAACCAATTATTACTATGTTGGAGAAACACAATATTGTGCTATAGTAAGTCTCAAAGAAACTTATTCAGTTTCCAAAGTACACGCGAAAGCGCTGATTATATTGAGACTATAAATAAAGGAAAGATTTGGTATCTTCTATTACTACAACTCGTAGCGGGATAATTTGTATATGAAAAGCTACCCACTTTATTCTCCAGTTTGTACTACACAAACAAAAGAATGCCACAATAAAGTGGATATCTATTGGTATAAAAACCCATGTCATAATAAACCTAAAGTTTATTGATAAGTGCACAGGTCATGGTGTAAATTTGAAGTTTACAAATATTGATAATTTATTCAGTTGGCATTCGGGTTAGCCATCTCATTTTAAGTATGATGTGCAATAATAGAGAATTCACATGGGTGAATATTAAAGAACTAGAAAGTTCTTTACGAATTCTCTTGTATCACTTGTTCTCATTAATGAATTGACCAACTAAAGAGTTCGGGTTGAAGCCCATAAATTCTGGAAATATAAAAGGTGAATATGGGCCCATTCACCTACCATGTATACCACATATGATGCATCTATGATATGGTTACATGCGCAATTGTTATTAACCCGCAGCCTAGCCGGTGCTTGCAAGGTAAATTGCTCAGTAATCTAACTTCGAGCATAATTTCCAGATTTTCTATTCAAGATAGTTCATCTTGATAGTTGGTTTATATCATAGTTGGTTTAGCAAGATAATTGTTGAGTGCCTCCACTTAATAGCTAAACTGTTTCTTATGAGAACAAAGTTATACATATCAGTTTGATATACGAGAGTATATTATATTCTCCCCTCACAAGTGGTTCAGGGTCAGGAACCAAATAACTCCATCTTATTATTATTGATGTGCGGTGTATATTTTCATTAACACCATAATGCACAAAGATGGACTCTCAAAGTTGAGGAAACAAGTTAGCTTTTCTAACATGAGGGGGAGACATGATAAACACTTGAGAAAAGGTTACATGGGATGAATTATCATTTGTATATATAGATCCTCGAATATCATAATATCAACCTGAAGTTCATAAAAGGATAATTCAATTGCAACATATTGCAAAGCATGTTATACGCATTTGCTGACCCAAAGAAAGTAACTATATTCTCACTGCAAATGCTCATATTAAGTCCTAGAAGGACAAAGTCTTTGATACGCTTAAGGCGTATAGACAAATCGGTTTCAAAAGGAACTTCTTAATAAAGAAGATGAGCAAATGATCAAAGTGATCATAAATGGAATAGATACAATTCAAGCAGAATTGATTCAATATGAAAGACATGGAATTTTGGACATGTGGTTCGAATACTTGAAAGTATAAAGTCAATGGATGGCATCGAGAATACCCCTATGGAGATATTGAAGAGTCCTTTCACGGCATTATATGAAGATATTCATATCTATCAAGAATGATAATTTCAAGGTGCGGAATATTTATTCAAGTCAATATGGTTGATTTATTTATCAAATATCTACCAAAGATCGTTTTGAAGATGGTTCACAAGATTGGAATATAAATGCTCAAGGATGTAAATTGATGCTCTATTCAGGGGGAGTTAATGCGCGTTACACTCTTTTTCCCTTACAAGATTTTGTCCCAACTGGATTTTCCTTGCGAGGTTTTTAACGAGGCAACCAATAGGCGCATATTCAAACATGTGTACTCTTTTTCCTTCTCTTTAATTTTTCCCATTGAGTTTTGGTTTTAAGGTTTTAACGAGGCACATTGTTGAATAGACATTCAAGGGGGGGTGTTATAAATAGAACTCTATTTAGAGTGAATGTCTAAGAGTTTTAGTTTGAAGCTAAGTCATTTATCTTCCTATAAATAGAGGGGTCTTACCCCATTGTAAATCATCCCATAGTATCAATAAGAATACCCATCTCTCTACTTTTCTCTCTATTGTTCTTGTTCTTGTATTATTGTTCTTGTTCTTATATTATTTCATAACAAATAGGAAATTGAAAATGCATTTCTTGATCGTACATAATCATTTTAAATCATAAATATTGACTACCATATTTTCAATTAGAAGTATAATGCTTTTGAATTCTAAATATGAGATATTTTTACCTGTTTCAAATAAGGAAAAAAATATTAACAAAATTTTAGTAAAAGTTAAAGTCCTATTTATATAGGTTATAATTAAATGAATATTCCTAAATATTAGGGAATAAATTAAATGATCATTCCTAAATATTAGAAAATTAATATAAATAATTATTGTGGTTTTAAATGGTAAAAAAGACTAAAACTTTCATGCTTTTAATATATATATATATTTCAAAGATTTCCTGCTTCTTTGCTAAATACATAACAAAATATATGATGGGAGGTATACTCACCATACTTGTATTTCACCTTCCAAAAAAGAAAAGAAATAGTAGTTTAGAAGCTTACATATTGATTCTTTGTTTGCTTGTGTCGTATGGATGCCATATTAGCCTTGTCCTCAATATATGTCCCAACAACTTCACAAGGAAGTTCTCTCTTATCATAGAAAAACCATCTTGTTCCTCAATATTGTACTTACGCTACATGATTTACTTCTCAATATCAATGACCTTCCATAGTATATGCTTTTCTACTTTGTCTTTTACTTCTATCAATTTCTTCCACCCATATGATTGCCCTGCTCGCCACTTTCTATCAACTGGGTGTGAGATCTGCTATATTTGGACTTTAGAAACTCCACCCAGATGGAATTACATGTTCTAATTCGCCACCACCTTTTCATTGCAAGTGCTTCACTAATATCTTTCAATCTTCTACAGTCAGTGCCTCCCTCTTCTGTAGGAAAACACATCTTACTCCATAAGCTCCCGTGGTATCTCTGTTTCCCTTCACTTGTACCCTAGAAGAATCTAGACATGTAGCTCTCTGTTTGTAGCAAATTAGACTTTGGAAGTTCCATAACAGCCAATAAGTAAATTGGTTGTGATTGTAAAACATGCTTGATAAGGACTGCCCTGTCTCCGACCGATAACAATTTCCCATGCCACCCTTCTATTTTCCTCATATCTTAGATACGGAGTCATTGAAAGTCAAAATCAACTTCCTCCCAACATAAGTTGTCCTAAGCAATCTGCATATTTCTGGAGTTGAAGCTTCACCAATTTCAGAAACACCTGATATCCTGTTGAGAATATAATTTCTTAAAGTTCAATCCACTTTTAATTTGTTCAAAGGCCATAACGAACCCATTTTGGTTGTTTGTTTAGTTACGATGTAGCGGTTTGAAACAATTCAAACACTCACTCAAATTCAATATGTTTAAAGGGCAATCAATCAATCAAAACATCTGCTAATAAAATTCAACGAATAAAACACAAAAAAAAACAAATAAAAGAAGAAGAAGAAGAAGGAGGATGAGGAAAAGCAAAAGGTCTTGGAAAAAACAGTATGGTAAATTTTATCAAAAAGGTATATGCTCCAATCATACCTCATTGTGCTCTACTGCCGTCTCAGAGATTCATGAAGGCAGTAGTAAACAACCAACCAAATCCACAGAAAAAAAAATATGTACATCAACATTCAAAATAGTGGTACATACTACATTAGCTCTATACCAGTACAAAAGAGAACATAGCAACGACATTTAACTTGATCAATCTGTGTATTAGTGGCTTAGTGATACCCAATTGGTGCTGGAGAGTCCTTGAGCTGTTGTCCCTGATAATGAATGTCCTGCAATCAAAACCATAGATGTTAGTTAGTCAGGACTTACGAGCAAACATCAACAATATAAACTATAACTGTTTTGTGTTGCTCCACTTACAGATGCAAAGTGGTTGACATCACGGTGATGAGCCTCGTCAGCCCTAACAACCAAGACAACATCACGGAGAGTGGAATCTTTAGGGAGACGCCAGTAATCAATGGCAATAGCAGGAGCAGGAACGTTCTCAATATTACCCTTGTCTAATTCCTTGAGGAACTCAGTGTAGGAATGAATAGCCTCTTCTTCCAGGTAACCCACAATACGGTGAGCCAACTTTGGAGAAAGAAGGTAAGTGACAAAATAGGCGTTGAAGAAGACGCCTTGGACTGCAAACACAAGTGCACGCTCGTACCAATTAGGCTTGGCTACTTCCATGAAAGTCATTAGATGCATCCTCTCATTTTCAGCTTCTTCTAACAGTGCTTTGATCCATCCTCCACTCTGTTCGAATCGCCTCAGTGATTTGCAGTGCAACAACATTCCTCCTACCATTCCAGGCACTGCAGCCACTGTTTCCAACATCATTGCTCTACAACCATATCTCCTCTGCACCACATTAATTATAACCCGCACAAATTAATCTCCAATAGAATTGAACTTACAGTAGGTATAAAAGGATATGTGCTAATAATTAATTCCACATCCAGAAAATCATTATTGCACTTCCGATGCTTGATTTTCAATCATAAATAAATACCATAGTTTTAATATTCAAGTTGACAATTTCTTTATGTTGATAGCATAAAGAAGCGTTATTCTTGAATCTGGATCTATAACGGAGTAAAATTACTTGAAACTTTAGCCATCCCTTCATTTGTTTGTTTCTTCTTATTTGCTTTCAATTAAAATCTACACAGAAGCAACTAGTACTATTTTTATTACTACAAACTATAAGAAAGCAATCTAAAATTCTTCAGAAACGAGATTAAAAGCATTTCTTGTAATACCAAGATCCATAATAAATGGTAAAAAATAGAGTATCACAGCCTGAAATAATAATAACATTATTATTATTATTAATATTATTATTATTAATATTATTATTATTATTATTATTATTATTATTATTATTATTATTATTATTATTATTACTGCAATATTCCAAAATTCTGGGAAAGGTAACTGAACTTTCTTTTCTCTTCTAAATCGGGTGAGAGCCGTATAGGGGTACCAAATTTGTTCGGACAAATAATATATTCAAACAACCAAAAACACATATACAAGAAAAAGAATAACTTAAATACCTGAAAGAATATATCCGTGGGGTATCGGAGAGCCTTGACGGTCCAATAAGCAAATTTGTCCAAGAAAGTGGTTGGCGCATGGTGTTTCGTCAGATCTATTGACAAATCAGCCTTGTACGTCTCCCATGGCTACGTCCCACAAAATACATCCACCATTAGTCACAAAAAAGCAAAATTAAATTCTCTAAAATGTCGACAACTTTCAAAAAGAAAATATCAGAAAATATGTGAAAAGCTAAATTAAACTTACCCTGAAGCAATTCCATTTCCATTCAGTACCGTCCTCTTTAGTAACCTTTGAAGGCGGAACACCCCAATAACTAACTACTGATTTCTCATCACCGCCATCACTGCCGCCAGATGCGGCGGCGGCGCCGTTTTCCACTTTCTTATCGTGCTGCTTATCATTCAAAGCCATAGTACTAGCGTTGCGTGAATCCATCACTGGAAAATGCCTAACCCACGTCACCACTGCTTTCTCCGACGGATTCGCCGGAACTCCATGCATGAAACCGGCGGCGCCACTCATAACTCCGGTTCCGGCACCATTTCGAAGAATTGCTGTTGAGAAGTAACGTGGACCCATGTGACCCATTACAGCTCGGGTCATCCTTGTCACTCCACGTGTCATCATCTTTGATAACTCCGATCAAAATTGAAGAGTTGCAGGAAGTTTGGAAAGAAACTTGGGGAAGAAGGCAGGAGGTTTTCTTTTTGTAATATTTGTGTTTCCTTTTTTTGTGTTGTGTGAAGGGTTTACGAAACATGCTCCTTTTATATAGCGTGACATTTTTATAGTGTCGCTTAATTTTAATTGTTTTTTCTTTTTAGTTTTGGTTATACGGTTGGTTCGATCAAGCTTCGCGTGAAGACTGTGTGGGACCGACTGTTACGTATATTTTATTAATTTTATGGCGGCCATTTCTTTTAGCGTTTGAGATATTTTTGAGACGTGTGGTTCCGTAAATTCTGGAGAAACCTGAAATGGCTAAAATGACACGTGCCACAATTTGAACTCCAAAATCTAAAGTGTATGGCATCTCCAATCAATATTTTATTTTTTTAACCATTATATTATTTTTTACATCAAATTTTCTTTCTTTTTTATATTATATTATTATCTTCTACTCCAATAAATCTATTTCTCTTTCTTATTTTTATTTATTTTATATCAAATAAATAAAATATTATTAAACTAAATATAAAATAATAAATAGTGTTGTATCAAATTTATGTTATATATAGACCAATAAATATAATACTATAGGAGCAATATTATTCTATTTCTACTAAATTTAAATTTAGTATAAAAATTAGAATATCATTGGAGATGGCCTTAGTGATTTTGTTTAAGTCAAATCAAGTATCTATGACTAGAAAGTTAAGTCATAGTTGAATATTAACAATAAATTTGTGCGGTGTATGTTTGCTCAAAGTATGAGTTCCTTGTATCATTATTATACGTGTAATATCGGATTGGCATGCATTTATATTTACTTCATGTATAAAATAGAATCTGTAATTAAAATTACAACAATAAAAATAATAACAATAAAAGATTAGTAAATTTTCACAAGTGAGATCTGAGAAGGGTGGTGTGTGCACAGAGGTACACCTACCTTAAAAAGGTAAAATTGCTATTTTTGATAGACCCTCGGCTAAAAAAAGATGAATATGAGTTGTGGCAACAAGCAATACTAACAACAGCAATATATTAAAAAAATTAAAGCAAAAGATAGCAATCAAACAATAGGTAGTAATAGCAATCTAAGAATTTAAAAAAAATACTATTCTAGCATTAGTACTACCGATATGGAAAAAATGCTCAACTACCAACTAATCTTCTATCCTAATTCTCGACTTCTATACTCTCATATCAAGGGTCATACCCCGTAAGCTTAAGCGATGCGCAATGTCCTGCCTAATCACATCTCCCCAAATACTTCTTTGGCCTACTTCTACATCTCATCGCATCCACCAAGAACAACCTCTTGTACCTCCAAACTATGGCATTTATGCTTCTCCTCTTCATATGTCCAAACCATCTCAGTCTCGCCTCCCATATCTTATTCTCTACGGGAGTCACTTCCACCTTTTCTCGAATATCTTCATTCCTCACATGACAGTTCTTAACTGGTCAATACTTTGCTCCATACAATATTGTTGGTCTAACCACCACTTGGTAAAACTTACTATTAAATTTTAGTGGCACAATTTTATTATACAAGATACTGAATGCGAGCCTGCAATCTTATTTGTGAATGTATGGAGTATAACTTAAAGTTCAGCTAAACAAAATATGTTTGACACAGAGTATTAGTATGTACTATGTAATAATTAATAACTAAACTTTAACTGAGTAATTTCTAAACCAGTAATTTTAAATGTGCAATAAGTTCAATAATGCTAATCACTTTAAAGGATGAATCGGTTGAAATTAAATTCATGTGATCAAAGGTGACATTGTTGAGGTGAATGCTTTTGATTAAAACTGCATGCACCTCACAAAAATTAATGTGTTAAATAAAATGTAAATGCTGTTGAAAACTTAATAAATGCATAGTATGGTGGTCAAATCAAATAATACAAAACTACAAGGGCTTTTCTGGAAATTAATGGCAAAAAGTTACGCAAGTAGCTTTTTGGTCAATTTCGTGTTTTGCTTCTCTTTTTCTTTGGAAAAAGTACGTCTTGGGGAACAAGTAATAGGAGGTTTCGTGAAGGGCAAGAGTTGGTCCAAAGACCTTGAATCATGCATTTGACATTAAGCTTAGGCACAATTATTATTAAATTTTCTTTATTAAGCACAGCTAGTTTCAATAATATATTTGGTAATTTCTTATTCGTAGTTGCCATAAGACAGAGAACAGGCAACCACCCACAAACGGCCATAATTCTGCCACGTCATTGCACCTGCCACCAAGAGATTCTTTCTGGTATTCTACTAGTACTGGATCTAGTATTATTATATATACATACAAAATAGGTTAGACGAAAAAAAACTGAAATTAAATTAAATCCCCACCAATTATATAGAGATATGCGTGAGTTGGGCAATATTTATAACTTTATTTGGCAGAAAGACCTTTAAGTTTTAATTATTATAGAGGTAACTTTTTTCATTTTTTTAACTAATTAATATTAAGGGATTTTTACCTATACATCCCATATAACAAACCTTACTACCACTCATATTTAAGGTTACTATTTATTACATTTTAGTATACCATATTTCAAAATATGTACCAAAATTGAATTTTAAGGTTTAATTACCAATCATTTATTAGGGGCTTTATTTGTGGAAGAAAATAATATTTCCATATTTTCTTTCCCCATTTTTTTCTCTTTCTTCCACCAGATTTTTAAAAGTATTAATTAACCCCACGTTTTTTTTGTTAATTTTTATATATCTTCCATAAAACGCTAACATTTCCCAATAAAAACTACACCCACCCCACCCCCGTGTAATTTTACCTTTACCTTTACCTCTTTCTCTTCTGTTCACTGTTTCTCTCCATTGTCATCTTCTCCATTAGCAGCATTCTGTCGCCAAAAATCCTCAAAGTTCTTCAAAGAAAACACATTTTTAGTGAAAAAAAGCTTATCCATATTCAAAATGGTGAAAAAACAGAATACCCAAACGTCAAAAAATAGGCGAAATTCCATCATTTGATTTGGGTGTTTTAACACCTAAATCTCCAGTAAAAAGACAACCATCTGTCCATGCAAGTGGAAAAGAAAGTGTTCCAGCATCGCCGAGACAAATACGAGTTGAAACTCGAACAAAGCACTTGCAGGAGGTTGATGCAACCGGTGTTGAAATTGAAGCCGACAAACAACGAAAGCGAAAGGGGAAAAGCTTGATGGCGTATGATGATGATTTTGTGGACGATTCACCCAAAGTTCAAAAAACAAAAATACAGAAGGTGTCTCATTCACCCTTAAAGCAAAAAAAGGTGAAACCCTAAAAAAAACCCACAAAATTGGTTCAACAACAAGTTTTGGTTAAGGTAAACAACTTTTTTTTTTATCTACAATGTTTTGTAGTTTAATATTTTTTTGGAAAAAATTAGAATTCAATTCTTTTTTTGTCGTCTAAGAGTTTTTTTGTAAAAATTTAATGTATTATTGCATGTTAGGGTTGCTTATACAAATTGTAGTTAATTTTTATTATTCGGAGTTAATGTGTAATTGTTTGGCAGAATATAGTGTTGAAAAAAAATTGTAGTAAATTGTTGGTTTTTGTAGTTTAATGTAGTGTTATGTAGTGTTTTATTTGACAATGTCACAGCTGAATAAAAATTGTATATTTTTGTCGTTTTAGTAGTTTAATGTAGTTTAATGCAATGATTATTTGGTAGTGTTTTAATTGACCTAAATTTCATTGATTTAGTATACTGTGGAATCAAATATGTAGCTGTTAACTGTAGTTTGTTGTGGTTGAATGTAGTTTCATGTGTATCTTGCAGCTGTTATACACAGTTATTTGTAGTTTAAATGTAGTTATTTGTAGTTAAATATAGTGTTAAATAACTGGATATTGAACAGGGGTTACATGTTGTCATTTGTAGGCATTTGTATTTTGATTTCTTCCTGTTTTCTTTCCACTTCTATGCTCTGTTAAATGTTTATATTGGACAAGTGGTATCCAGAAGCTTCTATTACCTAATCATCTTTAAGTATGTCTTATTATATCCAAATGTAGTCCTTACTGGCTACAATTGACTACATATTTCATTATCTACAATTGCAGTAACTACAGATTGCATTAACAAAATTTAAAAACAACTGACTAAATATAACTACAATTGAATAAAATCTGTATGTAGGTGAACACTAAAGATTGCATTTAAACTACACAATACATTAGTGTACTTCTACCTATAACTACATTATATTTAACTACATTTGTATATAGGTAAAATGAAATATACAGAATTGAAATACATATACAGAATTGAAATACATATGGGCTCATTGTTTCAATATACAGAAAAATGTAGGAAAAATGTAGTTTGTATGTTAAAAATGTATTTTGTGTGTTTAAAATGTAGTTATATGATATGTTACATTATATATTGTAATTCTGAAATCTAGCTTCATTCTAACGACCATTAATGTACTTTTTTTGCAGAATGGACCTTACTATGCACAACATAATGTTGATTATGGTGTGATACGTTTCCATAGCTTGTGCGATGCAACGATTCCATCCCAGATAAAGTCTTTATTATCCCCAACACAATTACGTGCTTTCAAGAACACTTGTTTTGGTTATTTACTAGATATGCCCCCTATTTGCATGCAGAACCAATCTATTCATCTTCTAATGAAGTATGAATTATCAAAGTCTAATGGCGACTATTTTTCTGTTCTTTTAAATGGGCAAAAATTGATTTTTACTTTGAGGGATTTTTGTTTGATAACTGGGTTTAACTGTGTTGATAGCTTATCGGACCATGATTACAATTCTAGTTATGTTAGCCATTTATGACTAAATACTTCCCTAACAAATCTCGGGTAGAGAAATCGCTTTTGAGAAGTGTAGTGACATCCAAATCCTGGACAAATGATTTGGATGCTGTACAGTTGTGTGTCTTGTATATTTTGGAATTCTTTGTTTGTCCTTCTGATAAGGACAATGTTTGTTTGATAGACAAATTTACTTTTTTTCTTATAGAGAGTGGTCATTTTGATTCGTACCCATGGGGTACAAAATCTTTTAAGCAAGTTCTTGAGTCTGTCAGACATCGTCTCAGTCCCAACGTCCATTCTTATCTTATACGGGGATGCTCGTTAGCCTTACAAGTGTGGCTGTACGAGTGCTGTTCTTCTGTCAGCACCGAGCTTGCTATACGGTGCTCTGACTCCATCCCCCGTATTTTAAGATGGTCGGCTACAAAAGGACAGATTTGGTTGAATGTTTTTGAAGAAAAATTCATCAAGCCTGAGTGGCTCAAGGTATTCTTGTTAACCTATGTGTAATTCTTCAATAACTACTATAGTAACTATATGACATCTACAATTTCTTTCAAATTTACTTCACTGTCTTCATCCTTCTTTCAGTTCTCAAACTTGGTTGCATCCGGGGCCGAGATTGGAGCGCTCAACCTCCCAGTAAACCTTAATTATGAAGATGAAGAGGTTACTCAACCTTCAAAAGTCTCATCTGCTGCTTCTCCGACAGTTCGACATGAAGAGGCTAAATCTTCAAATGATATGGAATCTGTAAGAAGCCAGATGAGGAAGTTGGAACAGAACATTGAGCAGGTACTGTTAGAATTTACAGTTGTGTAGTCATTGTTTACTACCAATTGAAATCATTCCTTCGACATTGTAGTTTCTTTTTATTTTAGTGTAACAAATCGAATATTCTTACCAACTCACATACATATTTAATTTTTAGGTGGTTGGAAAGTTAGATCAGCTGAGGAATGATGTTTTTGATGAACTCTCAAAACTTCGAGAGTTCATAGATCAATCTTTGAAAAGATTAGTGAATGCTGTCAACAATAGAAATGAATTGGATGACTCCAAGGTAAGAATTTACATATATTTATTCTAACACTAATAATAGTTATGATAATCTATTCTAACACTAAAACATTACTATCAAAATGTAGTTTGCTGTTACATAAATTGTAGTTCCTGAACAATACATTTCAATACAATTGAATGCACTAAAACTACTTTTTGCATTAATGTACAGTTTTGAACTACACTTTTGTAGCTGTTATTTGTAGTTTTGTAGATGTAATTTGTATTTTGTAGCTGGTTCAATGTTTTAATATACAGACTTGACCTATGTATGACTTACCTGGTTCACTGTTATTTGTAAGTAACACTATATATAGTTCAAGTCTGTGTATTTCAATTTTGTTATAACCAAATCTAGTTATATGTATTCTAGTTATAAGTCATCACATTTGGTCTAAGTCTGTATTTTAAATGTAGTTATTTGTAGTTAAATATAGTGTTCAATAACTGGATTTTTAACAGGGGTTAATTGTAGTCATTTGTAGGCATTTGTATTTTGATTTCTTCCTGTTTTCTTTCCTGTTCTTATTATATCCAAATGTAGTCCTTACTGGCTACAATTGACTACATATTTCATAAATTACGATGCAGTAACCACATTTTCATAAACTACAATGCAGTAACACTATATAATATTTATGATAATGTATTCTAATACTAAAACATTCATCTCACAATGTAGTTTGCTGCTAGTTCAAAAAGATATAACGAACATAACGAAGCAGAGAAAAACAAAGAATTTCAGTTCAATTTTGGTCCTCAAGTCCGTGCAGGCCCCAGTACAACAGGTATCTAGATAATTCATACATACATATATACTTCCATCTTGAATTGCTAATAAAAAATAAATTTACCTGTTCAGCTCCTTCTTCTCCTCCACAACTTGAACAACAAGACAATGTTCCACATTCACCAATTCATGGTGTAACTGTGACTGAAATTGTCGAAGAATGCATTGAAAAAGAAGAGGAGATTGGAGTGATGTGTGAAGGAACTGAAAATAAAGGCGTGATACTGGACGATTTTGAAATTCCAGAAAACCTATCACAAATGGTCATGTATGGTGACCCAATTCAAGTTGATTCAACCCCTCTTCATCAAGGAAGAACAAGGTTACCTGGAAAACATGCACGATCACCATTCACGCCACTCTACAGTACTGAAGGCAGCACGTCTTTTGGGCCAAAATTTTTCTACATAAAGCACCCATTCACAAGTCCCATTGGTGAAGATGTTGATCCTCAACTAATAGATAGTTTTACTACCTGGTTATACCATCGAAGTGACAAATCATCTAGGAGGTATGGTGCATAAATGTCTTATGTTGTATGTATTTGTTTTACTTTTCTTTCTATTTAATTTATACTTTAAAGTTGTCAATGTTTTTGTTTTTTGTAGTTGTTTGTTTAATTATATTATTATTACAGGAGGAAGAACTTCTATTCCATGAAGGATAACCATCTCAATCCTTTGTTGGATTTGGGTTGCGAAAAAATAGATAAGAAGGACTGGTTCTACGCCCTTGCTCACCCCGGACAGCTAATAAATTGTACAGTAAGTATATGGATTATCATTGCAGTTTTGTCTTTATCTGGTATCTGGCTCACTGTTATATAGTTATTGAACACTACAGTTAACTACCAGCGACTACATTTAAAATACTGATTGCCTTGATGTGTACAGACTTATAACTAGATTACACATAACTAGAATGGGTTATAAGTAAACTGAAATACACAGACATGAGCTACATATTTTTTAGCTCTTCTTTGCATCTTGTAGCTGTTATTTTCACTTTGGTAGCTGTCAAACTGTTATACACATCCATTATTTGTTTTCTTTCATCTTGTATGCTCTGTTAATTGTTGATATTGAACAACTGATATCCAATAGCTTATTCTATCTAAACATCTTTAAGTATGTCTTGTTATATGCAAATGTAGTTCTTATTGACAACAAATGACTATAATTGAATACATTTGCATTAACTACAAATTGCATTAAATACAGATTGCTTTAACTACATTTAAAGTCAATTCACTACATCATGTAGTTATTGAACACTGTTGACAGCATTTTAAAGACAGATTGCCTTAATGTACAGACTTGAATTAGATATTATAATTGCAGCTTTTACTTTTTTCAGCACATCGATGTTATAATGTACTATTTGAGAAAGAAGGGGAAATATGGCCCCAACAACAACTGTAGATTTACAACAACAGACTGTTTTTTCAAGACAAAAGTTGAAAGTATCTATGATAAGTTCTCTGCTGCTCCAATTAATCAAAGGAATTCTGTTGTAAAAGCCGATGACGATATTGGAGAATATATTATGGGCTATCGAATTCTTGCAAATGTAGCATGGGATCTTGTGGATTATGTGGTAATGCCTGTTAACCTTGTAGAGAACTTCCATTGGTTGTTGTTAGTGTTTGACATAAAGGACCGGCAACTGTATGTGTATGATTCATTGGTGAGGGCAAAGCGTAACAAAACAGTTCAAGCTATGGCTGAAAAATTTTCAACAATTATTCCTCTTTATTTGTCATGCACTGGTTTCTACGGCAAACGCAAGGACATTGACTTCAAGAATACAAAGTCATACGTAGAGAAGCCAGTTACGGACCCTCTAGACATACAATGGATGGTTGCCGAGATTCCACAACAAAAGGAAGGCTCACTGTAAAAAACTAAACTCCCTTTCTATATGTATACTTAAAATATATTTGGTTTTTGGTATTTAATGAAAATTACTCATAATCTGCAGGGATTGCGGTGTATTTGTTGCTGCATTTGCGGAATATATTAGCAATGGTATTTTGTCTATACCAAAGGAGGATCTTAATGATATTAACAAACACCGTAGACGCTATGGAGCTCTGTTGTGGGACTACGCCACAAAGAAGCTAAATGATGGTTCAATCAGTGAGAGCGAGGTTACAGGCAGGCTTGCAAGGAAGAGGGGTCCACCGCCAAAAAATGAGAGAACTAAAGTGGAACGAAAGAGGAAATAGTGTGTACTGTTGTAATGAACTTTGATTGTAACCCACAATGTTTCATGGACCTTGAACAATTTTGTAGTTAGTGGAGAATTATGTCAGTTTGGTTGTACTGAACAATTGCTTTGGAAAAATAACCTTAAGTTTGCATTTCTGTTTGCCATTTTTCTGAGATTCATCTGTGCATTTAGTTGCACTGTATGTTCACTTTTGTTGTGAGATTGTTTTTATTCTGATTACAACTCTGATCTCCCATTTCAGTTTAGAACATATTTGGTTCAGAAATGCAAACTAAATGCACAATTGCTTCATGAATACATTAAACATTATCATGCCAGTGCTTGCATTATCAAACTTCTTGGATTGGAATCCAAGGTTTTCTTACAGGTCTGAACTAAAAACTATGAAATAAAATTTGAAGCCAGGTCAATCTATTCGAGGATTTAGAATTGCCTCAATACATATGTTAACTATATTGACAATGATAACAATATTAAAGGAAACTACAATTATCTACAATTCCATATCATGCTCCCTCTTCTCCTCAAGGCAATATGTATTGTAAATGTAGTCATTTGGTTGTAATGAACAATAACTTCATGAATACATTAGACATTATTAATGTAGTGACTACAATTACATACAATTACAAATAACTACGCATTTATTCTGCATATAAATACAATTACATAACTACAAATTGTTTGAAGTCCAACGCTACATGCACTGTTGCAGTACATTTGCACAATATATGTTTTCAGATAAACATGATGATGTTTCTTACTTAGATTTCATGAAAATGAACTACAACGTTTTTTCTTTATCTACAACATTCTGTCTTTATCTATTATGTCGATAACACATTTCGAAATCACTTAAAGTACATTATAACAACAATCTGCAAACAGTTTACATTACACAAGTATATTAGTAAACTTCTTTATTATCGTCAAAAACATATTACAGTTACACCTTAAATTCCGATAATCTGGGATAACTACCATTTATTTTGAATAACTATGTAGCTACAATATATTCATGCCTTTTTCGGCACATTCTTGCAACTTCTTTTGTTATGCCCTTCACCTCCACAATTGCCACATGACACCTTATACTTCTTTGAGTTTATTTCATCAAATTTTTTATATCTTTCCTTTTGAGGTCTTCCTGGCTGCCTTTTATCTCCAGCCGGTGGCTTTATTACATCATCCAAAATATGTTGTGGAACATCCCATTTTGCTTCATCAGGAAGAGGATTAACTGGCAATTCATATGTAAGTAGTAGGCTCTTAGTTGTGTAATACGGTGAGCAATAGTTGTCCGGCCTTTCATTCCTATGCCTTATTGATGCCAAAGCATGTGCACATGGAAGTTCATCAAGTTGGAATTGTCCACAACTACATTTCTTATTTTCTAAACATACAATGTACCTCTTCACGCCATCTAACACAGTGTGTATATGATCGTTTGAAGCTCTCACCTACAATTCAAGATCAAAAAAAAAATAATAAGGTGTCAATAAGTTAACTATGTTAGCAACAATCAGTTAACTACAAATCAGCTACAAATAAACGGCATAAAACATTAACTACATTTAACTACAATCGTCTACATCTTTTTTAAAACTCTCTGGAAATCATTCATAAAACATTAACTACATTTAACTACAATCGTCTACATTTTTAAAACTCTCTGGAAATCATTCATAAAACATTAACTACATTTAACTACAATCGTCTACATTTTAAAACTCTCTAGAAATCATTCATAAAACATTAACTACATTTAACTACAATCGTCTACATTTTAAAAACTCTCTGGAAACAACATTTTCATCTACTACTTTTTTTGTTTTTTTTTCATGCACCAAACAATAATATATTACCTTTAGTTTCTGGGATAATAGAGTGTTATCTTCCAATTCTTTGTTGAATTTGTGTCCAAGTAATGTGAAAGTACCCTTTGCCTTCAATAACTTGTCTTTGTCCAACGTTCTATAATAGTCCTCATATACTCCAATAGATCAAATATTGGCAGCTCTCTTGCCTCTTTTGTAACAGCGTTCAACGACTCTGCAATGTTTGATGTCATAGTAAAAGTTCTATTTGCCGTTGCATGTACTCTTGACCATCTATGATATCCAATATCATGTAGGTAAGATGAAACACGTGGGTCTACCTCCTGAATCTTCATCATTCTTTCATTGAAATCATCCAGAGTATATGACCGTGCTGTAGCAAAGTACAATTCATGTAATTGTAGATGTGACTTCTTGAATTTTGACCTTATATTTGTCCATATATGCCACATGCAAAAGTAGTGTGCAATTCCAGGATAGACTACGGATGTTGCCTTCGATATACTCTCGTGCCTGTCTGAGACAACACACATAGAAGGTCTTTCACCATATGCCTCCTTGAATTGTTCAAAGAACCACCTCCAAGATGCGTCGTTCTCAGAATCAACAACAGCATATGCCAAGGGAAAAATAGAACCTACAATTTGTAGACATAACTTGAGATTAACTATTAAATACAAATATATTTGGATAATTTAGGCAATATAAAATACATTGATTTATACAAAGTAACTACATTGTAACTACAACATTATTACATCTGTTACCTGCTGCATCCATGGTGCTTGCTGTCAGCATAATACCCCTGTATGATGATTTTAAGAATGTACCATCAACCACTACTACCGGCCTACAATGTTGCCAACCATTTATTGATGTAGAAAGAGCAACAAATGCATACAAGAAGCAATCATCTGCTGCCTTCTTCAATTTAACAACAGAACCGGGATAATTCTTCTCAAGAATATAAAAATATTTTGGTAATCTGTTGTACGAGTCACACTTATTCCCTCGCAGAAACCGTAATGCTTTTTCCTTTGCTCTCCATGCTTGCATGTAGCTTAGGCTGACTCCATGTTAGGATAACATGTCAGTTTGTATGTCCTTTGGCGTGTAAACAGTCTTAGGATCACAAAACTTTGGAACGACAATGCTACCAACTACTGTTGCAGTACACTTGCGCTTTATGAATGTTTCGTCCATTCGGCAACATGTGTGTTGTCGGCTAAAACTTCTTATCTTGAACAATGATGAATCATTAATAGATGTTGCCTTGAAGTGCCATTTACAGTTCTCCGCAACACATACAAGCCAGTAGCTACAAAAAATCCAATTTTCAAACATTTTTATTAAATACTATAATGAACTACAGTTGACTACATTTAACTACAACTAACTACAAATACCGACAAACTGGTTTTCCGTAACTACATTTGACTACAAACAACTACAATTGACTACAATGAACTACAATTGACAACATATAACTACAATTAACTACAATTGAATACATTAACTACAATTGTATACAACTGCATAGATAAAAATAATACTTTAGCATTGAAAATGAACAACTAACTACAAACCTTCTACAACTTGATCTTTTAACTCTGAACTGGAACTTCTGCATAACTGCATAATTTTTCATTGCAGCAACAATCGTCTTCTTGTCATGGTACACTTGACCTTCCTCAATACATGTTTGAGAAGATTCAATTATTATTTCACTTTGATATTGCTCAATAGCTGGTGAAGATGGAATTTCTAATAACCTTAATGATCCTGAAGAACCTGCATACAAAACATTCACATTGTATATTCATTATAGATAATTGGCGTCAAATTGTAGTTGATTAGAGAACACAAAAATCTCCGAATTCTGTTTCGACGCAAACTTACCTATACTGATGGGGCGTTCATTGGTTATTGCCAATTCCATATTGAAATCTCTTATGCTAATACATAATGGATACGAACCTAAGTTTTTATTCTCTTTTTTCGTTTCCATATATACACGAACGCCCATATCGTTTCTAATTTGCAACGGAGGACAGTTATCATTCACAATGTATTTTATTTCTACAACTTTATCAGATGTATCAATCGATAATTGTTCTGCAATTGTAGATTGGAGAATTCCGTAGCTTGCAGTTTCATCAACCAAAATGGCGTCAACTTCAAAATCTCTGAAACTGCCATGGTTATCCCAATAACCATTACATTTAAGCATTATCGAAATTTTTGACATTGTATAATCTCCTTACTGCCAGTCACGGAATAACTACAAAATATGAAAAAATAAGAGAGAATCTGGTGGAATTAGGCTATCACTCAATAACAATAAAAACTGATTTTGAATGGAAGAATGAGAGTATTCAATTTCCAAACAGTTTTGTCGAATTTTAAATGGAAGAATGAGAGTAGTATCTCGAAACAGTTTTGAAGAATTCTGTTTGGAGGAATGACTGTAGTCAATTTTGAAATAGTTTTGTTGAAAATATCCACTGGATCTTCCGTTACCTTAATGTAAGGGAAATAATCGGTTTAGTTTAGAGGATATATTTGGAGCATTTAATATGTTACCTTAATGTAAGGGAAATTTATTTGGTAGTAAATCAAACATTTATTAACATTCAAAACTGATTGGCATTCCAAACTGATTGGCGTGAAAAGAAGAGATAAGCAAATATCATTAGCCTTAATTGTCTAATGTTAATTTAGGATGGAAAATCAGCAAATATCTTGTTTGGTACATATTATGTAACAAAAACATGAGATATGAGGGTAATAAACAAACAATGCACAATAATGGTAGTAAGGTTTGTTATATGGGATGTATAGGTAAAAATCCCTAATATTAATGGGTGACTGTGATTAACTAATCGGGTAGTGGCAAGTTCTGGCCCAGCCTCATAGTTTCAATCATTACACATTAGTCATCATATATAAAAAAAACTTATTTTCAAATTTATTTTCTCTAAATTCATTATCTGTTGTAAAGATTTTATTGCATGTCTCATGCAATTAATATTAGTTGTATGAGTTTTCAATGTGTCTCACAAATTTATGAACCCTCCAATCTTACACTTTTGGTAGGGTTGTTTATGGTTCGGTTTGGATCGATTTTTTTCTAAAAAGAAACCAAACCAAATAAGTCGGTTTTTCAAATATTAGAACCAAACCAAACCAATTAAGTCGGTTTTTCTCGATTCGGTTATGTTGGTTTTTCGATTTTTTCTATTATTTATGAAATTTTTTTTAAATATAAAACATACACTATCAAGCACATATCCCGGCGACCACATTTTCAATTTAACATTATTAAATCAATTGCCCTTTGAGAAATCTATTTTTTACCAAGATATATTGATGATAATAAAATAAAATAGTGATGAATAATTTAAGGACTCAACTAAAATATATTTTTTAACACAAAATTGATCCTTGCACTAAAAAGAAAAATTATCAACTAGAATGTAAAAGTAAAGAGCTATATTAAAAGTGCAAACTATTAACATTAACCATAAATTTTTTAAAACTTTGTATAATAATATACATACATACTATATATATATATATATATATATATATATATATATATATATATATATATATATATATATATATATATATATATATATATATATATATATATATATATATATATATATATATATATATATATATATATATATATATATTTTAAATAGCTACTCTCATAGCCGGTTTGGTTCGATTGTTTATGATTAAAACAAAAACCAAACAAAATATAATCGATTTTAAAATTCAAAACCAAAATTAAACCAAACTAAAAAGTGTCGGTTTTTTTGGTCGGTTTGATTTGGTTTTTGGTCTGGTTCAGTTTTTCGGTTTTTTATGATCACCCTTAACTTCTGGGTCCACACAAATCTAAGTCCATAAAATTGTAAAATAAAAGAAATATTTCATATAATTCGTATTATTTGTATGTGACACAAAATAAAAATTTTAACCATTCGCGCCCTTTTCTTCCTCTTCCTGTATCCAAATCTGCTATTGTTATCCATTTTGGCTCGTGTTTTTAGCTCATTTGCTGTCAATTCAATTTGGAAAGAGAGTTCGAATCTGTCGATTTAGAGGTTAATTTGGCGTCATATCAGATTGAGAAGTACTTCTAAGGGAGTATTTATTGTCCTCATACAATTGGTAAGCAGTTAAGGGTGTGTTTGGTATAACGGAAATATTTTCTGTGGAAAATATTTTTCAAGAAAATATTTTATTGAAAAATAAGTAGTAATCTTATTCATTTTTCGGTGTTTGGTATGCAAATTAAGGAAAATGACTTCTCAAGAGTATTCATAAATAATTTTGATATAATAAATATGAAGTCATAAACTTTCAAAGTAACAACCTTCTGGACCAATAACAAAATTTGAAGAAAGTAATTTCAAATTCCCTTCTTCTTCGTTTCTCTCGGCGCACGTTAGTAAACGTACGCCGAGCTCGTATCAATGGCGAAAGGGAGAGAACGACCTCAGAAGATTCCGCTAGCAACTATTGAGAGAGTGATAACAACTATAAACCAACCATCTAAGGAGAAAGCAGTCTCCATGGCCTCATCTGTGCAGAGTGTCGATCCGACAGTCGAATATGAGAATGAGGCAACCAGGATGATATCGCAACATCCTATTGTGTCAAAGGAGCCGGATCTAACCTACCCAGCTTCGATTGAAGTAGTTTCAGATCCGATGAAGAAGATAACCAGCGCAATTGCAGGCATGCAGAAGTCAATGCAGGTCCAAATCAATCCAGTGAAGGAAGTAGCGGAGAAATCGGAGGAAATTACAAGCAAAACTGAGGTACCAAAACAGAACTGGGCTAACCTTTTTCAGAAAATAGATTTGCATCTAATGGTATGACTCTAGAATACATACCTCCGGTAATGGTCGATGGTCAACCAATAGTGCAACTGAACAAATCAGAGGTGGAGGAGGAAGAGAAAAAGTGGAAATGTGCGTTAATTATGTATATCCTAGGGAACGGTCCTGGTTTGAATGCGATGAAGAGGTTCATTAACCTCCATTAGGCGCATGTCTCAGAGCCAGACTTGTTCTATCACGAGGAAGGGTACTACATAGTCAAGTTCATAACAATTGATGATGCTAAGGAAATCCTATGTGCAGGACCTTACTCTATAGCAAACAGACCCATGATCCTTAAGCAATGGTCTCCAGACTTTGATTTCACAGAGGAATTCCCGGTTGATATCCCTCTATGGGTAAAGTTCCCTAAGCTTCCCATGTCTTGTTGGGGAATAAGATCACTAAGCAGAATTGTAAGTGTCTTAGGGAAGCCTATCTTTGCGGATGAATGCACAACCAAAAAAACTAGAGTATCATATGCTCGAATGGTTATAGAGATGAATGTTACTACAGAACTACCGAGAGAAATATGGTTAATGGATACAAATGGGAGGAAATTTCTACAAGAAGTAGTTTATGACTAGAAACATTCTTATTGTGGAAAATGTCAAATTATTGGTCATAGGTGCTTGGCCCATATGAAGCTAAATACACACCAACTTACTCAAGTGAAGGAGGCAAAAGTGACTCGGGAATGGAGAACCAAGGCTCCAGTACAAACTGGTACTAGCAAGAATGAGGTACCAAGTCAACAGAGTGGTGCAAATGAGGCAAGTCAGAGGAATGAGATCCATAAAGAGCCTAATGAATCTCCAACACTGGTAACAGAGAAGACAAAACAGGAAGAGAAAGGGAAGAAAGTTCAGAGCCCAGAATTCAACCTCATCAACTTTCCACCTTTATCCCCTATTGTTGTTAGCAATTGTATTGAAGCAATCTCCAATAGTAGGCATGAGATCCCACCAGAGTATAAAGGTGGACCAAGCAGCTGCCAATGAAGTGGTTATTCTGGAACATTAGAGGTGTAAATAAAAGGTATAAACAAAAAGAAGTAGGGAGTATATAAGGAGAAATAAAATAAACCTTGTTGGTTTGCTAGAAACTAAGGTTAAGGAAACAAATTCAAGAAGAATTGATAATATGCTGGCTCCTGGTTGGGGTTCTCTAACAAATTATAATGTTGCTATAAATGGTAGAGTGTGGATCTTATGGGACACAAAGATGTTCACAGTTGCTGGTATCCGGGAGGAGGCTCAGTTGATACATTCCAGAGTCAGAAGCATTAATGGGGATGTCACTTGCTATCTCACTGTGGTATATGGGCATAATGGGTTGGAGCAAAGAAGATCTCTATGGAGACATCTGCAGGATTACTCAGCAACTATAAATGAAGCTTGGTTGGTTGCTGGAGATTTCAATGCTGTGCTATATGCCAAGGATAGACAGTCAAGCAATCTTGTTAAATATTCAGAGACTCAAGAGTTTAGTCAATGCATACAACAGGCTGGACTTTCAGAACTACCTTGGAAGGGTGATTACTTCACCTGGACAAACAAGCAGACAAGATCTGATAGAGTCTACAGTAGACTGGATAGAGTATTTGGTAACTATGAGTAGATGATCAAGTGCAGCCATGTGGAAACAGTATATGCACAACCTCTAATCTCTGACCATAATCCTATGATAGTAACACTGGCAGCACCTACTAGGAAAGGTAAGATACATTTCAAATTCTTCAATGCATGGACTTAGCATGAAGACTTTCAGCAATTGGTGGAAGATAACTGGCACTATAACAATCTGGGATCTATGAAATTAGTATGGACTAAACTCAAAGAATTGAAAGGTCCCCTAAAGACTTTAAATGTTAAAGAGTTTAGGAACATTACTCAGAGAAGTGACCATAGCAGACACTGATGAGTTGCAGCAAAAAGAGAAAGAGATAGTATTGAAGCTGGAAAGATGGTCCTTGATTGAAGAAAGTATACTACAGCAGAAGGCTAGAGCAAAATGGATTCAACTTGGAGACTCTGATAAAAAATATTTTTCTGCTGTCCTGAAAGAAAGAACTCAATATAAGCAAATCACATAGCTCACTACAACAGTGGGAGTTAAAGTTAATACACCTGCTGACATCAAAAGGGAGATCATTGGTTTCAAAAAGTCATTAATGAGTTCATCAGCTACTTCCCTTCCAGCCATAAACAGAATGTATATGGCTAATGGCCCTACCCTAACACAGCAATAGAGAAGGGGGTTATGTGTTGATATTACTGATCTTGAAATTGTGGAGAGCCTAAAAGCAATTGGGGATGATAAAGCTCCAGGAATTGATGGCTATAATGCAGTATTCTTCAAGAAGTCCTGGAACATTATTGGCAAGCAGGTCATAAGTGCAATCAAGGAGTTCTTCCAAACAACCAAGATGTATAAGCCAATAAACTGTGCCACTATTACCTTAATCCCTAAAGTCTCCAGTCCAACCACATTTAAAGAGTATAGACCAATTGCATGTTGCTCAGTACTATACAAAATGATTTCTAAAATCCTGACCAATAGAATACAGAAGCTCATGCCTAGTATCATTTGTGAGTCTCAAGCAGGTTTCATTCCAGGCAGGAAGATTGCTGATAATGTCATCTTGGCTCATGAGTTGATCAAAAACTATACCTGAGCCCATGTGACTCCTAGATGCATGATAAAAATTAACCTTCAGAAATCTTATGATTCTGTTGAGTGGATCTTCTTACAAAAAGTAATGGAGGGGATGGGCTTCACAACCAGGTTCACTAACTGGATCATCGAATGTGTCCAAATAGTAAGGTTTACAGTGTTGATTAATGGGGAAACAACAAAACCATTTGAAGCTGCTAAAGGCCTCAGACAAGGAGATCCATTATCCCCATTCTTATTTGCATTAGTCATGGAGTACCTTAGCATATCACTGGCTGAACTAAGGAAAGATCAAGCTTTTCAATATCATCCTAGATGTAAAAAACTGGGCATTACTCACACAAGCTTTGCTGATGATATACTCTTATTTGCTAAAGGAGATATCAAGTCTGTCATAGCCATGTTCCAATATTTTTCTCAATTCACTGAAGCTTCAAGACTGAAAGCTAATCTGGGCGAAAGCTCAGTATATTTTGAAGGGGTTAAACAAGAAGTGCAACAGCAGATTATTGACCACCTTGGCTATGTTCATGGAGAATTACCTTTCAAATACATGGGCATTCCTCTATCCACCAAGAAGATGTCACTGATCCAATGGCAACCATTAGTAGGAAAGATCACTGCTAGGATCACATCATGGACTGCCAAGAAACTGTCCTATGCTGGGAGACTGCAACTTGTCCAATCTGTGGTGTTTGGAATACAAGCATACCGAGCTCAACTCTTCATCATTCCAGCTAAAATACTGAAGCTAATTGAAGCAATCTGTAGAAGCTTCATCTGGTCTGGATCAAATACCATCACTAAAAAAGCTTATGTATCTTGGGAAAGAATGTGTACTCCTAAATCAGCTGGTGGATTGAATCTTACTAACTTATCTCTGTGGAACAAGGCTGCAATTGCTAAGCTCTGCCGGGATATAGCTCACAAGAAAGACAGGTTGTGGATAAAATGGATACATGATGTCTATATAAAGCTGCACCAATTAGAGAACATGCCAGTTCCCAAGCAGGCTAGTTGGATGGTTAGAAGGATCATAGCAGCAAGAGATGTGTTGCAACAATACCAAGGCTTCAATATGCAAATGTGCTCCATCAGGCAGATTTATCTACTACAGATAGGATAATTGCCGAGAGTCTCTTGGAAGAACTTAACTGTCTAGAACTATGCCATACCCAAAGTTGTGTTCAACCTATGGCTAGTACTTCATGACAGACTTCCAACCAAGGATAGGCTATCACAATGGGGAATTAATGTAGACCAGAATTGTGTACTGTGCCAAAACCATGCAGAAACCAGAGACCATTTATTCCTTTCTTGCCCATATTCAACAGACCTATGGGAGCAAACATGACTTGGATTCAAGAGAACCATCCCAGAAGACAGAATTGGGACCAGAAACTCCAGTGGATAATTAGCAAAAGCTAAAGGAAAGTCTTGTAGAGCCAACATTTTCAAAATGGTGACTGCAGAATTATGCTATGCTCTGTGGCTGGAGAGAAACTTGCGTATATTTGAGAATGGCTTTCGTAGCAGTGAAATTTTAGTCAGGGAACTAACATATATATGTAATGTTAGAGGAACTCATAAAGTTAGACAACAGATGAAGCAATTTCTCTTGTAAATATAGTTAAGGTATAGTTACAGGGATAGCTGTGTTTCAATAGATATGATGAGATAGTCAGCTGTGTATAAGCTGGACTATGATAGTGTATTGCAACATCTTTGGTGATTAATAAAATTCTTAATTACCAAAAAAAAACCTTCTCGACCCACAAATTTCATAAGCTTTCGAACCGCTAAACATTTAAAACCGCGAAATTTTGAACCCGTAAACTTTACAGTTTCTAAACACGTAAATTTCAAACAAATAAACTTCTAAACTCATAATTTTGAAAATTTTAAACATTTGAGTTTAAATCGATAAATAATAAAATTAAACAACTACCCAGTATAGTCCCACAAAGTGGGGTCTGGGAATAAAAATAAAAACTGAAAAATATCTTTTAAATTTTTTTATGGGGGGGGGGTGGGGTTGGGGGTGTCGGGGGGTGTTGGGGGCAGTAAAACAAAACAAAACAGAAAATTAAATTACAAAAAAGGTAAAAAAAAATTGACGTGGGGCGGGGGAGGGGGGGAGGGGGAGGGGGATGGTGCAGAAAAATAAAATAAAAATAGAAATTTCAAATTGCAATAGAAATTAAGGTAAAAAAAAAAATTTTGTCGGGAGTTGGGGAGGGGAGGAATGGAGTGGAGGAGTAGTAGGGTGGGTAGTATCGGAAAAATTAAAATTTAAAAAAAATATCTTTTTTTGAAGAGGGGTGAGGTGGGTTAGTAAGGGTAGGGAAGGTTGAGAAGGAGCTTTGGAAAATGTTTTCCCTTCTCTTGATAAGGAAAATAATTTTCTCTAATTAGAGAAAAATGAATTGACAGGGAAAATATTTTCCAAAACATTTAAGCCGACCAAACATGGAAAAATTGGAGAACATTTTCCGAAAAATGTTTTCCTTCATACCAAACACACCCTAAATCTCCTCTTTTTCATTATTGTGTAGTTTGAATTCTGCAGATTTCGAGTGTGTTTGGTACAAAGAAAAATATTTTTCAATTGACATTTTTAATTTTTTCATGTTTGATTGACTTAAATGTTTTAGAAAATATTTTTTGCATGAACTCATTTTCGTCCAATTAGAAGAAAATATTTTCTCTACCAAGAAAAGAAAAAAATATTTTTCAAAATTCTTTTTCAACCTTTCCAATTCTATTCCCTATCCCCGCTAGTCCACCCCCACTCACCCCAACCCTGCCCCAACCCTACCTCCCACCCCGCCCCCGACCCCACCTTAAATAGAACTATTATTAATAATAGTTTCTTTTCATTTTATAAATAAAGTATTTTTTTCTTCATTTTTATAAAAAAGTACTTTCTTTTTTTATGTAGAAAAAGTATTTTATTTTATTTGAACAAAATGAATATATTCTTTTCTTTATTTAGAAAAAATATTTACTTTCATTGCAACAAAATGATGTAGTAAAGAGTATTTTCTTCCATTTCAACAAAAAAAATGTTTTTTCATAATATAGAAAAAATATTTTCTTTCATATTAACAAAATCTTTTCATGTTGTAAAAATAGACTTTCTTATCCACCAAAAAAAGAATATTATTTAGTTATGAAGCACAAATTCCAATATCGTTTTTGAGTAAAAAAATAAGCACCGCATAAGTTTCTTTCACTTTGTGTGAATTATTAGAAAAATAAGTAAATTGTTGAAAAAATAGAGTCTTGAAAACATTGGACGGGGAAGGGGGAGAGAGTGAGAAGAGTAGTATAAAATATTATTTCCTAACAAATAGTTTCTACTCTCTAATCAAACACTAAAAAATATATTTTAGAAAAAATTTCACCCACCAACCAAAAATAAAATAAAAATAAAAATTTAAAATTGCAAAAACAAATGAAGGTAAAAAAACAATTTTTTTAGCCGGGGGGGGGGGGGGGAGGGGAGGAATGGAGTGGAGGGGTAGTATCGGAAAAATTAAAATTTTAAAAAAAAATCTTTTTTTTGGAGAGGGGTGAGGTGGGTTAGTAAGGGTAGGGAAGGTTGAAAGGAGCTTTGGAAAATGTTTCCCTTCTCTTGATAAGGAAAACATTTTTCTCTAATTAGAGGAAAATGAATTGACAAGGAAAATATTTTCCAAAATATTTAAGCTAACCAAACATGGAATACCAAACACACCCTAAATCTCCTCTTCTTTATTATTGTGTAGTTTGAATTCTGCAGATTTTCGGTGTGTTTGGTACGAAGAAAAATATTTTCAAAAAATACTTTTTAATTTTTTCATGTTTGATTGACTTAAATGTTTTGAAAAATATTTTTCGCATGAACTCATTTCGTCCAATTAGAAGAAAATATTTTCTCTACCAAGAAAAGAAAAAATATTTTTCAAAATTCTTTTTCAACCTTTCCAATTCTATTCCCTATCCCCGCCAGTCCACCCCCACTCACCCCAACCCCGCACCATCCCCACCTCCCACCCCGCCCCAACCCCACCTCCCACCCCGCCCCCAACCCCACCTTAAGTAGAACTATTATTAATAATACTTTCTTTTCATTTTACAAATAAAGTATTTTTTCTTCATTTTTATAAAAAAGTACTTTCTTTTTTTTATGTAGAAAAAATATTTTATTTTATTTCAACAAAATGAATATATTCTTTTCTTTATTTAGAAAAAATATTTTCTTTCATTACAACAAAATGATATAGTAAAGAGTATTTTCTTCCATTTCAACAAAAACGTTATTTTCTTTTCATGATTTAGAAAAAATATTTTCTTTCATATTAACAAAATCTTTTCATGTTGTAAAAATAGACTTTCTTATCCACCAAAAAAAGAATATTTTTTTAGTTATGAAGCACAAATTTCAATATTGTTTTTGAGTAAATAAATAAGCACCACATTAGTTTCTTTGAGTTTGTGTGAATTTTTAGAAAAATAAGTAAATTATTGAAAAAATAGTCTTGAAAATGTTGGACGGGGAAGGGGGAGAGAGTGAGGAGAGTAGTATAAAATATTATTTTCTAACAAATAGTTTCTACTCTCTAATCAAACACTAAAAAATATGTTTTAGAAAAAAATTTCACCCACCAACCAAACAAGGACAAATAAATAATAAAATTATTCATTTTCCATGAAAATATTTTCCTTCGTACCAAACACACCCTTCAACTCAAATTTGTAATTTGTTCGTCACTCGGCTATTGATTTACAATAAACCATTGTTAAACAGACCTACCCGAACCATTGGTATATAACCAAATCTTTAAGAGGTAATTAGTAACGAAAGGCTATATATTAATATGTTTATTCTGGTGAATGGGTTAGGGAGCAAAATAATTGGACTTAAAAGTTGAATACAGAGCTGACAGTATCTATTGTTTTTCGTAGCAATGCTATGATCAACATCGTCACTAAATGTGGTCAATTAACATGTTGCTGTCCATTACTTGCATGCTTAGTTCTCCGCCAACAAGGAAAAATATATCTCCTTTATTCAAAATTCAAATAATGTACGTATCGAGTATTGTTCTAGTAATGGTACAAAGCCCGATATTTTTTACTGAAGAAGCGGATAAAGCAGCGATGAAAGGTCTCGTCAAGTTTCAAATGTAGAGCAGCAACAATTGCACCTCCACCACTATCAATTTTAGAAGTAGATGAAAAAAATGATCGATGATGACTTCAGTGGATTTAGTCATGGATTAGTCCATGACGTTCCATCCATCGAGTTCTCTGACTTATGAGAGCGTAATAACTAGTGGATAGTAAAAATTGATCTCATACTTAATTATTGATCGATGATGTTTATGTGAGAGTGTTTGGATGGGCTTAAAATCAGCTTTTAAGCACTTTTTTGGGAGGAAGTGTTTGGATAAACAACAACTGCTTAAAAAAACAAAAAAGTGCTTAATAAAAGCTAAAAGCAAAAAGTTGGTCTTCCCCAACTTTTTTTATTTTGGCTTAAAAGCCATTTTGGTTTGACCAGCGAAATTACCTTCATGTCCTTTATAAGTTTTTATATTACCAAATTACCTCTTCTTTCCTCTTCATCTTCATTTTTGTAATACCAAAGTTTTATATTTTTGTCTTTTTAATAAGAAAAAGTGCTTATTATCACTTGTTTTCCAAACACTTCAACAGCTTTTTTTTAAGCTTCAGCACTTCTATCCAAACATGTAAATACTCATTTATAAAATAAGCTCCAGCACTTAAAAGTTGCTTTTAAGCACTTGTGCTTAAAAGCCTATTTTTAAGCCAATCCAAATGAGCTCTATATCAATAGTGTTGCACGCTACACTTTTCAAACTCTAAATCCACATTATAATTTTGTTTATGTTGTCACACCCCTTTTTTAAAACAAACCTCATATTGAATACTTTTAAATTAATAAAAGATTTAAGCAAGGAGCTTGAAAAGGGTTTTCAATTTTGAAAGTGACAAAAATTGTATTCAAAAGGAAAACATTCAGAGTCGCCACCTGGTATGTGATTTTGGTGTGCCAGGCCACCGTTATTTTAGAAAATATTTTTTCTTTTAAAACACTTGGACTCAAAACTAAGTCTGCACCAGAGATTAGGGCAAGGGGGTTTATTTGACTTGGGGAGAAGGTGTTAGGCACTCCCCAAGTCCCGTGAAAGTCACGGTTGCGTACTTGATCAAGTTGGTTTTTAGAACATTCAAATTGAGGTAAAAAACACATAAAAAAAAAATACTCAAGAAGCTCGAGGTCGCTCCCACCTAATAAAAGAAAAATAGAACTAAAACTAAAAATACTATGAGTTTCACTTCAGCCTCCAAATACAAGTATTTCGGGACATTCCCAGGATAAATTTAACTAAGAGAGGACCTCTCACCTCGAAATCAAAACCAAATGAAAAATCCTAAGATTGCTTACACATGTGATGATGCCTAATATGCTCCTAGCGATTAAGCAAGAAGAGCGAAACAAAATAAAACTAAAGAAACAAAAATTAATTCCATGCTCATTCCTTTTTTTCATGCATTTGACCAAGCCCAATTCCTATGTAAGCAAAATAACACTAATGGACCGAGTCTTTCCCCAACTCCCAACCTAACAGTCAATCAAGCGAGAGAGCATACAAACAGTGATCAAACAAAGGAACAAAAATTGGAAAATAATGCTCTATCAAATGAGCAGTACAAACATTCAAAGGAATCAAATAAGCAAATAAACCAAACTATAAAACACTAAGCAAACTTCAACGATAATAACTAAACCAGACGGTTAAAAGGAAAGTGCTAACAGATATCACAACTTAGCCATTTTGCTAGCTCCTATGTCATGTTAAGATATTCTAACCCACCCTTTATTTTTCTGATTTTCCCCCTCATCGCTGATCCCACGTAACCCTCTTTGCTTCATTTTCTTTCATCTTCACGTTCAGTCTTATATAAGTAGCGTGCACATATTGAGCTATGCTAATATATTTACAACTCTCAGAGAAAAAATTTAGCGAGGAAAACACATACTCCAAATAGCAATGAGAACAAAATCTGATTAGAACTTCCCTTTTAATGAGAGACTAACTGACATGGAGGCTGATTTTCAGGAAAGTTAAACTTAGGGGAGATCACAAACTATATGCGCGAGTTCTGGAAACAGGAAACCAACTTAATTCGACACGAGACATGGAAGATTTCAACATTTTTAAGTCATCTTCAAATCCCTCAATGCTCTTACTGATTTTTATGTTGAGATAGAAACTGATCAAGCCTATCTTAACCCCAAAACATGAGATGCTTCAACAACTAACAATTACGAAAAGACAATCGGAATTACATTGCATCAATCCTCTATTTGTTGTGCTCCATATATGACCAAAGAGAGACCATATTAATGCATATCTCAACAGAGAATAGTAACAAATACCTCACCAGGAAACTTGGCTCAGCTTGGCAGGAATTCACAAGAAGTTTCTTAATATTATCAGGGACCAACAGAAGCAACGACAAACAGAAATCATCGGAAGACAAACCCAAGAATCACTTAACACCCCAAACTCAAGTAGACCGACAAGAAGGACTGAAAGTACACTAAGTGCGCGGCTCTCAAGGTTGGAGACTAAATTGGAAATGAAGCAAGATACAATGCTAATCTAAATGACCCAAACAGAATGGTATGAACCCATGACACTACTACAAAAAGAGTTAGGGATATAGTAGATATGCCCTAGATCCAATATCATATTTGATAACTTGAATATATTTTTGTGAATGTCATTTGATATAAAATATATAGTATTTGATATTCTTTTATCATCATTATTAATTGTTTAATTAATTTGTTAAATTTTGAGATTTGTCATCGTGATAGAGATTATGATAATGAGAGCAAAGTCTCTTACAATTTAATCTAAATTTAGTCTTGATTGTAGGATTATTACTTTGGACATTAGTAATCCGGCTAGATCAATATTTATGTGATTGTCTTTATCGGATAAAGATTAGTTGATCTCATTAACTAAATCACATAGATAGATGATGCATATAGAGATATGATCATTGAACCGACTCATTGGATAATTTCTAATGGTTAGAATTACCATAACTGACAATAGGATATTTTCTTGAAGAATGTGATGTAACCGTTCCCTTTGACTTGAGATCGTCATAGTAAGTGACAAGTTATTCATTGTGCTTAGATACTAGACACCTATGGCCCTAGGGCGATAGTTGAAAGGATATTGGGTACGATTGAACACTTGTAGAATTAGTGATTGATCGAGACGGAATCTGTCAACTCTTGGTAATGAGTTTAAGCTCCATATTGTCATGAATTATAAATGACCAAACTAAGACCTTGGTCAGGGCAATTGAATGAAAGAAGAAATGAGTTTCTTAGGCCATTCAATGGTCGATTATATTTGACGTGAACACATAGTTGATCGCCTATTAGGATTTGACAGTTGAACCATATCCTAGGGTGATCCAGAGCTATAAGGACAGAAGGAATTACTACATTATTCTTCTACTGGTTCTTGAGAGTAAATTGTATACTTCATGCTATCCGGTCGTTAAGGAGTGTTGCTAGACGCCACCCTTGATTAGTATATTGATATGATCAATTTACTACCGGTTTAGTATTGAACCTATGAGGTCGCACACTAACGAGTGTTCTGATCTTTGCTAAAGGATTAATTAACTTATTATTTGATAACTAAATTAAAAAATTTAATTAGTCAAATAAGTTTAGTTATCAGTCCAAATGAAATATTATTATATTCTTTGCTAGCACAAAGAATATAATTAATATTGTGAACAAATTGAAGTTTCTATTTGGAATAGAAATTAAATAATATCTCTTGGTTGAAATATATGTGATATATATAATTAATATTATTTTATATAATAGATGCATATAAAATATAATATTAATAAAGGCTTGTTAATAAATCTAATTTTGAATTGATCATTAATGTGTAATTGAAGTTTTTATCCTATTTGGAATGTGATTAATATTTTCAATAGGAAATATTATATTCATATAAAAGTTTATAAATTAGAATCCAATATAGAATTGGGTTCAAAAAGTCCAAAATTTTCGGCACTTCTCAAAGAAGGAAAATTATACAAAGTTTAATTTTAGAAATTAAACTTGTACTTTGGAAAAACGTAAGAATGCAATTCCAACTTTGAGTTGGAAATTCACATGAAGTTAATATTGGCAAATTTCATCCGAATGAGATTCAAAATTTTATGGAAAATTTACAAAGTTTATTTTTGGAATTAAACTTTTACCCTAAGTAAATTATTACCTCAACCAAATAGGAAAATAGTTTGTAGGTGATGCTATATAAAGGGTGATGGACAAAATTTGTAAAGTTTTTTAGGTTTTAATTTTTCTTGAGAAGAAAACCTACTTTGTGAAAGTGAGAGTGCAATACAAAGCCAATAGAGAAAAATACAATTATAAGAAAAGTGTTTCTTGTTCTACTAATTTGAGTTGAGATTTTTGAGAAAAATTTCAACACAATATTCTTCATTCAATTTGTTCGCGGGTTTCATCGATCAAAGAGTTGATAGCAAGGATCAGTCTCGGTGTGGATACGCATAGAATCTTCGCACTATCGAAGAAATTCTTAAAAAGAAACTCTCTTCACCAGGTACGTCTTAGACCCGATCTTTGACACGTAAATAAATTTTAAAACATGAAAAATCTACCTAGGATTGTTATTGTCTTCCGCTGCATGTTACAAACACCTATACGGAATCCTTCAAAAAGGACCTTTAGCGGCAATAAAAAATAGCATTGGCGGCAATAAAAATAGCCGCTATATCATTTACCGGTAATTAATCTTTAGCCGGTGATGTCGGGGTCGGTAAAGTCTTTAGCGACATTTATGCCAAAAGATGGTAAAAGGTGTTATTTATTGCCGCTAAAACTCATTTGCTTTAACGATAATTGATCACGGCAATTATTATGGCTGCTAACCCCATTCTAAAAATGACTAATAATGCTCATTTAACGTCCATTTTTATAGCTGCTAAATTCAAAATATTTGTCGCTAAAAGTCCATACCTTTAGCGGTAATTGTTTTGTGGCAGTTAAATTGGTAATAATATCTCTTCTAAAAACATATTAGTATGCCCCTTTAGCATCCATTTTAATGAATAGCTAAGTCAATTAAATTGCCGCTAAAAATCATCTTTTTTTTTTTTTGGTAATTAACTTTCTTTTATTAATCACCAAAGATAGAGTCATTACATTTCCATAATTCAGCTAACACAGCTGATTATCTATAAGAAACTCCTCTCCTACTTCTATACTATGCCTCTATATCTAATTACATGAAACCTGTTGGAATTGTAGGCTAAACTCAATAGGACTTCTAACATGACAAATGTAAGCAGTGTTTCTAAGTAATTGCCCAACAAGATTTGACACATTTGTGAACACTCTGGAGTTCCTTTCTAGCCAGAGACAATAGCATAATTCAGCAAATAACAGCTTAAAGTTGTGAGCTCGTGCAGTCCTTCCCTTAGCCTTGGTAACAACCCACTGTATGTACTGATCCCAGGATTGACAAGCAGGCTGAGTAACTCCAATCCAACTCATTGCTTGATGCATCATTATGGTGGTGAATAGACACTGATAGAAGAGATGATCTCTGGATTCATCACTTTGTTTACACAAAATGCATAGGCTGTCAATGTTTGGATTCCATTGCTTCACTCGATCTTTAGTAGGCAGCCTATCCTGCAGTATTAACCAAAGGTTAAACACTGCCTTAGGCCTTGCATGATTTGTGATAGTTAAGTTCCTCCATATGACTCGTGGCAGCTGACCAATTTGATGCAAATATAGCTTCCTTACAGACCATTCAGTGTGGGGCAACATAATGCTTGCAATATCCCTGTACAAACGTCTTAATCCTGTTAAATTGGCACTAAAATTCACAAGCTATAACGATAAGTTTAGCCACCACTAATAATAGTTACTACATTCGACCAAAAAATAATACAAATAACAAAACATATTGATATTAATTCATAAAACTATAATATATCTCATTAAATCTTAACGAACAAAAGGAAGTACTAATCCAAAATATTAATATTACAAAACCTTAAATGATAACTCATTGTTTGAAGTAAATAGCTAATGTCACTATATAACTAATCTTAACGAATAACAATCTTCAAATAATCTCTGAAACTCTTCGTCATATTAAAAATTTTCACTCGCTAAATTATCGAACATTACACTGTATGACCTGAAATTATAAAATAACTATGTCAATAGGAAGTAAATGTTACCAAACAACAAAGCTGATAATAATTTGCGAGGTTATGAAACTAAAAGTCCATAAGGAACTCAGCACCAAAGTCGTATAAATCAGCAGCTTCATAAAGTTGGCAGTCTTATAACTAAAGCAGCGATCAATCACTCACCATTAGAGCTCTATATTTTCAAGGATGTATGAGCTTTTTATCACACATGATGAGTGGTAGTGATCAGATAGCCATATCAGGGATAAAATTCACAAACTGCTAAAAGATGAGCAGTCATTGCAAGCACCTAAAACATACAGTGTGACATAAAGTAATGCTAAAGATATTTAAGAAAGTGGAGATTGTAATTGTACAAGAGTGTGTAATGATTCAGAAGCACATGGAGACAAACTAGAGAATAATGTCATGCAGTGAACCAAGATAAACAAACAGATCATACAAGTCATAGATAAAGTACTTTATTGCAGTCTTCACAGTGCAATATGCCAACACAACTTCCCCAATCATCTACAACTGGAACGATCGAATCCTTAAAGAAACGCATGACCACTTGCTTCAGTTTCAGGGTTGCTTGCAGTGTCCTTGCTTCAGAAAATGGCACCATGATATGCTCGATAATATCACGTACTGACACCTAAACCAGAAAAAGAAGAAACTAATGTATCAATAATTTATATACAAACTAGTAGGTGTTGCCGAGCCGAGCGAAGTAGGCAGGGACGTGATGATTGGTTCTCAGGCCATCGCCAAGAGGAACAGTGTCCGATATCTTGGGTCTGTGATTCAGGGGGACGGAGAGATTGACGGGGACGTCACTCACCGTATAGGAGCGGGGTGGTCAAAGTGGAGGCTTGCATCAGGAGTCCTGTGTGACAAGAAAGTTCCACACAAACTCAAGGGGAAATTCTATAGAGCCGTGGTTAGACTTGGGATGTTGTATGGGGTGGAATGCTGGCCCGTGAAGAACTCTCATGTTCAGAGAATGAAGGTTGCGGAGATGAGGATGCTTAGGTGAATGTGCGGACACACCAGGCTAGATAAGATTAAGAATGAAGTTATTCGAGAGAAGGTGGGGGTGGCCCCGGTGGATGAGAAGATGCGAGAAGCGAGGCTGAGGTGGTTCGGGCATGTGCGGAGGAGAAGTCCCGATGCCCCGGTGAGGAGCTGCGAGCGGCTGGAGATTGTTGGCGGTCGGCGAGGCAGAGGGAGGCCTAAGAAGTATTGGGGAGAGGTGATTAGGCAGGACATGACTAGAATGCAGGTTTCCGAGGACATGACCCTTGATAGAAAAGTCTGGAGGTCTAGAATCAGGGTTGTAGGATAGGGGCTCCTAGAGTTTTTATCCGGGGTTATGTGTGGGTCAGCAGGGTTACCCATAGATGATTTGTGTTTTAGCTTATGTCCTCCCTATGGCTGTTAGTTATGGTAGTTGCTGTATGATAGTATTGCATGCAATTGTATTTATGTTTCGTATGTTTAGATAATTATTTTACGCTATTTTCGCTATTTCTGCTGGAGTTACTAATGCTCTATTATTTTTTGTTTTTGTCTTTGTTGTGTTTTACTGTTGTTTTTCCTTTTATCCTATGAGCCGGGAATCGATTGGAAACAGCTTCTCTGTCCTTTCGGGTAGGGGTAAGGCTTGTCTACATATTACCCTCCCCAGACCCCACCTGGTGGGAGTATACTGAGTAGTTGTTGTTGTTATAGTAAACTAGTAGGTGTTGCCCGTGCGCACGGGCCAACATAGTAAAGTTGTAGTAAACAAAGTTTTGCTGGAAATCATTGGGTTTGTAAGGCATAAAATTACAGGGTCTAAAGATTTTGGGAGGGGTTATTTCCAAAAGTATATTCATACCAAGTACAACACCCAATAAAAGAAGGAAGCACAATACCAAACCACAAGAAAAGACATCAGATCTAGCAAAACTCTAGACAATTTGCAACCAAAAGAATCGAAAAAAAGAAGTGAGAGAGATGCTTAAAGAAGCAGTCGGGAATATTCTTCTGTTTTAACATTCTATCAATCTCATCTCTTGGATGTCGCTTACTGTTGTTGTTTGTCAAACAAACCACTCTCACATTACTCCCCATAAGAATGAATGATTTTCATAAAAATCAAAGTAGTCGAGTTTTCACCAGCATCAAAGACATAGCTACTCAAAATATAGAGAACAAAAGAACATTAATATAAAGAATCTTACAACTTTGATTAGTATGACTTTTAGAAATCAGAATTTATAGACAAATTTGACGTTAAAAGAACTATTTAATTGCCTAATGAACCTTGATGAATATCAAATGACTCAATTGTAACCTACATACATCAAAGATTAGAAGCTACTTGTGGATGCTTCTGTTCTATAGCTGAAAGTGACTTGCCATGTTCTGAGCTTCCTGAACCATAGCAGAAGACTTCAATGCACCATGATTGTGCATAATACAACACTTTTACATATATATATATATATATATATATATATATAATAAAGCTATTCAGTTCAATTATATATACTTAAATAGTATAGATATAATATCCAAAAATGTAGTAAATGTCTACATCCTCTAGCGCATTACAAATAAATCGTAATGTTTCATTTGCTATGATGCAAACTATCCACCCAGCTTTGTAGCCAACCTTTGCCTTTCTAACACAGCAGCATATTAGAATTTTTGTTACAGTACCTTCAAAAAGAACATAACAACCATAGGGGAATGTGAGATTGTCATCATATGAGTTTGTTGGTGCAATATATGAAATTATTGACTATAATCTCCACGTTTTAACTCATTACCGGGGTCAATTCTGTGAGAATTATACTCATTCGATAGCTATATTGATAATGCATATAGAAACCATGCTCTTATAATTTATGAAATATAAATATAGCACATAAATTGACATACCAATGAGTACAAATTTAAAGACCATTGGAACTATAAGAAGCTGATTCATATAGTGTTGTCTGCCTATGGGTACCAATTAGTCCCCAACTTAAAATAACAGTGCATCCAGAGGTCCTTACACCAGTCATTTACTGCAATGTTGCAACCAAGAAAATTTTATATTATTCTCCAGGCAATTTATCTAGAATAAACCTCTACTAACCACTTTATTTAACAATAAGATGAAAAACATAAGTATTGACAGTTCAAGAACTCAATCCTTAGAAATGAATATAATGCAATATTTAGGAAATTGGTTGCTACAAAAATTGAGTTTTAACTTCGTCATCCAGAAATGAGTGCAGGTCTTTAATGTATTAATAATAGCAAGAGTCATATCATAACCTTAAGAAATGAAATAAGAAGATACATGTGGATGACTTTTCCATGTGAATATATGCAAACCTGTGTTTCCATTCTTGCCACGCTTAATCAATATTAGTTGTCAGTATTTAGTATTTTTCTGATCACAGAAGTATCACGACCTTCCACAGTCATATAAAGTACAGTTTGACGCTTTTGTTGATGGATATTATATTTGGATCTCGCTCGTTAAACGCTTTTAGAATATGTAAGGACACACACCTGGCAGTTGTGTTTTGTATTTTTTGTCATTCTTCCTAATAATTTATATGGAACTCACATCTGTATTTATGCAACTACCCAAAATACAAGCCCTCTTTATTTAGCTGGTGTACATGGAAGTTTAGATATGGTGAAGCCATTTTAGTTTTGCAAAGTCTAGGCCACATGGACAAATTTCCTTACAATACCAGTAAATGATATCATATGCTTTATACTGTCAAATATCAAAAATACAGAAAAATTGGGATTGGTAGATACTTCTTTATCTCTTTTAATCCAAACAACCAGCATCCTCACCAAAATCATATACCTAAATCCCACAATTCAAAGTTCAAATTCTCCAGAAAAGAAAAAATTTCTTTGCTTCCATAAATAAATCACGTCTATATGTAAAGACCAAAGGACCTAGTCTTTTTGAATTAGTGAGTGTTTGTTTAGTTGACATGTGTTATTAACCATGAAAATTTTTACTGTGCCAAACCACCTCAAATTTGACCTTTAGCTACAACATCATTAACAAAAATTACAAGATAAGCTACCAAAATTACCTTTTGAAGTAAAAGAATGACTATTGTCTTATGGGAAAAGTTTCTATTGCAAAAGTAACATGCTAAAGTATCTTCATCAATAAGAGTGCATTTGAAATTTTAGTAGCATTAATTTTAAGATCGACGATTCATAAGAACTGTTCTTCTGTAAGATTACTCCATAAAAAAAAACTTTTTAAAGCATAGTAAAGTTAACAAGGTCAGAAAAGAATTTCTAAAAAATTAATAAGGCATCTTTTTGTTATAAGAAAAAGAAGTTAGAAGTTGTAATAGGTTTCATCAGAGCAACAAATATATAGACTCAAAATACCAATTTAAGGAAGTAACTCTAGCCGTTCTAAAAATTGTTACTAGAAGGGAGTGATGGTACAAAAATTGATCCATCATAAAAAGAAAAAATATGAAGTGGATACTTCCTTAATTCATTTTGCAGTGTGCCTCATCTTAAAAAGATACAGTACAACAATTCAAAAATGATTCTTAAGCTTCATATCTGCGACATCTATATCTGTGAACCAGTTCGGTTTCATGCCGGGTCGCTCCACTACAGAAGCTATCCACCTTGTCAGGAGGCTGGTGGAGCAGTTTAGGGATAAGAAGAAGACATGCACATGGTACTTATCGACTTTGAGAAGGCGTATGACAAGGTCCCAAGGGAGGTGCTATGGAGGTGCTTGGAGGCGAAGAGCGTGCCGGTAGCCTACATCAGAGTAATCAAGGACATGTACGATGGAGCTAAGACTAGGGTTAGGACGGTGGATGACGACTCAGACCATTTTCCAGTGGTTATGGGGCTCCATCTAGGATCGGCGCTTAGCCCTCTCTTGTTTGCCTTGGTGATGGATGCTCTAACCCGACATATTCAAGGGGATGTGCCTTAGTGTATGCTATTTGCTGATGATATAGTCTTGATAGACGAGACGAGGGTCGGCATTATTGAGAGGTTAGAGGTATAGAGACAGACTCTCGAGTCAAAGGGTTTCAAAATAAGCAGATCTAAGACAGAATACCTGGAGTGCAAGTTTAGCGCCGAGCAAAGCGAAGTAGGCAGGGACGTGATGATTGGATCTCAGGTCATCGCCAAGAGGGACAGTGTCAAATATCTTGGGTCGGTGATTCAGGGGAACGGGGAGATTGACGGGGACGTCACTCATCGTATAGGAGCGGGGTGGTCAAAGTGAAGGCTTGCATCAGGAGTCCTGTGTGATAAGAAAGTTCCACAGAAACTCAAGGGAAAATTTTATAGAGCTGTGGTTAGACCTGCAATGTTGTATGGGGCGGAGTGCTGGCCAGTGAAGAACTCTCATGTTTAGAGAATGAAGGTTGCAGAGATGAGGATGCTCGGTGAATGTGCGGGCTCACCAGGTTAGATAAGATTAAGAATGAAATTATTCGAGAGAAGGTGGGGGTGGCCCCGGTGGATGAGAAGACGCGAGAAGCGAGGCTGAGGTGGTTCGGGCATGTGCGGAGGAGAAGTCCTGATGCCCCTGTGAGGAGTTGTGAACGGCTGGCGATGGTCGGAGTGCTAGCCAGGCAGAGGGAGGCCTAAGACGTATTGGGGAGAGGTCATTAGGCATGACATGGCTAGTTTGCGGGTTTCCAAGGACATGACCCTTGATAGGAAAGTTTGGAGGTCTAGTGTCAGGGTTGTAGGATAGGGGCCACTAGAGTTTCTCCTAATTTGTGTTTTGGATTCTGTCTTCCTTATGGTAGTTATTTATGGTAGTTACTTTATGATATTATTGCATGCTATTTTATTTATGGTTCATATGTTTAGATAATTATTCACGCTATTTTCTGTTGGACTTACTAATGCTCTTTTATTTTTGTTTTTGTTTTGGTTTTTCCCTTTCCTTCATTGAGCCGAGGGTCGATTGGAAATAGCCTCCCTGCCCTTTCGGGTAGGGGTAAGGCTCGTCTACATATTACCCTCCCAGACCCCACTTTGTGGGACTATACTGGATAGTAGTTGTTGTTGTTGTTGTTGTTTATTCTTCAGCTTCATATCATAGAGAATTGGTTGAATCAAAATACTGTTAATTAGCTCCATTTTCTAATAAATATAGTTGAGTTCATATCCTGATCGAACTTCTATACGATAGTAGCAAATTTGCAGCATATACAAGACATAAATCAGGTGAACTTATCATATTCATCGGTCATTCCCCCAATACTTTAAAAGTTTCTAAATAATCAGATAATAAATCCAGAACCAATTTCTGACCCAAAACAAGCAAAGGAAACACAAAAGACACATTTTTTTAGTATTTACACATAAAATACTAACCATTCCTTCAGATTAAATAGAGAACTTAAGATTGACAGAGATACTGATAATAATCGAGCAGCATCAACCCAAAATTACACAAAACTCGATTGATAGAGACTTGGGATGCCGATGAGCGTGCAGGGCGAAGGTTCTTCGAAGGTTTTTCAGCGAATGTTCTTCCTATCATTCTAATTAGAGGCGAGGTTCTGTATATTTTGGTTTATCCTATCATTTTTTTTAACTGTAGGGTTTTCTAATTGGAGGGAATGTAAATTATTGTCCCAAAAAATTGGAGGGAAAGATAGTAGAGAGGAAAAGTTAAAATAATAAAAAATATAGTTCTATTAGTAATTTTTAGTGGCAATTATTTTTTATTGTCGTTAAAAATACATTTTTTATTGGCTAATGTTCATGTGCCGCTAATATTTTAGCTTAAATAATTCATTAGTGGCAATTACCTAATTGCTGCTAAATAATTGCCACCAAAGACCTTTTTTGTAGTAGTGTGACAATCTGCTCTAATTGAAGGGTTGAAATTGATGTAAACTCTAAACAAGAGTGATTTCAACTGCTACTTGATCAATCCGTCGCATCTTAATATAAATCATATTTAACTTCCAACGCATCATACGGACATGAAGGTTGCATCATAGGAAAATCAGTTTCATGGTCAACAAAATCGAATAGGATTTGAGAAAGATCAAACTATATTGAGGAAGAGCAGTCAAACACAGAAATGTAATAGATTTCAACAAACAGATTCACATATACCTTTCTTTTCATTCTATGCTTCACTCCAACTTACGAGACACTAGACGAAACTGTAAAATGAAGGCATCACTGATTCGTAATCCGAGTGACAAAAACTAGTCGACAAACAGAGTCACAGAATCACGCTCGCTTGTGTTAGAACAAAACAGAATGAAGCTAAGGGATAGTAAACACAATACAAAAATCCAAATTTGACTAACAGATGTTCAAACCAATTTAGTTCCAAATCAGCCCAATTTAAACCAACTCTTAATCACATTTCCAATCTAACTAGACCTCGGCTCTTATCATACTTCGAATCGACACCAAAAACAAGACTAAGGGAGGAAGAAATGAACTTGCAATTATTACTTCTTTATTAATAACACTTCAATAGCTACAATGATTCGCAGAAGACGAGTTCGAACAGAGGATTGCAACAGATTCTTGTCAACAAATAAACTAAAACAGTAAATCCAATAATCCCCGTATTTATCGTGTAGAACTCAAACAATTAAACATTAATATTTCAAATAGTCACACATGCCAAATTAAGGATCAAAATCAGATTGAACTACCATTCGACATGCTAGGACAGGGCAGAATCGAAGCTGCGAGACATTCAAATACCAAAGCAAACAGAACCCATGATGGCGTAACTTAATCTCAACTTAATACTATATGAAGATCACGAGATTGTCACTGTTAACGCCCATATTTGGTTATTTATCTCTACAACATGTCAAGCAAATTCAGACTTCTAATCGTATTTCGACCATCATTAACACAATAAGAAAATGAAGACGAACCTGGAAATTAAGCTTTCGATTAGCTCTGTGAGATTCGATTACAACAGAAGAAGATTTTGAGACGAATTTGAGAACAAAACAGCTACTGAAAATCCAGAGTCGACAACGAAGCAGCATAGCAAGAAACTAATTCAGGGAATGCAGACACGAACCAAAACTTGAACGGCGAACTCGACCTCGGATCAATAGATCTCCATGTTGAAACCAAAACCAAAAGAAGAAACTAAATATATTTTTTGAACTTTTCTGATTTTTGATGAAATGAAACAAGGACTTGAACAAAATTGAAATTCGAACTTTTTTGTATTGTATTTTTTTTTTAAAGCAAACCAAACAAAATCTCAATAGAACTCGAGCGAGCCCTCAAAGCCCTAGAACCCTAGTTTTTTCTTTTCCGTCGCTCCCCTGATTTTTCCTCTCCAAATTGTTTTTGAAAATTCTCTCATTTCTCTCTTTTTATTGTTCGAAATCAAACAAATGGAGGGTCTAGATCGATCGTGATTCAATCTACGACCTTCATTTATTTGATTCCAACTTAGAGAGCAAGAAAATGCTTCTGTAATGATGAGATTCATTGGGATTTTGCTACATGGATGAAGGAGAAGAGAGGGGGGGGGGATCAGTGGGTGAATTCGTGAGTTAACTCTCCACTTCCGGCAAGTTCCGGCGAGTTTGAGCGGTGGGAGATGACAGGGCTAAGGTGGCGGCTGGTATTAGAGAATTAGGTTTAGGATTAGGTTTTTTTCCTTTTTTGGAAAATAATAGGTTAATATTTGGGAGTGTGGGGATTAATCCTGGACGTTAGATCAATCGGAATGAATGGATGAGATTAAAAATTAAAATGGGGCGGGTTAGATGGTTATTTAGGGTTGGGGCGTGGGTCAAGAGTAATGAGGATATGGGCTGCCCGATTTTGGGCCTTTTCTTGTGCAAAATTAGGCCAAAATTTGGGGGGGTTTTTTTTTTCTACGCAAGACTTTTTTTAAAAAAATAAAAATTTACATCATCTGTTCATTTGGACTCTAGAATAGATCTCAAAGTTACAATCAAAATAGTAAACTCTACAACTATGGTTGTTAAACTAGTTTTCTATTACAGACAGAGAATTGTTATGAAGAATCACATAGGGGATAGTGATTCAAAGTCTGCAGAATGGAATTCCATTTAGAGTGTTTCATTCCAGCAATGTGCACTTGAATTGTAATCTCCTTTGCTCGATCTTGGCTGGTTCTATTCAGTTGTTGAAACCTTCTGTTGTTTCTTTCCGTACAGATAGTGTAGACTACTGCTGCAAACACCACCCCGAGGATGGCTTTTCTGGGATTCCTGCTATTGACATTGCCCGATAACCATTGCACTTCTGATTCCCATGTACCAATTGTTCTTTGATACTTCAACCAATGTAACATGCCTTTCCACAGGTTTTTTGGAATATACGCATTCAAAATATAAATGATCATGTGTTTCTTCAACATCTCTTCCACATAGGACACATGATGTATTAATTTGAAGACCCCATCTAACCAATCTGTCAACTGTTGCCAGTCGCTTGTGCAGCGCCATCCATAAAATATATTTCTGTTTTGGGAGCATGCCATTCACCATCACTAAGTTTTTCCATCGGACATTGCGGTATTGAGGGGTGATATGAATGTATGCTTTTCTGATGCTAAATTGCCCATTTTGAGTACATGTTTTCATTCCTGTTTTATCATTTGCCCACCATTCCCTTGCTCCAATCAGTTTCCTAACGAGCCAGCTAGCTTGTTTAGGAATTTCATTGTATTAAGGTCCTTCTTCTTTATGTAGTGACAGTGGATCCATTTGATCCAGAGTTTATCTTTCTTTGCCATTAATGCCCAGAGGAGTTTTGACAGAGCTGCTTTATTCCACCTTTCATAGGAAATAATGTTCAAACCTCCTGCTGCCTTTGGTTTACACATTGTTTCCCAGGCAATCGGGTTTCTATGGCTATTTTCATGACTACCAGTCCACAGATAATTCCTGCAAATTCCATTAACCAGTTTTATGATTTTTTGTTGGTATGAGGAATATCTGGGCCCAGTAAGTTTGCATTTCAAACAGGACACTCTTGATAAGTTGAATTCGACCTGCATAAGATAAGAGTTTGGATGTCCAGCTTCTGATTCTGTCCACTATCTTTTCCACTAGGGGCATACACTGTGATATATTTGAGTTTTTTTGTAGATAAGGGAACTCCTAGGTATTTGAAGGGGAAGGTGCCCTCTGTGAGGTTTAGTTCAGAACAAATCTTCTGTTTGAATTCAGTTGAGACACCTGCTATATATAAAGAGCTTTTATCCATATTGGCTTGAAGTCCTGATACACTAGAGAAGTGTTCAAATTCCTTCATCAGTAATTTCATGGAGGTTTCATCAGCCCTACATCACATCAGAAGGTCGTCTGCAAAGCATATGTGTGTGATTTGTAGGTTGGTGCATTTTGGATGGAAGTTAAAATCTGGATTCCTGCTTAGTTTTTTCAGAGATCTAGTTAGATATTCCATAACTAGGACAAATAGGTAGGGGGACATTGGATCTCCCTGTCTTAGTCCTTTCCTTGCTTCAAATGTGTTGTTCAGTCCTCCATTTATCAGAATGGAGTAGCTGACAGTGGTAACACATTTCATTATTAGCACGACTAGTTTGTGTGGAATTCCAAATTCTAGAAGTACTGCTTTCAGAAAATCCCATTCAACAGAGTCGTAGGCCTTTCTAATGTCGACTTTGATCATGCATCTAGGAGATATTGTCTTGTGAGTATAGCCTTTGATCAGTTCATGGGTCATAATTACATTATCCAGAATGTTTCTCCCTTCTATGAAGGCTGACTGGGCATGCCCTACTAAGTGATCTACAACCAGTTTCAGTCTGTTTGTTAGGAGCTTTGAGATGATTTTGTACAGAGTAGAGCAGCAGGCAATGGGACAAAACTCTTTGACATAGCTAGGATTTTTAACTTTTGGGATCAAAGTAACAGTAGTCCAGTTAATCTGTTTTAGAATTTTTCCATTTTGGAAGAATTGGTTCACTGCCCTGGTAACTTCCCCCCCCCCCCCCCCCCCCCCAAACAATTGGCCAGAATTCTTTATAAAATTTGGGGTTTTAACCCCTTTTAAATTCACCAATTAAGAAAACTTAAATATTTTCATTTATAAAAAATGATTTAAAAATAACACTAACTAATAAAAGTAAATAGTACTTATTAATATATATATATATATATATTATTTTTTATATAAATTATTATATTCAAAATAAAAGTAGAATAATAGTAAAACAAAAAATATTGCTGTAAAATATTAATGGCCTTAAGTTAAAATAAGAAAATATATATAATGAAACTATTTTGTATTTTTTTCAATTTTTATGCCTTTAAAAATAGAACTAAAATTAATAAAAGTGAACTCCTATAGGAATAAGCCCAAATAAATATCCCAAAAATACTAGAACTATTAAAAATAATTATAATGCGTATGTCAAAAATTACATATCTATATATGTATAATTATATCTTAATCTCTGCAATAATATTACACAAATTAATCTTGCCGAAAGTGTGAGAGAAAGTTGTTGGAAGACTTTTCCTTCGTCAAGGAAGGAGAATGAGGTTTCAGCTTGGTCGTGGCCAATTTTTATTTCACTTTGACTTGGAAAACTGAACGTGATGACAAGACGAGTTATGGAATTTTTCAAAAGTTCCCGGAGGGACGATAGCCTGTTCGGCCAATCTATATTTTTGGGCCAAAAGTAAATTGATGTGTTTGTCCAGTTTTTAGAAGGAAAAAAAGTAATTTTGAGTAGAAGCAGAAACAGTTTCGGAGAAGCAGAAAAAAGTAGCTTCTCACCAAAAGCACTTTTTTGATAAGCACTTTTGAGATAAATACACTTAGAAACAGTTTTCTAAAGCTTGGCCAAATACCAATTACTGCTCAAAAGTGTTTTTCTAATTAATTAAGCAAACACAAACTACTTATCACCAAAAGCACTTATTTTAAAAGTACTTTTAAGACAAGCACTTTTAAAAATTAATTGAATTTAGAAGCTTGATCAAACGGGCTATAATATGTGAAGATGGAAAGAACTATACTATGATTAATTGTCATCTTTTTCTTAAAATAATCAGTTCTTGAGTTATTTGTTTACTATTTATTTGCGATCAAAAGTTGCAAGTCATTTGAGTCGAAAAGTAATAAGTTAATTACTTCTTTCTTTTTCAAAATTTACAGAATAATGCTTCACAACAGAAAAACTTGTAAACAGTTAAAGTTAATATTGGCCTGAAAAGGTTAATGCATCAACACCAATTTAATAATCAAATTTCAATTTCAAATTCACAATATGTAAAATCATTTTCTTAAAATAATCAGCTTTTAAGATCTACAAAATACTGCTCCACAACAGAAAAACTTATAAACAGTTACATTTTCTTAACCTTAAAAGGCTAATATATCAACACTACTTTGATAATCAAATTTTAATTTCAAATTCAAACTATGTGAAATCAACTTATAACAATTAATTTATGTCGAGGGCACAAAATTTAGTCCCTTGCCAATTACAAGAAGATAAAGTGGCAAGTGTATTAAGGCTTTGAGTTTGGGGAAAAATTGAATAGTAGAAAAATAGGAATTTGCTATTGTATCAACTCGGCCTACTAGTTGGCTAGAATTATATATATAAAGAGAATAACTTCTTAAGAACTAATTAGATTTAATTATTATATATAAAAGAAGATATGTATCCATATATTTGGTTTCAAGATCTAACTTTTCTACATAACATTTGAGTTAAGAACTTGAATATTATCCTTATGAACAAGAATAGAAAGCATTAAAGTTATCATCGCTGTCTTTCTTCCATCCTTTTTCCTCCCCTTTAAAAAGATTCTCCTCTTCTTCAACTTATTCATCTTCCTCCTTCTCATCTCCTCCAATCCAAAACTCAAAGAAGAAATTAGTTTTTCTGATTTGCAACAATCTATTGATGACTGAAGTATCCATAAACATCCACAGTCCATAATTTACAAGTCTTCACGATGGCCCTTAACCAATGATTACCATATTACTACAATTGAGCAAACTATTCCTCTTGAATAAGATCATAAGGAAATCAAACTTTTAAACCCAAAATCTATAGAAAAATAAAGGCGAAAATACAATTATCTCCATTTTGGTTTAGTACAGATTGCAGCTAGACCCCTATCCAGGGAAGGACTAGACACATCTCTACTCCTATGTCTTAGAGATTCTAAATTTTTAGACTTCAATGATTCCCTCCTAGGATGGTAGAAATAACCTTTGTAACGTTCCAATTTACTTTGATTATTTTCCTAATTTTACGGTATCTCTTAGAGATAGAAATATCTTAGATTCTTTAACTCTTAGTATTAAAATAACTACAAAACCAAAATTGGATCCTTACCAGTAACACTTAGTTATAGAATACAATACAAAGCCCTAAGTTCTACTTTTAACACTGGAGCCATGAAATCCCTCCATAAAGGAGAAATTGTTCTCTTCAAAACAGATCTACAAAGATCTCAGCTTTCAATACCAAAACCCATTTCTTGGAGCCAAGTTTCTCTACCACAAAACTGGTTACTACAAGATGCCACTCAAGCTGAAAAACCCGAAAATAATACGGTCTCCAGATCCAACAATGTAGCCATTTCCTTCCAAAGATCCTTTAGCCAAAGAGTCTGTGTGTCATCCTCTTCAACACAGTATGAGATTCAGCCTGGAAATTCAATATCTTCTTTTCCTTCTAGAATCAAAGGATAATGAATGATATTTTTAATCCTTTTTTAAATTTTATTATAATCTATATTGATGATGTTTTAGTATTTTCTACTAGCATAGATCAACATTTCAATTGTCCAATATATATATATATATATATATATATATATATATATATATATATATATATATATATATATATATATATATATATATATATATATATATATATATATATATATATATATATATATATATATATATATATATATATATATATATATATATATATATATATAAGTGTCTAATTAATCAAAAACATTTATGTAAATAATTATAGTTATATTCATATTTTAAATATATATATAACAAAATAGAAAAATAGATTTTGATATACATAAAGAAAAATAAAGTTGTGGTATACATTTCGATATACCCATTATTATTGTGTTATAGACAATGATATTACAATTACTTTTATGTTATACACTTGGATATACATGCAATAATAAGATAATTATATTTATATATTTTTAGATCTCGCTCTAAATGTTATATACATTGATATAGTGAAAACTAAAAGAATTAGGGGAAAAAAACACAGATTTGGAAAAAAATATTGAGAAATTGGGAAAGTTAGAATATATATATATATATGTATATATATATATATATATATATATATATATATATATATATATATATATATATATATATTTTGTGAAGACCTGATAGGCCATCTAGAGTTTTAAATCTTAATATAAATCTTAATTCTGTGTTTCAAAACCTCAAATATCTCATTTTAACCTTTTTCGGTTTTGCATGCGCAACCCTTGTCTCTTTCCGGAGGGCTTTTATGTCAAAAATTGATAAAATATAAAATTTTACCTTAAAATTTATTTGAGTTGACTTTTTTCAATATTTTGACCTAACAAATTTGGGGTTTATATTTTGAAGATGCCCTTGGGTCCGTATCGTGATTTGGGACCTAGGCATAGGTCTGGAGTCGAATTCGGAGTTCCCTAGCTCGAGTTATCACTTTTTGTCGAAAATTAGAAGTTGAAAGGTTTAATGACTTTAAATATTGGATCAATGTTTGACTTTATTGATACCAGATCAGTATCTTGGTTCTGGAACTTGGTATAGGCCCATTACTATATTTATGACTTTTCTGCCAAATTTGGTAAGGAATAGAGTTGGTTTGACGCGATTCAGACGTCCGGTTGTTAAAATAGAAGTCCTAATATTTTCTTGAAAATTTCGATTGATTTGGTGTTCGATTCATATTTCTAGGAATTATTTTGGTATTTTGATCTCGCGAGCAAGTTCATATGAGGTTATTGGACTTGTGTACATATTTGGTTTGGAGACCAGAGGGCTTGGGTGAGTTTTAGATTGGCTACAGATGATTTAAACTTAGAAAAGTCTAGTATTTGGTCTTTTGGTGGTTTTTGGTGTTTTCTTCTCCGCGATCACAGAGAGTAAACTAGGTTGGGGAGGATTTTGTTCTACACGAACGCGAGACCTTGGTCGCTAACGCGAAGCATTAGGGGGTCTGCTATTCACGAATACGGCCAGTCAATCGCGAGCGCATAGTATTATAGAGGTGGGGGTTGAGAAATGGACTTACTCTATGCGAACGCGTAACCAGGATCGTGAATGAGAAAGCTAGGAGGCTAAGCCTACGTGAACGTATAGAGTAACTTGCGATCGCGTAAGCCATCTGGGCAATGCCCTTCGCGAACGCGATGAACACCTGATGGCAGTCATTAAAATAGTCCCAAAAACAGGATTTTGTTCATTCTTTCAAATTTTCAAACTAAGAAAACCATAGAGACGATTTTTCCAAGAGCTCTTCTTCCCCAATTTGTTGATAAGTCATTCTAACCTACTTTCTTTTAATTTCCCATAACATTTCATAAGATTTCCACCTAAGAACTAGGATTTTCAAGGTAGAAATTGGGGATTTGGGTAGAATTAGGTTTTTTTTAAAAAAAAATTGGAATTTAAATCTCAAATTGAGGCAGGATTCCGAAACTAATTACATAATCAGTCTCGGGGGCGAATAGATTTTGGTCCGAACCTCGGGTTTGACCAAGCATTCCCAGGCTCGATTTTGTAATTTTTAGGGAAAAGTGTGGGAATCCTAAATTTATGCATTGTAATTGATACCTTGAGCAATATTTGATATTATTAAGTCAATTGTGGTTAGATATGAGTGGTTGGAGGTGGATCATTGAGGAAAGGGCTCGGTAGAGCTCTGAATTAACTGCAGAGTGAGGTAAGTGTTGAGTTTAACCTTGTTTTGATGGAATTAGGGACTCTCAGACTATGTTCTATGTGAATTCCATGTTTGCGGCGTATATGCAAGGTGAGGAGTGCTTATACGCTGCCGAATTACTTGTTTTTCCTCCGCTTTTCCTTAATTATTTCTTGCATGACTTAATTGTTATGTGAATTAAATGCCTTCCATGCTTTATGTTCTACTTGCTAATCATTTTTCCTCCTATTAAAAAATCTTAGACCTTCCCATGTTTACACGACTCGCTATTATTTATCTTAATTGACTTATGTAACGACCCGGCCGGTCGTTTTGAGCTTTTGTACTTTATTTGTGAGTTCTTGGGCATGACTATCCCCACGTGATGTATTATGACTTATGTAAATTATCGGTTTTGGTTTTCAGGGTAAAATCGGAATGAATTTGAAAGAACAGTTCTTATTTTGAAGCTTAAAATTTGAAAGGTTTGACCAAGTATTGACTTGTTAGTATATGATCTCGGATTGAAATTTTTATGATATGGTTAACTTTATTAGGTGATTTGTGACTTAGGAGCATGATCAAAATGTGTTTTGGAGGTCCGTAGTATATTTAGGCTTGAATTCGCAAAGCTGGAATTTTGGCATTTTCCGATTGACAGGCGAGATTTTGATATATGGGCCGGAATGGAATTCTGGGAGTTGGAGTAGATCCATTGTATCATTTGGGATGTGTGTGAAAAATTTTAGGTCGTTGGAAGTGGTCTGATAGACTTTTTGATCAAAAGAGGAATTTGGAAGTTTTTAGAATTCTTAGGCTTAAATCCAATATGATTTGGTTGTTTCGATATTGTTTGAGGTGTTTTGAAGAATGATATAAGTTTGGATGGTGGTATATTAATTTTTTTGTGCTTTTGATTGAGGTCTCGGGGACCTCGGGGTAATTTTGGATGGTTGGCGGAAAGTATGGAGTTGAGTTTTGGCATCTGAAGCATTTTTGTTGCTGTCATAACCGCACCTGCGATTGGGAGGCCGCATGTGAGATGCCGCAGAAGTGCAAAGCAAGCTGCATATGCGGCCAAGAGGAAGATCAGTTGTAACCATAGAAGAAGCTAAGGTAGAGCACTTGTGGTAGCACAAGTGCGGGCAGTGCATCGCAGATGCAGAAATTAGCTCATAAGTGAAAACTGCAGATGCGGTGTCTTAGACCACAAAAGCAGTACCTGTTGATACAACAATTTTTTCCTAGGTAATTTTGTACCCGAAATACTTCCAAAATATCATATTTATATATATGCATATATAAGCACACGCAAGAGTTTTGATATTTTAAATGATTTTTAAACCAATTTACTGCCTATTTTAATATCACAAAATCCAATAATTATTTCCATAATTATCATTTTTGGTGAGTAACTTGTTTCATTCACATAATTACACCAAAATATAATTAAGGTGATTTTTGCATATTTTTACAAATTTATTAGGCATTTTTAAAAGCTAAATTGCATGTAATTGTAATTATAGCTTATTTTATGATTAATAGCATTTTGTAACTATAAAATTTGTTTCAGTACTTTTAAATTAATATTTATATAATATTTGTTTGCCTAGTATTTTTAATTTGCTTTTAAAATCGTTATTACTATTTTTTATAAAATAAAAAGGAAAAAATTAGCTATTTAAATCTAGCCCCAATTGCATATCAATTACAGCCTGAATTGGACCCCCAATTTAAACCTAATTACTCAGCCCAATTGCCATCCGAACCAAACCAATACCTAATTCTGCATACCCGACTCAAGACCCGCCAAATCCTGGCCGTTGATCTAAAAGATCAACGACCCTCACGATTCCTTTCCTTTTTAATTCAAACAGCCCCCAATCCTAGCCTCATTTCCAAGTTCCGCCGCCTTTAAATCCCCTTTCTCTCTCAAATCCCCTCTCAAATCACCTCAAACCCTAGCCACTGCCAGCCTAATTCGCCATAGTCCATGGTCTTCCAAGTTCATCGGATACCTGTATCAGCCTCTCATGGCTTCTACGTACTCGTTTCTGTGGTCCTATGACCAGATCTCGAAGGGTTTCGACCATCCTTTGCTTGTTGAGTGTTCTCCAGTCGTCTCTGACCTTTCCCCGGCCATCAATGGCTATTCGATTCCGACATTTGACTCTCCTTCTTAGATCGATGGTTTTAAAGCCTTTGTCATCACTTGGGGTTCTCATGAAACCCTAATCTCTAAGGTTCTTTCGATTTCTTTCAAATCTTCTCAAGATCTATGTTTGCTTTGAACTTCTAGGCATTTTTCTCGATGTTTTGTTTAAAACCCTACTTTCAAGCTGTTTATCTGTTTAAGGTTTTCTTGTTAAGTTATTTCAAAGCTTTTCTTTGATTTTTGACATGTTTTTGCTATATTTGCTTGTACTGTCCTTCTATCCGAGTTTGCATGATAAAGTCCTGAATCCTTTTGGGGTTTCTGAGCCTATTTGTTAGTATTTGTTTGATTTACTTGTTTAACACCTCTATACTTAATTGGTGTTGAAAACCCTAATTTTTGGGTTTATTTGAGTTTTTGAGACTATTTGTTTGTTTGTTTCGTTTGTTTATCATCTCTAGATTCAATTGGTGTTGAAAACCTTAATTTCTTTTAGATTCATTTAAGTCTCTGAAGTAGTTTGCTAAGTATTTGTGTAATCTGTTTGTTCATCATTTTTAAACTCGATTAGTTTCGAAAACACTAATTTCATTGGGGTTTATTCGAGTTCCTGAAATTATTTGTGCAATTCGTCTGTTTGAAATTGCTCACCTTGATGTTAAATTTCTTTGTTTCAGCATCTCTTTATGTGATTCCTTTTATTCTTCTTTCTTACTATCTTTGAAACTTGACCATGCTTTTCAAAAGGTTTTTTCACTTGACCCTTTGCATGCTTCTGATACTCTATCTTTTCCTCTACTACTAAGTCACACAAACTTGACCTACCTGACTATCATGCTTTGAGTGCTGCTATCTATTGAATTTTCTTTTTGTGCTACTACTGTATGTTGTTTCCTTTTGCCAATAGTTTGGCCTCGTGTGTCTAGTGTTTGTGCACTTTATTCATATGCTTAGTTTCCTTCTTTGATTGATCTTCGAACTTGTGACTGATTTCAAACTTTTCCTTTGTGAAATTCTAATCTAACTCGCATGTTAAGGGTTAATTGATTTGTTTCCTTGTTTTTCTTTACTGAACCCTTTCCAAAATAAGTATATTCATATAGACTTAATCACTTACTCAATTATTTTACTACTTCTTTTATGGAAACAACCAGTCTACCTATAGATTGATTTTATTCCTTATCTTTGAATATTTCACTGCCCGTTTAGCAAGCTATGACGCATATAGATATCATATCTATATGTTTTTGCATTTCTGCATATAATAATGTCATTAGGCAAACAGGTAGGCTTAATAATAAATTGGCATATAGATATGATGTTTATAAGGCTTTTGTTAACGTTCGAAAACGTATTAAAAATCAGTAATGTATAGAGAGCATGCTTATAGGAAAATATCGAATCAGAACCGCCTCACTCTTTTGAAACCGTATCGAATTTTGCTAACACCAGTAACTTTCTGCACCCTTTTGAATCTCTTAAACCTTTTTTTCTCACAATCAATCTGTATTTCTCTAAAAAACTTACTTCTTTCTGATAAATCTGGTAAAGGTTTTCAAATCAGTGTATTCTTTTCTAAAACTTACTTCCTTCTGACAAATCTGGTAAACATTTTCAAAGCAGCCTGCATCCTTTGAAACTCATTTCTTTATGCTTATCAGATAAACTTTTTCTAATCACTCTGCAACTCTTTTCTTTTTTTTAAAAAAAAAAAAATTGGCGACCCCTTTCCTTAATGGGGCAGGAAGGGTAGAATATGGATATGATGACCGGTGCGCTAATATCACGTGCGACCCCTCTTTGAGGAGTCTATGCTTGGTATTGCATTGATGTGATCCATATTATTTGTAAACCTAGGACCCCCTTTCCTTTAACTTGTTATTCTTCTTTTAGTTATTTAAAACTGTCTTTCAAATACTTTCTACTTCCTTTATTTTCAAAATCTTAAACATGTTTGCAATATTGAGTGAAAACCCTTCACTTGAGACTTCTATTTGCTTCTTCATTATTTAAAGTTACAATTGTAGTATGTCCAGGAACCACACTAGTGGATCTTGAGGGGTGACTTAACACCTTCCACTCGAGATAATTTCTAGCCCTTACTCAAACTCTAGTTCTTCATCTCAAATTCTTTCTTAAAAGTGTCCTACTGCACTATAATCATTAGGTGGCGACTCTCCAAGCTCCAAAACCCAATTCTCGAAAGGCAATGGAGTTGTCCTCCCAAATGTCGTATACCGATTTCTCCTTAAAAAATGGGGCGTCGACATCATGGAGAATCTACTGGGACTTTTTAGGATTTTACCATTCATGCTGCTTGTGACTTTATTAAATCATTAATTGCTTTAGTTACTATCTTTTATTCTTTCATTATGAAACTGACTTGGCTCTTCAAGTCTTTTCTTTCCTTTAACTGCTTTCTTATACTGCTTTATTTCAATACTGTTGTAATTATGAGCAATTATTGTAATCATTTATCTTATGAATGTGGAAAATACATGTCAATTTGTTTCATTCTTGTAAATTGCATCTTCAACATCATATTCCACTCGTGCCAAACAAATACTATAGCAACACTGATAATGAGTGGTTGCACTCTTCCGATATTATCACCCCCTAAATTTGGCAAAGGCATATTTGCAGTAAAACCAGTCGATCACCGATGCGATCGAAGGTTCCGTGCCTTTCCCTCTTGAGCTGTCCGCTCCGGTCTAATACCTCAATAGAAATCTTACTCCGTTTAACTGTACATGCATCATGGTCAAACCTAAACGAGTCAGTTATGTTGTCCACATAATTACTCATTAAGATTGCCTTGTCCAAAGTCCGTCGGGTTTCCCTGAAACCCAAACAGACACCACCATGTTCTGTGCATGTATTTGGAGAACTAAATGCCTATCATGCCAATTATTGGTTTAAATAGTCGAAGTCTGGCGGGGTAAGGGTCTAACACTTTGTTTTGCAGAAAACGAGGCACAAAGTCCCCAGATTCGGCATGGTAACCAACATCCATCTAAGGATGTTAAGCTGGTGGGAAGATCTTCATGCCAGTGATCAGACCCTTGTCCGCAAGTATTTAGGGAATTTGCCTTCTTTTCTAGAGATATTGCCTGACCAACAAAATAATAGAGGCTGAAACTTTATTCTGGGATAGTGGCAGGTCCGTGTTCCACTTCGAGGACCTTGAAATGACTCATTTGCTCGAGGAAATAAGAGGTTCAGCTGGCATTCCTTGGGAGACTACAAGTTTACTCATACCAAAAAATAGTAAGGGTAGGGATTTTCTCAAAATGATGGGACTCAAGAAAAACCTAGACTTAACCTGTTTGAAGGACCGTTACATCCCATTCGGCCATTTGTACGAGAGGTACGACCATAGCAAGTTATACCGTAGATACCCGACGAATTTGCTCATACCTCTTTGGGGCACATCCACAGAAGGGTTTTTGTCTTCATGTTTTACTTTTTGGGGATGATAGTATTCCCTAGTAGAAGGCTAGGTTCCACACCAGACTAGCCATGGTTACCAAGATTTGATGGGAGGAATTGATGGGCAATATTTCAGCATAGTGCCCATGATTGTCGCTGAGATATATTGGGCGTTAGAAAAATTTCAACAAGGGGCCAAACATTTTGAAGTCAATAACTTATTTTTCCAACTCTGGCTCATGGAGCACCTCCAAAACGGCGATTACCGACAAGAGATTCTACACAGAGACTAGGATGATCACATTGCTTTCCATCAAATGAAGCGAATGAATTTTATGCCTAACATGTTCGCCCAGCCAGAGGACGCTAGGGGATGGGTAGAGTTATTTGAGAACCTGAAAGAAAACCAAGTGCAGTGGATGTTTGAGTGGTTCCCTACAGGAGAATTCATTGTTCACTCCCGAGACACACCATTTCTCATACTCATCAGTCTGAGGGGAACTTATCCCTATGTCCCCTACCGAGCCATGAGCCAGGTAGGAAGAAAGCAATACATACCAAAGTCGACCAAATGAGTCACTTCAGGTCTGACTTCCAGGACGATGATAGCCCTCACAGATGCCAAGCTCAGCACATGTGGCACTGTAAACTCATCTTGGGGAAATAATCTAGTGAGCCAGACAGGTATCACACTGGTTGTGTACCATACTATTTAGGTTGGTTGGAAGATAATCACAATGATTTAGGTCATCCCGGGTTCGCTCGAGGCCACAAGATTATTAACGAAAAGGCCGAAGCACGGGTTAAGTACAACTAATTACGCAAAAAAATTCGAGAATGTGAAAGTGAGCATTAGGAAATACAAGAAGCTCACAATATGGCTGTCAGCGCCAACAAGCGATCGGGGTAAAAAGGATCGAGGACTGTCAAAATGCTGAAGGAAATATAGGCAGACATCTAGCCCAAGCCTATCTGTTGCTAGGACTACGCGAATTGGTGAAGCAGTTCAAGGGAGACAAGAATGCCGAATCTGGGGAAGGTCCTTCTGGGACCATGTAGTTAGGGGTTTTCTTTTCCTTTTTCTTTAATGGTGTAATAAGGCCACTGACCATTAGTGGTATTTTTATTTTAGTTTCTTTGGCAGTTAGCATTATAAGTTCTCCAAAGTTAACTTGTCGCTAGGCCTACCTCTGGCAAAATGAGGCACCCAAATTAGGAGATGACTTATATTCCTGCGGAATGAGTTTAAATTGCAATATTTTTCATCTTAGAATCCGCATTGACTTTTTAGTTTTTGTTTTTCTTTTATTTTATTCCCCTTCGCAATGGTTAGTTCGTGCACTCTGGCATCATCATCATACTCCACAAGAACCAAAGGCCCTCCACCTCCTTCTCCTCCGAGTCCTATCCGGAATAAGAACAAAGGTAGAATGAGAGATTCAAGCACCAGAAAGAAAATTGAAAGAGATGATATTCCTCAGGGTACCCCAGTTGCCAAGGGAAGTACTTCTCAACTTGAACAGAAATTGCTAGAGTTTCAGGAAGTATTGGACCAAGTTTGGAACTTGGAAAACTTATCATTTTCTCTCACCGCTCCTGATGTCAACATCCAAAATTCCGCACCTCCACAGAACACCCCAAAAACACAAATACAATCCACTCATGCTCAACAATGCAACATATGCCAGACTCCCCCACAACACTCCATTGTTCATTCCTGAACCACTAAGCACCACAAATGACCATCTCCACAACACTCCCATCTACGTTGATACTGTACCCCACTACACTCAACCAATCTACAGTGCACCTGAGTCTGATGACAAAGACTCCTTTATCAGGAACTTGGCCGCAGAACTCAAAAGGCTAACTAACCGAGTCCAGGGTGTCGAAGGAAGCAAAGGTATTGAGGTCTGAACAATGAAGATCTTTGCATTCAGCCGGATGTCGAACTTCTGGAGGGGTACAAACCTCCCAAGTTTGAAATGTTCGATGGCACAGGTGATCCCAGGGTCCATCTGAGGACATATTGTGATAAGCTAGTCAGAGTTGGAACGGATGAGAAGATCCGTATGAAACTCTTCATGAGAAGTCTGAAGGGGGATGCTTTATCTTAGTACATCAGCCAAGATGCCAAGAAGTGGAGAAGCTGGGTAGGTATGGCATCCAATTTTATGGACAGGTTCAAGTTTAATACGCAGAATGCACCCGACGTGTTCTACATCCAGAACTTGAAGAAACCTACAGAAATGTTCCGCGAGTATGCTACTCATTGGAGATTAGAAGCTGCTAAGGTCAGACTGGCCTTAGAAGAAGAGCAGATGAACAAATTCTTCATCCAGGCTTAGGATCCACAGTATTATGAAAGGTTAATGCTGATAGAAGGTCAAACTTTCTCCGATATTATCAAGTTAGGAGAAAGAATTGAAGAAGGCATCAAAATCGGTATAGTCACCAATCTCGGGGCATTACAGGCCACCAAAAAGGCTTTACAATCTGGTGGCACGTCAAAGAAGAAGGATGTGAATTCCGTGATGGCTGCACAGAGAACAAAATCCCCAGCAAATATCAAACATACCCATTACCTCCACTCACATATTAGCCTACCCTACCAAGCACCCTCACCCGCATACCAAATTCCACCACCCACTTACCAATCATCTGCACCTTCCACATATCAACCCAATTTGGCCAGTTGCTCTCAAACCACACCCGTCTACCAAGCCTATAATGCCCAAACTTCTCACCATCAATCACCACCCACTCGCCAAAACTTCCCTAGACCTAGACCAAACTTCTACCATAGACCTCCTAAACAATATACAGCCATCGCCGAACAAATTGACCAACTCTTTGAAAGACTTAAAGTAGCCGGTTACGTTACCCCTATCCCAGCTATAACTCCAAAAAATCCTTCCCAATGGATTAACCCAAACAAAACCTATCCATACCACTCTATAATGAATGGGCATACCATCGACGAATGTCACTCACTGAAAGATAAGATTCAAGCCTTAATTGATAATAAGGTAATCATAGAAAAGGAGCCTGCTCCTAAATGTTTGTAAGAACCCTCTGCCTGACCACAAGGGTGGAGGCGTTCACATGATCGAGATTGAAGATAATTGGGACCCCAAAAGGTCGATTGGATTGATTGCTGAAGGGGATGAACCAAAGAAACCAACAGTCACACTCAACCGTATTATTGTCCAGATTCAGACCTCTGAGGGTGATGAGATGAGAATGTTTGTACCACTCAAATTCCAAGTTCCTCCCATAAAGGCGCCAGGACCAATTGAAGTCGAGTTTGAAACTCCAAAGGCACCTTCACCATTCGAAGTTGTTATGTTACCGCCAAGGGTGCCTATTCGAGTTGCAATGAAAAACATTACCCCGTTCCACCCAAATACCATACTATGGGATTACACAGCTGAAGCTAGGAGGAAAGGAAAAACCAAAACGGGAGAAGCAAGTGCTGCACAAGGTATAAGCGGAACAGGCAGGGTGTACACTCCAGAACACCTAGCTGAGTCCAGTAAGCAAGCCTCTGGACGGCCTATTGAAACTGGGACCAACTTCTTTGGAGGAAAATACAAGCTAAGAAGTATTTGGTCATTGAGCAATTGAACAAAACACTAGCGCAGATCTCCATCCTAGCTATTTTGCAGAGCTCTAATGTGCATAAAAATGCCTTGATGAAAATATTAAGCGAAGATTATGTGCCCATCAACATAACTGGAGGTGAAATGGAAAATATGGTGGGGCAAGTGTTGGAGAGTCGTAAGATTTCCTTCCACGAAGATGAGCTGCCAGCGGAAGCACCGAGCCACAAAAAAGCATTTCATATTACGGTGCAATGCGAGGATTATTTCATCACTAGAATCCTGGTCGATGGAGGATCCAGCCTCAATATCTGTCGGTTGATAACTCTTAGGACATTGGGAAAGAACATGCATGAGATCAAAGATGGGGCCATCAACGTCGAAGCTTTAGTTGGGTCCCAAAGGTCCACTATTGGGGAGATCAGTTTATGTCTGCAAATGGGACCAACTTGGTTCGATATTGACTTTCAAGTAATAGACGTCCCAGCGTCCTACAACCTGTTGTTAGGACGGCCATGGATTCACCCTGCTGGAGCTGTAACATTAACCCTGCATCAGGAAGTGAAGTTTGAATGGTATCACCAAGAGGTGATTATTCATGACGATGGTAGCAACCCCATATATAGTATCCAGACCATCTCGATGATTAGATACAGAAGGAGAATAGGTGGAGAAACATCACACCATATTGAAAGGGTCAACGTTGTGGACAAGGATAAATGGTGGGATAACAAGATCGAGAGCATCCTGAACTGGTGTGGGTACGAACCTGGAAAAGGACTTGGCAAAAACCTCCAGGGAATTCCCAAACCCATCAAGCTGAAGAAACACGGTACTACCTTTGGCCTGGGGTATGAATACACCTGGGAGGAATTCAACCATTGGTCGCCACTATGGTGCGGACCCTACTATCCACTAAAGCATCCAATACCTCGCCTGGAGCAGACTTTCCAACTAGCAGACATTATATGTGTATTGGAGGAAGATGAAGCATTAGAAGAATTGAAGAGCCTATTTCTGGAAGATGATATGGGCTGCAGTGTTATTTTCGAGGATGAATGGGAGGACGACCCTTCTATACAAGCCATGAGCCGAGGAGAACGCCTCAGTAGTTGGTCAATCAGAACTACCAAGGCCCCGAATGCATCGGGTTAGCAAGGCTAAACAGAGCACCATGCATTGCATTTCTGCATTGTCTTTAATTTGAAAAGAGCTCCGATGTCAAACAATTGCGATTTTAAACAAAGCATTTCATTTTATCATATATCTCGCTCTTATTATTTTCTCTATCATTTACTTTATTTACATAACATTACTATTTCTTATCTTGATGATGAACCAACGATTATGACATGCAATGAGGCAATGCAACAAACAGATATAGATTCAGAAGAGGATCATATACTAGAAGAGGTCATCAGAGAGGTTGAGAATTTTGAGAATAGGCCAAAGTCTAACTTGGACAAAACTGAGGTCGTTAATTTGGGAGATGTAGAGAATGTCAATGTAACGCACATCATAGTTCACCAATCAGCAACCGAAAATAAGGAGTAAATGGAGTTGTTAAGGGAATATGAGGATATATTTGCCTGGTTGTACGACGATATTACTGGTGTCAGTACATCCATTGTAGTTCATAAACTGCCAACATATCCAACATGTCCACCGGTAAAGCAGAAGCTCAGAAAGTTCAAACCCAACATGAGTTTGTAAAGCAAATAAGTGGTTACCAAGCAAGTCAAAGCCAAGGTTCTTAGGGTAGTAGAGTATCCGACATGGTTAGCCAACATCGTGCCAGTGCCGAAGATGGATGTGAAAATTAGAGTCTGTGTTGACTATCAGGATCTCAACCGGGCCAGTCCCAAAGACGACTTCCCCTTATGAAACATACACATTCTAATTGACAACTACGCCAAGCATGAGCTACAGTCATTCATCGATTGTTTTGCTGGATACCATCAAATATGGATGGACGAAGAAGATGCAGAGAAAACGACTTTCATTCTGCAGTGGGGGATGTATTGTTACAAAATGATGCCATTCAGTTTGAAGAATGTTGGGGCCTCCTATATGACGGCCATGACTACTATCTTTCATGACATGATACATAAGGAGATCGAGGTATACGTAGATGACACCGTTGTCAAATCCAAGAAAGCCACAGATCATATGGAAAACTTGAGGAAATTATTCAATAGACTGAGAAGATACAATTTGAAATTGAATCTCGCCAAGTGTGCATTCGGGGTTCCTGCTGGAAAATTACTGGTTTCATCGTGAGTCATCGAGGGATAGAATTGGATTCGTCAAAGGTTAAAGCCATTCAAGAGTTACCACTGCCAAAGAACAAGAAGGACGTGATGAGTTTCCTGGGGAGGCTTAACTATATTAGCCGGTTCATAGCTCAGTCCACTGTCATTTGTGAACCTATCTTCAAAATGTCAAAGAAAGATGCTACCACCAAAGGGACTAACAATTGTCAGAAAGCTTTTGACAGAATTAAGGAATACTTGTCAACGCCGCCAGTCTTGGTTCTGCCCGAACCAGGGAGACCTCTATTGCTTTACCTTGCAGTATTGGATGGAGCATTTGATTTGTGTTTTGGGACAACACGATGAAACATGGAGAAATGAGCAAGTCATTTACTACCTCAGCAAGACATTTACCTCGTACGAGGCCTGTTATTTTCTATTAGAGCGCACCTGATGTGCTCTGACTTGGATCGCTCAGAAGTTGAGGCATTATTTTTGTGCCTACACTACTAACCTCATACCCAAAATGGACCCGCTAAACTATATTTTCCAGAAGCCCATGCCCACTGGCAAGCTCGCAAAGTGGAAAATCTTGCTAAGTGAATTCAACATTGTCTACATAACCTAGAAGGCGGTCAAGGGACAAGCCTTGGTGGGTCATCTCACAAAAAATCCCGTGGAAAGAGAACACAAACCTTTGAAAACATATTTTCCTAATGAAGAGGTGTCCTTCATAGGAGAGGATATTGCAGAATCCTATGATGGTTGGAGATTGTTCTCGACGGAGCAACAAATTTCAAGGGAGTTGGCATAGGAGCAGTCCTAGTGTCATAAACCGGTCACCATTACCCGACATCTGCCAAGTTCAGATTCCCATGCACCAACAACATGGACGAATATGAAGCCTACATCTTAGGGCTCAAACTGGCCATTGATATGAATATTCAGGAGTTACTAGTGATTGGAGATTAAGATAAGCTCATACATCAGGTCCGAGAAGAATGGGAAACCAAGAATTCTAAGATATTCTTTTATTTGCATCACATACGAGAGTTGAGGAAAGTATTCACAAAGACCAAATTTCAGCATGTTCCTAGGGTGCCAAATGAGTTCGATGATGCATTAGCTACTTTATCACCCATGATCCAGCATCCAGATATGAATTTAATTGACCCCATCTAGTGAATATTTATGATAAGCCACCTTATTGTGCTCACATTGAGGAAGAAGCAGATGGGAAACCATGGTAGCATGACATCGAAGAGTATTTGAGAATTCCCAGAGCTTGCCAACGCTACTCAGAAGCGTACACTTTGGTGATTGCCTAACAAATTCTTTCACAGTGGGGGAATCTTGTACAGGAGGACTCCCGATTTGGGACTATTAAGGTGTTTCGAGGCAAAAGAAGCATCCAGGTTATTGGACAAAGTGCACGCAGGGACCTGCGTTCCGCACATGAATGGTTTTGTCTTAGCAAAGAAATACTCTGAGCAGGGTATTTTTGGATGACTATGGAAACACTCTGCATCCAGTATGTCTGAAAGTGCCATCTGTGTCAAATCCATGCAGACATGATAAAAGTGGCTCCAAACGAACTTAATGCAACAAGTTCACCATGGCCATTTGCCGCTTGGTGAATGGATGTTATCAGATTTATCGAGTCTGCCGCATCAAACGAGCACATGTTCATCGTAGTGGCAATTGATTATTTTACCAAATGGGTCAAAGTGGCGCCATACAAAGCAGTAACTAAGAATTTGTGGCGGATTTCGTCCGTGACCGTATTGTTTGTCGGTTCGGATTTCGGAATCAATCATCACTGATAATGGTTCCAATCTCAATAGCGACTTGATGAAAGCAATGTATGAGACATTCAAGATCAAACACAAAAATATACAACCTACATGCCTCAGATGAATGGAGCTGTAGAAGCAGCTAACAAGAATATCAAGAAGATACTAAGGATGATGATCGAAAGGCACAAACAATGGCATGAGAATTTATCATTCGCTTATTGGTATAGCGCACTACAATCCGCACGCCAACTAGGGAAACTCCCTACATGCTGGTTTTTGGTACATAGGCGTGTTAGAATATACGCTTAACACTAGAAGGGGGGGGGGTGAATAGCGTTATAATAAAAAACAATGTAAATTTGCGGAATTAAAAATTGCAGGAATAGCGTAAGTGCAGTAATTAAAGAGATAAGTAGAGAACACACCAAATTTTATCCTGGTTCACCACAACACGTGGTTAGTCCAGTCCCCGAGAGACTCTCGAGTTTTATACTAACTTTGTTAAGCTTACGGGTGCTTAACAAACCGTTACTCTTGCTCGTAGATATACACTCTACAAGACTTCAACCTGCTCGAGGATACCGCACCTCAAGACTTCAAACCAAGGAACTACTTTTCCTTCTTACAACAAGGGATTAGACTATCCCTTCAAGTCTGTACTAACACTTAGCACTCAAGACAAGACTCTCTTTGAAGAGTAGATATGAGTAAAAACAATACGCTCAAGAACACAACAACTTCGTCAAGAGTTTGGCTCTCAAAAACTTATGAAATGAATATACAATGATTGCAAAGAGAGTATGTAAGCTTTAGAAAGAATGTGATCAGTTGTTGTGCTTAGAAGAGTGAATTTGAGTTGTATTTATAGTGCTCAAAACACCCAAAACCGTTGCTTAATTGCCAATCACAAAATGCTGATTTTGTGCTAGGATAATCGATTAGCTAATTCTGCATAATCGATTATCTGCCAACGTTCAAAAATCAATCCCAGATTTTAAGCAGAATAATCGATTATCCAAATCGTATAATCGATTACCTAACAACGTTCAAAAATCAATCCCCGATTTTATGCTTAACATAATCGATTGTCTGATTGTACATAATCGATTATTTTTCAGTGTTTGAAAATACTTTGGCAACGGTCTTTAATGTAGTCGATTACCAGAAAAGCCATAATCGATTATTTTGCTACTTTGAAAAATCTGATGCTCACTGTCTCCACATAATCGATTAGTCTAAGGCACATAATCGATTATCTTGTAACTTTGAAAAATCTGGTGAACACTGCCTTAACATAATCGATTATCATAAGGTACATAATCGATTATCTTGTAGCTTTGAAAAATCTGGTGAACACTGCCTTAACATAATCGATTATCATAAGGTACATAATCGATTATCTTGCAGCTTTGTAAAATCTGGTGTACACTGCCTTAACATAATCGATTATCATAAGGTACATAATCGATTATCTTACATCTTTGTAAAATCTGGTGTACACTGCTTTAACATAATCGATTATCATAAAGTACATAATCGATTATCTTTGTCCAGATTTGAAACACATGTTTAAAATTCATTTTGGTTAAAATGAAATGTTTGAAAATTATTTTGCTTTAAAATAAAGATGAATGGTTTGATAAAAATGATTTTACGAGAGAAGCCAAGTCTTGAATCAATTGTCGGATCAAGATCACAATTATAGAACGACTCATGTATAACTTTGTTGCTTTAATAAATCTTGATCTTTGTTTCTTTTGTGCTTGGACTTCGGCATATGTCAATGTTCCGTTCACGTCGGTTTGTCATTCATCAAAACTTTGTTGCTTTACTAAATCTTGATCTTTGTTTTTCTTGTGCTTGGACTTCGGCATATGTCAATGTTCCGTTCACGTCGGTTTGTCATTCATCAAAACCTACAATATGAACACACGTTTAGTTTAGTGACTTGAGAACGTGTTTCAACAATTTCCCCCTTTTTGATAATGGCAAACCAATATCGGGATATGCATATTAATTAATTCATAATGACGATCCAAGACAAGTATATAGATATGCAACAAGTTCCCCCTCAAGTTATGAATTCCCCCTCAATGTATGCCAATGTGCATAGCCCATATCTTCCCCCTTTTGACATTAGCAAAAAAAATAACTAACTCTATATTGATTGAACAATATTGCAAATACATGAAAATAAAAGATAGAATATTATGCAAACCAGAAAAACAAAGAGACAAGACATTATTCATTGACTCGGGGAATAATCGATTGTGCTTTTGAGATAATCGATTATTTCAGGAAATGTAGTAACGGACATACGAGACGGTGATAGGAAAATCGGTTACACTGTTTTAAATAATCGATTATTGTCACACAGTGACTTAACACCTGAAAATAAATGTCAGCATAATCGATTAGGGATATGTGATAATCGATTTTTATATTTAACAGCTAAAATCCTGCAAAGCCAAAATTGTTAGATAATCGATTGTAGTGTTGTATAATCGAGTATTCAATTTTCCAGCATAATAAACATAAAAAGTAAATGGGGAATAATCGATTATTGACTTTAGAGAAATCAATTATTCTGCACCGGTGTCTGATAATTCCCCCTGTCTTTGGGGCGATACCTGCAAAAAAGAATTAGGCGCCTCCGACGCTCAAGTTAGTAATCGTTAAAACATAAAAATGCAATGCATGAATTAGATCAACGTGGAGTCAAGAATCCCGAGTTCACTACGAATTCGGAAGAAGGACTCTTTCTCTAAAGGCTTTGTGAAGATGTCGGCCAATTGATTTTTGGTTTCAACAAATTCAATTTCGACATCGCCCTTGAGAACGTGATCTCTTATAAAGTGATGTCTAATTTCTATGTGTTTCGTTCTTGAGTGAAGAATAGGATTCTTCGTCAAGCTTATGGCGCTAGTATTGTCACATCGAAGAGGAACATGATCGATACTAAGGCCATAGTCCGAGAGTTGTTGTTTCATCCAAAGGATTTGAGCGCAACAACTCCCCGCGGCTACATATTCAGCCTCGGTTCTGGACAACGCAACACTAACTTGCTTCTTGCTAAACCAAGAAACTAAGGAGCTACCGAGAAAATGGCAAGTGCCACTAGTGTTCTTGCGGTCCAATTTGCAACCTGCAAAATCGGAATCGGAATAGCCAACAAGTTGGCATGAAGAATCTTTGGGATACCATAGTCCCACATTTATTGTTCCAACAAGATACTTCATAATCCGTTTTACCGCAGTTAAATGTGACTCCTTCGGACATGATTGATATCGAGCGCATAAACACACGCTAAACATGATGTCCGGTCTACTAGCAGTAAGATAGAGTAGAGATCCGATCATACCTCGATACTTTTTGGTGTCTACTTCCTTACCTTTCTCATCTTTGTCAAGATGGTCGGATGTACTCATTGAGGTGGCCATTGCTTTGGCGTTGCTCATTTCAAAACGATTTAGCAACTCCTTGCAATATTTGGATTGGCAAATGAAAGTTTCCTCTTTCATTTGTTTCACTTGTAGCCCCAAGAAGAATTTTAGCTCACCCATCATTGACATTTCAAATTCGCTTCATTAACTTAGAGAATTCCTCGCATAGAAAATCATTAGTAGAACCAAAAATAATATCATCGACATAAATTTGAACTAATAGAATGTCATTGTTTTTATTTTTGATAAAAAGTGTGGTGTCAACTTTCCCCCTTTCAAACTCATTGTCTAAGAGAAATTTACTTAGACGTTCATGCCAAGCTCGAGGAGCTTGTTTAAGACCATATAAAGCTTTCTTAAGCTTGAAGACATGGTCGGGAGATGTAAAATCTTCAAACCCCGGGGGTTGTTCAACATACACTTCCTCTTGAATAAACCCATTGAGGAAGTCACTTTTGACATCCATTTGAAATAATTTGAAATTCATAGATGATGAAAAAGCAAGTAATAAACGAATGGCTTCTAGGCGTGCAACGGGTGCATAGGTTTCTTCATAGTCAATGCCTTCTTCTTGATTATATCCCTTAGCAACTAGCCTAGCTTTGTTTCTAGTGATTATACCATTTTCATCTAATTTATTCCGAAAAAACCATTTCGTACCAATTATGGTGTGATTATCGGGTCTTGGCACCAATTCCCAAACATCATTACGTTTGAATCGGTTAAGCTCCTCTTGCATTGCCAAGGTCCAATGCTCATCCCCAATTGCTTCAGAAATGGTTTTAGGTTCTATTTGTGAAACAAAAGCCATATGTCCTACTGTATCTTTAAGAAGGTTTCGTGTGCTTACCCCTTTTTCGATGTTGCCAATTACCTTGTCAAGAGGATGGTCTTTAGACGTCCTCCAAGCCTTAGGCATCATCGTTTCTTCTTCTTGTGGTGGTACTTCTTCTGAAGGTTGTTCCATGACTTCATCTTGAACTTCCTTGGGATCCTCCTTTTGTACCTTGTCTTGAAGATTGATTTTCTTTAAAGCATCTGCAAGATCAACACAAGAATCCTTTCTCGCCAAGCGAGCATCATTTTCACAAAATACTACATGAGGAGATTCCTCAACAGTTTTGGTTCGATTATTAAACACTCTATATGCTTTGCTACGTGATGAGTAACCAAGAAAAATTCCTTCATCACATTTCGCATCAAATTTTCCCAAGTTATCTTTTCCGTTGTTGTGAATAAAACATTTACAACCGAAGACTCTAAGATGGGAAAGATTCGGTTTCCTTCCCTTATAGAGTTCATAGGGAGTTTTCATGAGTATCGGTCTAATTATAGCTCTGTTTAAAACATAGCTTGCGGTACTCACGGCATCCGCCCAAAAATATTTGGGAATATCGGCCTCTTCGAGCATGGTTCTAGCCATCTCTTCGAGACATTGATTTTTACGTTCCACCACTCCATTTTGTTGTGGTGTACGTGGAGCCGAAAAGGTATGTTCAAACCGAGTTCGTCATAAAAGTCCGCGAAGAGATTGTGGTCGAACTCTCCCCCATGATCACTTATTACGGAAGTGATGGTTGTGTTCTTTTCATTTTGAACTCGTTTAAGAAAACTTTTGAAAGCATGAAAGGCATCACTTTTATGAGCAAGAAATAACGTCCATGTGAATCTAGAATAGCCATCAACAATAACAAAGGCATAAAGATTACCACCATGACTCTTAATTCTAGAAGGTCCGAAAAGGTCCATGTGTAGAAGTTGTAAAGGTCTAATGGTTGAAACAACATTTTTGGATTTAAAAGAAGCCTTTGTTTGTTTCCCTTTTTGACATGAATCACAAACAGAGTCTTTTTCAAATTTCATGTTTGGAAGACCAAGTACTAAATCTTGTGAGACTAGTTTGTTTAAAAGATTCATATTTACATGAGCTACTCTACGATGCCATAACCACGTGTCGTCTTCTTTACTCAAAAGACAATTCACATAACTTGATGAAGAATTTTCAAGATCAACCATATAGATATTATCCATTCTAAAACCACGAAGAATAATTTTAAAATCACTACGACGGATAACTAAGTATTCTTCGGAGTCAAACAATACAAGATTTCCCTTGTCACATAATTGGCTTATGCTCAAGAGATTATGTTTGAGACCTTTAACAAGCAAAATATGCTTAATGGAGGAGGATTCGTCCTTACCGACCGATCCAATGCCGATAATTTTTCCTTTGTTATTGTCTCCAAAAATAACATTTCCTCCTTCCTTGGGTTTTAGTTGAAGGAATTTTGATGCATCCCCGGTCATATGTTTGGAGCATCCACTATCAAGGTACCAAAGTACACTTGATCCCTTCAAACACATCTACAAAACAAATTAATGAGATTTTGGTACCCAAGCCATTTTGGGTTCTTGTGCGTTAGGTGCAACATATTTGTGTGATTGCCCTGCAGTGAAATGTCTATGTCTAGTGAAGCATGCGGGAGCAATATGTCCAATTTTATTGCAATAATGACAAATGACATTCGGATTGTGCATTCTTCTAGGATGATAATAATTTGGGGTTCTAAAATTATTCATTCTATTTTTAGGAACATAGTTTTGATGTAGTTTTCGAAAATCTTGTCTAGGTGGTCTATACATGCCAACGTTCTTCTAGTGTTCACTACATTTTTAGAAATATAGTTTTGATGTGGTTTTCGAAAATCTTGTCTAGGTGGTCTATATATTCCAATATTTCTCCTAGCATTTGTTCTAGGATGAGATGCAATTCTAGGATTAAAATTTCTAGGTTGAGTGTTGACATTCATTTTGTTTTGCCTAAGTTGAGTCTTAGGTGGTTTAGGAATGGACTCAACTTTTTCTTTCGTCTCGTGTTTAAAGCCTATACCGTGCTTAGTGGATTTCAAATTTACAAGCACTTCATTGAGATTTTTGTGTGAAGAATTGAATTTGTGCAAAGTGCTTCTAAGACTTTCTACTTCTTCCTTTAGAGATTTTCAAGAAGTACAATCCTTATTTGAGCTTTCGGGTTTATCGGCGCTTCTTTTGCCATAAAACTTGTTTTCCTCTTTTAATTTCTCATTCTCAAGAGTGAGTTTTTCAAAATCCTTTTCTTTTGAAGAAAGTTGTTTTCTTAAATCTTTTATAGATTTAGAAGCGCTAATAAACTCTTTATACAACTCATCAAATGCATCTTGCATTTCTTCTAAAGTGAAATAGTTCTTAGAAGAAGTACATACCTCATTTTGATTTTCTTCGTGTGCCATAAGACACAAGTTTGCGGTCTCGTTTCCTTCTCCATCACTTGATTCGTCTCCGGAGTCGCCTCCCCAAGAGATGTATGCTCTTTGTTTCTTGAATGGTTTCTTCTCCTTTTTGATGTTTGGACAATTTGATTTGACATGCCCGATTTCTCCGCATCCATAGCACTTCAATTGGTCGCCTTGTTGCTTACCTTTTCGTTCATACTTCTTTTGCATGAACTTGTGAAATTTCTTAATAACGAGTCCAAGCTCGACATCTTCATCACTTGACTCCTCATCGTTTTGAGGTTGAGCAGTTGATGCTTTGAGCGCAATCTTTCTTTTCCTTTGATCATCCAAAGGAGAGTTAAGAATAGTTGATTAATAAGTTTTAAGATTACCTCGTAGTCCGTCGATTGTGACGTTTGTGATGCCGATTGATTCTTGGATAACATCGGCTTTGGAACGCCATTCCGGAGTGAGGCTTCTTAGAATTTTCCGGACAAGCTCCTTATCTGTGAATGTCTTTTTGAGGGCGTGTAGCTCATTGACGATTTTTGAGAATCGTTCGAACATGTCATCTATCTTCTCGTTTTCCTTCATGCGAAACAGTTCATATTCGTGGGTTATGAAATCAATTTTAGCTTCCCTTACCTGGTCCGTACCTTCGTAGGTGATTTCTAATTTGTCCCACATTTGCTTGGCAGTGGTGCAACATGATATTTTTCGATAGTCATCGGGGTTCACTACACAATACATCATGTTGATTGCCTTTGCGTTGTTCTCTATTTTTCTGATATCATCAGCGTCGTATTCGTCTTCCGTTTTTGGAACGAGTTCTTCTCCAACCTTTTTGGTAGGTTGTAGTTCTCCATTTTTGATAATTTTCCACAGTTGGAAGTTGTTTGATTGTATAAAAATCCTCATTCTCTCCTTCCAGTAAGTGTAGTTGGTGCCATCAAAAAGTGGTGGCCTTGTGAAGCATTGTCCTTCACCTAGTCCTGCATAAACACTACGAGTAGAAGCCATGGAAAGCTTCTCTCAAACTGTTAAGTCTTTCAGAGAGTATGGCTCTGATACCAATTGTTAGAATATACGCTTAACGCTAGAGGGGGGGGGGGTGAATAGCATTATAATAAAAAACAATGTAAATTTGCAGAATTAAAAATTGCAGGAATAACGTAAGTGTAGTAATTAAAGAGATAAGGAGAGAACACACTGAATTTTATCCTGGTTCACCACAACACGTTGTTAGTCCAGTCCCCGAGAGACTCTCTCGCGTTTTATACTAACTTTGTTAAGGTTACGGGTGCTTAACAAACCGTTACACTTGCTCGTAGATATACACTCTACAAGACTTCAACCTGCTCGAGGATACCGCACCTCAAGACTTCAAACCAAGGAACTACTTTTCCTTCTTACAACAAGGGATTAGACTATCCCTTCAAGTGTGTACAAACACTTAGCACTCAAGACAAGACTCTCTTTAAAGAGTAGATATGAGTAAAAATAATACGCTCAAGAACACAACAACTTCGTCAAGAGTTTGGCTCTCAAAAACTTATGAAATGAATATAAAATGATTGCAAAGAGAGTATGTAAGCTTTAGCAAGAATGTGATCAGTTGTTGTGCTTAGAAGAGTGAATTTGAGTTGTATTTATAGTGCTCAAAACACCAAAAACCGTTGCTTAATTGCCAATCACAAAATGCTGATTTTGTGCTAGGATAATTGATTATCTGATTCTGCATAATCGATTATCTGCCAACGTTCAAAAATCAATCCCAGATTTTAAGCAGAATAATCGATTATCCAAATCGTATAATCGATTACCTGACAACGTTCAAAAATCAATCCCCGATTTTATGCTTAACATAATCGATTGTCTGATTGTACATAATCGATTATTTTTCAGTGTTTGAAAATACTTTAGCAACGGTCTTTAATATAATCGATTACCAGAAAAGCTGTACTCGATTATTTTGCTACTTTGAAAAATCTGATGCTCACTGTCTCAACATAATCGATTAGTCTAAGGCACATAATCGATTATCTTGTAACTTTGAAAAATCTGGTGAACACTGCCTTAACATAATCGATTATCATAAGGTACATAATCGATTATCTTGTAGCTTTGAAAAATCTGGTGAACACTTCCTTAACATAATCGATTATCATAAGGTACATAATCGATTATCTTGCAGCTTTGTAAAATATGGTGTACACTGCCTTAACATAATCGATTATCATAAGGTACATAATCGATTATCTTACAGCTTTGTAAAATCAGGTGTACACTGCTTTAACATAATCGATTATCATAAAGTACATAATCGATTATCTTTGTCCAGATTTGGAACACATGTTTAAAATTCATTTTGGTAAAAATGAAATGTTTGAAAATCATTTTGCTTTAAAATAAAGATGCATGGTTTTATAAAAATGATTTTACGAGAGAAGCCAAGTCTTGAATCAATTGTCGGATCAAGATCACAATTATAGAACGACTCATGTATAATTTTGTTGCTTTACTAAATCTTGATCTTTGTTTCTCTTGTGCTTGGACTTCGACATATGTCAATGTTCCGTTCACGTCGGTTTGTCATTCATCAAAACTTTGTTTCTTTACTAAATCTTGATCTTTGTTTCTCTTGTGCTTGGACTTCGGCATATGTCAATGTTCCGTTCACATCGGTTTGTCATTCATCAAAACCTACAAATATGAACACACATTTAGTTTAGTGACTTGAGAACGTGTTTCAACAAGGCGGTCATCCCCACCGAGGTAGAAATTCCCTCCTTGAGGATCATGGAAGAAGCAGAGATGGATGACGCAGAATGGGTAAAAAGTCTCTACGAGCAGTTAGCCCTTATAGATGGGAAGATAATGAATGCAGTCTGCCATGGTCAATTGGATCAGAATAGAATGTCCAGAGCTTTTAACAAAAGAGTCAAGCCGAGGAAGTTTACACCGAGGCAGCTGGTGTTGGAGAAATATTCCCACATGAAGTTGAAGCCAAGGGGAAGTTCTCTTCGAATTGGCAGGGTCCATACATAGTTCACCAGGTTCTAACAGGAGGAGCCCTTAGTCTTGCAGAAATGGACGAAGAAGTCTGGCCAAAGCCAATCAACTCAGATGCAGTAAAATGATACTATGTGTAATCAATTATGATTTCTGTATGATGTTTTGAACTACGCCTGATCTGATTCCCGTTTAAGAGGGGATACGTAGGCAGCCCTATGGGTTTGGTCAAAATTCAATAAAAATTCCATTTCCCCTGCTATTGGAACTAGGGCAGAATTTTGAGGACTCTCAAAATTCCGAAGTTGATTTTCAACCTTTCAGCACACACATATGTCAGAAGTATCAACCCGATAAACTGGGGTAGAATTTTGAGGAGGACCCTCAAAATTCCGGAGCAAGAGAGGTTGCAATGTCTTGAACCATGTCGCAGTCATTTGTTCATCAAAAGAAATTTATTTTTGATTATATATTTTTGTTATATTTACTAAATCATGCATAACTACTATCCAAATGGCTGTTATATAGCAACGCTACCCCAATGATACACAACGTCAGGAGCTAGAGGAAAATGCCCTAACCTTTCCCCCTTTACAAAACTCACAATTTTTCTTTGGATGCAGGCACTTGATTCATAGTATCATTGGGCATATATATGCACCCACATTTTCCTAAGAAGGAAACTTCACAGAATCATCAATTATGCAACTGCTTTCTGTATACTACAGCAGTCACGATATCGTAGTCAGCTATCAGCATAAGGCTACCTATCTGCCTTTCGAGACTAAGCCCAATATCCATCTGCAAAAGGCTACTTACCTGCCTTCCGAAGTTAAGCTCTACCTCCATTTGTATTTTGCATAAGGCTACTTATCTGCCTTTCGAGACTAAGCCTTTTCTCCATCTGCATAAGGCTACTTTTCTGCCTTTCGAGGTTAAGCTCTACCTCCATCTGCATTATCTACATAAGGCTACTTTGAGGTTAAGCTCTACCTCCATCTGCATTTCTGCATAAGGCTACTTATCCGCCTTTCGAGACTAAGCTCTGTCTCCATCTACATTATCTGCATAAGGCTACTTAGCTGCCTTCTAAGGTTAAGCTCTACCTCCATCTGCATTTTTGCATAAGGCTACTTATCTGCCTTTCGAGACTAAATTTTGTCTCCATTTGCATTATCTGCATAAGGCTACTTATCTGCCTTTAGAAACTAAGCCCTTTCTCTATATGCATAAGGCTACTTATCTGCCTTCCGAGGTTAATATCTACCTCGATCTGCATTATCTATATAATGCTACTTATCTGCCTTCTGAGGCTAAGCTCTACCTCCATCTGCATTTCTGCATAAGGCTACTTACCTGCCTTTATAGACTAAGCTATGTCTTCATCTGCATTATCTGCATAACGCTACTTGTCTGCCTTCCGAGGTTAAGCTCTACCTCCATCTGCATATGGCTACCTATCTGTCTTTCGAGACTAAACTCTGTCTCCATCTGCATTATCTGCATAAGGCTACTTATCTGCCTTTTGAGGTTAAGCTCTACCTCCATCTGCATAAGGCTACCTATCTACCTTCAGAGACTAAGGTCTGTCTTCATCTGCATTTCTGGATACAACTATTTATCTGCCTTTTGAGGTTAAGCTCTACCTCCATTTACATAAGGCTACTTATCTGCCTTTTAAGACTAAGCATTGTCTCCATCTTGCATGGCTGAAATATTTCCACTTTATTTTTCTCGAACGGCAACAATATCTCCACCTACATTTAAACTTTTGCTTTGGCGGAAAGATCGCCACCTTCTCATGGGCTGAAAGATCGCCAACTTATTCAAAGGCATCATAGCTCGGAGGCACCATCCGCATAGCCCGAGAACAACATTTCATTGCCTGCAAATATTTATTTATGCTCTTCATGGCCCGGGACATCATAGTTTGAGGACGTCATCCTAACTGTTCAAAGACAACATTCATGGCCCAATGAGAACTTGCATCTCGTTTAATTAATGCCCAATATATATTGCATCACCTAATTGTAGGTACACTAGTTAGCAAACTATCGTTTCAGCAAGAGCAATCCCGCTCCGGCTCCCGCAACTTATAAAATTTCCAATACCTCTTCTAATCTGAACATCGCGTCCGTCCATTTCAAATTTCCATCGGCACATTCTGTCAACAGTTCCTGAACTATATATGGCCTGATTCTTGTAAAACTAGGGATATGTAGACTGCTCAGAAACCAGAACTCGGTCAAAATTCTTTTCAATAGCCGCTTCCGGCCAAAATTGGCCATCTTGTCTTTACCCAACAACTCTTTCATCCTCCTCAGGTAAAGAGGGGCAGCTGTATATACCCAATTTTTCCCTAGGTGCTTTTATACCCAAAATACTTCCAAAATAGCATATATGTGCATATATAAGCACACCCAAGAGTTTTGATATTTTAAATAAATTTAAACCAATTTACTGCCTATTGTAATATCACAAAATCCAATATTTATTCCCAAAATTATCATTTTTGGTGAATAACTTACTTCAATCTCATAATTACACAAAATTATAAGTAAGGTGCTTTTTGCATATTTTTACAAATTTATTTGGTATTTTAAAAGCTAAATTTCATGTAATTGCAATTATAGCCTATTTTATGATTAATAGCATTTTATAACTATAATGTTAGTTCCTGGATTTTTAAATTAGTATTTATATAATATTTGTTTGTCCATTATTTTAATTTACTATTAAAACCGTTATTACGATTTTTTATAAAATAAAAAGGTAATAATTGGCTATTCAAAATCTAGCCCAATTTCATTTCAATTACAGCTTGAATTGGACCACCAATTTAAACCTAATTACCAAGCCCAATTGCCATCCGAACCGACCCAAGACCTAAATCCGCCTACCCGACTCAAGACCCGCCAATTCCTGGCCGTTGATCTAAAATATCAGCGACCCTCACGATTCTTTTCCTTTTTTAATTCAAACAGCCCCCAACCCTAGCCTCATTTCCAATCTCCGCCGCCTTTAAATCCCCTTTCTCTCTCAAATCCTCTCTCAAATAACCTTAAACCCTAGCCGCTGCCAACCTAATTCGCCATAATCCATGACCTTCCAAGTTCATCGGAGACTTGTATCAGCCTCTCATGGCTTCTACATACTCGTTTCTGTGGTCCTATGACTAGATATCGAAGGGTTTCAACCAGCCTTTGCTTGTTGACTATTCTCCAGTCGTGTATGACCTATCCCCAGCCAGCAACGGCTATTCGAGTCAGACTTTTGACTCTCCTTCTTAGATCGATGGTTTTCAAAGCCGTTCTCATCACTTGGGGTTCTCATGAAACGCTAATCTCTAAGGTTCTTTCGATTTCTTTTAAATCTTCTCAAGATCTATGTTTGCGTTGAAGTTCTGGCATTTTTCTCGAAGTTTTGTTTAAAACCCTGCTTTCAAGCTCTTTATCTGATTAGGGTTTTCTTGTTAAGTTATTTCAAAGCTTTTCTTTGATTTTTGACATGTTTTTGTTATATTTGCTTGTAATGTCCTTCTATCTGAGTTTGCATGATAAAAGTCCTGAATCCTTTTGGGGTTTCTGAGCCTATTTTAAAACCTCTAGACTTGATTGGTGTTGAAAACCCTAATTTTTGGGTTTATTTGAGCTTTTGAGACTATTTGTTTGTTTGTTTCGTTTGTTTATCATCTCTAGATTCAATTGGTGTTGAAACCCCTAATTTCTTTTGGGTTCATTCGAGTCTCTGAAGTAGTTTGCTAAGTATTTGTGTAATCTGTTTGTTCATCATCTTTAAACTCGATTAGTTTTGATAACACTAATTTCATTGGGGTTTATTCGAGTTCCTGAAATTATTTGTGCAATTCGTCTGTTTGAAATTGTTCAGCTTGATGTGAAATTCCTTTGTTTCAGCATCTCTTTATGTGATTCCTTTGATTTACTATCTTTGAAACTCGACCATGCTTATCAGAAGGTTTTTTCACTTGACCATTTGCATGCTTCTGATACTCTATCTTTTCCTCTACTACTAAGTCACTGAAACTTGACCTACGTGACTATCATGCTTTGAGTGCTGATATCAATTGAATTTTCTTTTTGTGCTACTACTGTATATTGTTTCGTTTTGCTAATAGTGTGGCCTCACATGTCTAGTGTTTGTAAACTCTAATTATATGCTGAGTTTCCTTCTTTGATTGATCTTCGAACTTGTGACTGATTTCAAACTTTTCCTTTGTGAAATTCTGATCTCACTCGCCTGTTAAGGGTTAATTGATTTGTTTCTTTGTTTTTCTTTACTGAATCCTTTCTAAAATAAGTATATTCATGTACTTAGACTTGATCACTTACTCCACTATTTTACTACTTATTTTATGGAAACAACCAGTCTGCCTATAAATTGATTTCTTTCCTTCTTTGAATGTCACTGCCCGTTAAGCAAGTGGTCCCTTAATTAAAAGCAATCACTTGTGTAATTGATTAAGATTAGTGATTGTTTCCATGTTTGTGGCTTATTACTTCTCTTTCACTCGTTTTCAAAAACTATAAATACCATGTATTTCTTCTCTTTCAAACACACGAAAAAGTAATAACACTTGAATCAAATAGACTTAGAATTTTTCAAAGCACTCGAGTTCTCTGAACTTACAAGAACAAAATTATCTTCTTTAACTGTGGCTTTTCTTGAAAAAGTCCTGCTTTTCTTTGCTTACTTTCTATAACTGGTATGTTCTTTTGTTTAGTTTCTGCCTCTTCCACTATGTGTTTGTTCTACAGCCCATTCTTTGTTTTGTTTACTATTTCCATACTGTAATTTTTCTACAAGTTTGTTTTTTTTCTTTGTTCTGCTCTATGAATCCCTACCCCTAATTCCCTTTATATGGTTGAGTTATGGTTCAAAAAGATGGAAATACTTGATATTGTTGTCCATGGACATGAACTGGACCCTCTTGAGTCCTAAACTCTTTCAATTCCCATCCCTATTTCCCTTTACATGTATGCTGAGGTTGAGATTTTGGTTTGGTAGTGTCCTAATCATTGTCCATACCATAGTCTGACCTCCAATGGGTCTTTACTCATAATTGATTGGCTGAACAGGCCGGTCAGGGGTGTGCCAGCCTACCCTATGGCTGGCATGACCATCAGCCTGCCTTGACACTCCCTAACCCCCTCTATTGCACTGGCACTTATTCTTAAAATTTAATTATGACCCTCTTGTGAGCCTTGCCTTGGGACCCATGAGCTCCCTCTGAACTTGGAAACTCGAGGACTAGCCTTTTCACACTGCACTATAACTCATTCGGATTGATATCTTGGGTGTAAACACTGCTTGGAATTCCTGAAACTCCTTGGAACTTTAAAACACGCAAGATAAATAGAAGGTTTTGGAAATATTTATCCTAGAAGTGGTTCAATCTCATTTTGTTACACACTAAGTCTTAATTAGGTTTCTCGTATATAGCTGATAGTTTCAGATGTATTTTTATTTTTAGTTTGATTTACTGGTCTTGAATAACTTGTAATAAATCCATGAGGATCTAGTAAAGTAGGGAGGGGGTTACTTTCATCCACAAGGGTAGAAAGCATGCCTATAGGATTTTTACTTCTGATTTCTGCAACTACGCATATAAATATCATGTCTATAGGTTTCTGCATATAATAATGTCATTAGGCAAACTGTTAGGCTTAATAATAAACTGTCATATAGATATCATGTTTATAAGGCTTCTGTTAATGTTTGAAAGGTATTAAAAATCAGTAACGTATAGAGATCATGCCTATAGGAAAATATCGAATAAGAACCGCCTCACTCATTTAAAAGAGTATCAAATTTTGCTAAAACGAGTAACTTTCTGCACCCTTTTGAATCTCTTAAACCTTTTTTTTTTCTCACAATCAATCTGTATTTCGCTAAAAAACTTACTTCTTTCTGATAAATCTGGTAAACGTTTTCAAATTAGTGCATTCTTTTTTATAACTTACTTCCTTCTGACAAATCTGGTAATCAATTTCAAAGAAGCCTACATCATTTAAAACTCATTTATTTATACTTATCTGATAAACCTTTTCTAATCAGTCTGCAACTCTTTTCTTTTTTGTTAAAATTGGTGATTCTTTTTCCTAATCAGTTTGCCTTCTGAAACTCGTTTTAGTTGGAAAACCATTTTCTGTAATAAACTAGCACCTATTCTAAAACCTATTTTACTCTGTAAATCTTTTATAATCAGTTTGTTTTCAAAATCAGTAGTTCTATTCAACACATAGACAAAGGACTGGCTAATTAATCAATTGGATCACTCATAGACACCTGCATTCGAGTGAACCTAATGCGGACTTCCTGTCTAAAAATATGTATTGAACAAGTCCTCTTACCACTTTAATTTAATTCAGACCAAATCAGTACGTGCAAGACATGCTAAAACTCTATGTCTTTATCTGATTTAAGGAGGCTTACTTGAGCCTACTTGCTTATTTGTTTTCCCCTTATTTGCATTACATGTTTTGAATATCGCCTTAGTATTTTATCCTTTGAAAACTATCAAAAGGCTCCAAACTCCCTTTCCATTTAGGATTAGTAGTACTAAATGCCTCCGGGACTGATAGAATTGGGACGGGCACTAGCATGCATAAGTAACGATACTTCCCGCGCTTTAATACCTTCACGGGGTGGGAAGTGTAGAATATGGATATGATGACCGGTGCGCTAATATCACGTGCGACCCTAAGTCGGGTATTACATTGATATGATCCATATTATTTGTAAACTTAAGAACCCCCCTTTCCTTTTACTTGTTCTTCTTTTAGTTATTTAAAACTGTCTTTCTAAAACTTTCTACTTCCTTTATTTTCAAACTTTTAAACATGTTTGCAATCTTGTGTAAAATCCCTTTACTTGAGACTTCTATTTGCTTCTTCAATGTTTAAAGTTACAATTGTTTAGGATTGTGTCTTTATTGTCTTGGGGTTTTGGATTATGTTTCCAATCTCATTTAAAGACATGATCCTATTCCTCCTTCTGTTGAGAGTGGATATGTGGAAGGATTTTGTATTGGCATTACCCTTACTCAGCTAATCAATTCTGGATTAACAATTCTAGAAATCCTCTTCACTCTTAATAATGACAGAAAAATCATATTGAAGGAGAGTACTAAAAGTATAGGCATTGGACTTCTGAATGCCAGCTAATCTAGCAAGGACATGTCTTTTCCTATGAAAAATGTTGCCAATTACATCTTTATTCCAGTCAGCCACCCTACTAGTAAAAATAGTAGTAGCTCTTAGAATATTAGTATTGGTTGTAAAGCTATCTTGCACTATTGGTAGAAAGTATGGATGATTGCACCACATGGACTCAAACTTAAAAGGATTATTGGCCTTGTTCTGACTCTATTGATTAAGCTTAGGAGAAGAGGACAATGGTCAGAGTGTGTTTTAGGAAGGTGGGTAACAGTTGAATCAAGATATTTTTCTATCCATTCATCATTGGCAAAGCATATATCAAGTCTTTCCAGGGTCAGATCTTGCTTGTTGGTGTATCTTTTACTAGACCAAGTGTATTTTGAACCTTTTAATCTTAAGTCAACTAGTTTACAACTGTTGAAACCTTTCTAATACCTGTTGCTTCTATTAGTGTTCAAGTTATTGGCCCAAACTTATCCATGGATTTTAGGAGTTAATTGAAGTCAGCTAACAAGCCAAATACCCCTATACACAGATGTTAAGTCCTCTGACAAATTCCAAAGTCTATTTATTTTTTTAACACAAATACTAGAATATATAGCAGAGAAAAGCCATGGAAGGAGGGGAGTATCTTAACCATCCATCTGGAGTGGTGGAAACTTCAGCAAGCTTAACCACCACATCTTTCCACATAAGAACAATCCCTCCAAACTAGCCCATATTAGGGGAATGGAATTGAGCATCAAATTTGAGCTTAGCCGTAAGGTGTTTGGTCTGCCATTCTAGTCTCTAGTAAGACAAGCATGTAAGGTTAGATGAGCTTCACCATGGATGCACAGTGCCTACGGAACTCAATACTATTGGCCCCTCTAGCATTCCATATTATGAAATTCATTAACAGTGGGTTTTGGGGCGGAGATTTCCTTTTGGTTCCCCTCCCCTTGAACACTGGGGTTGGCTTTAACGTATCCACTAGAGGGACCAGTGTCAATGCTGAGTTTTTTGAGCTTAGAAATGAGGGCACTCGGAGATCGAGTTTGCAGCTTATGAGCTTTTTGGGGCACAGAGCAATAAGCATTTCTACTGACTGCTCTTTGAGTTCTATCTCTAGGGATTCCTGTATGAGGAAAGTCATTGCCTTTGGTATCCCTAGTTTTTCTAGCATATTCTTCTGGTCCACATCGGACTCTTTGAGATAGTTTCCATGGTGGTGCCCCTACTCAGGAGTTTGATAGGTGACAATGGTTGAGGTGTTGGTTGGGGAACTTGGACTATTGGTGGCCAAAGTTGGAAGGATGGAGATGGGACTGGAGTTTCCAAATTCATGAGGGGGAAAAAGGCATGATCTGGCAAAGCTAGACTATGAGGGTGTTGAGTTCCTCCATCTATAGGAGCTGTTGGTTCCCTATATACTGGGGGAGTAGTGTGGACATCCACAATTAGTGTCTAAAGTTTGCCAGACCCCGATAGAGAAGCTGAGTCTCCAGTCAAGCTAAGTAACAGGGGTTTTGGATGGTTATTCCATCGGAATAGACCCTACCATCATTTGGAGGTTTTGGGAGTGTCCTTGGAGGGCCATCTCCAATCACGATTCCGGCATAAGCTCCATGGTATTGGGGAGGAGGATATGGTTAGTGGGATTGTTGTTTATGCTTTAGAAAAGAGAGAGAGAGAGAGAGAGAGAGAGAGAGAGAGAGAGAGAGAGAGAGAGAGAGAGAGAGAGAGAGTTGTTCTACATTGGAATGGTCAACTTTGAGGAGACTATTGGTTTAGTTTTGAGTAATGACAAAGGAGTGAGATGCTCGGTTATAGTCCATCTCTTCTTTGGATTTTGTGTGAGGTGATTTGCCTTCTGCAATCAGTCTTGAGGCATTGACAAGGAGTGTCACCTGATCGATAGTATTGGGCATTAGATTTTTAACAGACACTTCATTACTGTAACATGAAGAGGTAATATCAGAGGTGAGTTGGGGTGGATTGTGTGGTGTAGGCGTAGGTATAGTATTGTGTCCCTTTGGGGAAGTGTGGGCCATTTTGGAGTGGGGTTTCACTAACAAGAGATCTCTTTCCAAAAAGGAGATACCCTTTTATGTGTAAGAGTACTCGATTTAGAGAGACAAAAGTCGAAAAGGGGGATGGAATCTTTTATCCTGTTTTTATAGAGTGGATTGGGATTTTAGGGGTGGAAATATTCCCTGAAATGGCATCTTTTGGAATTGTGCCTGACTTAGGTAGATGTTGTTCAACCCACTAATATTGGCGCGATAGGGGGCTGCTGATTTGACCTGGCCTGCGTGTAATGTTTGGGCCTTTATTAGTATTTGCCCAAGTTGTCCTCAAATCCTTTTGGTTCCCTATAGCCTGCCCAAGAGAACCCAATTGGTTACTTAGGTCCAAGTGTTGTTAAGCCTTAGGTTTGCTCCCATTAGTGGTTGTGGTTACTAGGTCAAGGAACTACCATTTTACCTGGGTTGGGGTCTGATCCGTTGTTGCTCTGACCGGTCAGTGTGTACGAATTCCCTTGTGTAGTCCTATGTTGTTCCGCATGAATGGGACTATCCGCAATAGAGTGTCTTCATCTAGAATGTTTCATATCTTAGGGCGGTATTTGTTGGGTTAATCATGCTATTGGTTTCATTTGGCTTGGGGAGAAATGAGCAGTATTATAAGGTATAGACATTTCTCCCATATCCCTTGAAGAGTATCCCTTCCCCTATCATATAAGATGGGTTGATTATGAGTGTCGATGGTAACTGGGGTGGTTATGGGGAAGTTGAGTAGAACATGGACACAGATCCTAGCATATCTCCCCCGAAGGGTTGACGAGGTAGATATATCTATTTTTAGCCGTTTTGCCAATTTTGTTGCCCACTTGCTCTAGGATTACTCTATCATATAACTCCATTGGTAGTTGTGGGAGTCTGATCCAAACTATTGTAATAGCTAGTTTAGATTCCGTAGGAACAAAATTAGGTTCCTACCTTCGTATAGATAGGAAGTGGCCCGTCAAAAATCAAGGCACCTCAGTCAGAACCTTGTTCATACTTTCTTCAAGGTTGAATTTGACAATAAAAATATCCCATCCTATATCGACTAGTTTTAGGGGTTAAATGGGTTTTATAGTTCTTCAAGGTGGGAGACCCCCCCCCCCCCCTCAAAAAAATAATTTCACTACTAAGGAGTGTTTCCAAGGAAGGTACAACCTATTCTTGTCTTCGTTTGTCAAAACGATGGGAATAATCCCCACAATTATTTCAAACAAGGGGAAGGCTGATTTAGCTCATATGATGTTGAGGAAATTAGGTTTCTTTCTAGTAGGATCTCTTTGAAAGCGTTTTTTGGGGAGTGTCCTCCTCCATCTCAATTTTGAGTGGATTTCGTAGGGGGTTGGGTGGTTCAGGTGGGATTTTAGAGGTTGGGTCCTCCGGTGGGGAGTCACAATATGGCCATTTGGGGTGTTGTTTGGTTAAAGAGTAGGGAGATGTATGGTTTTCTCTCTCTTTAGAATTCCTCTATGATCAATTTCATAGCCCATTTTGAGGATTTATATTATTAAGTATGGGTGTTTATAATTAACTTCATTTGAGAATTTAATTTCTTTGTTTAATTTTCATTTGATAACTCAAATATATTCGTTATCAATATTTATTATGATATTTTGAGAAATTATACGCAATATTTATGACATTAACCACCGATGTTATAAAAATAAACCTAACAAGAAACTACAAATATTTAAGGTACCTAAGAACATAAAAATACAGAGCAATTTCAATGAAGTTAATTACCACAGAGTTACGTTGGTCGACATATTTAGTTTTGGTTTTCTAGCTCTATATAATAAATTATTCCTTCAACAAATAAATCTATGTTAAAAATTATATAAACATTTAAGATTTTATTTAATACTTAGTATTTTCGATTCACCATATGTAACGATCCGACCAGTTGCTTTGAGCTCTAGCGCGTCTTTCGGCGGTTTGAGGCCCTGAATAGCTTCACTTAATGTATTATGACATGTACGTATAGGCAGAATTGAATTTCGAGAATTTCGAAGTTGATTTGGAAAGAAATCTCTAATTTCAGAAGCTTTAAGTTGGAAGAATAGACTAAATTTGATTTTTACGTAAACGACCTCAGAATTGGAATTTGAAGTTTCCAATAGGTTCATATAATGACTGTGGACTTGGGCGTAATCCCGGATCGGGTTTTGGATGACATGGGAAAGTTACGACACTTATTGTGGAAAGTTGGCATTTTGGAAGAATTTTATGAAATTGGGTTGAAGTATATTTTAATATTATCGATGTCTGTTTGGGATTCCGAGCCTGAGAATAGATCCGTATGGTGGTAGTTCTAGTCTTAGGAGTGCATGCAGATATGAATTTGGAGGTGCATAGGTCATTTCGGGGTCGTTTGGAGAAAGCTGGAAGTTGAAATTTTTGGAAGTTTGACCGGGAGTGGACTTTTTGATATCGGGGTTGGATTCTGATTCCGGAAGTGGGAGTAGGCCTTAATATCAATTACGACTTGTATGCAAAATTTGAGGTCAATTGGAATTGATTTGATAGGTTTTGACATCGAATGTAGAAGTCTGAATTTCTTAATTTTAGTAGGTTTGAATTAGGGTGTGCTTCATACTTTTAGCATTTTTTGATGTGATTTAAGGCCTCGACTAAGTATGTGATGTGTTTTGAGACTTTTTGGTATGTTTGGACGGGATCCCGAGGGTCTCGGGTGAATTTATGGGTGGTTTCAGACAAATTTTAGGCCATCTTCTTTTATTGTTTTGGATACAGCAGTGTGCTATGCTATCGCGAGGAATAGACCATGATCGCGATGAGTAAAATGGGAGAAATTGGCCAGTGATTCGTGATCGCAAAAGACTTTCCACGATCATGTAGAGGCAACTTTCTGCTGCGCTGACCTGACTTTGGAAGATTATATTTTGCAATCTATAAGGATTTTGGAAACGATCCAAAAATAAAAGTTTTATCCTTTTTAGTGCTTCACCATTATGGGAGTTTGGCCACGCTTGCATAGGGTAAATGACTTGACAACAGATTTAAGTTCATAAAATGGGGTTTATCCCATTTTCCATTTTAACGGTTTCGATCTCGGGAAAAGGGCGATTTTTGGGAGCTTTTCAAGTCATAACATTGGGGTAAGTATTCTGTATCCTATGTTGATTATAATTCATGATTCTGTACTTAGTTACATCATGAATCCCTGAATTAATAGAAGAAAAATCAGATTTTAATAAAATCTTCCAAAAATGTAAAATGAAGATTTGAAGGGCAATCCAATGTCAAAATTTGATAATATTTGTATTGTTGGACTCTCGGAATGGGTGTTCGAATTTCATGAGTTTTTCCATGATTCGAGATGTGGGTCCTACTGTTGAATTTTGAGTTAAATTTTGGATTTTTTTGAAAGATTAGTAATTTTAGATGGAATTAATTCCTAGATTCGTGTTGAGTATATTGAATTAATTGTGACTAGATTTGAAGCTTTTGGACACGAATTTGCGAGGCAAAGGTTTATTGGAATCTTGAATTTAGTTGCGAAGCCAGGTAAGTCTCATGTCTTACTCTCTGTGGGCGTAACTACCCTTAGGTGATGTAATTATTATGTGGTAGTAGTTGTGGGTGCTACGTACGCACGAGGTGACGAGAATCCGTACATAGCAAGATTTATGTCATTGTCCAAGTAGACTTAGGTTCACACCATGCTATACTTGTATTATAGGGGTTATCCTAGCTTGTTTAATTCCTTTATTTCGCATTCGACTTGAGACTAGATATGCTTAGAGTGATCGATTCACTATGGCAGAGATTTGACGAGTTTCATGACTAGCCGCCGAATAATTGTGTTCCTCTTACAGATTTTTCTCGCGCTGTGGGTTTTCATCGAAAGGTTGTCCTTAAAATTATAACTCACACGTTTATTTGTGTGTGGGGACAAGGACCCGTGTTTGACTTTTTGGTCAATTTTAGGATTTTGATTAAAGATTCGACCGTCATCAATTGGGTTTGTTCTATCGGCTTTATTTCATGTATTTGAGTTCCTTTTGGCTAGTTTTGAGTTGTTCAGATGTTGTTATGTGCGGGATTGCCTTTTTTTGGAGCATCGTTTGGCTTGCTGGGTAATGAATTTGGCTTGTTTGGGGTAAGTAACTCTTCTAAGCTTAGTGCTGAGGATATGAAACCAGTAATACGTGTTATGTGATTGGTATTGAGGTGACATAAATGGTATGTGACGGGCGTATGGGCATGCACCATGTGAATTGGGACTCTGTTTCTTCGATGACACTGCATAGTGGCCCTAGTTTGTTGATATATGTGTATTCAACATGCGATAAAGTAATTGAGCTTTCAATCATGCTAAATATCATGTTTAGGCTTCATTCTGACGTTGTTAGGACCCATAGTGGTTGTTTCTTACTATCGTCTTACTGATTTCATTAATATTTCATACTTTGTCATATTCATGCATGCGTATCATTGTTGTCGGGCTAGTTTTATGACATAGTGAACCCGTGAGTGAGACTAGAGAGAGTGATGATAGAGTGAGGCCGAGGGCCAGAGTGAGAGTGACATTTTAGGATTAGGTTGCACATCGCAGCATATTATATTATACTTTATGGGATCGAGCTGCATGCTGCAACAATATATTGATTATATTGTATGGGATCGAGTTGCACGCCACAGCGATATATTGATTACATTTTATGGGATCGGGTTTCACACCGAAAAGATACAGCGCTTGGGCTGAAGGAGACCCTTTAGTGTCTGCACACCCCTAGTGAGCGCAGTCGACGATATATATATGTGTAGATCGGGATGCATGCTGCAGTGGTTATTGTAAAACGCAGAGTGATTGAGTGTTGTAAGCATTGAGCATAGTGAGAGAGGATGCGAGACAGTGAGATTAAGTACTATGAGAGTGTGAGTACATGATTGTTCTATGGGATACTTGGCATTTGCATGCACACATGACATACATGCGTTCAGATGTATTTTTTCTCATGATGTATAGTATCACATCATTTATGACTTTTTACACACATTGAAATGTGGGCATAGACAGGTATTTTTCACTTGTTATATGGAAAGAAAATGAAACATCTTATTTATTGTGGAATGAATATTTGGAAAAATGATAGTTTTCAAACTTACTCGCATTTTTGACATTTTGGTAAAAGATTTTGGGTTTTCACCGAATTACTTAAAAAGTATGCCCATTTTGAAGAACTGTGAATAAGCTGAGCATCTTACTTTTGAGATACCTCTTTTACTACATGTATTATATTGCTATGAACTAATGTCGAATAATGGTATTGTACCCAATCTTGTATTAGCTCGTCACTGCTTTCAACCTAAGATTATACTTGCTACTTGCTGAGCACATGGGGACGGTTATACTCATACTACACTTCTGCACCTTGTGTGCTGATGTTGGCTACTGATGTTGTTGTGTTCGATGGCAGCTGGATTGAAGATATACCTACGTCCTGGTTGTAGCTGCCCCTTGTTCATGGTAGCTTTAGATCTATAAAATTATGTTTATCTACTTTTCAAACAGACGATGTATTTATTTCCTTTCAATTTTGTAAATTCTATTCTTAGAAATTCATGATTTGTACTACCAGTCCTTGAAAAATATACAAGATTTAGATATTTTATTTTAGTTAGTTGTCTTATTAAATTTAATTGAAATTGGATAGTTGTTAATTGCCTTACCTGGTGGGTTAGGTTAGGTGCTACAATGATTAGTTGAATTTTGGGTCGACAAGTTGGTATTAGAGCTCTAGGTTCATAGGTTCTACAAGTCATGAGCAACTTGTTAGATAATATTTTAATGATGCAATTAATATACATGTGCAGGTGTTCAAAGAAGGAATCAGAACAATTGGAGTTGCTATAGTAAACAAGGAAAGAAATCCTCCTAAAAGGAAGCTGCCGTAATCTCTCACGGCGTTCAAGGAAAGAGTCAACACATCATCAGTAAATCAGGAATAATCCCATGACTCTGGGAAATCGAATCTGACTGAATAGAATAAGGATTCAATGCAATCCTTGATTGATAAGTAAAACCTTATCACTGAAGACTATTGAAAGCGGAAAATCTAGATAGTGGTCAAGGATGGAAGGCCCGATGATCAAGGAAGAATTCTGTCAAACCATATCTTTAGCCTAAGGAAAAGGATTTCAATTGAAGCAACGACTAATGCCTTGTTCTTGGAAAGAATCAAATCTTTCCAAGGATCAAAACCCTTGGGTTGACAAGACTTCACCTTTCTCATATTGTATAAATTCCTAGTGCAACCTTAGCCTTAATATATTTTGATCGGACCAAAATAACTCTTTAATTTACTGCAAACAAGCATAGTTGTCTAGATCTGCTGTGTAACTAGTTAGGGATAGAAAAAGAGCTTTCAACTGGTGTGACATTGTATCAACCGAGTGATAAAAGACTGTGCGACAAAGATCAAGTTTGTACTCGAAAGAAAATCATTTACCTGAAGAGAAATCCATTGCAAACCAATGGGACTGGATTAGGATTCACATTGAATTCGAACCAGTATAAAAATTCATGTATCCTTATATTTCTGCATTTACTTTCTGCACAACTACCTCTAATCTCTTCATCTGCAGTATTTCCATATTCAGTCGACTAATAATGTTTTAAGTCAGCTTATTTACAATTAATTTTAATTATACACAATTCCCCCCCCCCCCCCCCCCGTACTTTCAATTGGTATCAAAGATTGGCTCACACTTTCATTTTTTTTCTTAACAGCTTGTGAGAAAAAGATCATGGCAAATCAGGTTATTGTTGGAGCTCTATTTCAGGAAGGAACTTCTCAAGTAAGACCACCTTACTTTAATGGAAAACACTTCTCCCACGGAAAAATTTGCATGCAAATCTTCACCAAAGCATACGACGTCAAAGTATGGAGAGTTATCAAGAAAGGAAACTACCCATTGCCTGGCAGCACTCCATGGCTCATTGACCTGATGATATCGACTCATATTCAAAGGAGCAATTTGAAGCTATTCAAATAAACCACAAGGAAAGGAATCTTCTACACAATACAATAAGTGGTGAAGAATATGAAAAGATTTCTAGTTGTGATACGGCAAAGGAAATATGGGATATACTCGAAGTTACTTATGAAGGTACCAGCAAGGTAAAAGAAACCCACATAAATATGCTTGTTCACGACTATGAACTTTTCTCAATGAAATAAGGAGAATATAAAGAAATGTTGGCCGGTTTAGTAAAATAATCAGTGATTTAAAAGCTCTTGGTAAACCATATACCCGTTGTGATAAAGTTAGACAAATCCTCAGAAGTCAACCAACCACTTGGAAGACTAAAGTTGTCACTTTGGAATCTCAAGATCTTAATAAACTATCATATGATGAATTAGGAGGAGAGCTCACTACCTTCAAAAGAACACATCTGAAGAAGACAAATCAAGAAGAGAAAAAAGAAAACTGTTGTATTCAAAGCTACCGCTGAAGCAACTGAGAATGAAATTGATGATCCTGAAGCCCAAAAAGAAGAAATTTCTATGATGTCTAGAAACATGGATGGGTTAATGTGAAGATATAAGAGTAAAAGGAAAGGAAGATTTCAACCAAGAAGATCTAGACAATACAATGATCAAGACAAGAACGATGGAAAATGCTACGAATGTGGAAAGTTTGGACACATCCAATCGGAGTGTCTAGAACTGAAGAGAAAGATCCCACGAGGATTCAACAAGAAGAGATCATTTGGAAGCTGGAGTGATGAGGATGACTCAAACAATGAAGAAATAGAAAATCTCTTCTTCATGACAAGTCTAGAAAAAGAGATCAATAAAACTTCAGGATGTTGGACGGATGAAGACGATTCAGACTATGAAAATTGTTTTATGGCAAAAGGAGAAACTAGTGAGGAACACCCACAAAGTAAAGAGCAGAGGAAAATGGTATCTAGATAGTACGTGTTCCAGTCACATGACAGGTGACAAAAGTCTGTTTAATGAAATCACAAAGATTGATGGAGAAAGTGTCAAATTTGGAGACAACTCAAAAGGCAAAATAGTTGGCACTGGAACTATTCCTTTCAACAATAGCTGTGATATTAATGAAATATATTTAGTTGATGGACTGAACTACAATATCCTTAGCATAAGTCAACTGTGTGATTCTGGATATGAGGTAAAATTTTAGAGAACTGCATGTGCCATCAAAGACGAACCAGGTAAAATAATCCATCAAGGAAAAAGGTACGGAAATTTTTATATACTTGATGGTTTTTAAAATATTGATGGTCACATATGCTTAACATCTATGTCCGATGATCCATGTTTATAGCACAGAAGACTAGGTCATGCTAGCATGCATCTGATTAAGAAATTATCCAAACATGATTTAGTCATTGGGTTACCCAAACTGAATTTTTCTAGAACTCATATCTGTGATGCATGTCAGATGGGTAAGCAAATTAGAAACTCCTTAAAAAACAAAGACGTAGTTTCCACATCAAAACCTTTGCAATTACTCCATATGGATCTATTTGGACCTACTAGAACTTCTAGCATAAAAGTCAAGAAATATGCATTTGTTATTGTCGATGACTTTTCACGTTTCACTTGGGTGATTTTTCTATCTCACAAAGATGAAGCTTTACGAAACTTTGAAGTTTTCTGTAAGAGGATTGAAAGAGAAAAGGGTTATCAAATCTCCATAATCCAAAGTGATCATGAGGGCGAGTTTGAAAGAAAGGCATTTGAAGATTTCTGTAATGACCATGGTTACACCCACAATTTCTCTGCTCCCCGTTCACCTCAGCAAAATAGAGTTGTTGAAAGAAAGAATAGAAATCATCAAGACATGGCAAGAACTATGTTGTTGGAACACTCACTGCCAAATCACTTCTGGGTTGAAGGTGTTAGTACTGCAGGCCACATTCTTAATCGATGTCTTATAAGGCCCATTCTGAAAAAGACTCTATATGAAATCTGGAAAGGTAAACGTCCTTGCATCAGTTATTTTCATCTAAAAAATACTCCATTTGGAAGAAAATATTTCATTCATATCAATGGTAAGGACAATCTTGGAAAAAATTGATCCAAGAAGTGATGAAGGTATTTTTCTTGGTTATTCCTTAAATAGCAGATCATTTAGAGTTTTTGATAAACACACTTTGTGTGTAGAAGAATCAGTTCACATTATGTTCGATGAAACTTGGTCAAGAAAGGCATTAATGCAGGTGACGAAGATCAAGCTCAGGAAGTTCAGGACAAGGGAAAATCACAAGAGTCAACTAGTCCCGCAGGAGCAGTCGTGTCGACTGAACAAGCTAGTGATAACACTCTAGAACAACGTATAGAGTCGACTACAAGCACTGTTTGGCTAAATGAGTGGAGACATGAAACTGAATATCCACAGAAATTTATTATTAGGGATCCAAATGAAGGAATGAAGACCAGGGCAACTTTTAAAAAGAAAGCAAATATTGCACTGATTTCTCAAATAGATCTAAATAAGGTAGATGAAGCTCTGAAGGATTCAAGATGGGTAAATGCTATGCAAGAGGAACTGGATCGATTCAGCAAAAATCAAGTATGGAAGCTGATACCCCGACCTGAAAATATTTCAGTCATCGGAACTAAATGGGTATTCAGAAACAAACTAAATGAAGAAGGACAAGTTGTAAGGAATAATGCCAAACTAGCCACTCAAGGCTATTCACAACAGGAAGGAGTCGACTACGATGAAAATTTTGCTCCATTAGCTCGATTAAAGTCAATACAAATTCTGTTAGAATCTGCATTATTTAAAGGATTCAGATTGTTTCAAATGGATGTCAAGAGCGTTTTGGATTCATCGAAGAGGAAGTATTTGTGAAATAACCTCCGGGCTTTGAGGACTCAAAATTTCTGTATCATGTGTACAAGCTTACTAAGGCGCTATATGGACTAAAACAGGCTCCACGTGCTTGTTATGCCAGGTTGAGTACTTTCCTTGTTGATCATGGGTTCATCAGAGGTAAAATTGATACTATACTTTTCATTAAACGATCATCAGAAGGTAATCTTATAATTCAAATTTATGTTGATGATACTATCTTTGGTAGTGCTAACCCTCTTATGTTTAAGGAATTTAGAAACCTCATGCAAAGCGAATTCGAAATGAGCATGATGGGTGAAGTTACTTTTTTTCTTGAGCTTCAAATTCATCAATCTAAAGAGGGAACTTTTATCTGTCAATATAAATATACCAAGGAGCTAATCCAAAAATTCAGTAGGAGCAATGCAAAATCAATTGGAGCTCCAATGAGTCCTGCTATATATTTAGATACGGATGAACAGGGTACTTAGGTTGATGAAACCAAATAGAGAGGAATGATTGGATCTCTATTTTATCTGACCGCAAGTCGACTAGATATTATGTTAATCATTTGTAAATGTGCCAGGTTTTAGTCGGTCCTAAGGAGTCACATCTAACTGTTGTAAAAAAAAATTATTTGATATTTTATTGGAACAATATCTCATGGATTATGGTATCCTTGTTCTAATTATTTTAATTTAGAAGGTTTCTTAGATACATATTTAGTAGGTGATAAGGATGATAGGAAAATTACGAGTGGCACATGTCAATTACTAGGAAAAGCTCTAATATCCTGGAACAGAAAAAAGGCAAGCATCAATTGCATTGTCGACTACCGAAGCTGAGTACATAGTTGTTGGTCAATGTTGTGCACATTTGTTGTGGATGTCCCATCAACTCGGTGATTATGAACTTTCCTTCAAACCTATACAAATTTTTTGTGATAATTCTAGTACAATTTGTCTTTCAAAAAATCACGTGCATCACTCTATAGCAAAGCATATAGACATTATCATTTTATTAGAGATCATGTCCTTAAGGGTGATATAGAATTAGCTTTTGTTGGCACTTCTACCCAATTAGCTAATATTTTTACTAAACCTTTGTTGGAAGAAAGATTTTGTTCTCTAAGGAATTACTTGTCATTATTCATTTTACAAAAAACCCTTAGGGTCAAATTGTTATTTTTCAAAAACATGTAATAATTGCCTCTTTTCAGTCCATTAATTATGCCATCGTCTTTTCTCTCTCTTTTTAGACTATTTCCCATATGTTTTCAACCAAATATGGAAAGCCAATCACAATGTCTCTTCGTCTGACAACCCTTCCTTTTTCTATACTCAACTATCAAATCCTTCTCCTTTAGATAGTCCCTTTCATCTCTTTCCTCTCCATCATCTCTCTCATTCTCTACCAACTGCTTGCTCTACCAGTTCCAACCCTCTCTTTCTCCATGGCTAAATCCTCCAAAAATCTCTCTACTTCCACCAGAAAAAGTACCTGCTCTAAGACAAAACCCTCATCCGCGCCTCCTGAGAAAGTAGACCTAGGGTCTGATCGATCTGAGGAGGGTTCCTCCTCCCAAGGAGCGTACTCTGAACACTTCCAACTACTAGATGACAAAGCCACTGGTAAGCGTCCCATGGATGATCCTCCTGCCTCCACTCCAAAGACATCAAAGTTCAATTTTGCTGCCTCTCTTGAATCCGGCCTAAATTTCTGAGACACCCCAAATAGGGATTTCTTTATTTCTCTCAAGGAAAAGCCCATAGCCCATGTTAGAGTGGTAGATCTCGATTATATGGAGTCCCTCAACATTAAGGTAAAGCATCTTTTCGTGTATCGAGGGTGGGAAAAATTCTCTCTATTTCTCTGCCTAAAGTGTATGAACCCCTTGTCTGTATATTCTATGCTAATATTCGCTCTAGTAAACCTGATAGGCTTGAAACTCTTGTTCTTGATAAATGCATTGTTCTTGATTGTGGTTTGTTTGATTCCCTCTTTCTCTGCCGTTGCTCTGGTTTCCCTATTTTCTTTAAGAATGTCTAGCCTGAGGATTTTGAAATCACCTTTGATCAGGCTAAACAGATCATTGCTGAAAATCCCTCTGAAACACTTCCAATTCAATTAGGGCCCAGTGATGCTAGCATTAACACTAGGGTTCTTGCTCACATTATTGCAACCAGTCTCTTTCCGAGAACAGATTCCTTCTCAACTCTCTCTCGAAGGGGCACCTTCTTCATCTATTGTCTCATCTCCAAACTCAAAATCAAGTTGTCCTCCTAGGTTATTAACTTTATGATTGAGAGTGCTGAAGACCCTACCATTCTTCCTTACGGTATGGCCATCACCCACATCCTGGAAGCTCATCAAATTTCGCTTTCAGACTACCCCTCTGTGTCTGTGTCCAAATGCTACAACTCTAGAGCCTTTTCTAGCATGGGGTATGTGAGTGTCAAGGGATTCTGGGTCAAAAAAGGTGAGAGTGATGCCAAGACCACACCTGGGGAAACCAAGCCTTCATCTGTTGTCCTACCCTCTCCTAATTTCACTGACCTTAGTGAAAAGTTGATCTCTTTTGAATCTCAACTCTCAGACATTAAGACTCTTCTATCCGCTACAAAGTCGACTATGGATGCTATTCATGCTATTTTCAAGGAAACAGGGTCAGATGTATCTAAAATAAGGGTGGCAGTGCAAAGGCTAAGGGAGAATGCGATCAAATAATTCAAGGACGTATATGACAGGCTGGATGGAATGAGCATTGCTGCCAACACCAGCTTTGAACAGTTGAAGGAGGCTATCTAGAACACCCTTGCAACACCTTTAATTACTTCTTGAGAAGTTAGATGGATGTGGTCTACAGACATTTTTTTTGTTTTGCTAAAACTTGTTTTGGTTGTGGTTGGGCTATGTTCGTGGATGTTTTTTTTTCCTGCTGCTCCTCCTTTACTGATGTCAAAAAGAGGGAGAAAATATATTATTCTTAACCGTTTTATATGCAGGATTCAAGTCGACTATTTGTATATGTGTATATTCTTTGCTTATTATAAAGGTTTAGTCGACTATGCTATGGCATAAAATGTATATCATCTGAACAGGACAAGTCGACTATGCATTAGGCATACATAGTACCTCTTACTCGTTGAACTAGTTAAAGCAACTATGTTACCCCTGCAAAGACATTAATTGACAGGTACCAGTCGAATGAACCCATTGAGGGGGAGATCAAGTCAACTGCACATAATAAGGGGGAGATCAAGTCCAGTTGACCATACATTGAGGGGGAGCCAAGTTTGCCAATTCTAAACAGGGAACTCAACTGTTGTTTACTCTCTTGGGTATATTAATTTATCCATCATCAAAAATGGGGAGATTGTTAGATCATATTTTAATGATGCAATTAATATACATGTGCATGTGTTCAAAGAAGGAAGCAGAACTATTTGATTTGCTATAGTAAACAAGGAAGGAAATCCTCCTAAAAGGAAGCTGCCATAATCTCTCACGATGTTCAAGGAAAAAATCAACACTTCATCAACAAATCGGGAATAATCCCATGATTCTGGGAAATCGAATCTGCCTGAATGGAATAAAGATTCAACTCAATCCTTGACTGATAAGTAAAACCTTATCACTGAAGACTATTGGAAGCGGAAGATCAAGATAGCAGTCAAGACTGATAGGCCCGATGATCAAGGAAGAATTCTGTCAAACCATATCTCTAGCCTTAGAAAAAGGATCTGAATTGAAGCAACGACTAATGCCTTATTCTTGGAAAGAATCAACTCTTTCCAAGGATCAAAACCCTTGGGTTGACAAGCCTTCACCATTCTCATATTGTATAAGTTCCTAGTGCAACCTTAGCGTTAATATACTTTGATCGAACCAAAATAACTCTCTTAAATTTACTGCAAACAAGCATAGTAGTCTAGATAGATCTGTTGTGCAACAAATCAGGGATAGAAAGAGAGCTTTCAACTGGTGAGGCATTGTATCAAGTGAGTGGTAGAAGACTGTGCGACAAAGATCAAATCTTTACTCGAAAGAAAATCATTTACCTGAAGAGAAATTCCTTGCAACCCAAGGGGACTGGATTAAGATTCACATTGAATTCAAACCAGTATAAAAATTCATGTGTCTTTACAATGTTGCATTTTCTTTCTACACAACTACCTTTAATCTCTTCATCTGCAGTATTGCCATATTTAGTCCACTAATAAAGTTTAAGTCAAATTATTTACAATTAATTTTAATTATACACAATTCACCCCCTCTTGTACTTTCACAACTGTCTAGTTGAGTCTTTCGGATCGATATGATGACGTCCATACCTATCTTCAAGATGCTACATGATATTTTGGGTATACTTCCCATATTCTTTTTTCTTATCATGTGATATTGATTCAGCTTGAAGCGTAATTCTTTGAATTCCTTCCATGCATTCGTATGTGCATGTGAGCGCTCGGTATTGGCTCTGGATTACGTGGATAAGGTGCAAAACATGATTTCAGTGTGCTAATGATGGGCTATTCTGGAGGAATTAAGGCCGGATGGTTACTATGGCTTGAGTACAGAGGTCTCGATTGTGCTAGCACATACGTTTAGACTTATACGTCCAGTAGCGTCCTTATGAATGGACTCTGTGGCTCGATAGGTTGATGAATGGCTATTTGGTGAGTATGACGTGACTGCGAGATGCATTCATATTGTTTGAATGTGACAGAATAGATTAATTAAAATGTTGCAAGGACTATTAGGTGTTTGATATATGCCTTGATTAAGCGTATGGCCATGAGTTATGGGTGTGTTGAAGGAACTCCCATGTTGTTTAGTTGTGGAGTAAAGTAAATATTCATGTCTTATTGTGAGTTCGAGATTAGGAATATTAAGTAATTGCGAAGTAGTTGTGATTATGAAAGGGTATAGAAAGATGTCAGCTTGAGGCTAAGCATGTGGGTTATCTCCTACGAGGTGTCTTGAGATTGTGAGATCCCTATATTGTTTTGTAGCGAGTTCTCTTTTACCAGTGAATTATATGTGTTGCAATTTGAGTTCGGGTCGCTTATGAGAGTTGGCTTGACTGCTACAAGGATGATTGTGAGATTTCGCAGATGATTTGAGATATTTTATGGTTTGTGCTATATAAGCTTATGAAGGATTTATTTGGTTTTCACTGCGGTATTATGGTAGTAATAGATTATGGAATTGTGAGTTATTGTGTATTCTGATGTATGGCTTTGAGCCAAGTGGGGCAGTATTCTATTGATAAGATGATTGCACAATTATGTGTTGTAATGGTTTCAGTTCGAGGTATACTGATGAATTAGTTATGACTTGCAGAGGTGGAGATATAAAATAACTCGAGTAATGGAATTTCTAGATACATGTTGTATTATACTCTATAAGTAAATGGGAATCATTGATTGATTGAGTTATTGTTCATAAAAGATATAGTGTATGAAGTAGGAATTTGCTCAGTTTTTTAGGAGAGTAGGTTACTCCCTTGGGTGTTGCTATACTAATAGGGCACAAGTTTTTTGGTCCCTTCGGTCGGTTTAATTGAGATTTGAGAAGGGTGTATAACTCTCGAGAATGGTTCTAATAGACTCAAGATTTAAATGTAGAAATTTGGAATTGTCAAGATTTGTATATGGCTAGAAACTAAGAGTTACATTGCACGGTGTAGAGACCTATGGCATTTTTAAATCGCTGGGGATTATGCATTTCAGTATCAAGAAGGTGAAGGAAACATAGGTTCACATAAGGTCTCTTTAGAGTGGGTGTCTCGGTTGGGGTGCTTAATAGGGAAGTCAGCGACTTATGGGCATTAGGGCGTTGTTGTGTTATACTAGGGTCTCTTGTGTGGTGAGTTTTGGTTAAGGATCGTGGTGTTCTAGCAAGGAGAAGCATCAATTTGAAGGAAATTTGGAAAGAACTTGGAGAAATAGGACAATTTGGTAGTAGGTTGGATCAGCAAAGTAATGGATATGATTGGTTCTTTGGGTAATTACAACGCGGCCAAGCTAGTCTCTATGCCTATTTCATGGCAATGCTCTTGGGTTTTGGCAACCTGCGTGGCTGGGATGAGTTAGAGAGATTCAATTCTAATGGGTTGGTTATGTGCAAATGGGTTTCGAAGAGTTCTAATGGTTTTTACCACGGTTCGAGGGGTATATTTCCCACTGGCAGGAGGAGCGTGGAGTTTATAGTGAATTTCTCTTAGATAAAATCAAATGGAAGATTATTGGCTAATTGAGTATGTAGTTGCTTGTGACCCGGAGTGAACTATGAAGTTCTCGTACTTTTTTTTCATATGATGGCATGGTATATGGGGTATGTTTTGTGCAACTGAGATTTGTGTGAGCGAGATCACATTTTAATTTTGAAAGGAAGGTCATGAAATTTGAAGGCAGCATGGACTGTTTCAGATGACTAGGTGATGATGTTACTATTTGGTAATGCTTGATGAGAGTATGCATTTCAGAAGGGGCAATGTGTTTGATTTATAAATACTTCATTGGTTCTACAACACTCTTGTGGTTCATCGACTGTTGATATTCGAATTTCGCTATGTGGAATGGAAGAATTTTAGGAGAGTTCCTCATGGGATGATCATGTATGAGAGATAATTCAGACATTCTATTAGTGGAGTTGGGATCAGATATGGTGATTCATGTGTTCTATTGATTTGGAGACTGGGAGCTCACAGGAGCGGATGGTTTCATGGTTGTGGACGTTAAAGTCATGGTTGAAGCTAGCTAGATGATGATATGCATTATTATTCAGTCATTGTGGATTTTCGTAGGTTTCTTTTTAAATATATGTGGGCGCCTGGAGTTGATTTGGTGGTCCATTGGTAGTCTCAAATAGGATGTGTAATCTATACTGAGTGGGATTGGTTGGCTCCATTATGCTATTGTGGAGGGATGTGATATTCGGTTGTTTCTAAGCTTATTCGTGTTCTCAAATTTCCCATGAGATACTCTGCTATGCTACAATGGATTGTGATTCGTTGGTTTTTTGGCACACATAGTGCAAATTTTTGGTGGTCTTGTAGCGAAATTTGAGTAATTGAGTAATTGGGTATTGCATGATTGAGGGCGTATTGGTTATGTAGTTTCGGGATTTGTGTGACATTGTTTCATTTGATTCTCCACGGTTATGGTAATTCACTTTGGGTACTTGATGTTGAATTTTGCGTGGTTATTGATTTTGAGCAGGGTGGCTTGAGGTATATGATATGGATAAGCGTTTGGTTGAAGTCACGCATTGCAGCGGAGTTATGTTGAGGTATGGACCTTTGTGTTAGAGTCGGGTGGGAGGTTTTTAGCATTTCATTGGTGGTATCCATTGAGCTTGCTGGACGGTTCTCTTGATTGAGTCATTTTCATGATTGAATACATTTGGATTGTTGCTTATTGATGCATGGATCACACGGTTTGTGGCTCTGAGTAGTATTGGTGTTGCGTGTTAATAAAGTAGTGGTTATTCAATTAGATGGAGTCATTAGATCTAGGATGGGTGCTATCGGATCTGATTGTGGTATATTTGGAAGGATAATATCGGAAGTCGGTTTAGGAATTAGCTATAGTTCTTATTGAAGGAGAGGGAGCTCCATGGCTTGTTGATTTGATGAATGGTTACGAATTTCTGGGTGTTCTTACATTGTCGACAATGTACAAAGGTTTTAGGATGATATTTTAGTAGGTACGAGGTTTATTACCGAGATTGGGTTATTCTGGGCAGTTACTGTGATTGGAGATTTTTTGCTATTGGTATTTGAGTCACGTGGCATGCCCAGTGATTATAACTTGGGTTATGCTTGGGGGTTGGTACAACTTGTTCAGACATATACAACGTGTAGGTCTCGATATTCAAATCTTATAAGGAATTTCAGATGTTGTAAAAATTAGATTCTAAGGCTTACGGGCTAGGTTGAATTGAGAAAGTTTATTTATGCTGTGTTATCGTACCTATATGGGATAGGGTGACGTGGGATCACCCCCGGTATATGCATCATAAGGTTATACAGCGGTTTGATGATTTTGAGAACAACTCGTGGCACGTTCGAGGACAAACATATGTTTAAGTGGTGGAGAATGTAAAGATCCGACCTAGCATTTTGAGCATTTGAATTTTGTTCGGTATTTTGGAGGGAACGAGTAGCTCCGTAAAATGTATTAGGAATTGTGTGCAAAATTTGAGTTCATTCCAAGTTGATTTGATATGTTTCGCGCGAGTTTTTGGATGTCGAAAGTTCATTAAGTTTGATTTAAGGTGTGTTTCGTTATTTCGATGTTGTTATGCGTAATTTGAGGCCTCAAGTAAGTCTATGTTATGTTATAGGACTTTTTGGTATGTTCGTACGGAGTCCCGAGAGGCCTAGGTGAGTTTCGGATAGGTTTGAGTTGTGTTGTGCTCGTTTTTCTTATCTTTCGACATCGTTTCTTCAAACATAAATGATATCATATTGAACAAATAAGCTCTGATTCTGTTTTTATCGAAGCATTAAATGCATATCATAATTACGTACTCGTAGCAAAAAGAATCATTGAATTTGGACATCATATGATGATTTTATGATAATTTTACTAAGCTTTGGGTTGCTAGTTTTTTTTCAGATTAATTACGAAATTGTCACTGACTTGTATCTAAAAATATGCACATTTCTAAATATTTAAACCAACATATCTTCTTTATTATTAGGTCAAATGGAGTGATTCAAAGGCCTATCTTAATTGAAATTTTACAAAGAATCTATTGGAGGTATCAAAAGCAAGTTTTAGGATCATTTGGAACAAAAGACGAGGCAAAACAACTAGGAAGAATACTTAATATCAAAGGTTTGTTTATTTGATCATATTTTGAGTTGGGGAGCTCGGATTTGGATAATCTTTAGAGGCGATTTTCACTATATGGATTGGGATAAGTATTCTATACTCTATTTTGGTTATATATTCATGAATCCATCTCTCTTTTTGGTATTTCATTAATGAATTCAAAGTGAAATTTGGGGGTTTTGTCTAAAATTTCTTAAAGTGAATTTTTGAGATTTGAACATCGATTCGGAGTCGAATTTGAGTGTAAGTAGTGTGTTGGACTCGTAGTTGAAATGGGTGTAGTGTTTTGTAAGTTTTATCGGGTTCCGAGACGCGGGCCCAACTTTGGCTTTTTGGTCTATTTTGAAATTTTGATTAAAGATTCGACCTTTATCGATTGGATTTGTTCTTTTGGATTTATTTGATGTATTTGAGTTCTTTTTGGCTAGTTTTGAGATGTTCAGATGGTCGTTACGCGCGTGATTGCCTTTTTTGGAGCATCGTTTGGCTTGCTGGGTATTGGATTTGGTTGTTCGAGTTAAGTAACTCTTCTATATTTAGTTCTGAGGGTATGAAACCCCGTAATACGTGTTATGTGATTCATATTAAGGTGAAACACATTCTAGGTGACGGGCGTGAGGGCGTGCACCTTGTGAATTGGGACTCTATCCCTTCGATGGCACTTTATAGTGGCCCTAGTTTGTTGATATTTGTGTTTTCACTATGCGATAAATTAATTGATCTGTCAATCATGCTAAATATCATGTTTAGGCTTCATGCTGATGTTGTTTGGATCCATAGTTGTCGTTTCTTGCTGTCATCTCACTGATTCACTGATACGTACTCAGCCGTATTCATGCATTCATATCGTATCTTAGTCTCAGTTATTGTTATTGATACATCATATTATTGTTGTCGGGATAGTTTCATGATATTGTGAGCCCGTGCATGAGACTGGAGAGAGTGATGAATGAGTGCGGTCGAGGGCCTTAGTGAGAGTGACATTTTGGGATAGGGATGCACGCCACAGCATATTATATTATACTTTATGGGACCGGGCTGCACAATACAGTACTATATTGATTATATTTTATGGGATCGGGCTGCATGCCACATCGATATATTGATTACATTTTATGGGATTGGGCTGCACGCCGCGTTGATATATAATTTGGGCCAAAGGAACCCCTTCGGAGTCTGCACACCACCGTGAGCAAGCGAAGTCGACTATATATATATATATATGTGTGTGTGTGTGTGTGTGTATGTGTGTGTGTGTGTGTGCGTGTGTGTGTGGATCGGCTGCACGCCGCAGCGGTTATTGTACAATGGTGATTGATGGAGTGTGCTCAGCATTGAGCATAGTGAGAGTGGATGCGAGACAGTGAGATTGAGTACTCTGAGAGTGTGAGTACATGATTCATCTCTGCGATACATGGCATTTGCATGCACACATGACATACAGGCATAGAGATGCATTTTTCCTCATGCTATATAGTATCACTTTATTTATGACTTTTCACACACATTGATATGTGGGCATAAAAAGGTATTTTTCAGTTGTTACCTGAAAGAAAATAAAACATATTATTTATTGTGAAAGGAATATTTGGAAAAATTATAGTTTTCAAACTTACTCGTATTTTTAGAATTTTGGTAAAAGATTTTGGGTTTTCACTGAGATACTTGTGGAGCATGCCCATTTCTTGAACTATTAACGAGATGAGTATCTTACTTTTGAGATACCGCTTTTATTACTTGTATTATGTTGTTATGAACTGATGTTCAATATTGGTATTGTGCCCGACCTTGTGTTAGCTCGTCACTGCTATCAACCCAAGATTAGATTTGTTACTTACTGAGTACACCGGTTCAGTTGTACTCATACTATACTTCTGCAGCTGGATTGAAAATGTACCTGCGTCCCAGTTGTAGCTGCCCATTATTCATGGTAGCTTTAGATCTATAAAAATCTGTTTATCTATTTTTCCAACAGATGATGTATTTATTTCCTTTCAGCTTTGTAATATTCTATTCTTAGAAGCTCATGATTTATACTACTTGTCCTCGGAAAATGTATATGATTTAGATATTCTATTTTACTTAGTTTTTTTATTAAAGTTCATTGAAATTGAATAGTCACTAATTGGCTTACCTAGTGAGTTGGGTTAGGTGCCATCACGACTAGTTGAATTTTGGACCGTGACATATATATATATATGTCAAGTGGTCTTTTGGGCACAGAGGCGCAACTATTGTAGGGACTTACCGTGAGCTACATTTCGTGTTACCATCCGCAGCTTGCAGAGTTCCCGTCAGAGTTACTTATATTTTTCTGTATAATTTGTATTCCAAACAGATGTTGTATTTTATTATTGTAGTTTGTGAAAATATTATCATTTGCCTTGTAAATTCTTTTTCTTACTATATAATTGATGAAAATTATGATTTTAAAATACTAAAAAGAGTAATTAAATTAATTATTTATTGTTGGCTTGTCTATTAACAGTGTTAGGCGTCATCATGACTTTTAGTAAATTTTGGATGGTGACACCTTAATTTTTAAGGGATATGATTTAAGGATCAATGTCCGAACCAAACTTTTTAAAATGTACGAGTCTTGTTTATCTACTATATAGATACTATTATTTATAAATCGTAATATGCGATGTTGACTAACTTTTACCCTTCATAAGTATTGTCATGTTGGATAAAATCATAATTACATTTAATAATATATTTTAATAGAACTAACATTAGAATATCATGAACTTATGTGGGTTAAAGCTTCTTTATTTATTGACTTAGCTTTAGGATCGACAATCATTATTTTCATGATTTTACACTTTTTTCTTAACATTTATAAATTCAAACGCATTTTTTAAAATAAGTTAGTTATGTGATATTTTTTTTGAAAAAACTGTACTCCTTGAGAGGAGGTACACGTGTTTGGCGCGTACGTATTTTAAGACTGATTTTTAATTATTAACTAAGATGATGTGCAAAACATATGGTATTTAATTATGGTTAAGTATTAATAATTGAAAAATATTAGCGGACTACATTCGTAAAATTCTGTTTGGCTAACACAAAAGCAAAAGTTTAATTAGTATAACCTTCTTTTAGAAAATATTTTATCGAAATAATTAGCAAAGAAAGAACACGTAGTTCATATTGAATTACAAAGGAGTCCCCTCAATAGCTGATCTGGTCACAATGAGAACATATTTTTTCTTTATCCTTGCTATTTATTATATTTTTAATTCGTATTCCCGCATAAAACACCATTTTTACTTAAGAGTGAGCAACCTCCTTTCCTTTTCCTCTTTAGCAATTTGCATATTCTAACAATAAGTTATAACTGACATATTGCCCTCACATAAACTCTTATAAATCATAGTTAATTAATACACATAGACACATCATCTTTTATTTATGATTTAATTGTGATGAATTAATATGCTTTTTTGTAAGTATCCCAGTGTAAGTTTTTACCTTTAATTTCTATATCTGATTAGCATCTTAAATTTTATTAATTAATACGTCAAAACCAAACCATTAATATACTTCACTATTTTAAGCTGCGACTAGTATATGTACCGTGCGATGTGCAGATTGTTTCAAAGGAAAAAATGATATAGTAGAAACAGGTCTCTATTGTAAAGCAAAATTAGCAATCAAATCCAAAATAATTAAATAATATATATATATATATATATATATATATATATATATATATATATATATATATATATATATATATATATATATATATATATATATATATATATATATATATATATATTAATTCCATTGGAGTGCATCTATGATAGGGACCGCCAATATTTATGCATAAAAGCGTGATTAGCAGAGAAAGTTGGGTAACTGTAATAAGCTAAAAGTTAAAGTAGATTTCCCAAAATTCACTTCCGGTTCATATACACAGTGTCCGTAGCTGTAGGAAAAATAAAATAATTATACAAAATCTCAACTAATAATGAAGCATACATTCATAGTACATATAAAATAACCCAAAGTTTTCTTATAATCAATTTCGATAAATACCAAATCCAAGAGAATATATGTACGATAGAAGGAAGCAACATTCAAGTGTTAGATGAAATGCATACATTAAAAGGAGTAATTTCAGCAAATAAAAATGAAATAAGGATATCCAAGTTATGAAACTATAAGCAATCCAGATACTAAATTCAGTGCAGCTTTGTAAAGTGCATCCGCTCCAGCAACAATCTCCAATATCTCGCCAGTGATCTTCGCTTGCCTTTCCCGGTTACAAGCAATCAAAAGGTTCCTCTTTAAGTCAACCGCATTATCCGTGGCATTACTCATTGCATTCATCCTAGCAGCAAGCTCGCTCGCATTGACTCTTCAAGTGCCCTCAAAATCTGACCATTCAAATAGAGTGACAACAAAGTATCAAGAATTTGAGCAGAACATTGCTCAAAGTCTAAATTACACAACTAACTTAACTTTTTAACCCTCAAATAATCCTTCTCAACAATCATTTTCCCTTCCTTAGTAGTCAACATAAAGAACTCATCTTTTTCTACATCAATATTTTTCCCATTAACATCAAGACCTCTCCTTTCGACAAAATTAGAAGCAACGTATGTATTACCGGATCACATTTAATCAATGAAACAAATTTAGTTTACAACGGATAGATTTAAGCAAAGATTTGTACGAGTAAGAATTCGTCAATATCGAGTGGAAATAACGTACATTGTAGTTCCACTCCCTTTTAAAGTTTGCAACACTTAGCAGTGCGATGGTAAGAACATTGATTATGTTGAACTTCTCCAACATACTTTATGTGATCAAGTTCTTTTAGAAGCGAGGTTTATAAGAATAATTTATTCTACTCTTCTACAGTAGATCATGAACTATAGCGAACACGTAACGTATAACTAAATTTTATATACTATCAGCATCACCAAAATTATCTTCTTCCCCCATTTATATATAGAGAAAAATAGAGATTATAATATATTTTTACTCTAATGGTATTATAGTTGAACTTGCAGATCAAAAATACATAAATATTAAGAAATGGTAATGGTAATCAAAGAACAAACTTTTCGTAACTGAGTTTCTTTTGCGTTGTTTCTGATTTGTATATTGTTTCTACTTGGTCCGGAAAGGGGTGTTTTTTATTTTTCCAAGAAGAAAGATCAGTGAAGTTGCATTCGTATGCTTTTTCTTTTGTTGAAAGAAACTGTAAGGAAGATGAAGTGGTCTGATGATTTTGACAGATGGAAAGTGGGAGTTGAAGAAAGATCGACTTCTGTTGAGAAAAGCAAAACGGTTTCTGGATTAACCAAAAGACAATCACGATAACTTTAATAATTAATAACTAAAGTTAAGGAAAAAAGATATTAAACACACGTAGAGTTATAGCAGGAGTCATTTAAGTGGTTTTTTCTTTTCTCCTTTATTTATATTTATATATTAAATAAAGAATTCTTAACTTAAAAGTGACCATTGGAACTTAAGGTCATTGGAGAAATATGATGGACCATTGGAACGTGAGGCAACTCAATTTTGAATAGAACAAATATAGTGTTAATTCTGTGAATATTTTTTGTAGCTATTATACTTATTGCTTGTATAAATTTTATTTTTTTTGTCTCACTAGAGAATTTCTGCATGGAAATTATTTTTCAACTCGAGCGCTAACCTATTTTATGATAGATTCGGATTTTTTTAAGCATGGATACATGGAGCACCGCTAGTCATGACGTCAATATAATAGTATACCAAGTATTCATGAACCTACCAGTTGGTTCAAGATCATAATAGATACTACATAGTGAACATGAAAAATGGATTGCCACTATAAAATGGAGATGAGAATGGCAAGAAAAACTGAAAACCAGAAAAGATGCTATGCATCCCCAATTAAAATATCCATAATAGTAAAAAGGTTATTTAAAAAAATAACCAAGACTGGCAAGTAGCCAGTGTTAAGTACAAAGTCTATGGACCGTCTTACTAAACTGAGAGAACCATAAACTGATTTAAATATCTTGTCCAAAACAAATGAGAATACAAAACTAACTAAACTGTAAAAGTTCAATACCAAAAAAACATGAAATGATTCAAACATCTTGTTCATAACTAATAAAACTAATAAACTAACTAATCAGACATATCTTAGTTTCTGCAATAGTTATATTTGAAAATAACTTATGTTGTCTTCTTTTTTTAAATACTCTCTTGATCTTATTTCTCAATAACTGTGCATTCGAATCTTCTTCAACCACTGCTGCAATCTTAGTAGGTGTATTTGCAACATTGATCAACTCGTTATATTCAGTAGCATCTTACATATTTAAAACACAAAAACTTGTGAAAATCAATAATTAATATGTAGTTCTTATTGCTTTATTATTGTATAACTTGCAAATAATTAAATTAAAAGAATGAATTATGTAAAATATTAATAATGAGTTATAAAATCACCGTGATTTCATTATCTTCATGACCGAGTTCGTTATTATTGAAATCTGGATCCTATAAAAAATTGTGCATCATAAGTAAATAAATTCAATCACAAATAGGAAAGTTGAGAAAAATTAAGTACTGAAACATACTTTGAATGTCTCTTCACGTGGAGAAGGAATGTAATTTCTTTATAATTTCCTCGTCGTCACTAAGTGTAACAACTTTCAAGACATCAGCTTGTTTCTTACCGTTGGAACTCTTAACGTCCACTTTAAACATAAACTTTTTATCAACAATATTTTCGGTCTTCATTGGACATGAAGAGTCATCCGCAACACCATAATTCTAATAAAAAAGACATAATCACAATGGTTAACAGAAGCTACAACAACAAAAGTAAAAAAGCAAATGTAATATGGTGTATACATATTTTTGTTCCATAATAGAATGGATTTAATAGTTACAAGGAAAGCTTCAATTCTCATAGTAAATTTTTTATTAAGCATAAGCTAAATGCCAGGAACAATACACTAAATAAAGCTACTAAAATAAAAAGAGGAAAGTGGAACATCAGAAACTAAATTGAAAGCATAAGTCTTCTGAAGTGAAACATCAATCAAAATTCAAACAACATTTATGCTCTTTAAAAGACACCAAAATACAATTATCTTAACTTTACCAAAACTTAGGCACAACTAAGAATAAAGAACTATTACCATCATTTCAAACTGATCAACCTTTTAAAGTAAATCTAAAAAGAGCAATGCATACGGATTTATGAAAATAAGTTCATTTGATTTTAAAAAAATTCAAACAGAAAGAGCAATAAAGCATGACGTGTAAAATAAATGATTAGCAAGGGCCAAAAACATAAAAGACACAAGAAAGTAGAAAGAAACCACAACACATGGGAACCAAAGGAATATATATATATATATTAATACTATCTGAGAATTTAAAGTGAATTAAATGGCAGAAGTGAATTCTGATATTGTGAAGGTCAATAGAGGTAGTTTCACAGCATTCAGTGCTGACCAAAAGGAGATGCAGGGGATTGGATCATGTACCACTTATTTCAAAGTTGATGGTCTTATTTTTTCTAAACAATTGTATTATACTTCGAATACATCATCCTTTAAATTATTTTCCATTTTTTCGATAATATTAGTTGCATCCTTATCCCACAACAACAAAGAAATTGTACCGATGCAATCCATCACCTTAACTTCTAGCTTGTACCTGGAAAAGTTTGTGCTTTTATTTTTTTAATTTAATAATACTAAAATAAAACTATAAATTATGGTCATACCTATGAGTGGGAGATTGAATCTACTCGCATTTTTTACAATAGAATTTTTTCCCTCTTTGTCTAGTTTCTTTGCGCAATTTTTGCATGCTAAATAACATCATCCGTGATCTAATTCTATGTGTGCAATAGTTGCAACAATCCAGAAATCTCCTGTCTGCGCAGAAAATTGTATATACAAATGTTATGGAGAGAAAGAGAGGATAAAAGTTGTTAAAAATAAACAAAACTAAAAAATGGGTACTCACATGCTTACAATCCTCAATAGTTTTAACTTTAACGCTTCCAGATGCTAGCTCATCAACAACAGAATGAGTTTTGAGAGATGAAATTTGAGTAATTCTTTGTGAGCTTTCTCCACCACACAGAAACCATTCTATTTCATTTTTAAGTTGAGATATGTTAATAAATATTAAGACTAAAATTTAATTTGAAATATCCTTTAATTAAGTATAACTTATAGATCTGGAGAAAAAGTCACCAACTTGAGGAAGATTTGAATTGATCCAAAGCTTCGACGCGTGTCAAGTGTTCCTCACCGAATATTGTCCTATACACATAAAAGTAATTATTAAGCTCACCGAATATTGTTCTATATACATAAAAGTAATTTTTAAGAGCTTACTAATTGTATAAAGACATTGTATTGTAAAGTAAGTAGTCAATTTAATAACCTCGATATCGTTGTGCTCTAATCAATTGCATGACGATGACAACATGCTTATTATTGGATCCATTCAAATGCGGCTTGATCTGCTCGACAAAGTCTCCCTAAAGAGTTGCAGAATGTTGTTGCTCCTACAATTATTGTAAGGTTAAGCATAGGAATCAAATTAAAGAATTGTTGAAATATTTAGTTAGCTTAATAAATTGTGGCGAGCTTACTCATAATCTTTGTATCTCAATGTTCATGAACATACGGATGCTATCATCATTTTTGATAGATTGTATGTCATGATAACTCACAATTCTGCCAATAACATCCACAATAACATTAAAATTTATTCAAAATTAGTAATTATTATGTTCAATATAAATAAATATTGTTAAATAATTATTTAATTTAATGATCTACTTAAGATATAGCAATGGGTAAAACAAACATATAAGACAGAAAAGAGATTATAGATTATTAACTAAAACCGAAAAATTGTATCCACGATTGACAAAAATCAGATTGTAATTTTTGAAAGAAGATACCTCAATTTTACAATTAGTTTTATTAGTTACATAAAAGTAAGTAATTACCTTTCAGGTATGCCTAACAACTTGAGTAAGGATTTCAAGATGCTTTATAACATGTAATCAGAAAACCGCAGGTTAGACTTAACCCATAGTAAATCATGGAAAAGTTTCTGTTTTGTTTTTCTTTCAAGCAAATGGGGCTCAGATGTATTATGATAAGGCAAAAGAGAAGCCAGCCACATCATGGATGCAAACACCAGTTGCATGTGAGAAAGTTAGGTTTGCCTTTCTATTTAATGTGTTTATTAATTAGTATTTTCTCCTACTAATTATAGTTGTTGTTCATTTACGACTGAGTCTATTTGAAAGGTAATAAGAAAGTATTTTATTTCTACTAAGTCTATACAAAATAGAACAATTAACTCTTGCACATGTGACTGTAAGACATAATTAGCAAACTTCTCTTTGTGAATTCTCTCTGGTAGCCACAACATCAGCCTACTTTGAAAATTAAAAATTTGGCTGATTTACTAAGTAGTCCTATTTATAGACTGTAGTAATAGGAAAATTATTTTTTAGCTACTACTTCATTGCCATAGTTATATTGAATTACTTCTCACTTAGCATTCATATAACGAATAACTAAAAGTAAAATGAAACTGGAAAAAATGAAAGAAGTTTAATTACCGAATAGCTCAGTATTGTCAGATTCTTGAGGATTTGACATCTGGTTTTAAATTTGAAGATGCACATGTTAAAATGTGGATCATCTATTTCCTCAACAGTGATTTTATGCGTGACCATCAACTTAAACTTGTGGTCTTTCGTCTTCGATTTCATATTATTTGGACAAATCAGAAAATTCTTCATGATGTACAAACTCATTTCCTTAATTTGTTGATTGAACCTTTGGATAAAAGGACCTGTCAATACTTGCGTGAATACGGTCGCCCTAAAAAAATAGTCTCAATTAGTTAAAAATGACTAAGTTATCTTCTATATGACTGTAATATATTTAGTCATATGTAAACAATGCAAATAGAAAATAACCGTTCAGTTTAAATCAATACATTTTCATCCATCACAATAATCTCAATAGAAAAAGGTGTATCAGGTCTGTCGCGATCTGGATTTTCCCAAAGCCTGACAATGCGATCCTTTAATTTTCAATTTATTGACTTGCTGTTAATTTCGCTAACGAAAGTTACCTGAGCTGCCATTAAGTCCTAAAATATACAGAGATATTCATAAATATTAGTACAAACTGCAACAAAATACTTATTGAAACGCATATGAAGCAACAGATCATGTGAAATAATTGATAATTTTGCTGACGATTCTCTAAAAAATCATAAGCAAATATCTGTGGTATAATCCTAAGCAATTTAAACAACAGTTTCCATAGGAGTCAAGCCGTCAACAAACTTCACAGAAAAATCTATCTAGAAATACAATCTCAACTATAATAAAGATTGTACAAAGCATACCGATCACGTCTTGTAGTCGACAATTGCTGTTTGATATGCAGAAGAGATAATTGATGTTTGATATGCAGCAGAGGGAGAAAGAATAGAAATATATATAGTAAAAGTAGAAAACTAAATTGAAAAAACTGTGAAATCATGTTACTGAGAATGTAGGAAAGAAAAATACGTGAATGAGGAGTTGAAATCGTAATGAGAGATCGTGGGATAGAAGCCGAATTTGTAGGATTGCGATTTCTATGGCAAATATGCAAAGGAAGGGCGTGGGTCTGAATTGCCGAACTCCGAATTCTTTTTTCTAGGGCAAATACGTGTAGAAACTATTGGTTCTTTAATTCAATAATTAAATAATATAACTATTAATTATTTTTAATTCAAATTTAAAACAATTTTCCTCTTAAGTAAATAGAGTTAAGTTACTAACTAAATGTCTCGAACTTTCTGGTAAGTTGGTATGAACCAACAAAACATAAAAAGTATCTATACCTAAAAAATCTATACAAAAAAAAAGCACAAAAAGAAAAACTCTTTTGTTTCACTGCTACGTAGCTACGTTTTCTGGTTCTTTAATTTAATAATAATTCAATAATATACCTATTAATTATTTTTAAATTCAAAATTTTAGAAAGTAATTTCACCTAAAGTAACTACTGGCGTGGGAGTGAAGTGCTACCGTTTCCCAATAAAACAGTAGAAACTACTTTTTTAAAAAAAAAAACATAAAATAGCTAATTAATTATTTTCAAGTTCAAAATTTAAAAAGAGAAATTACTTTTACCTAAATTAACTAATTTGTCTTGAAAATGCCACATGGTATTTTATACACGTAACACATGGCGAAATCCCGTGACAAACTTTCTTCCTTTTAAGTGAATATAGATATAGATTATCGAGTGAATTTTTTTTCTTCTTTTTTTTCTCCTGCCTTCTATTATTAGCAACAAATAAATTCCTCCGCAACAATATAATATTAATTTTCAGTATACTTTTACGGTTGTGATCACTAAAAACAATTCTCTTATTATTTTATTTTATTACTCTAATTTTTCAACAGTCAGAACTTAAACATGAAAAACTCCATATATACATTTGATCAATAATATATAAGATTAAATATTATACAAAAAGAATATGATAAATCTTAGGTGACACTTAGCATTTGATTTTGAAAGATTTATTTTATGTTGGATTTGTGGAGACTAACTCATATTGAATTTAGTATGAAACTCACTAATAGGCAGCATTTAAAAACATGTTTGCTGGTTAGCCAAGCCAGAGCACAAAGAATACAGATATAAAGTAGTTATGACAATTAGAATGGTGATTAGATAATAAGTAAATTATTGTGTGAAAGAATTATAAAGGATAATTGACCTCATTCATCCAAGACTTGTGTATCAACAATAACTTCAAGTATAGGAAAAACATTTCAATTGTTATCTGAATGTAAAGTTGGAAGATAGCAAATCTGCATGACTTAACTAACTTTTCCGTCGTGAATCAACTATTTGTATTATGTTCTGATTCGTATAAGAAGAGACAACTTCTCTAGTATCATCTCATCCTTGCATATATACTTTGAGTACATTGATAATATACTAACAGGTTAATATAGAGAGCTACTTGCTACTAAATATATTATAATGATTTTGTCAGCTATTATCTCAAGAACTAATTGTCAAGCACGTTAGTATTTTATGGAATACATACTGCGATTGCCCCCAATATTCTGTGTGATGCAACTGCAATCGGGGAAAACTCCTAGCAAATCTGGTATTCCGGAGCAGTTCTTCATTCCCGGTCTTTGGCCAAGCGATACAAGAGCAAGAAGCTTGACATGTTCGTGTCTCTCACCTAGTCTCGAAGATCAGAAAATAGAAAATATGGTATGTACTTGAAATTAGAATGAGCTAACCTGCATTATATAAACTTCCAACATCTTATAAATACTTTAATTTGTTATGCTTTGCACAGTTGAAAAATGACAACAACTTAGAGACGGGTCTCCACAATATTTGGCCTAATTTGGTAGCTGATAAAACTTTCTGGAAATACCAATGGAGAACCCGCGGGTTATGTTCCAGCCCAACAGTACAAGCTAAAGATTATTCTAATGCAGCGGTAACGGTACAACGCAATGATGTATGCGAAAACACCGAACCAAAATCTAATTGACTACTTTGTTGCTGCAGGATATCATCCTACCAACTTTTTAGTATGAGTCAGCTAACTAGTCCAACTGATCATTTGGAATAAATACTAATGCCTTAGACGTCTAATTAGCTTTAGAAAAATCAATCTTATCAATAATTAACAAACCATCAACCCCAACTAGCAGCCATATAGGAGCACAATTATATTTCATGGGACTGCCGAAAGAAAGCTAATTATCATGCATCGATAGTTAACAAACAAGTCAACTAACTGAGCAAGAGTTCCAATACAATGTCGAGGAAATACAATTTTAAGTATTTATCAAACATATATGTTTACTTGTAAAATCCATATAAAATTCTCATCTGCATGATGTAAGGATTATGATTTCTACTAAAAACAACAACCTTCATATTGAATAATTCGGATATATAAACTACATGAGCGGAAGCTAACCTGAATCCATATGTGGAATTTGATGAACCTCCTTTTGATGATTGTCCTTGAGTTGTTGTGAACTCCTTTAGCCTTCCTTCAAGTTTTCTTGAAGTATGATTGTCACCACAAGAATGAATCCACAATACTAAAACAATATATGAAAGGTTCACAATAATAGTGTTATGACAATAATCAAAATTTGGCTTATGGTTTTCCACCCTATTTGCAAGACAATGGACAATATGGTTCTTGATTCAATGGGAAGAAGAAGAACTTGTCTTTCACTAGGGTGGGAACCATAACCCCCCACTTTATAACTCTAGGAGTTACATAACCCAAGAGACAAGAGTTACAAGACAAAAGTTATGTCTTGAGTTATGTCTTGCAAGAGTTACAAAACTCAAGAGTCACAAGCATTCATGTAACCATAGTTACATTTGTAACCTTAGTTAGCCCATCATAAACTAAGGTTACCCTTTTGGGTATCTACACATTAGTCCTACATCTTAGTATGACAATACATTGGCCCCCTTAACATAATGTCCATAAGACCACATAATTAGGCCAAACCAAAAGATAGCACATAACATATAATTATCCATATATTGTTCATATGTGTGTAGATATAAGTCCATATATCTTACAATCTCCCACTTGGACGAGATATACAAACATATGTACAAACCTTAATATTATATGTTACAAACCTTAGGTGCACAAAATTGCTATCACAATAAAATTGTCATGAACAATCCGGTCCATCAATCATACCAACATAGGACCTAAGAGCTCGTCGTTACTCATTCGTAACTAGAACCAATCATAGATCACGTATATCAATATAACCAACGACATGGATCAAATGTAGGTATGTAGCATGGAAATAACATAAAGTGTGGTCAATAGAATGTCTATTTCCAACTGGTTCTCCTTATTGAGATCAAACTTAGACTGTAAGAGTACAAAAACTTTAAAACTGAATATCTGCGCAGATATAACTGAATTTCTGAATATAATGAACAATACATAAATGTGCAAAACAAACTCCCACTAAAATACATAATCCTTATCTGATTTGACAACCATACAAGCAATATGCTCATGAAATACTTTTGGTGTCAATTCCTTAGTGAGCGGATCCGCAAGCATGGAGTTTGTACTTATGTACTTAATGCACAATTGTCCATTTTGTACTCTTTCTTTAACAACCCGAAATTTGACGTCCTTATGTTTTACTTTCGTCAAACTACTGTTGTTATTAACATATGCAACCATGGTTACATATGTTATTAGCATAAATGGCAAAATTAGAGTCGGTATACCTGATGAACCTGATGATCTCAAACTGGTCCGAACTCCGATATGTAAGCATGTAATCCTTTGTTCTATGTATGTTCCTCATGACCCTTTTGGCTGCCTACCAATGGTCCATACCCGGATTGCTTAGATATCTGCCTAACATCCCAACAATGTATGCTATATCAGGTCGTGTACATACCTGAGCATACATCAGACTACCTACCGCCGAAGCATAAGGTGTCTTCTGCATTTCCGAAATTTCATAAGAATTGTTTGGGCACTGTTTGATACTAAACTTGTCTCCCTTAGTAACAGGGGTGTTGCCTGGTTTACAATCCTGCATGCCAAATCTTTTCAGAACCTTATCGATATAGCCCTTTTGTTACAGACCGAGAACGCCTTTGGAGCATTCTCGTAATATCTGAATTCCTAATACAAAAGAAGCTTCACCAAGATCTATCATTTCAAATTTCTTTGAAAGAAATTTCTTAGTTTCAAGTAATAATGCTATATCGTTACAGGCAAGCAGTATGTCATCGACATATAAAACCAGAAAAATATACATACTCCCACTGAACTCATGGTATATACAGTCATCAGCAATATTCGATTCAAAACCAAAAGATGTAATGACTGCATGAAACTTATAATACCATTGACGAGAAGCTTGCTTGAGCCCATAGATGGATTTCTTTAATTTGCAAACCTTCTTCTCTGATTCATCCGAAACAAAGTTTTCAGGTTGCACCATATAAATTGTTTCCTCAATGTCACCATTGAGAAAAACAGTCTTAACATCCATTTGATAAAGCTCAAGATCAAAATGTGCTACTAATGCCATTATAGTCCTGAAAGAGTCTTTCGATGAAACTGGAGAGAAAGTCTCTTTATAATCAATGCCTTCCTTCTGAGTGTAGCCTTTTGCGACAAGACGAGCTTTGTACTTAATAACATTGCCCCCTGAATCCCTTTTGGTTTTAAAAATCAATTTACAACCAATAGGTTTCGTACCTTCGGGCAACGTAACAAGCTCTCAAACGTCATTATCACTCATAGACTTCATCTCATCATTCATGGCATCAATCCACTTTTGAGAGTTAGAACACTTAATGACTTGACGGAAGTTGATTGGATCATCTTCCTCAAGTCCAATATCACTTCCTTGTTCTTGAAGAAATACAACATAATCATCCGAAATTGCATTTCTCCTCTCTCTAGTGGATCTCTTTAATGGCATTTCAGTTCCTTGAGGTTGTTGAGTTTGATTTTCATTAGTTATATCAGGGTCCTGATGGGGGAGATTTTCGAGATTGTCTTGAACCGGAGTTGCATCAACAACTTGAGGGAAAGACACATGTTCTTCCTCAAAGACAAAATCTCTAACAACTTTATTTATCTCCCCACCCCCCAAACTCAATATCCTCAAAGAACCTAGCATTACCCATCTCAAAAATAGTTCGTGATGTGGGATCATAAAACTTAAGACCCCTGGATTTTCAGAGTATCCAACAAAATAGCTACTAACCGTCTTAGCGTCCAGTTTCTTTTCATTCGGCCTATAAGGCCTTGCCTCAGCTGGACAACCCCAAATGTGAAAATGCCGAATACCGGGTTTATGCCCAGTCCAAAGTTCATATGGGGTTTTTATTGTAGCTGCAGTTGGAACTCTATTAAGAATATAAGCTACGGTTTTTAATATGGATTGGGACTTTTCATGAATAAGATATAGGTACCCATAACGAGAGTAATCGTCTATGAATGTGATAAAGTATTGTTGACCATTCCGACAAGGAGTAGGAAATGGCCCACAAATATCCGTATGTATCAATTCTAAGACGTCCGAATCTCTCTTAGCACCTAATCTAGTTCTTGTTTGTTTGTTTTCCCTTGATACACACAATACAAAATTTCCGAATTTGAGGAATCAAGAGAATCAAGAATTCCATCTGACACGAGTTTCTGAATTCTTTGAATGGATATGAGACCCAAACGTTTATGCCAGAGTGAAATAGAATTCTCATTAGTTAACTTTTGGTACCATTAAACTTGTATGCAAAGTTTCTTTATTTGAAGTTATTGTGTCAACCAAATATAAGCTATCAAATGTTGATAAAACACCAGTACCAATAAGATTTGAATTCCGAAAGAGACTAACTTTATTGTCCCCAAATGTACATTTATAACCGGATATGTCCAATTGGGGAACTGAAATTAAATTCCGTCTAAAAGATGGTACAACAAAAGTCTCATTCAAATCTAAATGAAAACCGGTCTTAAACAACAGCCTAAATTTGCCAATAGCTTCAACTGGCACCTTCTTGCCGTCACCCTCATAGATGTATCTTTCACCATCATTTGGTTTTCGGCAGTTCAGGCAACCCTGCATAGATATCCTTATGTGAGCAGCATAACCTACCCACCAATTATCCTTAGGTACCGAAATTATATTAACTTCAGAACAAACAAGAGAAAGAAATGTACCTTTTTTTCGCACGCCAGGCATGGTACTTGGTACAATCTCTCTTTACATGATCAGTCCCATTACAGAGAAAGCAACCTAATCCAGTAATTTCAACCTTAGGTTCCTTATGTTGCTTAATCTTGGGCCTTACAACCGCATATTTTTTCCTCTTCTTAGTTTCCTTAGAAGAAGATGCCAAATGAGCACTTTCAGTCTTATCTTGCTTAATCCTTTCCTCTTCTTGCACACAATGTGAAATGAGCTCATTAAGAGTCCATTTCTCCTTCAGGCAGTTATAACTGACCTTAAATTGATTAAAGTGTGCCGGAAGAGATATCAAAACAAAGTACACAAGCAGTTCCTCAGGTAATACTAGCTTGAGTAACTTAAGTTTCGAAGCAAGATGAGACATTTCCAAAATGTACTCCCTAATGTTTTCCTTGCCCTTATACCTCATAGAGACAAGTTTACTCAATAGTGCACTTGTTTCCGCCTTTTCGTTTTGAATAAAACGCTGTTCGAGGTTTTCAAGGAAAACTTTGGCAACAGGTTCATCATTCATAGTGCCCCTGAATGATTCTAGAATTGCACGCTTCATGATCATTAGACTCATGCGGTTCGAGCGTTCCCACTTCTCCATCGCTCTCTTTTCATTAGGAGAGGATGTATCCTCAAGAGGAGTAGGTTGCTCGGTCCGAAGTGCTAAGTCAAGATCCATGCAACCGAGAACGATCATTACATTCTCTTTCCATTCCTTAAAATTTGTGCCGTTAAGCACATGGATGCTATTGATATTGGCAGAGATCGTAGAAGCAGAAGAATTTACTCAAAATAGAACAAAAGGATTACTAAATACATGCTTACAAAACTTGAACTTTAACTTTATAGATTCAAAATAGGCATTTCCCATTACAAGATATCTAGCACAACATTGATTTTAGTCTTTGGACAGAAAACCAACTTGTAAGTGGTACTCTTGGTGTAGTGATCAAACATAGACAATAAACTCCTGTCAAACATTAAGCCTTCCTTTGGGCCGACTTAATATTCACATGGAAAACCAAATAATCGTCTCATATTTACCACCACAAGCATGTTCGAATTCCTGCCAAATAACACCTTCCTTTGGGCCGATGTTAAACGCATGGAAGACTAACATCCACAGTCATCTTATATTTTAAAATTAATCAATCTACACAATAGAGGTTACTTTGGCAACATAATGCTTCAATTGAATAACTAAAATATTAGATGCTATAAACTTTAGTTCCTTAAGCCATTTTATGAATCTCAACTTAATGTGTTACAAGTTTTGATGTGTAACACTTGAATATTAATCGTTGTTTACTGAATCGGACAATTCTATATATTATAAGAATTGATGGACTTTAAAACAATTAACATTCACTGAAACTTAAGAGAGTTGAAACGTTTTTAACCTTACTGGACCAACACAATCTATTGTCAAAACCAGACAATCGATTGTTTGGTTTTCTGAAAAAAATTGTTATTGGACCATCCACAATCGATTGTCAAAGCCAAACAATCGATTGTTTGGTTTTAAGAAAAATTTTTAAGTTACTGGACCATCCACAATCGATTGTCAAAGCCAGACAATCGATTGTTTGGTTTTATGAAAAAATTTTAAGTTGCTGGACTGGACCATCCACAATCGATTGTCAAAGCCAGACAATCGATTGTTTGGTTTTATGAAAAAATTTTCAGTTACTGAAAAAGTTTCAACTCACTGGACCTTGAACAATCGATTGTCAGAAGCTTACAATCGATTGTCAGAACCTGACAATCGATTGTCTGGTGTTCCAAAAAACTGCCAGAATACTAAAAGTCACAGACAATGGATTGTGTAAGGCAACAATCCAATGTCTGAAGGCAGTGACCAAAATTTTTTCTGAATAACACATGATTTTCAACATGAATCTTAAACATAAAAAACATGTTGTTAACCTACTAAAATCATGCTATTTACAATGTTTTAACATCATATTAAAACATCAAATCAAAACATAACATTCATAAGATCATGCTATTTCATGGTAGAATTTCATAAACAAAATTCTTATAAAACTAAAACATGAATCCTAACATAACATGATTCTTATGAACATCCAAATTATCCAAAATGAAGGGTGGCTCTGATACCAATTGTAAGGATTATGATTCCTACTAAAAACAACAACCTTCATATTGAATAATTCGGATATATAAACTACATGAGCGGAAGCTAACCTGAATCCATATGTGGAATTTGATGAACCTCCTTTTGATGATTGTCCTTGAGTTGTTGTGAACTCCTTTAGCCTTCCTTCAAGTTTTCTTGAAGTATGATTGTCACCACAAGAATGAATCCGCAATACTAAAACAATATATGAAAGGTTCACAATAATAGTGTTATGACAATAATCAAAATTTGGCTTATGGTTTTCCACCCTATTTGCAAGACAATGGACAATATGGTTCTTGATTCAATGGGAAGAAGAAGAACTTGTCTTTCACTAGGGTGGGAACCATAACCCCCCACTTTATAACTCTAGGAGTTACATAACCCAAGAGACAAGAGTTACAAAACAAAAGTTATGTCCTGAGTTATGTCTTGCAAGAGTTACAAAACTCAAGAGTCACAAGCATTCATGTAACCATAGTTACATTTGTAACCTTAGTTAGCCCATCATAAACTAAGGTTACCCTTTTGGGTATCTACACATTAGTCCTACACCTTAGTATGACAATACATTGGCCCCCTTAACATAATGTCCATAAGACCACATAATTAGGCCAAACCAAAAGATAGCACATAACATATAATTATCCATATATTATTCATATGTGTGTAGATATAAGTCCATATATCTTACACATAATCAATAGCATCTTTGCCACCAGTCTTAACAGACATGAGTATAACAACGTGTTGCACTTATTGAAATATCTTGGGGTCATTTAATACGTTTGAGATCTTACTCCTAGATTAATCACCACAATTTTTCATCTTTCACCCAGGGTAAAAGTTCACTACAGAAATTAGATACACTTTAATTGCTTATTTTTTACGGTTTTGTGTGTGTATGAGGAGGAAACAGGTGTAAGAACTATAAGAGACTGGATCTGAATTGGAGTAGGGATTTTTAAACTAAGTTTTGTTATGACTCTAATTTGTAATATTGAAGTGAAAAATAATAAAGAGACTTCAAAAGTAATTTGGGACTTTTTGGAGAGATCTGCAGTGCCAGAAGCTACCCAATGGACAAACCGGAGACTCTTGTATTTGCTTTATTCATGGACTTGAAATTTAAGAACTCCTTAATTATATTTTGTTTTAGTAGCAGTATAGTATTATTATTAATATAAAAGTTAAATTACAAGAAGATGACTATATGAAAGGGTGAAATCTGCTCTGCACAGTTGGCTACAACTCCAATAGAAATTAACAACAAAAACTCTTTATATAAGATTGTTGTTTCAATTCAAAACAGGATCTTTTCCAATTCAACCGATAATAGAGTTCTTGTACTCTAAAAGACCATTTCTCCCATCACCCTTTCCCACAGTGACAACAATACGCCTCAAACCTAATTCTTATATTTCTGTATTTATCCTTTCTTTTCATTTCAAATTTCTAATAAAGTTCCACTCTCCAATCATAACAAATATTATTAAAGGCGGATTCAAGATTTAAATTTTATGGTCAGCAAAAATACAGAACGAAAGCATGGGTTCAATTGAACCCATTACTTTTACACTGCATCCGGCTCTAAATATTGTTGTAAAAATAGGATGATTATGGAGAATAAAAGGTTTAGCTTGAGGCATGTCAGAGATACTGTCCTTAAGGATATTTCGCTCACGCCAAGATAAATAATATTAGGCGTATCCCCCAGAATTCAACAAACTCTTCTAGTATAACTAGGAGCACAAACGACAAAAATTTATAAGAAAAAAACCCAGCACAAAACAAAAGGGAAGAAAAGTTTTAGCTTTGTCTACATTTTTTTCTTCTTTTTCTTCATCCTCCAAATAAACAAACAGATACTTATATATGAAATCCAAAAAGGACATCTGATTTTTGGCAAGAAAACGTTAGAAACCAAGGCCATTAAGGCTCTTAAATTGCCAATTGAATTTTCAACAGTAACCTTCAAACTAGTATTCAATATTGAGAATTATTTTGTCCCAATTGATTTCAAAATTAAACTAAGTTTCCGTTATAAATATATTTAAGTAATTACTATATAATGACTTATTAATATCATAATAAGAAAATAAATCTATACTTTTATGAAATAATATAAAGACAAGAACAATAATGCAAGAATAGAGAGAATAGAGAGAGAGAAGTATTCTTATTGATACTTAGAGATTGTTAGGGATGTATTACAATGGTAGAAGACCCCTTTATTTATAGGGAGTGGGATGATTTAGCTACCAATAATAGGACTCTAGAATCTCTCTAATTAAAGACATTCACCTTAAATAGAAGTGTAAAATCTCTCTATTTATAACACTCCCCCTTGAATGTCTATTCAATGACGTGCCTCGTTAAAACCTTAAAACAAAACCCAATGGGAAAAATTAAAGTAAGGAAAAAGAGTACACATGTTTGAATATGCGCCTATTGGTTGCCTCGTTAAAAACCTCGCAAGGAAAACCCGGTGGGACAAAACCTTGTAAGGGAAAAAGAGTGCAACGCGCATTAACTCCCCCTGATAAGAACATCAATTTATGTCCTTAAGTCTTCGCATCCCGATCTTGTGAACTAGCTTCTTGAAGGTTGACTTTGGTAGAGATTTTGTGAACAAATCAGCCATATTGTCGCTTGAACGAATCTGTTGAACATTGATATCACCATTCTTTTGAAGATCATGTGTGAAGAATAACTTTGGTGAAATATGCTTCGTTCTATCTCCTTTTATGAATCCTCCCTTCAATTGAGCTATACATGCTGCATTGTCTTCATACAAAGTTGTGGGTAGTTTATCACACTTCAAACCACATTTGTCTTGGATATGATGTATTATAGACCTCAACCACACACACTCCCTACTTGCTTCATGAATATCAATTATCTCGGCATGATTAGATGAAGTAGCCACAATTGATTGCTTAGTCGATCGCCAAGATATAGCGGTTTCTCCACAGGTAAACACATAACCCGTTTGAGATCGAGCCTTGTGCGGGTCGGACAAATATCCAGCATCAGCATAACCAACAAGATCCGGGCTGCAATTCTTGCCATAAAATAAGCCCATATCGGTAGTTCCCTTTAGGTACCGCAATATGTGTTTGATCCCATTCCAATGTCTCCTCGTAGGAGCCGAGCTAAATCTTGCTAAGACGTTAATTGAAAAGGATATGTCAGGCCTTGTAGTATTTGCAAGATACATTAGTGCGCCAATTGCGCTAAGATATGGTACTTCAGGACCAAGTAGCTCTTCATTCCTTTCTTGTGGTCGGAATGGATCTTTGTTCACATCAAGTGATCGAACAACCATCGGTGTACTTAAAGGATGTGCTTCATCCATGTAAAACCGTTTCAGTACCTTTTCTGTATAGGTAGATTGATGAACAAAAATTCCGTTTGCCAAATATTCAATTTGCAAAACAAGACATAGTTTAGCCTTTCCGAGATCTTTCATCTCGAATTCATCCTTTAGATAATCAATTGCCTTTTGGAGTTCTATAGGGGTTCCAATAAGGTTTATGTCATCGACATATACGGCAAGTACAACAAATTCCGATGTTGTTTTCTTTATAAAAACACACGGGCAAATGGCGTCATTTATATAGCCTTCTTTTAACAAGTACTCACTAAGACGATTATACCATATTCGTCCAGATTGCTTTAGACCATACAAGGATCTTTGCAATTTAATTGAGAACATTTCCCGAGATTTTGAATTATGCGCGTTTGGCATCTTGAGTCCATCGGGAATTTTCATGTATATCTCATTATCAAGTGAGCCATAAAGATTGGCAGTAACCACATCCATTAAGTGCATGTCAAGCTTTTCATGGACAGCAAAACTTATGAGATAACGAAAGGTTATCGCATCCATTACAGGCGAATATGTCTCTTCATAATCGACACCAGGCCTTTGAGAAAAACCTTGTGCAACAAGGCGTGCCTTATATCTTTATACCTCGTTTTTCTCATTTCTTTTGCGTACAAAGACCCATTTATAGCCGACAGGCTTAACACCATTAGGTGTTTCAACAATAGGGCCAAAAACTTCACGTTTTGCCAGCGAATTCAATTCTGATTGAATTGCTTCTTGCCACTTTAGCCAATCCTGTCTTTTTCGATATTCTTCAACAGATTGAGGTTCGAGATCTTCACATTCTTGCATAATGCTAGATGCGACATTATAAGCAAAGGCATTATCCACCACAATATCCACTCGATTAATATTTGCCTCAATATTAATTGGATTTAGGGATAGTTCCGTATTTTTCAGAGTCTCGGGCTCAATGGATTCTTCATGAATCTCAGAATTTGTTAAATCATGAATTTCCTCATGAGATTCTTTCGTGGTGTCATTTTGATCATTCTTTTTCCTCTTTCTAGGATTTTGATCTTTGGAACCTAATGGTCTGCCACGCTTCAGGCGTGCATTCGACTCATTGGTTATGACACTAGATGATTGTCCAACAGGGACATCAATATGGATTGGAACATTTTCCGCGGGAATGTGGGATTTCGTTATCCTCTTCAAGTCCGTAAATGTGTCAGGCATTTGATTTGCTATTCTTTGCAAATGGATAATCTTTTGTACCTCTCTTTCACAAATAGAGGTATGTGGATCAAGATGAGATAATGATGCATTTTTCCACAAAATTTCCCGTTTGGTTTCACCAACTTCTCCCCCTAATTTTGGGAAAAGTGTCTCATCGAATCGACAGTCTGCAAATCGTGCAGTAAACACGTCGCCTGTCAATGTTTCGAGGTAGCGAATAATGGAGGGCGATTCAAACCCAACATATATTCCTAACCTTCTTTGCGGACCCATTTTGGTGCGGGATGGCGGTGCTATAGGCACATATACTGCGCATCCAAAAATTCTTAAATGGGATATATTGGGTTCATGACCCAAAACCAATTGCAACGGGGAATACTTGTGGTAATTCGTCGGTCTGAGACGAATTAGCATTGCTGCATGTAAGATGGCGTGACCCCATACCGAAGTGGGCAGCCTCGTTCTCATAAGTAATGGCTTTGCAATCAACTGCAGGCGTTTAATTAACGATTCTGCAAGACCGTTTTGAGTGTGAACATGAGCTACAGAATGTTCAACTTTTATCCCGATTGATAAGCAATAATCATTAAATGCTTGGGATGTAAACTCAGCAGCATTATCCAGTCTAATGGACTTGATTGGATTATCTGGAAATTTTGCTCGTAGTCGAATTATTTGTGCCATTAATTTCGCAAACGCAAGGTTGCGTGATGACAACAGGCACACATGAGACCATCTACAGGATGCGTCTATCAAGACCATGAAATACCTAAACGACCCACTAGGTGGGTGAATAGGTCCACAAATGTCCCCTTGTATACGTTCCAGAAACGTGGGTGACTCAGTCCCAACCTTTGTTGGTGATGGCCTGATAATCAACTTGCCTTGATAACACGAAGTGCAAGGATATTCATTATTCGAAAGAATTTTGAAATTCTTTAACGGATGCCCATATGAGCTTTCTATAATCCGTCTCATCATGACCGATCCTGGGTGTCCCAATCGATCATGCCAAAGTACAAAGGTATTGGAATCAGTAACCCTTTGGTTTACTGTTGAATGTGCCTCAATTGCACTAATTCTTGTCCAATATAGGCCACAAGATAAAGACAGGAATTTCTCAATAACCCTCTTTTGGCCGGAGACATTCTTTGTGATGACAAGATATTCAAGTTTATCTTCATCCATTGTCTCAATATGATAGCCATTCCGGCGTACATCTTTAAAACTCAACAAGTTTCTCTTAGACTTGGAGGAGAACATTGCATTCTCTATGATTAACGTCGTGCCTTTGGGCAGAGTTACAATTGCTCTTCCGGAGCCTTCAATCAATTTACTACTTCCAGAGATTGTAGTAACGTTTGCCTTACACATATTTAGTTGAGAGAAATATTTCTTTTCTTTGAGTATTGTATGTGTAGTACATGAATCAACTAGGCAAATACTTTTACAGTTGGACGTTGATCCAAGTTCGCTTTGTGAGATATCCATATTTGCTATCCCATAGTTTGACATACAAAAGAGATACACGAACATGAGAATAAACAAGTTCAATTCGTTTGTGTCACATAATATTTTCAAAATCTGCTGCTAACAGTTGACTAACTAAATCAGATAGTCGATTATATGTTTTCCATAATCGATTACTATGCAGTTTGAAAATTTCAGTTTGAGCATTTTCTTTAAACAATCGATTGTTAAACACACACAATCGATTGTTGAACATTGACAATCGATTGTTAAACACACACAATCGATTATTTGCTATTCTGAAAAACTTCAGATCACACTGTCTTAAGACAATCGATTGCTAAACGTAGACAATTGATTGTCGGCTTATTTCGAAAAATTCCAGAGCACACTGTCTTAAGACAATCGATTGTTAAACATAGACAATCGATTGTTGACTATTTTGAAAAATTCCAGAGCACACTGTTTTAAGACAATCGATTGTTAAACATAGACAATCGATTGTTGACTATTTTTGAAAAATTCCAGATTACTGTCTAACGACAATCGATTGTTAGACATAGACAATCGATTGTGGATGATTTTTGAAAAATTCCAGATTAATGTCTAACGACAATCGATTGTTAGACATAGACAATCGATTGTGGATGATTTTTGAAAAATTCCAGATTACTGTCTTACGACAATCGATTGTTAGACATAGACAATCGATTGTGGATGATTTTTGAAAAATTCCAGATTACACTGTCTTACGACAATCGATTGTGGATGATTTTTGAAAAATTCCAGATTACACTGTCTTACGACAATTGATTGTTAGACATAGACAATCGATTGTGGATGATTTTTGAAAAATTCCAGATTACACTGTCTTAACGACAATCTATTGTTAAACATAGACAATCGATTGTTGACTATTTTGAAAAATTCCAGAGCACTGTTTTAAGACAATCGATTGTTAAACATAGACAATCGATTGTTGACTATTTTTGAAAAATTCCAGATTACACTGTCTAACGACAATCGATTGTTAGACATAGACAATCGATTGTGGATGATTTTTGAAAAATTCCAGATTACGCTGTCTAACGACAATCGATTATTAGACATAGACAATCGATTGTGGATGATTTTTGAAAAATTCCAGATTACTGTCTTACGACAATCGATTGTTAGACATAGACAATCGATTGTGGATGATTTTTGAAAAATTCCAGATTACACTGTCTTAACGACAATCGATTGTTAGACATAGACAATCGATTGTGGATGATTTTTGAAAAATTCAAGATTACACTGTCTTAACGACAATCGATTGTTAGACATAGACAATCGATTGTTGATCAATTGTTTTTCAGCTTTAATGCGAAAATATTAGATAATCGACTAGTTTTTCAGGCTAGTCGATTACCCCTACTGGAAAATAAAAATATTATTGATATTTGAGCATATTGAAGACATTCTAAAGAACTACTGCTAACATTGCATCATGAACTAACTAATTCGAGCTAATACTAATGACTATTAGTTTATTCACTAACTAATACAAATAAGTAGAACAAAATCAAATAACTCCATCTTCTTTCATCACGGGCCCATCACCGATTAGGTGGTCTATTTTCCCCTCGGGTTGCTCAAAGAAGTCTGCCACATCCAGGTGGGTGATGTCCAAGTTGTCGTCATAGACAAAATTTGTTTCAGGGCCTTTACTCTTTCGGGATGCTTGATAAAGGTCAACCAAGTGTCTTGGTATACGGCAAGTCTTTGACCAGTGCCCTTTCCCACCGCAACGATAACATATAGTTTCTGAACCATTTGCCTTAGGATCTTCATAATCCCGTTTCTGCTTTCGGCGGTTATCTCTCCTTGGGGGTTGACGGACTTTATTGAAATTTCTTCCTTGTCTACGTCCCTGGCTATGACCCCGTTTACGACCATGACCATGGCCCTTTTCATGTTTGGCATAATGAGAGTGCACCTTATCTGCTTCAGGCAGTGGTGTAGACCAAGTGGGTCGATTTTCGTGATTTCTCATGAGCAGGTCATTATTTCGCTCAGCCACTAGTAGAAGAGAAATCAGTTCAGAGTACTTTGTAAAGCCTTTCTCTCTGTACTGTTGTTGCAGTACCATATTGGAGGCATGAAACGTTGTAAACGTTTTCTCAAGCATATCATAATCGGAGATTTTATCCCCGCATAGCTTCAATTTAGAAGTAATTCTGAACATTGCAGAATTATATTCAGAAAACGGACTTAAAGTCCTGGAGCCTCAGATGAGCCCAATCATATCGTGCTTGTGGCAGAGTGACCAACTTCAGGTTGTCATATCTCTCCTTTAAGCCGTTCCACAAGATGAGTGGATCCTTGACGGTGAGATATTCAATCTTCAAACCTTCATCAACGTGATGGCGCAAGAAAATCAAGGCCTTCGCACAGTCTTGGGTGGATGCTTTTTCTCTATCTTTGATGGTGTCTCCGAGACCCATAGCATCTAAGTGGATTTCAGCATCCAACACCCATGTCATATAGTTCTTGCCCGAAATTTCAAGGGCAACGAACTTTCTTTTCGTAATGTCAGACATAATCAAAAATTAAATTAGGAAGAGGGAAATACCTTAGATTTTTCGAGAATGGTTCTTGAGACGGTAGAGTCTCGTGCTGATAACGTGTTAATGAAATAATATAAAGACAAGAACAATAATGCAAGAATATAGAGAATAGAGAGAGAGAAGTATTCTTATTGATACTTAGAGATTGTTAGGGATATATTACAATGGTAGAAGACCCCTTTATTTATAGGGAGTGGGATGATTTAGCTACCAATAATAGGACTCTAGAATCTCTCTAATTAAAGACATTCACCTTAAATAGAAGTGTAAAATCTCTCTATTTATAACATATACATAGTTTTAGAATATTTCTTTTTGAGTTATCAACATTATTTCTCTAACAATCCCCCACATAACTCAAAAAGAATATTAAGTAATAGTGTAAAATAAAAAGTTTCGTTGGATTTTCACAAATGAGCATAATGCGTCGAATCTGGTATCTCTTGGATATGAACAAGACCTAGATAAAATAAGATTAAACATACAGAACAATTGGTGAAGTTAGAACTTGTATAAACCAAGAATTCTTTTGTAAGTATAGAGTCTTATCTATCACATTATGCCCACACACACTTTATTATTTATCGCGGTTTTGCACTAATAGGCCATGCGCGTGCCTAGTTTTCATGACTGCTCAAGAAATTTCGCCACAAATTTCATAGGAGGGGCCCCACTCTACACTCATATAGGTCCATCCATCAAGTGTATTCTGCAGTAAAATACATTACCTACAAAAGGATATGGATTATTGGATTAAGAGTTTAATAACTCAACCTCATATTCCTTGCGGTCTTGCACTATATACATGTACACACCATAGGAAGAGACATAATTTGATAGTGCATATTTGATCTATTAATGACTCGTTATAATCCATATGAACCTACTTCATGGGATCTCCAATCGCATAGGTTCGGTTACCATCATTGTTGATACATCTCAAATTGAAAAAAGTCTCAACCCCTCGATAGTTTACTTATAAGTCAAAGGATCGGCCAAATCCTCTTTTGAATACATATAATATGTCTAAAGTTTCTCATCTCTAAGCAATTCCTATATCACATTATGTCTCTAGAGAATGTATATACTCATCGCATTGAAGGATTTATTTTCTTACAATGGCTATTGCGCCTTGGCAATTACAATTCATCGACGCAATTATTGTCGATTAACTCACCAAGAGTTTCTTCAGAAGTCAACTTTTATTTCATTTGAGATGATTTTTTGCCTTATTTGAGAAATACTACAAGTTAGTATTCTATAGCTGAATTTTTTAGAAAGATACAGTGATGATAGTGAATCTCCGATTCATATGAGAAAAAAAAACTAGCTAGTTGTTGTGTGATCACCTTTTGGTAGGTGTTGTGGTATTAAAATTGCTTGAAAGTAATGTTACAAGTGCCTTTTGTAACATCTTTCAAGATATAAGAATTTTGTTTTCCTTTTGGTATCTTCCATACTATAATACCAAAGTAATTTTTTTTAAGTATAGAAGAAACTTTAACTTCTACACAAATATCTCAAATCAGTAGGAGACGAGTCACAATTCAACAATTTCTTCACCCAAATGACTACAAGATCTGAAACAACACAACTTTTCATAGCATGAAATACAACATATTTTTTATCTTTCAATATAAAGTTTTGCCACAAAAAAACTCAATTTTATAAGGCTTTATTATAACATTATTAGATAATTTTTATCTCCTTTTTCTTTCTTACGATCATGCTATATAAATCTGGACGTCACGGTCCCCCACATTTTCGATAATTCCATGTTAAGGAGATAACCTTTTCACAACAATAAAGAGTTCTGCTTTATAAATAACAAGCTAATAATATAGCTTCATCCAAAATATTTTATCTCCAAATTAGAAACTATGCATGAACAAAAGTATTAAATTCATGGCAAGAGGTCACTAACCTTTAAATAGTATATAAATATAAATACCATTTATTCTCATGATATCAAGCAACATAACAAATTGTCCTTTTGACATGTTAGGAAATTCCACTACAGAAATAGCTAATATCATATTGTCTCTTGAATATGTTAAAGGAGAATATTTAAGCACTTTAGATCAAGAGATCTACAAATTAGTGCAGCATCTTTCAATATGCAAAATATACATACAAAATTAAAAATATAAATTCACATCAACAAATAATGTACAACTATAAACACATTTAAAATTAAAATGACATTATATGTATCATCTTGAGGTCAAAGATATATGCCAATTATATTCTCACGAGAATAAGCATGAAAAAATAAATGTTGAGGAGGTATTAGTTCAATTATGCATACCTGTCACTTAGATATATTATTATGCAATATCAAGCAGAAGATACTACCTTATGTCTTTAAAGTCCATCAGAATTTCATAAGTAGCATTCTCCATAAGAACAAAGTAGAAATATCCTTAAGATTATTGTAAAAATAGGATGATTATGGAGAATAAACGGTTTAGCTTGAGGTGTGTCAGAGACGCTATCCTTAAGAATAATTCACCCACACCAAGATAAATAATATTAGGCGTATCCCCCATGATTCAACAAGCTCTTCTAGTATAACTAGGAGTAGAAACAACAAAGAATTATAAGAAAAAAACCCAGCACAAAACAAAAGGAAAGATAAGTTTTAGTTTTGTCTACACTTTTTTTTTTCTTCTTCTTCATCCTCCAAATAAGCAAACAGATACTTATATATGAAATCTAAAAAGGACATCTGATTGATGGCAAGAAAATGTTAGAAACCAAGGCCATTAAGGCTGTTAAATTGCCAATTGAATTTTCAACGGTAACCTTCAAATTAACATTCAATATTCAGAATTGTTTTGTCCCAATTGATTTCAAAACTAAACTAAGTTTCTGTTACAAATATATTTAAATAATTACTATTATAATGATTTATTAATATCATTGTAAGAAAATGAATCTAAACATAATTTTAGAATATTTCTTTTTGAGTTATCAAAATTATTTCTCAAACAAAATACTGCACGTATTCCTCAAGCGTTGGAATAAATTAGATTCTTTTCAAACGTTCTAAGTGAACAAAAGTTATGGGATTCAGATATAATTGGGAGGGGAATCATCATTTGAGGGGCCTCCAATATGATCATACACCCTCTCTATAATAGCCCCGTTTGTTCCGATATTGTTTGTTTCGATATTTTTTTATTTTTATTGTAAATGACTGTTATACACCTATAACATCATTTGACGTTAAAATATTTTTTTGACTGTTATAGATTAAAATTATTTGAAAATTAATAATGTTTACTTTTGTAATGTTTCATACAAATGATAGGAAAATTATGCAAATTTAAAATTTCGAAAGATGTGCATATTTCACTAGTTAAATATTGAAGAAAGATAATACATTATCAATAAATTTATGACAAAAAGATAAATATTTAAACTCTAAGGCATACATATTAAAGCTACCTAATATTTTTTTTTCAAGATTGATGAAAGAATTTTGTAATTATAGCTTGTTTCATAGGATTTATTCTCTTGCTAGAGATATAACGGTAGAATTGGCGAAGATTAGTATCCAAATTCACAGCAAAAAAGTATCTAATAGCTTTCCTTTGAAGACAATCTAAGAGTTTAACAGTTAAATATTTCTATCTAATTTTTTTTTTTTTGGAATTTGTCCAATGAAAAAAATATCATGTGCAAATCTTCAAATCTTATATTTTACGCAAGATAGAAATTTTGTTTAACAGAAAATATTGTGTACATATTTTTAGAATTATTATTACTTAAACATTATATATGAATGTTATAGAGGAGAAATTTTACAAGGAGCGTTATGCTATAAATATGGGTTATTATTGTTGTTATAGATAAAAAATTATTCTAAAGAGGTAAAATAATTTAAAAAATTAATATTAAGAAAAATTTAGCTTTTATACTGAATGATTATTATATAGGAATATTGCTATTGAAAAGATTGTATTTTTAGGGGCTTGTTCTTTCTGCTCCAATTCAAGTGCTCTCAGATAAAGCTACAGCTCTTAATCAAAGGTGGCATTAATTTGCATGATGTTGTTACCTTTTTTCTTACATGGACTTATTATTCGATCAATTCATTTTTTAATTTGAAGTTAGGTGCATGGAGCAATTTAAAGCAAGTTACTGTTCTATGCATGGATAAACATCACATTAAGCAAAATTCACAGCCAAACAAAATTTACCTCCTTGACATCCAACATGTCACACAACCCCACTCAATCCTCATAACTGAAAAGTTTTATTTTGTATCTCAGGCGTCATATGTGTACCTTTTGCTATTTATCAAAGTCATTTTACCTATACACAACTGACTTCCATCTGCATATATCTTTAGAAGTTTAGCCAAGGTCATTACTTTCCTTTTCCTACCACTTTTTTTTTTATTTTCAATTTGATAACCTATCCAACAGGATTCTAGGGATTTAGTCATGGAATTTGCCATCACCAGTTGCGGGACTAGGTTTTTCAGTAAAGGTTGTCAAATTATAACAAAGTAAACACACGAAAAATCGAAAGGGTTCAATATATAGGATGTAGACATAATAAAAACAAAATTTAGCCTATTCATACATGGTAATTTTCTAGTTTTCTACCAAAGATTGACACCCGTTTCATAACTGTAACTACGCCAATGCCCATCCCCCAGGAATTGAAAGGCAAAGGTTCTTTATTTTTTCTTCCCCTCAAAAAGAAAATATTGAAGGGATAATCAACCCATTATATTTGAACTCAATTTCTGACTGTAGCAATGTGAAAACAATGAAGAAGATTTCTTCTCATATGGGAGGAGGATATTATTAAAAGATAATATAAAACTTATTAAAACGCATGATTCAAATATTTGTATAAATAACATATAACAGTAGCCTCTGATCACAAACGGTATTCTTCTGTCAAACGATTCATCTCTTCGGTCGATCATGTAAAGAAGTCTCCTAGATCCTAATGATTTGGTATATTCAAATATTATAAAGATTCAGCAGCTCTAAAAGCAAAAACGCAATCATATACATATATAAACAGATGAAGTTTGTGATCTCCAAGAAAGAAATTAGTAACTTTAAAGTTATATCTGAAATAAAGCAACAACAATAATAAGATGATTGTGATCTTTAAACCAGAAAAATTTAAAACGAGAGAAACTTAGCAAGGGAAACTTGAGGCTGAATAGTAACATATTATCTACTCTTGTTTAAAGCTTAATCAATGAGTCAAACATTTAAAGTAAGCTTCAATGGTCCGGCTCCCTACTCTCTCGTTCAATTGTTACTAATGTGATGATCTGCCACGTCATTATTTCAGATAGGCACCATCTGACATATATTAATGCCATACGAAAGCTTATATAGGACGAAAGCTAGCAATGGTGAGAAGATTCTAGAGATGTTTGGGCATTTCCTTTGAAAGACCCTATATCCCTATGGATTTGCTATGAGAGTCCTTGGAATCTTCTAGGCTTATAGAGAATTCTAGAAAAAGCCCTTATCTTTAAGAACATGTGTAACAATTAGTATTTATAATTAGCCTCTAGGAGACTATATATAAAAGGGGACCATCCATTTGTAATTCACCAACATGCAACGACCGACCGGTCATTTTGAGCCCTAGCGCGTCGTTCAACAATCCGAGGCCATGAACAACTTCATTTCAGGTGTTATGACTTGTACACGTGGTCGAAATTGAATTTTGGGAAATAGGACTTGATTTGGAAGAGAATTCTCATTTCGGAAGCTTAAAATTGAAGTGAATTTTTGAGTAAACAACCTCGGAATTGGGATCTGAAGGTTCCAGCAGGTTCGTATGATGATTTCGGACTTGGGCGTATGCCCGGTTCGGGTTTTAAATAACGCGGGAGTGTTTTGGCGCCTATTGTGAAAGTTAGCATTATGGAAGAAATTTCTTAAGTTTTTCTTGAAGTGCATTTCAGCGTCATCGATGTAAATTTGGGATTCTGAGACTGGGAGTAACTCTGTATAGTAGTTCTGGAGTGGGAAGTGTGATCAGAAGTGAATTTGGAGGTCCGTAGTTCATTGTGAAGCCATTTGGCCAAAGATAGAAATTTGAAGGGTTTTGAGAAGTTTTACCGGGAGTGGACTTTTTGATATCGGGGACAAAATCTGATTCCACAAGTTGGAGCATGTCCGTAATGTCAAATATGACTTGTATGGAAAATTTGAGGTCAATCGGACATGATTTGATAGGTTTAAGCGTCGGAAATAGGAGCTGGAAATTTCAAGATTCATAAAGATTGGATTGGAGGCCGATTGCTGATTTTAACGTTGTTTGATGTGGGATAGATCCATGAGAAATCTCATTAGATTTTATTAGATATGGTATAGATCAAAATGGGACACCAAAAGAATTGACTGCTGAGTCGTATGAGGTAAGAAATTCTCAAGTACGGTTCTAAGGGAAGGAATTGAACTACCTATTCCGGCCGGGGAGAACAGGCCATTCAACAGGGAGATTCAAGAAGTGACTTTTCATTATTCATAAATTCAGAATAATGAAAATTGACTAAACAAATGTTCAACTTTATAACTAAGTATAATAATTAAGTATAATGATAATGTATTATCCAGTTAGTTACTGTTTTTATTACAAATAAAAATACAATTCTCCCCTCAAATATGAATACTAGATTGGAGTTTTACAAAGCCCCTTATCAGATTTGAACCGATGACTTACGCCATGGTAGCCTCGAGCAAGTCTGTAACGTATTTTAGGATTTGTTGGTAGGTTTGTTTGAGGTGTCAGGGGCCTCAGGTGGATTCCGGGTGGTTAACGGATCGAGTCCGGAGTTTGAAGAAGGGGTTGGGGTTGCTACTTCTAGTAATTCCTCTTCTGCTGATTTGGGACCACATAAGCGGCTGGAGGTGGAGCAGCCCAGGACTGAAAATGCGGCACAAGCTTTGCAAAAGCGGAACTGCATATGCGGTGGGCCGTCCGTAGAAGCGGAAATTGGGCTAGAGCCCAGGACTGCAGAAGCGGCATTTTGATCGCATAAGCGGAAATAATTCTGTAGAAGCGAAAAGAGCTGGGGCAGAATGGTTGTTTTAAAATCGGATATATGGCAATTTCTCTCATATTTTTCATGGCTTGAGTGACTTTGGGGAGCTTGAAGAAAGGTTTTTCATCATCAATGATAAGGTAAGTTTATCCCCACCTATTGTGCGTTACATACATCAATTTTGTATGGATTTAAACGTGAAATTTTGTATAAATATTTGGGGTTTTGGTAGAAAGACCTAGAGTAATTCTTGGGATTTAACCACGATTTTGGGTATGAAATTTAGAGAAAATTATATATTTGAGTTTCTAAGGTAAGTTAAATTAGTTACGTGCTCCTTTTTATGGGGGCTACGTATGCACGAGGTGACGAGAGTCCGCAGGTAGCTACTATTATGCTATTGTCCGGGTAGTCTATGACCCAAAAGCATGTTATACTTGGATTAATTGTGAACCCATTGATGACTTGAATTGCTTAAATCATATTGAATTAATAAATAGATTTCTAAAAAGAGTTAAACTTCATTTTTCTCAAATTATTAATGAGAATTGACTTTTCTTGTATAATTTCTGCATGTTGGCTTCTTGACTGGCTGTCTGTGTGTGTGTGTGTTTATTTTTTAACGGGCTGAACGCCTCAGCAGATTAAATAAATGCATCTATAGGCGCGGTGTCGACCCTCGGCAAATGTACATTTATTTGTGTTGGATCGGGTCGTCGCCTCGGTGTGATTTGCGCATGCTTGTGTTACTTCCTGGAACTTATTTAAGTTGCTACTGCCTCACCCTAGCTCGAGATGAATTTGTTAATAATGAAAAGAAATTTTGGAAATTTCCTATGAAAGAATTATGTGTTTACTTGTTTCTTCTATCTGGATTAAAATCATGTATTAAAATGAATCCACTGTTTAATGTATATATTAAGAATGAATCATTATTGGACCATTAGCGAGTGTCAAAGTTCACCATCTCGTTTCTACTTCTTCGAGATTAGGTGGGATACTCATTGGGTACCCGTTGTTTTCGTACTCATACTACACTTGTGCATTTTTGTTGCACAGGTATATGTAACTTCAGTGGCCTACTGGGCATAGCAGCACGGATGATTCTGTGACTAGGTGAGATGCATCATTCCGGACGGATTTACTTGCTGTCTACTGTATTCCGGACGGATGTTGTATTTTATACTCTTATCCGTAGATGCTCATGCACTTGTGACACCGGGTTCTGATATGGTTTGAAGTATTTTATTAACTGCTTAACATTTAAATTAATTTGAGACTATATTCTATAAAATTTCTATATATGGGAGGAAAATCTTAGATTCAAAAGTGTTAAAACGAGATTTTGATGGAGAAATTTGGGTGGATTGCCTGACAGTAGTATCCGGCGGCACACGACCCTTAGTGGATTTTGGGTCGTGATACAACCAAACAATTCAAGTCTCTCTAATACAAAGCTTCTTTTACAATTCTCTTGTGTTCTTTCTATAATTCTCTTAGCGATCTTGAGTGTAGTAAGACTGACTTAGTATGGCAAGAACGTGAGCAAGTTTTTCAAGTTCGCGAGTGAGTTGTCAAGTGCCACACGTGTACTAAGCTAACGACTACAGACATGACAATGTAGTATCAGAGCGAAGGTTGCAACTAAGGGAATGGGGAACGGTGGAGAAATTAATGCTGCCAACACCCAAGCAAATGTCACCCACGATGCTGCTAGAAAGAAAGGACGCAACAAATAAAGAATGCCACCAGCAAGAGCCAAGAGGTTCCACTAGAGGTTGTGTCAAATAGAAAGCTGACGTCCCAAGAACCATCTGCCACTGAGGCAATAGAGGAATAAATGGAGAACTTGCACGAGGACGTCTCACTCGATAAAGAGTGAGTGATGAAGATGAACATGGGGATGGACGCCGTGGAGATCTTTGGCCAATACTTGGGGAAGGTGGAAGGCACCATTTGCGTTTTTTAGGGTCACACTTTTGAAGAAATTGAGAGTATCTAAAATAACTTGGAGGGACGTACACAGAAAAATATGGAACTAAGGAAAACCATCACTGCCTTAGAGTGCAGATTCATGGAGGCTTTGACTACTATTAGTGCTATAAAGTTAAAGATAGAGTCACTCAAGGAGCATGGTAATGCTGGCATGACTGAGGCCACCAACAATGTTGTGGTGACGAGGAAGGACAAGACTGAGGCTCCCAAACCCTCGATGTTCAAAGGTGTTCAGCATGCACAAGAAGTGGAAAACTTTCTCTGGCACTTGGAGAGCTACTTCAGGCACAGCAAAGTGAGGGACGATGAGGCCAAGATCAATACTACCATGTTGTACCTCTCAGAGACTGCCATGCTATGGTGGAGAAGGAAGATGGATGACGTGGATAAAGGTCTATGTACTATTAGCAAATGGATCAGTTCAAAGCCAAGTTCAAGTGACAGTTCTTCCCAAACAATGTCTTGTACAAGGCAAGGTGCAAGCTGAGGGAGTTGAAGCAAATATGGAGCATAGGTGACTATGTCAAGGAGTTCACTACCCTCATGCTTCAAATACCCAACCCGACCAATGATGACTTGATTTTCCACTTCATGGACGGGTTTTAAAATTGGGAAAATCGGGATTTTCAACACCGAAAAGTTACGGATAGACCAAGCCATAGTGGAGACCTTATCATTGATGGATTTCAGGCATGACAAGCACGGCAAATGCAAAGACAAATAGTCAAAGTTTAACAATGTCAAAGGTGGGGGAGACCATGGCAAAGTCAAGGAGATACAACAAGAATACTCCAAGACTCAAGATTCCAAAACGTCGAGCGGCCGTCAGGGCTACACTGAGAAGAAGGCGCATGTCGAGAAGAAGGAATGCTATATATGCAGAGGGCTGCACGACTTAAGGAATTGTCCCGACCTCAAGATCCTTAGTGCCATTTTCCATGAAAGGATGGAGCAACCACAAGGAGAGAGTTTGGGAACCGCAAAATTGGGTATGATCGGATTATATGGTGGTGTCACGAAGCAAGCTATCCAATCTACCAAGAATGGCAATCAGTATGTGGATCTCACCATAAAAAACAAGCCCGCTCGTGTAATGGTGGACACTAGAGAAAGTCATAATTTTGTGACGAGGCTGTTTGAAAGAGACTAGAATTGAATCTTTCTCCAACTAACTCTCGTGTCGTGACCGTGAATGCCGACGTACAAAATGCTCGTAGGGTAGCTAATGGATTTGGTTGCAAATTGGGAACTTGGAAAGGTATGACAAACTTTATCATAGCCGCTATGGATATCCATGACATCATATTGGGGCAAGAGTTCTTTGGACATTGTCCTACTTTGATCGACCCTTACCACCAACATCTCTTGGTTATGGAGAGAGAAGGAGCTTGCATGATACCTACAGTGACTATGCCATACGGATAAAGCCAAGCACAACACTCAACTATGCAGGTTGTAAAAGGGATCAAGAAGAGGGATCCAACGTGCGTCGCAACCATAGCAAGTTTGGAGTAAGACAAGGGTTTTCAAGAGACAATGGCACCATGCATAAGGAGTCTTATTGAGGAAAACAAATATGTCATGCCTGAGGAGTTTCCTAAGCACTTGCTGCCTAGGCGAGAGTTGGACACAAGATTGAGTTGGATCAGGGGCTAAGCCACCTGCATTTCACCATATCGTGTGGCACCGCCCGAGCTAGAGGATCTCAGGAAACAATTAAAATAGTTCCTGGATACCGGTCATTTCGCCCATCAAAGGCACCCTTTGGCACGCCAATATTGTTCCAGAAGAAGAAGGATGGATTGTTGAGATTATCCATAGACTACCGAGCACTTAATAACGTCATAATGAAGAATAAGTACCAGATATCGCTCATTGTTGACTTGTTTGATAGACTTGGGCAAGCCAAGTACTTTACCAAGGTAGACCTTTGCAAGGGATACTACCAGTTTCGCATTGCAGAAGAGAATGAGCCAAAGATAGCATGTGTGACGAGGTATGGAGACTTTTAGTGGTTGGTGATGCCCTTCGGCTTAACCAATGCACCGACCACATTTTGCACCCTTATGAACAAGATTTTCCATCCCTACCTTGATCAGTTCATGGTAGTTTACCCAGAAAACATAGTCATCTACAATAACACCTTGGAGGAGTAGATAGAGCACTTAAGGAAGTTTTCCCAAGTCTGTCGGGAGAACAAGATATACATTAAGCGGGAGATATGCGAGTTTGCACAATAAAATGTGCACTTATTAGGCAATGTCATTAGCAATGGCTACGCATGGACATGGCTAATGTACGTGCTATCCAAGAGTGAGAGGCACTATTTTCTTAGGTAGAGGTTTATGGTCAAGACCGATAATGTGTCTACTAGATACTTTCAGATACAGAAGAAGCTCACACCAAAACAGGCTAGGTGATATGATTTTATGGCCGAGTTTGACTATGTGCTGGAGTACAAGTCGAGAAAAGGTACGTTATAGTCGATGCCTTGAGACGGACAGTCGAGCTTGCTGCAACCACTTCAGCAAGTTGGGACATTTGTGAGGCTATAAAAGAAGGCATGCAACATGATTTAGTAGCTAAATAGCTTATCGATTTAGCCAACCAGGTCAAGATGAGATGTTTTTGGGTAGAAGATGGTCTATTGCTTACCACCGGTTGGCGGGTCTATGTGCCTAAGTTTGGAAACATTAGATTGAAGATCATAAAGGAGAGTCATGACATAATGTGGTCTAGTCATCCAGGCCAACGTTGCACTAGGGCCGTGGTTGAGCCAGTCTACTATTGGACACACATGCGAGATGACATAGAGTGTTATGTGCAGACTTGTGTTGTATATGCCAGCATGACAAGGTTGAGAAACAAGAGCCCGGAGGAATTTTGGAACTACTACAAGCCGCGAGCGTCCATGAAAAAATGTGACTATGGAATTTATCACTTGTCTACCGAAGTCCGACGGTTATGGTACTATTATGGTAGTCGTGGATATATTTTCAAAATATTCCACCTTTATGCCTGCCTCACTTTTGATACACAATTTTTTCCTATTTATTTTATACCCAAAAGAGTATCAAAATAGCCTATATGTGCATATATAAGCGTACCAAAGGGATTTGGCATTTTAATAATTTTAAAACTAATTTATTACCTATTTTTACACCATAAAAACCAATAATTATTCCCAAAATTTGTAATTTTGGTGAATAATTTATTTTTATTCTTATATTTATATAAAAATATAGCTAATATGATTTTTTCAAATTTTTTCTAATTCGCTTGATATTTTTAAAGCTAAATTGCATAAAATTGTAATACTGGCCTCTTCAAAGACTTAATTGGCATTATGCTTAAAATATTGACTCCAGTATTTTTAGTATAATAATTATATGTTATAATCACATTAGTACATTTCATTTATTTCCAGAAAATATTTAGCTATTTTTATAAATTAAAATAAGGGAAAATGGCTATTTAAAACGTAGCCTATTTCTATTTCAATGAAAGGCCTTCCCCCTTTCAATTTTAGTCTTAATTTTGATCCAATTATGCCCAACTCAACGACCCAAATTTAACCTTAGGACCAACCCTTACCCAGTTACCAAACCCGTCCGGTTTTGTATTTTAAATCCTGATCGCTGATCATTTTGATCAACGGCTCTCAGCCACTCTTTCCTTTTTTAATTCTACCTACCCACAATCCTAATCTGCATTTCGCTTAGACAGAGGCCCAAAACTCCATTTGTTCTCTCAAAAACTCCCTAGCCTATCAAAACCCTAATCGCCTCCCTTGTCCTCTCCGACCAATCTCACCGGAGTCCATGGCTTCTCAGGCCATGGACAGCCTATACTTACCTTCCTTCACTGCTAAACAATGGGTGTTCAAATTTCGAAGTCTGACCTCAATTGAGTCCGGTCAGAGCCTCTGCAGATCTGTGTTCTTATGGCCTCTCCGGCTCTACTCCAGCGTATTCGAGCTCTAAGAGCCTTGCTATTGCCATCTCCGACTCGAGACCAGTACTTTCTAGATCACTCGCTTAAAATACCTTAATTTCTAACAATTGGATCCAATTGCCTAATGCAGAATTCTTATTTAAATGTATGTGTTAAACCAGTCTGCTCGCTGTTAAAGTTTAATTTAAAGACCAAATCAGTATGTGCCAAGACACGCTTAACTAAATATTTGTTTGATTAAAGGGTTTACTTGGGCCTTACCTGTTTGTTTGTTCATCCCTAATGTTACTTGTTTTTGTGTGTTGAAAATTAGAATTTCATCCTTTGAACCCATATATGCCTCAATCTCTTTTCTTCCCCCTTTAGGATTAGAAGTCCTAATACCCCCGGACTGATAGGTTTGGACGGATACTAGCATGCAATAAGTAAACGAGGCTAATAGTGTTTAAATACCTTAATGGGGTGGGAAGGGTAGAATATGGATATGATGAACGGTGGCGCTAATATCACGTGCAACCCCTATTCTGAGGAGTATGCGCCGGGTATTGCATTCATGTGAATCCATATTTTGTATAAACCTAGGACCCCTTTTCCCCTTTCTTTACTTACAAAATGTTTTCGTTAAGTTACGTTTTCTTAAGTAACCTTTCTTCCTAAAATCGTATTCCTTTCTTTCTTTTTTTAGTTTTTAAAAATTATTTGTGATCCTCATGTGCAATTTTGTTTGTTTTCTTCTATCTTCTTAAAGTCACAAATATAGCATGGCCGAAAAGCACACTAGTGGATTTTTAGGGGTGCCTAACACCTTCCCCTCGAGATAATCTCTAAGCCCTTACCCAAACTCTGGTTTTCCTTCTTCTCAAAAGTCTTCATCTCTTCAAAGTTTCCTGATGCACTATAATCTTTAGGTGGCGACTCTCCAAAATTTCATAACCCAATTCTCGCAAGAGAATAATAGTTGTCCTTCCATAATTTCATATACCCGATTCCGGACCGCCCATCCACGAATGGAAGAGGAGGCGTCGACAGCATGGCGACTCTACTAGGGATTTCTTTAGGCTTCCTACCATTACATGTTATTTGTGACTTCATTATTTCTTTAATTGCTTTTACTTCTTGCCTTTTAATTATTTCATCCTGAAACTAACTTTGCTCTTCATGTCTTTTCTTTCCTTTAAACGTTTTTCCTTTACTGCTTTATTATTTCAATACAATTGTAATTTCGAGCATTTATTGTAATCATTTATCTTATATATGTGAAAATACATGTCAATTTGTTTCATTCTTGTAAATTGCATCTTCAACATCATACTCCACTCGTACCAAAAACAAATACTATAGCAACACATATAATGAGTGGTTGCACTCTTTCAATAGTATCACCCCGAAATTTTGCAAAGGCATATTTGCGGTAAAACAGTCGATCAACGATGTAGTCGACGGTTCCGCGCCTTTCGCTCTTGAGTGTCACTTCAAAAGTAGAAACCTTACTCTGTTTAATTGTTCACGCATCATGGTTAAACTTAGCCGAGTCAGTTATGTTGTCCGCATAATGACTTATTAAGATAGCCTAGTCCAAAGTCCATCAGGTTTCCCTTGAAACCCAAACTGACACCTCCATGTTCTGTGCATTTATTTGGAGAGCTAAATGCCTGTTATGCTAATTGTTTATTTGAATAGTCGTGTCTCGGTCTAACCCATTGTTTTGTAAAAAAAAATTAGATACGAAGTCTTCAGATTTGGTATGGTAGCCAACTCAAGGCTGCTAAGCTGGTGGGAGGACCTTCATGCCAACGACCAGAGTCTTGTCCGCAAATAATTAAGGAATATGCCTTTACTTCTGGAAATCCAGCCTGACAACAAAATCATAGAGGCTGTAACTTTGTTTTGGGATAGTGAGCGGTCAGTATTTCGCTTCCGGGGTTTGGAAATTACTCCTTTAGTGGAAGAAATATGGGTCTAGCTGGTATTCCGTGGGAGACTCCACGTCAGCTTAGGCCAGAAAATTGCAAACGTAGAGTCTTTCTTAAGATGATGGGACTCGAGAAAAACCTGGATCTGACTTGTCTGAAAAACGCCTACATGCCATTTGACTACTTGTACGAGAGATATGGCCATAGCAAGTCCTACTGCACCTACACTGATGAGTTTGCCCTTACCTCCTTAGGGCATATTCACATAAGGGTTTTCGTCTTCATGTTTTGTTTCCTGGGATGATAGTCTTCCCTATGAAGAAGGCTAAGATCTACACCAGACAAGCCATGGGAACCAAGTTGTTAATGGAAGGGATTGACAATCTTTTAGCATAGTTCCCATGATTGTTGCCGAAATATATCGAGCCTTGGGAAAGTGTCAGCAAAGGGCCAATCACTTGAAGGTTGTAATCTGCTACTTCAACTCTGGCTTATAGAACATCTTCGGAAAGGTGATTACTGGCAGGAAATTATACATAGGGATTGGAATAATCATATCGCTTTCCACCACCCAAAGAGAATGAACTTCATGCCTAATATGTTCACTTAGCCAGATGGTAAAGCTATTTGAGAATATAAAGGAAGAGCAATTACAGTGGGTGTATGAGTGGTTCCCAATCGGGATTTCATTGTTCGTTCTCGGGATGTGCCGTTCGATATACTCATCGGCTTGTGAGGAACTTATCCTTATGTCCTTCTTCGAACCATGAGGCAAGCAGGGAGAAACCAAATCATACCAAGGGTAGAAAAAATGAGTCACTTTAGAACCGACTTTCAGGACGATGATAGCCCTCACAGATGTCAAGCTCAGCGCATGTGGCATTGCAAATTCGTCTAGGGGAGAGAAACTATTGAGGTAGACAACTATCACGCCGGGTGTGTGCCACACTACTCAGGCTGGTTGGAAGACAATCTCACTGGTTTGGGTCATCCTGGGTTCATCTGAGGTCATAGGCTTATTGACGAAAAGGCTGAAGCGCAAGTTAAATAAATCATTTGCACAAAAGGATTCGAGAATGCAAAAATGAACACCATGAAATACAAGAAGCTCACCTGAAATTGATCGACGAGTGGTAGGATATGGCTGTCAATGCCAACAAGCGATTAGTGTAACTGGAACGAGGTCTAGTAGAGCTGGAATGAAAGTTCCTGAAGAGGTTTGAAGACTGCCAGAATGCCGAGGGAAGTGCAAGTGGATATCTGGCCCGAGCCTATCTGCTGCTAGGATTGCGCGAGTTGATGCAGCTGTAGGAGGGAAGCGAGAATGCCGAATCTGGGGAAGGTCCTTCTGGGACCAAGTATTTAGGATCTTTTATTTCTGCTTTCAAAATGTAGTAAGGCCATTGGCCCTTAGTGACGTCTTTTTTTCTATTATTTCAAATTGTGTTTTTCGACTCGTCTTATTTTTATCAATGAAATGAGGCATTTGGCATTATAAGTTCTCTAAATTTATTTTGCTGTTAGGCCTACCCTAGGCACAACGAGCTTCCAAATCAGGAAACGACTTATATTCCTGCACAATATATTTAAATATTGCAATATTCCCTTTCTCAGAATCCGTATTAACTTTTTACCTTTTGTTTTTCTTCTTTTTTATAATTCCCCTCCCCAAAGGTTAGTTCGTGCATTCTGGCACCATCAGCATACTCTTCAAGATACAAGGGCCCTCCACCTCCTCTTTCTCAAAGTCCTATAAAAAACAAGAGCAGAGACGGGATGGGAGACACCAACACAAGAAAGAAAATTTAGGAGAATTCTCATAATACCCCAATTACCAAGGGGACTGTTGCTCATCTTGAGCAAACATTGCTGAAATTTTGGGAAGAATTAGAACAAGTACGGAACTTGGAAAGCCAATCAATCACTCTTGCCACTCTTGATGTTAATGCCTAGAACGTTGTACCTTCATAAAATATCACGCAACAACCAGTACAACCCGCTCACGCTCAAGCCTGCAACACATGCAATAATACTCCACCGCTCATTCTCGAACCACAAAATGCCACAAACGACCACCTCCACAACACTCCTATCTTTGTGAACACTATACCCCACTACATCCAACAAATCCTAAGTGAAACTGAATCAGACGACAAATATTCTCTTATCAAAAATTTGGCTGCGGAGCTCAAGAAGCTAACTAGTCGGATCCAGGGTGTTGAAGGTAGCAAAGGCATCAACAGGTTGAACTATGAAGATTTTTGTGTTAAGCCAGATGTTGAACTTACGGAGGGGTAAAAACCTCCCAAGTTCGAAATATTCGACGGTACAGGTGATCCCAGGGTCCACCTGAGAATGTATTTTGATAAGCTGGTAGGAGTTGGAAGCGAAGAGAAAATCCGCATGAAGTTGTTCATGAGGAGTCTGAAAGGAGATGCACTATCTTGGTACATCAGCCAGGATTCAAAGAAATGGACAAGCTGGGTAAACATGGCATCCGACTTTATGGACCGGTTCAGGTTAAACACAGAGAATGCACCGGATGTGTTTCATATCCAGACTTTAGAAGAAGAATAGTTGAACAGGTTCTTTGTCCGAGCTCAGGATCCATAATATTATGAAAGGTTGATGCTGATAGAGCGTTAGAAGTTCTCTAATATCATCAAGTTAGGAGAGAGAATCGAAAAGGGCATTAAAATTGGTATGGTCACTAATCTTGAAGCACTACATGCAACCAACAAGGCTTTACAGCCTAGTGGCATGTCAAAGAAGAAGGACGTGAACTCCATAATGGCTACGCTAGGAATTAAATCCCCTATGAAATACCAAACATATCCCTCAACTCCACTTATATATCAACCTTCCCAAAATTACCAAGCACCCTCACCCACATACCACATTCCACCACCTCCCCCACCCACATATCAACCCACCTCACCAAGATACTCCCAACCCACACCTGTGTACCAACCATAGAACTCCCAACCTTCTCATTACCCATCACCACCTACTCGCCAAAACTTTCTTAGACCTAGACAAAACTTCGATCGTAGACCTCCCAGACAATATACCGCCATCACCGAGCAATTGACCAACTATATAAAAGACTCAAAGCAGCCGGTTATGTTACCCCTTTGCCAGCCATAACTCCAGAAAATCACTCTCAATGGACCAATCCGAACAAAACCTGTGCATACCATTCTGGAACGAAAGACCATACCATCGACAAGTGTGCTCGTTGAAAGATAAGATCCATACCTTGATTGAAAACAATGTCATTATATGGAGCCTGCTCCCAACGCCTGCAACAATCCTCTACCCGACCACAAGGGTGGAGGTATTCACATGATCGAGATGGAGGTTGATTGGGACCCTAAAGGGACAATTAGATTGATTACCGAAGGAGATGAACCAAAGAAGCCAATAGTCATGCTCAACCCTATTGTTATCCAGATCTATCCCTCTGAGGGCAATGAGGTGAATATGTCCATACCACTTGAGTTTGGAACGCCCCCTATAAAGGTGCCAGGACCAATTGAGGTCGAGTTTGGAATTCCAAAGGCACCTGCACCATTTGAAGTTGTTGTGTTACCTCCAAGGGTGCTTATTCCGGTCACAATGACAGATGTGACCCCATTCAATTCAAATGCCATACATTGGGATAACACAGCAAAAGCTAGGAGAAAAGGGAAAACAAAGACTGGAGAAGCGATCGCCGCATAGGGCATGACCAGAACAAGCAGGGTATACACTCCGAAACATTTAGCTGAGTCCAGCAAGAAAGCCTCTAGATGTCCTATTGAGACTAGGCCAGATGACCTTTGGAGAAAGATACAGGCCAAAGAATACTCGGTCGTAGAGCAATTGAACAAAACACCAGTGCAGATTTCCATCCTAGCTCTTCTACAAAGATCCAAGGCACACAAGAATGCTCTAATGAAAATATTGAATGAGGCTTATGTTCCCAGCAACATAACTGGGGGCAAAATGGCGAATATGGTAGGTCAAGTGTTGGAAATTCACAAGATCACCTTTCACGAGGATGGGCTACCACCAGAAGGGCTCCGTCAAAACAAGGCATTGCACATCACCGTGGAATGTGAAGATTACTTCATCACTAGAATCTTGGTTGACGGAGAATCTAGTCTTAATATTTGTCCACTAATAACTCTCAGGATATTACGGAAAGGTTTGCATGAGATCAAAGATGGAGCTATCAACGTTAAGGCTTTCTTTGGGTCCTAAAGATCCACCATTACGTAAATTATCATGTGCTTTCAGATGGGACCAACCTAGTTCGATGTTGACTTTCAAGTGATAGACGTCCCAGCATCCTACAATTTGTTGTTTGGGCGACCCTGGATCCACGCTACCGCAGTTGTGGCATCAACCTTACACCAAACGATAAAATTTGAATGGAATAATCAAGAAGTGATCATTCATGGAGATGGTAGCAAACCCATATACAGTCGCCAGACCATCCCAATGATTGGAGGTAGAAGGAGAATAAGCGGAGCAACATACCACCACATCGAGCAGGTCAACTCTGTGGACAAAGACAAATGGTAGGAAAACAAGATTGAAATTATCCTGAAGTGGTGCGGGTGTGAACCCGAAAAAGCACTGGGAAAAAACCTCCAAGAGATCACCAAACCTATCAAGTTAAAGAAACACGGTACAACTTTTGGCATGGGATATGAATACACATGGGAGGATCTCAACCATTGTACGCCACCATGGCGCGGCCCATATTTTTCACTGGAGCACCCTATACTTAGTATGGAGCAGACTTTTCAGCCAGCTGATGTTATATACGGATCAGAGGAGGATGAAGCACTAGCAGCGATGAAGAACTTATTTCTAGAAGATGATATGGACTGTTGTGTTATCTTCGAGGAGGAAGAGGAGGAATGCCCTACCATACAAGCTGTGAATTAAGGGGAACACCTCACTAATTGGTCAATCAAAACCACAGGGCCCGGAAAGCTTCGGGGTAGCAAGGCTAAACAAAGCAACATGCATCGCATCTTTACTTTTTACTAGTTGATTTTTCTTTTTGCATTATCTTTACTTTTGAAAAGAGCTCCGATGTTTCGAATAACTCTGAATTTAATCAAAAGCATTTCCAAGTTTAGTATATATCTCGCTCTTATTATTTTCTCTATCATTTACTTTATTTACACATCATTACTATAACCTATCTTGATGATGAACCAATGACTGTGACTTGCAACGAGACAACGCAAAAAACAGATATAGATTCAAAATAGGATGATATACCAGAAGAAGATGTCATCGAGGTCGAAAACTTTGAGAATAGGCCTAAATCCAACTTGGACAAAACTGAGGTCGTTAATTTGGGAGATACCAAGAATGTCATGGAAATACGAATCAGCGTGCATTTGTCGCCAAAAGAAAAGAAAGAGTACACTGAGTTCCTAAGAGAGTATAAGGACATCATTGCATGCTCTTACGATGACATGAATGGTCTCAGCACATCCATTGTCGCTCACAAATTGCCAACAGATCCGACATGTCTGCCGGTAAAATAGAAGCTCAGAAAGTTCAAACCCGACTTGAGTTTGAAAATCAAAGAAGAGGTTACCAAGCAAGTCAAAGCCAGGGTTCTTAGGGTGGTGGAGTATCCTACATGGTTAGCCAACATCGTTCCAGTACCGACGAATGATGGGAAAGTAAGAGTCTACGTTGACTACCGGGATCTTAATCGGGCCACTACCAAAGACGACTTTCCCTTGCCGAATATACACATCATGATTAACAACAACACCAATCATGAGCTACAGTTGTTCATTGATTGTTTTGCTGGATACTACCAAATATGGATGGATGAAGAAGATGCAGATAAAATGACATTTATCATGTCGTGCGGGATGTATTGTTACATAATGATGCTGTTTGGATTGAAGAATGCTGAGGCCACCTATATGAGAGCCATGACTACCATATTTCATGACATGATACATAAAAAATCGAGGTGTATATGGATGATGTCATCATCAATTCCAAGAAAGTCACGGATCATATGGAAGATCTGAGAAAATTCTTCAACAGATTGAGAAGGTACAACTCGAAACTGAATCCCGTCAAGTGTGCATTCGGGGTTCCTGCACGAAAATTACTAGGTTTCATCATGAGTCGCCAAGGAATAGAATTGGATCCGTCAAAGTTCAAGGCCATTCAAGAGTTGCCACTACCGAATAACAAGAAAGATGTGATGAGTTTTCTAGGAAGGCTCAACTATATCAGCCAGTTCATAGCTCAGCCGACTGTTATTTGTGAACCTATCTTCAAGATGTTGAAGAAGGATGATGCCACCAAATGGACCGATGATTGCCAGAAAGCTTTTGACAGAGTTAAGGAATACTTGGCTGTGCCGCCAGTCTTGGTTCCGCCTGAAACACGGAGGCCTCTATTGCTCTACCTCACATTACTAGATGAAACATTTGATTGTGTTTTAGGACAACATGATGAAACAGGGAGAAAAAAGCAAGCAATCTACTACCTCAACAAGAAGTTTACCTCATACGAGGCTCGGTATTTCTTATTAGAACAAACCTGTTATGCCCTGACTTGGGTAGCTAAGATATTGAGGCATTATTTCTTTGCCTAAACCACTTATCTTATATCCAAAATAGACCCGCTGAAATATATCTTCCAGAGTCCTATGCCTACTGCCAAGCTCGCCAAATGGAAAATCCTGCTAAGTAAATTTGATATTGTTTACGTCACCTAGAAGGTAGTCAATGGGCAAGCTTTGGCAGATCATCTCACCATGAATCCAGTGGGAGGAGAATAAGAGCCTCTAATGATGTATTTTTTCGAGGAAGAGGTAGCTTTCATAGGAGAAGACGTTGAAGAATCCTATGATGGTTGGAGGATGTTTTTTGATAGAGCCAAATATTTCAAAAGAGTTTGTATATGAGCAGTCCTAGTATCAGAAACTAGTCAGCCTTACCCGGTATCCACCAAGCTTAGGTTCCCGTGCACCAACAACATGGTCGAGTACGAAGCCTGCATTTTAGGGATCAACCTGGCCATCGATATGAACATTCAAGATTTACTAGTGATTGGAGACTCAAAAATACTCATACATTAGTTTCTATAAGAATGGGCAACCAAGAACTCCAAGATAATCCCTTATTTACATCACATACAGAAGATAAGGAAGAGATTCACAAATATCGAATTCCAGCATGTTCCCAGAATACAGAATGAGTTCGCGGGCGCACTAGCTACTTTATCATCCATGATTCAGCATCCAGATACAAATTCGTTGATCCCTTCCATGTCAAGATCCATGATCAACCATCTTATTGAGCCCACATTGAGGAAGAAGCCGATGGGAAACCTTGGCTCCATGACATCAAAGAATACTTGACAACAAGAGAATATCTAGAGCTTTCCAGTGCTACTCAAAAGCGCACACTTCGGAGGTTATCTAACAATTTCTTTCACAGTGGAGGAATCATGTATAGGAGAACTCGTGATTTGGGATTATTACGATGTGTCGAAGCAAGAGAGCTAAACTATTAGACGAAGTGCACGCAGGGACTTGCGGACCGCACATCAATGGTTTTGTTTCAGCAAAGAAGATACTCCGAGCCGGATATTTTTGGATGAATATAGAAACGAACTACATCCACTATGTCCTAAAATGCCATCGCTGCCAAATACGCGCAGATATGATAAAGGTGCCTCCAAACAAGCTTACTGTAACAACCTCGCCATGGTCATTCGCCACTTGGGGAATGGATGTTATCAGACTAATCGAGCCCCCCGCGTCAAACGGGCACAGGTTCATCTTAGTGGCAGTTTATTACTTTACCAAATGGGTCGAAGCAACATCATCCAAAGCAGTGACCAAGAAATTTGTAGCAGATTTTATCCGCGACCATATTGTTTGTCGGTTCGGAATTCCGAAATCAATCATTACCGAAAATGGTTCCAATCTCAATAGCGACTTAATGAAAGCAATATGTGAAACCTTCAAAATCAAGCACAAGAAATATACATCCTACAGACCTCAGATGAATGGTGCTGTAGAGGCAGCCAACAAAAACATCAAGAAGATACAAGGAAAATGATTGAAAGGCACAAAAAATGGCAGGAGAAATTATGATTTGCTTTATTGGGATACCGAACCACAGTCCGCACATCAACCGGGGCAACACCCTATATTCTCGTTTACGGTACAGAGGCGGTCATTCCCGCCGAGGTAGAAATTCGCTTCTTGAGGACCATACAAGAAGCAGAGTCAGATGATGCAGAATGGGTAAAAGGTCACTACGAGCAGTTAGCCCTTATAGACGGAAAGAGAATGAATGCATTTTGCTACGATCAGTTGTATTAGAGTAGAATGTACAGAGCCTTCAACAAAAGAGTTAAACTAAGTAAGTTCACACCAGGGCAGCTTGTGTTGAAGAAAATATTTCCTTATCAAGATGAAGGCAAGGGGAAATTCTCTCCCAATTGGCAGAGTCCGTACAAGGTTCACCGGGTGATAACTGGAGGAGCCCTTATTCTTGCAGAAATGGACGGAGATGTCTAGCAGAAGGCAATCGATTCTGATGCAGTGAAACGATACTATATATGATCACATGTTTCTTCATGATGTAATTTGAACCACGCCTGACCTGATTCCCATTTAAGATGTGATACATAGGTAGTGCTATGGGGTCGGTCAAAATTTAATAAAATTCCATTTTTTCCCCGCTATTGGAACTGGGGCAGAATTTTTAGGAGAACCCTCAAATTTCCGAAGTCAGTTTTCAGCCTTTTCCTCGCCAGAAGCGCTAATTACGGGGGACCCTCAAAATTCTGAGGTTGATCATTTTCAGTCATTCAGCACAGCCGTCAGAAGGGCAAGCCCAGTAAACTGGGACATAATTTTGAGGAAAACCCTCAAAATTCTGGAGCAAGCAAGGTTGCAATGTCTGGGATCACGTCGTGTCATTGGTTCATTCAAAATAAAATTATTTTTCTCAAATATATATACTTACATTATCTACTAAATAATGTATAGCTATCATTTGAATCGCTGTCGGTTAGCAACGCTACCCCAATGATACATGACGTCAGGAGCCACAGAAAGATGAACTAACCTTTATCCCTCTATAAAACTCACGATTTTTCTTTGGATACAAGTCATAAATAATCTAAATACATTCACACACACATACGTTTTCGGGAACGAAACTATCAGAACAATCACTTATCCAAAATCGATGTCCGCACACAACATCCTTAACAGTCACGATATCACAATCAGCTATCAGCTAAGAAAATCTCACCACCATTCAGTCTTTACATTCCTGCATTTTTGCATAAGGCTGCACATTTGCCTTTCAGGTTAAGCTCTACCTCCATCATACATAAGCCTACTTATCTGCCTTTTATGACTAAGCATTGTCTCCATCTCATTTTGCATAAGGCTACTCATCTGCCTTTCGAGGTTAAGCTTTACCTCTATCCTGCATAAGGCTACTTATTTGCATTTTGAGACTAAGCATTGCTTCCATCAACATTTTGCATAAGGCTACTCATTTGCCTTTCGAGGTTAAGCCCTACCTCCATCCTGCATAAGGCTGCTTATCTGCCTTTAGAGACTAAGCATTGTCTCCATCTGCATTTTGCATGAGGCTACTCAGCTTCCTTTCGAGGTTAACCTCTACCTCTACCTTGCATAAGGCTACTCATCTGCCTTTCGAGACTAAGCATTGTCTCTATCTGCATTTTGCATAAGGCTACTTATCTTCCTTCCAAGGTGAAGCTCTACCTCCATCCTGCATAAGGCTACTTATGCGCCTTTCGTGACTAAGAATTGTCTCCATCTGCATTTTGCATAAGGCTACTTATGCTTCCGAGGTTAAGCTCTACCTCCATCCTGCATAAAGCTACTTATGGCTTTCGAGAATAAGCATTGTCTCCATCTACATGGCTGAAATATCACCACCTTATTTTTCCAAACAGCTGCAATATCGCCACCTGCATTTAAATTTTTTCTTTGGCTAAAAGATTGCCACCCCTTGCATTCATCGGCTGAAAGATTGCCACCTTTTATGGGTTGAAAGATCACCAACTTATTAAAGGCGTCATTGTTCGGAGGCAGCATCTGCATAGCCCGAGAACAACATTTCATGGCCTGCAAATTTTCATTTTTTACACTTTTTATGGCCCATGACATCATAGTCTGAGGACGTCATCCTAACCGTCCAAAGACAACATTCATGGTCCAACGGGAACCTGCACCATATTTAAATTATGCACAATATACGCTACACTACTCACTTGCATGTAAACCGGCTAGAAAATGGTCATCTCAGTAGGAGTGATTCCACTCCAGTTCCCTGTAGCCTATTCACCTCCACATATCTTTTCAAACCTAAGCGTCGTGTCCGTTCTTTTCAAATCCCCATCGGCATATTCTGTCAATGGTTGTTGAACTGCATATGGCCTGATTCCTGTAAAACCAAGGATATATAGGCAGCTTAGAAGCTAGAGCTCGATCAAAATTCTTTTCAATCGCCGATCCGGTCAAAATTGGCCATCTTGTCTTTACCCGACAACTCTTTCATCCTTCTCGGATAAAGAGGGGTAACTGTTGATACCCAATTTTTTCATGTATATTTTTATGCCAAAATAGCCTATATGTACATATATAAGTGCACCAAAAGGTTTTGGCATTTTTAATGATTTTTAAACCAATTTATTACCTGTTTTTACACCATAAAAACCCAATAATTATTCCCAAAATACGCCATTTTGGTGAATAATTTATTTTTATTCTTATATTTACATCAAAATATAGCTAACATGATATTTGCATATTTTTTCTAATTCGCTTGGTATTTTTAAAACTAAATTGCATAAAATTACAATACTAGCCTCTTCAAAGACTTAATTGTCATTATGCTTATAAAATTGACTCTAGTATTTTTAATATAATAATTATATGTTATTAATCACATTAGCACATTTGATTTATTTCCAAAAACTATTTTTCTATTTTTGTAAATTAAAATAATGGAAACTGGCTATTTAAAATGTAGCCTATTTCTATTTCACTGACAGCCCTTCCCCTATTCAATTTTAGCCTCAATTTCGATCCAATCCGCCCAAATCGAAGACCCAAATTTAACCTTAGGCCCGACCCTGACCCAGTTAACAAACCTATCCGATTTTGTATTTAAATCATGGCTCTTGATCGTTTTGATCAACGACCCTCAGCCATTTTTTCTTTTTAAATTCTACATACCCCAATCCTAATCCCCATTTATCTTATACAGCCGCCCTCAAACTCCCTTAATTTTCCCAAATGCTCCCTAGCCTATCAAAACCCTAATCGCCTCTCTCGTCCTCTCTGACCGATCTCACCGGAGTCCATGGCTTCTCAGACTATGGACAGCCTGCACTCACCTTTCTTCACTCCTAGACCATGGGTGTTCAATATTTTGAGGTCTGACCTCGATGGCGTTTGTTCAGATCCTCTGTAGATCTGTGTTCCTATGGCCTCTCCTGCTCTGCTCCAGTGTATTCGAGCTCTAGGAGCCTAGCTATGGCCATCTCCGACTCGAGACTAGTACTTTCTAAACCACTCGCTTAAAATACCTTAATTTTTGATAATTGGATCCAAGTTGCCTAATGCAGACTTTTTATTTATATGTATGTGTTAACCAGTCCGTTCGCTGTTTAAGTTTAATTTAAAGACCTAATCAGTATTTTCCAAGACATGTTAAACTAAATATTTGTTTAATTAAGTGATTTACATGAGCCTTACCTGTTTGTTTGTTCATTCCCATATTTGTTACTTGTTTTTGTGCGTCAAAAATTAGAATTTTATCCTTTGAACCCCATATGTGCCTCTATGCCTTTTCTTCCCCCTTTAGGATTAGAAGTCCTAATACCCCGGGACTGATAGGTTGGGATGGTTACTAGAATGCAATAAGTAAATGAGACTAAACACATTTAAATATCTTAACGGGGTGGGAAGGGTAGGATATGGATATGATGACAGATGCGCTAATATCACTTATGCCCCCTCTTCTGAAGAGTGTGTGCCGGGTATTGCATTGATGTGATCCATATTTTGTATAAACCTAAGACCCCTTTCCCCTTTGTTTACATACAAAATATTTTCTTTAAGTTACATTTTCAATAAGTAATCTTTCTTCCTAAAATCGTATTACTTTTCTTTTTTAGTTTTCAAATCTTATTTGTGATTCTCATTGGCGGGAACCAGACTAGTGGATCTTGAGGGGTTCCTAACACCTTCCCCTCGAGATAATCTCTAAGCCCTTACCCGAACTCTGGTTTTCCTTCTGCTCAAAATTATTCATCTCTTCAATGTGTCTTAATGAACTATTATCATTAGGTGGCGACTCTCAAGAATTCCATAACTCAATTCTCGCAAGAGAATAAGAGTTGTCCTTCCATAATATCGTATACCTGATTCCGGACCGCCCGCCGAAGAATGGAAGAGGTGGCGTCGACACTCACTAGGATGCACTGCCAAGGAAGCCGCCAATCTATTCTTTAAGAAGGTGGTGAAGTATTGGGGCTTGCCAAGGCATATTATCTATGATTGAATCCCCCATTTTATGGGAAATATTTGGAGAGAGTTATTCGACATACTTGGCACGGAACTGCACTTTGCCACTAGTTTCCACCCACAAATGGATGGAGAAACAGAACGGGTCAATGCCTTACTAGAATGCTCTTTGAGGCATTATGTAAGCGTGCATCAGAAAAATTGGGAAAGGCTCCTAGACATCACCCAATTCTCTTATAACTTTTAGGAGAGTGAGTCTATGGGGCGAAAACCATTTAAGCTAGCCACTGGCCAACAACCATAAACTTCATATTCATTACCAATCGCTTTCGAGAGAAATAGTTTTTGGGCTTATCATATGGCCAAAGGATAGGAGGAGCCGCTTGACACTACTAAACCCTACTTGGATAACGCAGCTAAGAGGATTAAGGTGTTTGGAGACCATACGCAGCATCCCACAGACTATAGAGTTGTGGACAACGCAGGTTAAAGTTTAACCCAAGACAGTTCAACTCACTATGGGGCATGCATTAGAATCCAATTCGCAAGTATAATGTGCCATTTAAGATCGTCACCAAGGTAGGAAAGATCTCATACAAGCTTGACATGCCATCGTATCTTAAGATCTACCTTCTCTTCCATGCCATCATGCTCATGACATATCATGAAGAAAAGAATGATCCGAGTAGGGTCCAATCAAGTAGAGTACCTATTACTATCACCGCCTCGGATGATCGAGAGATTGAAGCTATTATGGATTACCAGGCTATGCGTAAACAAGGGCAAAATGCCACCGTTATGTTCCTCGTCCATTGGAAGGGGAAATCACCGAAGGAGGCCATATGGCAATTATATGAAGACTTATGGCAATTCAAAGATACGATCTGAGAGTTTATGTAGCAACATTGCGCCGCAGTTGTCGTAACATTAGATGTGGGAGAGTGTGATGACCTATCATCATGCCACATAGGCACTATTTAGCATATATTAATGCCATATGGATTACATAGGAGGAAGTATAGAATTTGTGACAAGATTCTCGAGAATTATGGGCATTTCCTTCTGAAGACCCTAGATCCCTATGGATTTGCTAGGAAAGTATTTGGAATATTCTAGGCTTGTAGAGATTTTTATAGAAAGTCCTTGTCTTATAAATATTAAGTACTTGTGTAATAATTAATATTTACACATAAGTAGAGATTTTGCAATTCACTAAGCAAACAATTCAATTTCTCTCTAATACAAAGCTTCATGTAACAATACTCTTGTGTTTTTATATCATTCTCTTAGCAATACTAAGTGTAGTAAAGCTAACTTGGCATAACAAGAACTTGAGCAAGTTGTGCAAGATTGCGAGCAAGTTGTCAAGTGGCACACGTGTACTTAGCTACTGACTTAGGATATGACACTAAGCTCTCTTAATAAAAATGAATAGAACAATCATCTGTGGTTTTCAAGATGGCTCTCCTCAGGCCTGGATGGCGAAATCTGACATTCCTCATCGTTTGAGTCCTAACATCATAGGAGAATAGATGAGAAAGTTTATTTACATAAATGAGAGAGCTAGAATACCAAGACCTCATATTAGAAGTGCATTGATAGGTAAATTATTTGCTCCAAACTCCTGGTTGGATCATTACCCATATATCATAAACAAATCCTTTAACGATGGTTATGAGGGAAATAAAGTCATCAAGCAATATGTTTCCCATTGCAATGATTGAAAGTGCGCCCAACATTCCCTCCGATCTCTACAAACACCTCATTGCCAAAGTCAAACGAAAAAATGGTACAATAATCTAAAATGCACCCCCTTTACCAGCCAATAATAAGTTCAATTTAAATAAGTTGAAACAAAGGCTTCTACATAGAAATTATGTATAAGAATTGCAGGTTCAATGATTTTCCATGAATCCCTAGAACAAGAATAGACTACTGAATATCATCGAGGGAATATATGATTTATGACGTCATCCTAAAGGGACCGAAACCAAACAACCTTGTATTCATTAGTCATGGGGTCTAATACAAATCCAAACTGACCGTCAATTTGTCTAAAAGAAGGTTGAAGCTCGAAGTTGGCTGCAAGAAGGGGCCTCACTTCTCTGGTGGCAGGATTCCACAATGAAAAGGAGATGTTTAAGAATATTCTGCCATCAATTTCTCTCTCCAACAAAAGTAAGACATCCACGAAAACTAAAAGATACGCCATACATCTAAAGACCTGGAGATAATCGGGTGGATTTTCAAGTACACCAGCATCTGAAACCTAAATCAAAGTGATAATAGGGGAATCATCTAGGGTACTAAGATCATAAATCAGTGACAAGTTATGTGGCTTTTGTGTTTTTATGATTTAACAGAATTTATATAAGAATTAGATAAGGAACCTGTTACACAACCTCAAAGTGATCAGAACAACAAGTCACAAGTCTGGCACAAGTTCCAATATTATCAGTTAAATAAATGGCCGAGGGAATAGATGGCTATCAATTCCTGTGGTCACAGTACAAGTCAACTCCTTACAGTTGTTAAAGTCAGTGTACTATTGTACTACACACATAACAGTACAACAATCACTTTATGGAGCATGCCTTGTATTAGATACTTTGTTACATCATCCCAATGACCTCATTTATATATTACCAACATGAGGTAAGGGAAAATACACACTTTCAAACCCTAAATCATTAAGTCTTTCTCAAGTGTGTTGCCACCTTCACTGACTCCAAGGCTTGAGTTTATCACGTTTCCTTAGTACTGTTGTATCTTTGGTTATGTTATTTACTTGTAATTCCTACTCATCTTATTTTGAAGCATCTTGTAGGATATCTTCTGCAAAACTATAAACTGTGTGTTTGTGTTTGGCTGGAGTTAGTCAAAGTGGTAAGCTTTGTAATAGTGTTATTACAAAGAGGTTTACAATAGAGCTATTGCAAGTAGGACAGGGATTAAGAGTTTAATTCCTAGGTTACAATAGGTTGTAATCTAAAGTTTTGCTCGGTTAATGAAGTTGAAACCCTACAGGTGTAGGTCATGATTTTTAGTGTCTTGAGCTGAGAATTTTCAACATAAAATATTGTTGTGTCATTTACTTACTGTTGTGTGTATGGGTGTTCTGTGGGAACTGATGGAGAACTGGGTTCTCTATACAGTTTGGTGGACTCATAGTTTATATACATTAGTCTCAGAGCAGGTTCTTTCTATAAGTGTAACACCTATAAAGGATCCACCTGGCTACTCACCAAATTTTGAATAAGGTCAATCAACATACAGACCACCATGATTCAATGGAAAATACTACGAATGGTGGAAGACAAGGATGCATGATTTTATCATGGTTGAAGATTCAGAGCTTTGACGTGTCATCTGTGATGGGCCCTTTGTCCCTATGAAGACCATTGGAGAGCCAGCAGTGACAGTTCTAAAGGCAAGGAAGGAGTACAACAATGCCAACTGCAAAGCTATAGAGAAAAACTTCTGAGCCAAGAAACTCCTTCTGTGGTATTGGACCAGACGAGTACAATGGATTTCATGTTGTTAATCTGCCAAGGAAATCTAGGAGGCTCTCCAAACCGTACATAAAGGAATAACTCAAGTCAAGTAGTCAAAGATCGATATGCTTACTACTGAGTATGAACTCTGTTGATACCTAATTTTTCCCTATATATTTTCAAATATGCAAAATACTTTCACAATAGCATATTATGTATATATCCAATTATGTTAGTATGTCCAACTGTATTAGTATTTTTTCCTTAATTCCAAAGGCTTTTAAACCAATTTATTCTGATATATTATTCGTAAAAATACAATAATAATTCACAAAATTATCATTTTTGGTGATTCATTTATAGGATTCTCATATTTATGCTAAAATCTAGCTAAAATAATTTTTGGATATTTTTATAAATTTATTTAATATTTTTAAATTTAAATTACATATAATTATAATATTAGCCCCTTTTAAGATTTAATTGCGCTTATATTTATAAAAAATTTAGTCCAGTATTTTTAAATTAATAATCATATGGTAAAAATTATTTTAGTGCTTTTAATTTGTTTTCAGAGTTTAATTTGCTATATTTTATAAAATAAAATGGGAAAATAGCTATTTAAAATCTAGTCACATTTCATTTCAATTGTAGCCAAATTCTACCCCAATTAAAACCAATTACCCCTGACCAATTCCTACTCATATCTGACCCCAAACCCAATTAAATCGACCTATACTCGGATCCCCACCTAACCCTTTAAATCTCAGTCGTTGATCATTTAGATCAACGACCACCGGCTACCCTTACCTTAATTAATCCCAACAACCCCCAAAACCATTCTCTCTCAAATCCTCTATGAAGCTCTCATGAACCCTAGCCGCCGCCCTCTCACCCCACTTTGATATCTACCTAATCCATGGCCCTCCGTGGTCATTTGAGACATGTACCATCCTTCCATGGCTCCTATGTGTTTGTTCTTATGGTTTCAAGGCCAGACCTTGAATGAGTCCGGTCTAGTCCTTGTTCGATTTCAGTTCATGACCCTTCTCTGGACAGCCATGGCCGTTCAAGTCAGATCCTTAACTCTCCTGGTTAGATCGGTAATTTTCGAAAGCTTTTCTCACCTTTTTCTGGGTTTATTATAAACCCTAACCTCTAAGACCTTCAATTTCTTTTAGATATACATCAGATATGTGTTTGCTTTGAACTATTAAGCATTCTCTCGAAGTTTCTTTAACTTTGCTTTCAAAATGACTCGTTATTTTTTCCGATTGGGTTTTCTGTGAAGTTATTTCAAAATCTCTTCTCTGATTTTTAACATGTTTGTGATGTTTGCATGTTTAAAACTTTAATTTCTTTGGGCTTCAATCAAGTTTTGAAGCTGTTTGTTAGAGATGTGTGCTTGTTTGTTTAAATTCTTGCTTGACTTGTCTGTTTACCATCTTTTGAACTCGTTTGTTATTGAAAACATATGTCATTGGGTATAAATTTTTCGTTTGAAGACCTGACTCAATTTGAAGTTCCTTGTTTCTTAACCTCTTTTTCTTTATGTGATTCCTCTTATTACGGGCTTTTATTATCTTTACAACTTGACTATGCTTGAAACCCTATTTTTTCAAGGGGATTTCCTCACCTGCTGCTGTGAATCTTTGCATGTTTTGATACTCTATTTTTTCCTTATCTATTCAATGTGACGTGACTTACTTGACTACTATTATCTGAATGTCTGTTTTACTACTGAACCTTATGTCTATTTCTGTATGCAGTTTCTTTTGACAATGGGGTTTGGCCTCGCATGCCTGGTGTTTGCTCACTCTATTTATATGCTGAGGTTCCTTCTTTAGTTCACCTTCAATCTTGTGACTGAGTTCAAAACCTTTCTTTTATGAACTCTAATTTCACACGCATGTTAAATTTATTTGATTCTTTTTCTTATTTTGCCTTACTGAATCCCTTTTCCAAAATAAGTATATTTATGCACTTAGATTTGATTACTTACTCCATGGTTTTACTACTCATTTTATGGCAATAATCATTCTGCTTAGAAATTGATTTTCTTTCCTTTATTTTGAGTCTGTCACTACCCGTTAAGCAGTTATTCCTTAATAAAAGGGAATCACTTATGTAATTAATTTTTACTTGTGATTGTTTCCATATTTGTATCATATTACTTTTCCTTCACCCGTTTCCAAAACCTATTAATACCGTGCACCTTTTCTTCTTTCAAACACACGAACAACCTGAGTTCAGAACGCACACTCCACTAAAAATCTCTTTCTCTTTGCTCTATTATTATTTGTGTTGCTGCCTTTTCTAGCCGGCTGAAAGCCAAGGTTAGGCTGTAGGAAATTTGCATACTTTCTTTCTGCATTTGCCTCTTTACTTGTATGTTCTAATTAATCTTCATAATCAACAACATGTTTCTTTATTATCTCTTGCACTCTTGCATGTTTTCTACTTGTATTTAATCAAAGTTCCACTATTAAGCATGTTGTAATCTGTCCCTTTCCACTTCTCAGTTAATGTTATCCTTATGTATGAATTATGTCAATCACTTGTTATGACTTATAAATCCCAAACACTCATATACCCTATATGTTGTATTCTCTGGCTAGTTTATGGGCATTTCAGCATCACTATTTCTCTACATGTCCAGATTTGACCCCTTTTAGGGTCATATGCTATTTGCAATTTACTCCCAAACCATTGCCCCATTGTGCAAATTGATGATGCTGTAAAATTTTAGCTTTACTACTACTGTTTTTCAAATTAGTACTCTTGTCCTTTTACTATTCTCAATCAACTTTTTAAACAACTCTCTACTCCTGCACTTCCACTATATTCTTAGGCTTGGGTTCTGTCCTTCTTGTGTGAGCCTTGCCTTGGGACCCATGAGCTCCCTCTGAACTTGGACACATAAGGGTTGGCTCTTCCATACAGCACTCATTCCTATCTGGTTATGCAAACTTGGGTGTAAGCACTGCCCGGGGTTCCCTTGAGATCATTAGGGAACTTTGACACACCTAAGTCTGAGAAAGGCTTTGAAACAAATGGCATTTGAGGTGATTTATTCCATAACTCAGAGAGGAAGAATCAGGCTTCCTCTGGTTGTAACCTTTTTTTTCTCTTTTATACTTTACTGATGTAATTCATTATTCAGTCTGTAATAAATATTGGGGTATGGCTAGTGAAAAGGGATGGGTGATGATGCATGTTCAACTCTGCATTTAGATATCATGCCTATAAGATATGTTTTCACTAAAAGTATGCATGTACTACATCCAGAAAATATGCCTATTGGACTTAAATTCTGTATACTTAACTCTGCATTTAGAGAACCTATCTATTGGACTTGTCTTAAATTCTGCATTGCCACACTTAGACACCATGATTTTAGGATTTAACTGCTTATAATCTAGCTCCATATCTGGTAGTTAAAATCAGTACCTTTTATAGAAGTCATGCTTATAGGAATTGCGAGTAAATTCTCCCTTCTTCATTGCACTTTCACCTTCATATAATGTATATAGGACGTAAATCAGCGATAATAGATATTTTGCCTACATGATCTGAAATCAGTCTAGTCTGGAATTAGTTCAATTCATATTGTTCTTAACTAGTTTTAAACAACTCTCTCTTCTTATTAATACGGTTTAGAGAGCATGTCTATAGGATTTCTAATCGTTTGTTTTAAAATTGTTACTGGTTTTCCACCTTCTAAATTAGATAGATATCATGTTTATAGGATCTCACCCAAACATTTAGGCAAGCCTTAGGTGATAACAACAATAAAATTGAGTATGCTTTTTTTAATTAGTAATCATTACAACCAACAGGCAGGCCTAATTCAGACTTTTTATCTGAGTTATGTATTAAGCTGGTCTGCTTCAACAATTAAACTCCCTCGCCTGTAGTATTTTAAATTCATACCCTAAATGTATGCTTAAGTCATGCTATTTGATTTGTTTTTGCTTGATGAGGTATACATGATCCCTTTACTTGTTTACATGCTTCCCATAATGTGCAAGATTATGTGTTTTATATGTCGCCTTAGCTTTTTCATCTTTTGAAACCAGAAAGTCATCCTAATATCCCTCCTCTTTAGGAATATTAGTCCTAAGTTCCTCCGGGACTAATTGGAATGGGATGGATAATATCATATAATAGAGGTCGAGACCAATTCACTCTTAATACGTTAATGTGGTGGGAAAGGTAGATATGGATATGATGACCGGTGCACTAATACCTTGTGTATTCCCTCTTCTAAGGATTTTCATACCAGGTATCGCATTAACGTGATCCATATTATAAATATATATAGGACTCCCTTTGACTCTTTTATATTTTCAAGTATTTGTAGAAACTGTAACTCTTTGTTTTTCAAAAAATCGCTTTCTAATTGTTTCCAAACTCTTATGTGTTTAAATGCTCTACTATTTGAGCCTATACATGTTTGTTTGCTAAAATGCACAAATTCACAAAAATATCTAGTCGGGAATAACACTAGTAGATCCTGAGGGGTGCCTAACACCTTCCCCTTAGGATAATTTCAAGCCCTTACCCAATCTCTAGTTATCAAACAAACTTAGAAGTGAACCTTTATAGGTGTGCTAATGAACTTTAAATTATTAGGTGGCGACTCTTCAAATGCAAACCAGTTTTCAAAAGAAACGAGTTGTCCAATAACCCAAATATTATAAACCCGATCTCCCGATGCTTAAGAGGGAAAAAGGGAGCGCGACATCATGGCGACTCTGCTGGGGATTATTTAAGATTTTACCATTTTAGACTGTTATTGTGACTTTATACCCTCCCTTATGTAAAACTACTTGTTTAAATTCGCTTTTCAAAATCAAAACTGGCTTATCTTCTCCGTTTCTTTCCTTTATTGCTACTTTAAATTATGAAACTGTTGTATTTACTGCTTTCTTAATGTGCAAATATGTGCCAACATGCTTTTAGTAATTGCATAATATTTCTCAACATCATACTCCACTCGTGCCAAACAAATACCATAGAAATGCTTATTATGAGTGGTTGCGCTCTTCCTATATTATTGCCCCTAAATTCAGAAAGGAATATTTGTCGATCAGCTTTGCAGTCGACGGTTTCGTGCCTTTCCCCCTTTAGTTCCGCTCCAGGGTACCAGTCTAGAACCCCATAGAAAACTTACTCTGCTCAAACAATGCATGCATCATAGTCAAACCTAGCCAGGACAGTTATGTTGTCCGCATAATGATCCTTTGAGATAGCCTTGTCCAAAGTCCACCGGGTTTTTCCGAACCCAAATGGACATCACCACGTTCTGTGCATTTATTTGGAGAACTAAATGCTTCATGCTAATTGTTGGTATTAAATTGTTGAGTATGGTGGGGGGTACTGGCCTAACCCTATTTATCATGCATAAATATGAGGCACGAAGTCCCTAGATTTAGTATGGTCACCAACATCCACCCAAGACTGCTAAGTTGGTGGAAGGATCTTCACTCTATTGATCAAACTCTCGTCAGAAAGTATCTAGGAAACTTACCTCCCCTTCTGGAGATCCAACCTAACAATAAAATCACAGAAGTCGCTACTTTGTTCTCGGATTGTGAGAGAGTTGTATTCCTCTTCAAGGATATTGAAAGTACACCCTTGCTAGAGGAGATAAGAAAATTGGCTGGTATAGTATGGGATACTCCGGGATTATTAATGCCTAAGAATAGAAAGGGTAGGGGCTTCCTCTCACGCCCCGAACCTAGGGAGGCATGGCTGGCATTCGATGCCGTGCTGGCCCGAGCGAGCCACTCTGCTACTCATATTTTTCTTTGTGACTATTATGGGCCAACATAGCCGCAGCTCTTAACGTACAATTGTAAGTAGACAACACTATATTAATAAGTTTTCGTTCTTAAAACATGAATACATATGGGCTGTCAAGGCCTCTGACATACTGTACAATCTGAATCTCTGTCTACAAAGCCTCTACGATCATTTGACATCATATGGGACAGGTATCGACCTACCCATAAGTCTATAGTAAAACTCTGAAAAGATGACTCATAGACTTGGATGCACTTCGAATGAGGTAGAGTCTTTCCGATCCTTCGCTGAATGCTAATCTCATCTATTTTGAGGGTTCATTAAACTGATTATCTATACTTGCAGACATGAATGCAGCGTCCCCAACAAAAGGATGTCAGTACAAATAATGTACTGAGTATGTAAAGCATAACTGAAACATAACGATAAGTCAACATTAATTGAAAACATATAAAATTAAATTTGAATCTCTGAAATACCACCGCATAAAGATACATATTATACTTACATATATATATATATATATATATATATATATATATATATATATATATATATATATATATATATATATATATATATATATATATATATATATATATATATATATATACAGTGTCCCCAACAAAAGGATGTCAGTACGAATAGTGTACTGAGTATGTAAAGCAGAACTGCACAACTGAAACATAATAATAAGTCAACATTGAATCTCTGAAATGCCACCGCATATGGATACTATTACACTTACATAAATATAAATACATATATAAATACATATACAAATAAATATATATATATATATATATAAATATATAAATACATATACACATACATATATATATATATATATATATATATATATATACACACATATATATATATATACACACATATATATATATATACACCCACACATATATATATATATATATATATATACACACAGATATATATATATATACACACACATATATATATATACACACACATATATATATATATATATATATATATATATATATATATATATATATATATATATATATATATATATATATATATATATATATATACATACATAGATGTGTATGTATATAGTGCTTCTCTTTGAGACTATCTCTATTATCCATATCGTATGATGCATGACTTCCCAACTGATCAGTGGTAATTGCCCGACCGACTGTCGCACTGTGGTAAATATGTAACTGCCGAATCGACCGTAGCTCGATGGTAAATACATGAAGATACTTGTACTTATGTCGCTGCATTATAGATATTAACATCTTTATCAAGTACCTCAATAGAGAACTAGCTAAGTACTTATACCTGCTTGAATATCACTTTATTGACGTCTAGGACCACTGGTTTGCTGTGCCATTCTCTTTGGCAACATCACTAGGTCTTGGAGCATTAGCTCTTGATCTACCAATAACAGCAAGTGAGGCTAGCCATGGACTAGTTCCTCCAGCTACAGCTATTGCTTTGATGGGAAAAGGGGGGTCGATTCTTCTCCTCACAATGCTCTTTATGTAAGTGCCTAATCAAGAATTACGCGTTGAAAATGTTCTGTTAACTTTTCAATTATATGACTTCTCCTGTACTTATTAGGGCTGTCACATCAGCTGGTTCATCTGAGCTAATTGCAGTCTCTTCATTATGTCCATACGACATACATTGTGCATACATCAATCCGGATGCAAGTGGAAAACAAATTCTAAAAGTTTCAAGTGGAGTTGTATTAGGATTTGGCTGTTTCATGGGCATTTTAGCAGTAGTTTTAAACAAGGCAGGGGTTTCTCTAGGTTGGATGTACTTTACCATGGGAGTTTTCATAGGATCGGTGGTTCTCCCAATTGCTTTCATGCTTTTATGGCGAAAAGCAAACAGTTTTGGTGCAATCCTAGGGACAGTTGCTGGCTGTTTGTTATGATTATCACTTGGTTATCGGTCACTAAAATAGAGTATGGAAGGATAAATCTTGATACAACTGGTAGAAATGCGCCAATGCTTGCAGGAAACCTTGTTTCTATACTTACTGGTGGAGCTATTCATGGTGTTTGTAGCTTTCTAAGGCCCCAGAACTATGATTGGCAGACTACTAAGCAGATAACTGTGGTTGAAAAGGAAAAGAGTGAATTGCCACCTGAAGAGTTCAAAGAGGAAAAGCTCAACAGAGCCAAAGCATGGATAATCAAATGGGGCATTGGTTTCACATTCGTGATAGTAGTTCTCTGGACTATTCTTACACTTCCTGTGGGTAAGCATGAAAATTTAATCCTTCTGCTACTTCAGTGTTAGTGTGTGAATGCTCCATGATCAATTGGTTGCAAACTTGATAATGCAGGGCAATTTAGCAAGGGATACTTCACATTCTGGGCTGTAATAGCTATTGTATGGGCTACCGTAGGATCAGCAGTTATTATTGCTTTACCACTGAAGGAAAGCTGGGGAACAATCCAAAGTGTGCTTAATGGCTTGTTTACAAATGACAGAGTTATGGAAAAGTTGGAAGACTTAAACTCCAAGCTGAACGCATTTATTGTAGCAATGCCTGAAGTAGAGAGGGTGTATTTACTTGAGAAAGAAAGGAGCAAGAGAAAGGAAGCATCAGAATCCGATCAGATTGTTGCTTCACCAAGTCATTGAATTCCCTGAGAAATAAAGTCCATCAGTCTGTATTTTAAGTCCAAAATAAGACAGGCGTTTTATACATACTGTCACTTTCTGCAAACTAATGTGACTACAATAATTGTATAAAGTACTATGATTTTGCTTGATGCCATGAAAATAGTGTGGTTTTGCTGTTGAAAGTACATCGTTGTCTTGTTTGAATTTTGTTTTGGAATGTCTGTTTAAACATTGGAAGAACTCAAGAAGCCATGTGCCAATTCTTTGGCGCCTGAAGAGATTTCAAGGCATAAAAAACCAGCAAATATTTCTACTGAGTTCAAATATTCTAAAAAAGACTGAAAACTATGAGTAATCAGAAAGTTGCTTCCCTCTAAATAAAAAAAGACTAACAAGAAATCAGATGGCAACCTATATGTGGTAGTGCAGTGTAGGCCGGATTTACTTATCAAAATTCAGCGTTGAACCATTTAGTGTAGTAGACACAGGTTTGTGGGGATATAACTCCATTGGGTGAACATTGACTAATCCTATGGCAAGCACCACATGGAATTGAAGCCATTGGCCCTATTTTCTTCGGACTAGTCCCTAAAGCAACTCCGCCATAACATACTGATCCAACAGGAATAGAATGATATTCTCCCAATCCACTGCTCTTCACCTCTATAATAGCATTGTCTAGAACCATAGTGTTCAATATTTCCGTAATTTGCTGACTTGTGCACTCAACAACTTTCCTTTGCTTAAAGAAGCTGTAGATCCACACTAGCAACTTTCAGCAGTTGTATGACCTTCAAGCACGTGTCTCTGAGAAGGGTGATGAATTCCTTATCAAGATTTTCCTCGGAGTACCATGAACCAACAGTCACTTCTGTTAAAGTTTGGCAAATTTTGTCCCACATCGGTGGGCTGTACGGGATTTTTCTCCTATAAAAGAAGGCCTAACAACAACAACAATTATTCAGTATAGTCCCTCAAAGTGGGGTCTGGGGAGGGTATTATGTAAACGAACCTTACCCCTACTCGAAAGGGCAGAGAGACTGTTTCCAGCTATAAAAGAAGGTCTAATTTTTAGGATTTAGATACACCTCTCATTTGTCTTCTCATCTGTTTAAGGTATTTGTATCTTCTCTCCTTAATATTATTTCACTTGTATTTTGGAGTGGAATAAAATATTGGTTGTGTCCGAGGAGTAGGCAAAGTTGGTCGAACCTCGTTAAATTCTGGTGTTCCTTTTATTGTTGTTGTATTGCCTTATTTATTATTTGGTGGCTGCCATATTTTTTTTGGTATAGTAGTTGTGACTCATTCACACTATATACATTCGACTTCCGCAACAGTTGGTTTCAGAACCAAGGCACTATCTAAGTATGCTCTGTGGATTGCATTCTAGTCTATCTTCCACATCAGAAAGAATTTATCTTGGTAATTGAGTCAAGGTTCTGTCTGAGTATGCTCTGTGGTTGCAGCCTGGTCTGATCGTCTACATCAGAAAGGAAATAATCTTGATTTGTGTCATCAACTATTAAATAATATTTGTGTCAAAATGGGAGATAATAAACAAGAAGAATCTACACCAAGTGTCAGCAATGCGTCATCATTGACATCTTCGCTTATGACAAGAATTGTGTCAAATGCAAAATTTACGTTAGAAATTTTTGACAGGTCCGGACATTTTGGGATATGGCAAGTCGAGGTTCTAGATGTCCTTTTTCAAGAAGGGCTAGATCTGGCCATTGAAGAAAATAAATCAGATGTTATTGCAGAAGAAGATTGGAAGATTCTCAACCGTGTTGCTTGCGATACCATTCGATTATACCTTGCTAGAGAGCAGAAATATCCATACACAAAGGAAAATTCTGCAAGTAGATTATGAAAAGCACTGGAGGATAAATTTTTGAAGAAAAATGGTCAAAATAAATTGTTCATGAATAAGAGACTGTTTCACTTCTCCTATGTTCCTTGTATCACAATGAATGAGCATATCACTAGTTTCAATAAGTTGGTCACAGATTTGCAAAACATGGATACAACTTATGATGATGGTGACTTGGCCTTGATGTTGTTGGCGTCACTTGCTGATGAGTACGAGCACCTTGAAACTACTCTACTCCATGAAAATGATGAAGTTTCTCTCAGGGAAGTTTGTTCGGCTTTGTATAGCTATGAACAAAGGAAGCGGGAAAAACATAAGGGCAGAGAAGGAGAAGCACTATTTGTGAGGGGTCGACCTCAAAATCATACGAGGACAAAGAAAGAAAGATCTAAGTCAAGATCTAAACCCAGCAAAGATGAATGTGCCTTTTGTCGAGAAAAGGTGCACTGGAAGAAAGACTGTCCGAAGTTGAAGAATAAGGCCAAACATAACAATGGAAAGGCCATTACAGATTCAAATGTAGCTAATTGTGATGGTTCAGACTTGTCATTAGTTACAATAGAGCCATCACATTATCAGACATATGGTTGATGGACTCAGCTTGTAGCTATCATATAAGTCCCAACAGGGACTGGCTCGTGGAATTTCAAGAAGGAGAATACAGAGTCATCCACACAGCGGACAACAACCCTCTTACCTCATATGGAATTGGTTCAATACAATTAAGAACCACGATGGAATGATCAGAATATAACAGATGTTCGATATGTACCGGATTTGAAGAAGAATCTCATCTCTGTGAGAGCCCTAGAATCAAAAGGGTTCAAAATCGTTGCAGAAAATGGAGTGATGAGAGTATCCTTTGGTGCACTAGTGGTAATGAAGGCAAATCGGAATAACAATAACATGTACTGCTATTATGGTAGTACAATTATTGGGACGGCGACAGTAACGTCCAGTGACGACAAAGAGGCAAAAGCAACCAGGCTATGGCACATGCGCTTGGGACATGCTGGAAAAAAATCATTGAAGACTGTATCAGATAAAGGATTGTTGAAAGGAGTAAAGACTTGCAACTTGGAGTTTTGCGAGCATTGTGTCAAAGGGAAACAGACAAGGGTTAACTTTGGTACAGCGATCCATAATACGAAAGGCATTTTGGATTATGTACACTCTGATGTTTGGGGTTCTTCCAAAACACCTTCATTGGGTGGGAAGCACTATTTTGTAACCTTTGTTGATGATTTTTCCCGAAGAGTATGGATGTATACAATGAAGAGCAAAAATGAAGTGCTGGGAATCTTTTTCAAATGGAAGACGATGGTGGAGAATCAAACATGCAGGAGAATCAAGTGTATTCGCACAGACAATGGAGGCGAATACAAAAATGATCATTTCAACAAGTTCTGTGAAAATGATGGCATCATCTGACACTTCACTGTCATACATACACCACAACAGAATGTAGTGGCAGAACGCATGAACCGGACCTTGCTGGAGAAGGTACGATGTATGTTGTCCAATGCTGGCTTGGGCAAAGAATTTTGGGCTGAGGCAATTACATATGCATGCCACCTCATTAATCGTCTACCATCTGATGAAATTGATGCTAAGACACCATTTGAGAAATGGTATGGAAAGCCTGTTATAGATTATGACTATTTGCGCGTATTTGGCTCAACTGCATATTATCATGTGACAGAGTCAAAATTGGATCCAAGGGCAAAGAAGACTATTTTATGGGGATTACTTCTGGAGTCAAAGGATATCGCTTATGGTGTCCTATGACAAAGAAAGTAATATTCAGCAAGGATTTACCTTCGATGAATCTGCTATGGTAAATAAGGTAACAAGTGAAGATACCAAACAAGATGATAATGCTTCTAAGCAGGTGGAGTTTGAGGGAAAATTTATTTTTCCTACACAAGACGCAGAGGAGGAAACACATGAAGAGTATCCTATAGAATGAGAGCCAGTAGAGGATATTTCAACTCAGGAACCTCAACAACAACTTGAATCAATAGCAACCAGCAGGCCAAATAGGACAATAACAAATCCTGTTCGTCTCATAGAGACAGTTGCTTGTGCGACCGAATTGTAGCTGATGATGCTCCTACCACTTATAAAGATGCAGTCCAAAGTTCAGAAGAAGATATGTGGAGTATTGCCATGAATGATGAAATACAGTCCCTTCATCATAATCATACATGGAGATTGGCCAATCTCCTGAAGGGAAAGAAAGCAGTTGTGTGCAAATTGGTATTTGCAAAGAAAGAAGGATTTCCTAACCAAGTAGATGTTCGCTAAAAAGAAAGATTAGTGGCCAAAGAATATGCTCAAAAGGAGGGAATTTATTATAATGAAGTGTTTTCTCCGGTTGTAAAGCATTCCTCTATTCGAATTATGTTGGCTTTGGTAGCACAGTTGGATTTGGAACTAGTTCAGATGGATGTAAAAACTGCGTTTTTACATGGAAAATTGGAGGAGGAAATCTACATGACTCAGCCAGAAGAATTCAAAGTTGATGGAAAGGAAAATATGGTGTGCAAACTTGAAAAATCATTGTACAGTTTGAAACAATCTTCTAGACAATGGTACAAGCGATTTGACAAGTTTATGTTGCAGCAAGGGTACAAGAGAAGCAAATACGATCATTGTGTGTATTTGCGCAAGCTTAAAGATGGTTCCTTTATATATCTTTTCCTACATGTTGATGATATGTTGATAGCCTCCAAGAATTCGGAAGAAATTGATAAGTTGAAGATTCAACTAAAGAAGGAGTTCGAGATGAAGGATTTGGGTGAGGCAAAGAAAATTCTTGGCATGGAGATAATAAGAGATAGACGTTCAAAGAAACTCTGTTTATCTCAGAAAGAATATTTGAAGAGAGTGCTACAACGTTTTGGCATAGATGACAAGACTAAGCCAGTTAGTACTCCACTTGCTCCCCATTTTAAGGTAAGTACTACTATGTCGCCAAAGGATGAAGCTGAACGAGAGTATATGTCGAAGGTACCATGCGCAAATGCATTGGTAGCTTGATGTATGCAATGGTCTGTACGAGACCTGATATTTTAGAAGCTGTTGGAGTTATTAACAGATATATGCATAATCCAGGAAAGGAGCATTGGCAAGCTGTTAAGTGAATTATATGGTATATTCATAATACTGTAGATGTTGGGTTAGTTTTTGAGCAGGAAAGCAATCAGTCTGTAGTTGGATATTGTAACTCGGGTTTTGCGAGTGATCTGGACAAACGAAGATCAACTACTGGTTATGTGTTTACTTTTGCAAAGGCACCAGTTAGTTGGAAGTCTACTTTGTAGTCAACAGCTGCTTTGTCTACAACAGAGACAGAGTACATGGCTATTACAGAGGCTGTGAAGGAGGCAATTTGGATTCAAGGGTTGCTAAAGGAGCTTGGTATTGAACAAAAATGTATCACAATCTTTTGTGATAGTAAAAGTGTTATTCAATTAGCGAAGAACCAAGTTTATCATGCGAGGACGAAGCACATTGATGTTTGGTATCATTTCGTACGAGAAATCATAGAAGAAGGTGGAGTCACGGTGAAGAAAATTCATACTACGGAGAATCCTGTTGATATGTTGACAAAGATGGTGAATGCGATCAAGTTTCAACATTGTTTGGATTTGATCAACATTGTTGAAAACTGAAAATTGAAGATGAAGGCACAATCAAAATTTGTTATTGAGAGAGAATTGAAGATGTGGAATTTTGCCAAAGTGGAGATTTGTTAAAGTTTGGCAAATTTTGTCCCACATCGGTGGGCTCTTGAGTTTGAGGGGGATTTTCCCCATATAAAAGAAGGCATAATGTTAAGAATTTAAACACACATTTCATTTGCCTTCTCATCTGTTTAAGACATTTGTATCTTCTCTCTTTAGTATTATTTCACTTGTATTTTGGAGTGGAATAAAATATTAATTGTGTCCGTAGAGTAGGCAAAGTTGGCCGAACCTCGTTAAATTCTAGTGTTCCTTTTATTGTTGCTTTACTGTCTTATTTATTATTTAGTGGCTGCCATATTTTTTGGTATAATAATTATGACTCATTCACATTATATACATTCGGTTTCCACAATAATTTTATCCGAAGGTTCAAACTCAACAGCCGTGTAACTGTAATGCTTCTTCTTTCCCTTATTTTGGATATTCGCAACTTGTTTGATCAACTTCTTTTTCACGAGTGCGGTGAGGGATTTATCTGCAAGAGTTGGTGGGAGGTTTGCCTCCTTTTTCACCTCTGCCACCCAGATGCCCACATTCTTTTTATTTTTTACCAGACTGAGCATTACACGTTCAGCATCCGGAAGTCCCTGAGTAGGTGAATCCAAGTCTGGTCTTTTCCGCTTCATGGCCGCTGCTGATTGACTCATCTTTGTGAGCATAAAAAGAACAAATTAAAACAAAAATAATACTGCAAAAGAGATGAAAGAAGAGAGACATACAGAGAAGAGAAGAGGAGTCGCCGAATCCGAATCGCTCTTTGCCGGTTGGAGGAATTCACAACACACGAAATTGGGGTTATGGGGAGAGGTTTAGGTTAAAAATAAAATATAAAACACAAAATACAACTTTAAAGCCAAAAACTTAATTTGACAATTAATTCGAAACTTTTGTACTTGGTTCAATTTCATTTAATTATTTGAATTTTCCAATTAAATTTGTAAATTACTTACAACTTATAATGTAGGAAATCTACCTATTTACCAATCCGATCCAAAATTATTACCCACATTTACCTATTTTTAAATTTAATTTCAATATATACCGATCTAACACATAATTATTACCCGACCAATCTACAGAACCAAAAAAATATGTATTCAAACGGAGCACATATTGGTTCTCTAATCCATGCGAAGGAGTGGAATTCAGAACCAGTCAACGGAGCCATTGTATTTTTCTTTCATATGCTTAAATCAGCTCAAATGCTTTTATTTGTTTGGATTTTGTGCGTATCTATTTATTTGTTGTAGCTATAATTTTAATTAATTAATATTCTGAAATTCTATCTTCCACAGATGAGAAACTCAGCAAGAGAAAATAAGGAAGAAGACGATGAACAGTAAAGAGGAAAGAGAAGAGAGAAAATGAATCTGAATTTTGTATTGATTGAAGTTGTGTCAGTCTCGAACCTTCCGTCTGTATATACCCAATGCATAATAAAATCTAGTGTGTGTGTGTAATTACAAGTGTGTCCCTCATTTATGTACAAAATCATACAACAAATAAATATACCCACTACCCTTGGGCTGTTACTAATTCTTGGACAGCTATGACTTGGGCTGCTGCTGTCTATGACTTGGGCTGCTAATACATTGAAGCCCAACACCCCCCTTCAAGCTGGAGGGTGAACAAACACCCAGCTTGGACAAAAAATGATGATGTAAAATACCTGTCAATGGCTTAGTAAAGATGTCAGCTAATTGGCTACCAGATGCAACATGATGTAAAGAGATGAGTCCATCTTGAAGCTTGGTACGAATGAAATGGCAATCAATTTCAATATGTTTAGTCCGCTCGTGAAACACTGGATTTTTGGCTATGTGTATGGCAGCTTGGTTATCACAAAACACAGGCACAGCAGAAGTAACATGGATTCCAAAATCAGAGAATAACCTGACCAGCCAAGTTAGCTCACCAACTGTTTTGCTAAGGGCCCTATACTCAGCTTCAGCTGAGGACAAGGAAACCACAGGTTGTTTCTTTGTTTTCCAACCAATTAAAGAACCCCCCAAAAATATGCTGAAACCAGAAACAGACCTTCTAGTGTCTGGGCAAGAGGCCCAGTCACTATCACAATACGCAGACAAAGACAAATCAGGAGTGTTATTGAGAAAAACACCAAGATCAGAAGTACCTTTGAGGTATCTAAGAGTATGTAAAGCAGCATCCATGTGGACTGAAGTAGGTTTTTGAAGAAATTGGTTAAGATGTTGCACAGCAAAGGCCAAATCAGGCCTTGTATGAGTGAGGAAGTTAAGTTTGCCAACTAGGCTTCTGTAAGAGTCAGGGGAGGAAAGAGAGGTTCCCATGTCATGTTTTAGTTTAACAGAAAGATTGAGAGGACAAGTCACAGAAGTAACATCAGAACAGTTATAGGAGAGAAGAAGATCAGTGATGAACTTCTTCTGGTGAAGAAGAAGACCATCAGCAAAATAAGCAACCTCAATGCCAAGGAAATAGTTAAGAATACCTAGGTCCTTTATCTTGAATGCAGAGTCTAAGAATGATTTTAAAGCAGTGATTTCCTCAAGATCATTACCAGTGAGAATAATATCATCAACATATACAGCTAAAAGAACAATAGAATGACCAGATTTCTTATGAAAAAGAGAGTAATCATTAAGAGATGAAGAGTAGCCTTTAGAACATAGAGCCTGGGAAAGTTTGGCATACCATTGCCTAGAGGCTTGTTTGAGGCCATATAAAGATTTTTGGAGAAGACAGACAAAAGAAGGAGTAGAAGGAGGAGGAGGAGAAGAAGAAGAAGAAGAAGCAGATGAAGGAGAAGAAGTAACTGTAATACCAGGGGGCAGCTTCATATAAACCTCTTCATTGAGGTCACCATGGAGAAATGCATTGTTAACATCCAACTGAAATAGAGGCCAAGACTGCTTCACAGCAACTGCTACCAGAGTTTTGATAGTAGAGAACTTTACAACAGGAGAAAATGTATCAGTGTAATCCACACCCTCAACCTGAGTATCACCCCTGACCACTAACCTTGCCTTATATCTCTCTACACTCCCATCAGCTCTATATTTGATCTTGTAGACCCATTTACACCCAATAGGCTTCTTGCCAGGAGGAAGAGGAACCAAGGTCCAGGTGTTATTTGCAGCCAAAGCCTCAAATTCTTTGGCCATGGCATCCTGCCAAGCAGGATCAGAGGCTGCCTGCTTGTATGATGTAGGCTCAACCAGTGCAGTGCTAACAGTGCTATTGCAGCAAGTGGAAAAAAAACTGGTGCCAGAAATGGAAGGAGGGAGGTCACAAATGTATTGATTAAGATGAGCAGGAGTGGTGTGGTGCCTGCCAGATCTCCTAGGAGCAGGCAGATGGTCTGTAGAAGGAGGATTAGGAATAGGGTTAAACAAAGGTATTGTAGTAGAGGGTGGTGAATTTGAAGTAGAAGTAGGGAAGGAAGGAGAAGGACCAGGTGAATGGGAAGGACTGATTGATGGAAGATCAGGAGAAACAGGATAGTCAGGGCAGGGAGGATGAATAGAAGATGGAGCAGATACATCAGTAGGAGGTGGATAATAATGGCAAGAAGAAGGAATAGAAGATGGGACAGATGAAGTACTCCAAGGAAAAGCAAAAGGAAAAACATCCTCATGGAAAACAACATCCCTGGAAATGAGAGTAAGTCTAGTTTTCAAGTTATATAATTTGTAACCCTTTTTACCCAGTGGATACCCTATGAACACACAAGGATCAGCCCTTGGTTGAAACTTGTCTCTATATTGTTTAGGCACAGAAGCAAAACAAAGACAGCCAAAAGTTTTGAAATGCAGCAAAGAGGGACTTCTTCCAAATAGTAATTCATAAGGGGAAACATTGTTAAGGAGTTTAGAAGGAAATCTATTTATAAGATAGGTGGCAGTAAGAACACAATCTCCCCAGAATCTGAGAGTGAGTTTGGACTGAAAAAGCAAGGCCCTGGCTGTTTCTAAAAGATATCTATGTTTTCTCTCAACAACACCATTTTGTTGTGGAGTGTGAGGGCAAGATGTTTGGTGAAGGATGCCATTGTCAGTGAAGAATTTGGTTCCAGCATGACTGGAGCCAAGTTCAAGAGCATTATCACTTCTAATGGTTTGGACAACAGCTTGAAATTGTGTTTTTACCATGGCAACAAATGCTTGGATAATTGAAAAGGCATTGCTCTTGGACCCCATAAGATGAGTCCAAGTAGCCCTTGTATAATCATCAACTATGGTCAAAAAATACTTGTAACCATTGTGAGTAGGGATGGCATAAGGCCCCCATGTATCCAAATGAATAATTTGAAAAGGTTGAGATGTTTGAATAGACTCTCAGGAAAGGACAGCCTAGACTGCCTTGCTAATGGGCAAATAGTACATATAAAAGGTTGTTTATTTGCAAATTTACATGGAATAGAAGATATGTCTTTCATTCTAACAAAGGGGATGTGTCCAAGTCTATTATGCCACAGTATTTCCATTTTATTCAACTCAGTATGAAAAGTACAATGAGAAGGAGAGTTAACAGCTAATGGGGAATGGGAAGATGGAGAAGGAGTAGAAAGAGATGATTGTACAAGCCTGTAAAGACCATCATCCAGTTTACCAATTTCCAGTGGCCTCTTCAGAGAAGGGGCCTGTATTAGACAAGAAAATTTAGTAAATAGGACAATAGAATTTAACTGTTGAACAAGCTTGGAAACAGAAATGAGATTGTATTGAAAACTGGGAATGTATAGGGCATGATGCAAAGTGAAACAAAGGAACTTAAGAGAACCAGTACATGTTACCTTAACTTTGTAACCATTAGGAAGGGTAACTAAGTATGGTATAACTAGGGGTTTGATGTCAAAGAGAAGGGATTTATTTGAAGTCATATGGTCAGTGGCACCAGAATCAATAATCCAAATACATGCACTAACTCTAGTTAACATGCAAGCACCATAAGACACATCTTTTAAAGGTTTGAGAGAAGAAGAAAGTGTACCAGCAAAATTTGCAGAACCCATCAGACTGGACTGATGCTGAGATTCAGAGACTTGAGTTTGTTGAAGAAGAAGCAAAAGCTGTGAATACTGCTCCTTTGTCAATCCAGGAATACCAGATTCTGAGGTAGAAGAATTCTGAACACCTTCACGCACATTTGACACTTCAGTATTTGCAGCAGATTTCATACCCTTTTGTACATCAACACTTGCAGCAGTTCGTTTATCCCTGGTAAATTTGAAGTCTGGGGGGAACCCATGCAACTTGTAGCATTTGTCAATCAAGTGTCCTAGTTTCTTGCAGTATCTACAAACTAAATCTCATTTGTTGCTGTCAAATCTAACTTTTTGAGTAAACTGTTTGGGGTTTGAGTGTGTTCCATAAGGTTTCTTTATGAACTGAGTGCTAAAAACACTGGACTCAGTATGGAATTGGGAAGGTGAATGGGTGACTTGTCTTTGCCTTTCATCCTGAAGAAGTATGTTATATGCACTATCCAAAGAAGGTGGTGGTTGCATCATAAGGATGTTTCTTCTAACCCCTATGTATATCTCATTCAGCCCCATAAGAAACTGGTGCAGTTTATTCTCATCATCTTCCTTCTGAATTTCAATTCTAGCACTACAAGCAGCACCACAAGTAGATACAACACTCCTAGAGGTTCTTATAAAACTCAACTCATCCCACAACTTCTTCAATTTATTGAAATAAGAAGCTATGTCTAAAGAACCCTGAGTAGTAGAAGCAAGTTGTTGTCTCACTTCAAAAATCTTCGTACCATCAACTGACCCATACCTATTGTTAAGTTGAACCCATATACTATGAGCAGTGTTAGAGTATTGGACACTCTCTGCTATTTCAGGGGTAAGGAAATTTGTGAGCCACGAAATGACCATATTGTTACATCTATCCCACTGTCTAAACTGTGGGGAATCTTCAGTAGGTTTAGGTATGGAACCATCAATAAAGCCTATTTTGTTTCTAGCGGACAAGGAGACTATTACGTTTCTCCTCCAACCCCCAAAACCGATCCCTGAGAAAGGATTGGTAACCAAGGAGATGCCAGGAACATCAGATGACATCAGATATAGAGGATTCGAAGGACTAGGTACAAAACTAGTAGGAACGGAAGAAGAATCATCAACGATTCCCACCATTTTTAACTACCGATGATGCTTAAACTCAAACAACCAACAAATCGTAACTACAACAATGGCTAACTCAATAATCCAACCAGAAATCAGCAAAAACAATTACAAACTCTGATGTTTACACAACACACAACAACTATAACAACAAAAAATACAAGTAATTTGAGGAAAACTAACCGAATCGAAAAAACCCTAACTTTGTGAATGAACAGAAACTTGAATGAAAGCCAGTGAGGGTTACATCGATCGAAAGCCCTCGACGTGTAGAACCAGAATATACCTGCTCTGATACCATGTCAACAATCTAACTCATCGGATTAAAGAAAATAAGGAAGAAGACAATGAACAGTAAAGAGGAAAGAGAAGAGAGAAAATGAATATGAATTTTGTATTGACTGAAGTTGTGTCAGTCTCGAACCTTCCGTCTGTATATACCCAATGCATAATAAAATCTAGTGTGTGTGTGTAATTACAAGTGTGTCCCTCATTTATGTACAAAATCATACAACAAATAAATATACCCACTACCCTTGGGCTGTTACCAATTCTTGGACAGCTATGACTTGGGCTGCTGCTGTCTATGACTTGGGCTGCTGATACATTGAATTGTCAACAATCTAACTCATCAGATTAAAGAAAATAAGGAAGAAGACGATGAACAGTAAAGAGGAAAGAGAAGAGAGAAAATAAATCTGAATTTTGTATTGATTGAAGTTGTGTCAGTCTCGAACCTTCCGTCTGTATATACCCAATGCATAATAAAATCTAGTGTGTGTGTGTAATTACAAGTGTGTCCCTCATTTATGTACAAAATCATACAACAAATAAATATACCCACTACCCTTGGGCTGTTACTAATTCTTGGACAGCTATGACTTGGGCTGCTGCTGTTTATGACTTGGGCTGCTGATACATTGAAGCCCAACATGTTTTCCACTTAAATTCATTAGGTGTTATTCTTTGATGTGTAAACTATGGTGTTAATGTAGATCTTCAGAGATTTATTATAAAAAAAATTAAATTCACCATTGAAGCATCTTGAACTTTCAACTCATAAACTAAGTTTGTAGAGTTTGTAGTTATTTCGATATGATTTTGACTGGAGTATGTTTGAAGTGTTGAGGGGAAGTTGTGACTAAATTTTAAGTAACTGTTGCATAGATTTTTGAATTTTTTGAAATTGAATTTGAACTAGTAAATAAGACAAATTAACTTTTTTTTTTTTGAAGGAATGAACAAGTCATTTTTTTTTTGAATATACAACTTTCTATTTCATTTCGTCAAAAAAATATACTTACAAAGCATAGATGCTGACCATCTATTCTCGTATGCTATACACAGTCACTACCCTATTATCATTCTAGAAAATACAAACACACTATGATAATACGTGTGATGCAGCTATCGTGAAGAGAGTCTATCTCATTTAAAACTAGGGAAAATGATCTAAGTTATGTAGGACAGCCCTCCACTTATGTCTTGAAACCCCTCTACAATGAAGATGGACTACGATTTCCTTGCATACAATGTCGCTCATCAACATGCCTCCCTGGAATCTCAATTTATCGCTCTTTCCATATCGTCGACACCAGAATCCCAAATATGCAACCTGTAACTTCTGCTAAACCATTTCTACTCTTCGCCAGCTTACTAATCCACGCACATTCCTCCTGCCAGTCAGCAATGGTACGCTTATGGCTCAACCAGTTGAGGAGTCGATACTAGAGCTCTTTGGTTTTCAAACAGTCAAAGAAAAGGTGCTCAAATGTCTCTCGATACAAACCACAGAAAATGTAATCTTGTGGAACTACAACATTTAGCATCTGGAGCCGATCGACAGTTGCAAGTCGCTTATGTAAGGCCAACCATAATATAAACTTATACCTGGGATGTAGTTGAGGCTGTAATATGATTGATTTCCACTGGACCTTGCTGCATTGAGGGAGAAGCTGTCTGTATAGCTTGTTAATGCTGAAGGACTTCCCCTGTTGCACCTGCCTCAACCTGTCCTCCAGATTTCCACTAAGTGTTGCAATACCATTTATCAGACTCCTCGATTCAAAGATTTTCTTGATTGCCCAGGCAGCAGCCTTAGGCACCAACATGTCTTCAAAACAGTGGTTCTTGATATAGAAAGTATGAACCCACTTTACCATAGACTATCCTTCTTCTTAGTCAATGCCCACAAATGCTTGACCACAACAGGTTTGTTCCATTTAGCTAGGTCTAAAACATTCAGACCCCCTGCACTGTAAGGCAAGCACATAGTGTCCCATGCAATCAGGGCCTTTCTGGAGAATGTGGCAGAACCAGTCCACAGATAGGATCTGCAGATGGCCTCTGTCATCTTCAAAAATTTTTTGGGCAATAAAAAAATCTGTGACCAGTAGGCTTGAATACCAAACAGAACAGATTCTATCAATTGAAGCCGACCAGCATAAGATAGAAGCCTTGACGACCAGCAATTGATTTTCTGTGTAATTTTCTCCACCAGTGGCCAGCACTGTGCAATGGACAGTTTCTTCGAATCCAGAGGCATCCCCAGGTACTTGAAAGGGAGACTGCCTTCTGGAAATCCCAGTATCTGAAGAATCTCCAGTTTCTGCCAGTTGTTTACACCTGCTAAGTACACTGCACTTTTATCAACATTATCATGAAGACCAGAGACCTTAGAGAACTCCTGAAGGATCTGTTTCAGTTGGCTGACTGATTTAATATCAGCATTGCAGAACAAAAGGAGATCATCCGCAAAACAAACATGTGCTACACCCAACTTCTTGCATTTAGGATGGAACCTGAAGTCTTTCCTCATCATCACTTGCATAAGTTGTTTATGTAGATACTCTATTGCCAGAACAAAGAGGTATGATGATACTCTCTTAGTATAAAATATATGTCAATTTGGTATCACAGAGGACTGGACTATTTTTTTAAAAGAATAAACGAGTCCTTTATGATACCTTGTCAGCATGTGATATATACAATGTGGGTGTCATAGAGGATTGTGAAGTATTTCGTGTTTGAACGAATAAATCTGTTTTTTATGATACTCTATTAGTGATACATCATGTGGGTATCATAGAGGACTAAGGAGTATTTTAATGGAGGAATAAATTTGTTCTCTATAATATCCTCAACATATAATATATACCAGGATGGTATCATAGATGATTGGGTATTTTTTTGGAAGGAATGAAGCAGACCTATATGATATCATGTAAGTATGTGATATATACCATGTGAGTATAATAAAGGACTAATGAGTTTGAGTTTATTTATTTGTTGAAAAAATAAACTAATTCTTTATGATACCCTATTAATATATGATATATACCATGTGGGTAATATAATATATTGCAATAATATATTTCAACTGCTACTAATGTATTATTTTTGATATATTATATGCTAGAATAAGTTATTTTCTAATAATTAATATAGTAAATATGTACTATAGCAGTTACCTTTTTTATGATATAGTGAATAAATAAAAAGTTTAAAAAAAACAAAAATATAGGAGCCATAAAAGGTATGTAGAATTATATTATGAAAAATAATAGGAAATAAAAAAATATAATTTAAAATAATAATAAATAAATTAGAAAAAAATGAACAAAAGAGAAGAGAAAACATATATAATGTATAAGTTGTTTTAATAACTGATTTAGAGAAAAATAAAATGAGAAAAATATAAAAGATATATTATATCAGTTATCTATACTATATTAAAAGCACGAAGGCCCTTAAATGTTGTTTACCTTTTTTATCCTTTAAAAATTAATTTTGCACTAGACAAAATAGTCATTTAACTCATTTTTCTAATATTTAAGAGTTAAAAATTAATTACTATATTTTATGTATTAAATCATTCCTTATTTAAATTGGGTTGAAAATCCTAAAATTTTGGACTGTAAAATCAATTAAACTTTTACCTTATATTAATCACTTAAAAAAAAAAACCACCAACGTTTCCTTTCATTAACAAGAGAAATATTACCTATTATATATTTTCTTAATTCTACAATATCAATAAAATACTACAATGAATTGATATTTTCCTAGAATAGATTATTGGACCTTAAAACTAACGATTTTTTGTCGCTCAATTATAAATAAACAAAAACTGCAGTCCTTGAAGTATGTGTCAAATAATATAAGAAATAATTTATTGAATAGTCAGTTAACTATTTCTTAATATTTAACAGTTTAAATGAATTAAAATTTTACACAATAAAATCTTTCTTAATTGAATTATGCAGAAAGTCCTACCATATACAACTTTAAAACAGTTAAGAGTTTACTTTTTACAAATCTATGTTTAGGAGATTAAAATTAGTTAAAATTTTACTTATTAAATTTTTTTCTTATTTAAATTATGTAAAAACTCCAAAACCTTTAAAAATATTAAGAGTTTATTGTATGTAAATCTTACACTTAAAAATTTATATCTATGTTATATTAAAAGCATGAAGGCCCTTAGCGAAATGTCGTTCGCCTTTTTTACCCTTTAAAAATAGAGGTTGCACTGGATAATATATTCATTTAATTATTTTCCTAATATTTAGTACTTTTAAGTTAACTAAAATTTTGCTTATTAAAGTTTACCTTATTTAAACTACTACATAGGAAATCCAAATATTCAGGATATCAAAATAAATCAAATTGAACAAACTATTTATAGAAACTAATTAGAAGCGTACATAGTATCATATTTCATTAAATATTTTATGGTTCCATGAAATGCATACTTGTCTCCCAAATTAAAGTATAGTCTATATAATTATTTTCTTGAAAAATATACTTATGTTATTAAAGTGTAATCTATATTTTGACTACCTATAGTCTTTAACCCATTCCGATCATCTAAAGTTATGAAAATCACGAAAAGCTTTAAAATCAAATTTTAACATAACGCGGGTGAAATATATGAAAAAGTAATATATAAATAAATAAATATATAGCTCTTTATTGTTTGGAAACAACATAAACATAATAATTGAAAACAATTATGTAGAATTTTAAATTAGTTAAAACTTTGATTATTAAATATTTTTATTTGAATTATGTAAATGATAATTAAAAGTTTAAATCAATAAAAAGTTTACCTTAAGTAAATTCTTTCTGTATTTGGACTATGCAACATAACTATAACATATTGCATGTTAGTCGTAATAACATAACTTTAAAATTCACTTGAATGGCATCAATTAATTTTTGTATAATATTTAAAAATTATGCTCAGTAATTATTTCAACTAGTAGAATCATAAAGAAAAATGTATTCTAAGTAAGTAGAATTTACACAATAATGGCAAAATATCACACACTCAATAATAATTCTTCTATTAATATTTGCAGACTTGAAGCAATAAAGATAAAATAGTAAAACAAAAAATATATTCTAAATGAGCTGTCATTAATTATTTTCTTTTTTCATAAATATTCCAACAAAGGACATCATTATTCTATATTGTGTTATTTGTTATAAATTATTAATTAAATATTTGTCAACTTTTAAGTTTATAATGCCACTTATCAATTTGTATTATTTGAACAATTTTTGTAATAAAAGAATTTTTACTTGTTTGTTTCTATATTAGGAAAGAATTAGCAATAATTTTTATAAGTTATTCTTATTATTCTTTGAAGACTTTCTTTTACAGGGAGTCATCCTATATTTTGCCTGTTAAATGTGATCAACATTTATATTTTTAGAAAGTTATCTAATTCTTTTTAGAATTTAATTATATTTTTTAATAATATTAATTTATGTAATTTAAAAAAATATTTACTCATTAACATGAGAAACACGCGCAAAACGCATACCCTAAGACTAGTATAAAAAAAAGGTGAACGAATGCCTTCTATCATTTATCTTTTCTTATTGTATAAAAACGGAGTAAAAAAAGTGAATAAAATTAGATTATGGAGAAAAAATTGAAAAAAAGAGTTAAACGAAATTAGAAAAGGAATAACAAATAAAGAAAATGAACAAAAGGAAAGAAAAGGGAGAAATTAAAAAACAAAAAAAGAGTCAAAATTGAGTATGGAATAATATTATGATGAAGAAAATAAAAAACAATATGACTTAGGAAAAAATAAATGAACAAAAAAGAGAAAAAAGTAAAAAAACGAAAAAAATAAGAAAAAAGAAAAGGAGAAAATAAAGAAAATTAAAAGATAAAAGAACGAGAGAAATAAAGGGAAGAGAAAAAAATGCTTTTAGAGAGAGAAGCTCTGCCTTCTCTCTAAGCCTACTGCTTCATCTTCTCTGCTGCTTCTGTGTAGGTGAATTAATCTACACTGAAGGGTGATATGGCGAGAGGGAGAGGCCGACCTAAGAAAGTTTTAGTACCAATTTATGCTCACAACAATGTTCCCCCAAAATCTGATACCATTGTACCACAATCGACTGATACTGTTCCATTGCAATCAACTGCAGATACTGGTCCATTGCCTCATGCAACTGCTGTAGTGCAACCATCTGGAATTTCTGATCTATCCACTGGTAAGGATGGGGATAATCTAAAATCTGTTACTGTTACATTGGTTTCTGATAGTTTGACTCAATCGGGGAAGCTTCCTGTTCAAAATGCAAATCTGCCCCCCTTCCTATTAAGGATGTTCAAGAGGAGATACGGAATGTCCCCATGCAGAATACTGTCCAACCACCAGTTCCAGAGGAGACTACTACATCACCCAAGGGATGGGCAAATCTCTTCCAGAAGAATAGATTTGCATCAAATGGTATGGTATTGGAATATATCCCCCCAACTATACTTGATGGTAAGCCTGTTGGTCAATTGATGAAGGAGGATGTAGAGGAAGAAGAACGAAAATGGAAGAGTGCTCTAGTAATTTTTGTGTTTGGGAATGGACCAGGTTTTAATGCAATGAAACGATTTATTAACCTTCACTGGTCACATGTCCCAGAACCAGATTTATTTTATCATGAAGAGGGTTTTTATGTGGCCAAATTCCAAACTATAGAAGATGCTAAGGAAGTGATGTGTGCTGGACCATATACTATTGCTAATAGACCCATGATTTTGAAACAATGGTCTGCTGATTTTGATTTTACTGCTGAGTTTCCCAGTGAAATTCCTTTGTGGGTGAAGTTCCCTAATCTTCCAATGTCCTGCTGGGGTATTAAATCCTTAAGTAGGATTGCCAGTGTTCTTGGTAAATCTATTTTTGCTGATGAATGTACTACTAAGCAGACTAGGATTTCTTTTGCTCGTATGCTCATTGAGGTCAATGTTTCCAAAGTATTACCAACTGAGGTTGAACTTATATCCAAATGGTAAGAGATTTGTTCAGGATGTCTCTTATGATTGGAAGCCAGCATATTGTGAAAAGTGTCTTATGGTTGGTCATAATTGCTTAGCTGTCCACAAACCTCCTCCTAATCACAAGCCTAAAACTGTTCAGCAATGGAGATCTAAAGTGATAAATGAAGTTCCTATGAAGCCTCAAGATAGCCCCAAACAGCAGATTATACCTGATCAGATGGTACTTCCTGCAGTTATTACTGATAATGTAGGTAACAATGAAGGTTTCATACAGGTGGATAAGGGTAAACAGACTCATTCTCCAGTGTTTAACCTTTCAAACTTTCCCCCACTATCCCCTATGGTGCTGAGTAATAGATTTCAAAGTATGTCAGAGAGTAGAACTGGACACCCTCCTGATAAAGGGGGTCCTAGCTATACTCAATGAAGTTGTTAGTTTGGAATATTAGAGGTGTAAATAAGAGGTATAAACAAAAGGAAGCTAAGGCATATATTAGACAAAATAACTTTAATATTGTTAGTTTAGTAGAAACAAAGGTCAAAGAACAGAATGCAGGGAGAATAAGTAACAGTTTAGTACCTGGCTGGAAGTTGATGGCTAACTATAAGAACTCCCCTAATGGTAGAATCTGGATTTTATGGGATGATCAGAAGATTAATGTCACTGGCATACTAGAAGGTGATCAATTTCTTCATTGTAGTATCAAGACTCTTGCAGGAGATCTGTTTTGTTTCCTCACTGTAGTCTATGGTTATAATGGTTTGGACCAAAGGAAGGTATTGTGGCAACATATTCAAAATCTTGCTATTGGTATAAATGATCCTTGGCTGGTTGCAGGTGATTTCAATGCAGTCTTGTCTATTAATGATAGATAATCATGTAACCAGGTTACTCAAGCTGAAATTCAAGATTTCTCCCAATGTATTCATACTGCTGAACTTGCTGAATTGCCTTGGAAAGTGTCCTTTTTCACTTGGTCTAATAAACAAACTGGCTCAGATAGAGTGTGTAGCAGATTGGATAGAATGTTTGGTAATTATGAATGGATGTTTAAGTGGAGTCATGTACAGACTGTATATGACCCTCCTCTAATATCTGATCATAATCCAATGGTTCTTACTGTTTATGAAGATCACAGGATCAGGAAATCCCCTTTCAGATTTTATAATGCATGGACTAATCACAAAGATTTTCAGTACATTATCAAAGATCATTGGAAAGAAGATACTGATCACTGTACTCTCAGGGATGTTTGGATCAACCTCAAGGCACTCAAACCTGCTCTTAAAGCTCTAAATGTTAGAGAATTTAAGAACATCACCAAAAGAATTGAGGATAGTAGGAGGGAGTTGATGGATACTCAAAATCAGATGAGCTTACAATTTACTGATGAATTACAGATTAAAGAAAAGGATTTGATCTTGAAGCTGGAGAAATGGTCAATGATTGAAGAGAATATTCTACAACAGAAGTCCAGAGCCAGATGGATTCAATTGGGAGACTCAAATAATAAGTATTTTCATGCTTTACTGAAAGAAAGAAATCATTACAACAGTATAACAGAATTGTTCACAGCAGATGGTATCAGAATTACTAATCCAGATGCAATTAAAGATGAGATCAAGACTTTTTTCAAATCTTTGATGGGTACATCTGCTTCCTCCTTACCAGCAATTAACAGGTATTATATGGATAATGGCCCTAAACTCTCATATAACCAGATGCAACAATTAACTGCTGATGTTACTTCAGATGAAATTGTAAACAGCCTAAAATCCATAGGTGATCACAAAGGCCCAGGTATTGATGGATTTAAACTTTTTTCAAACAAACATGGAATATTACTGGTAATAAGATTATAAAGGTTGTTAAGGACTTCTTCCAGAATAGTAGAATGTATGAACCTGTCAACTGTGCCTCACTCACCTTGATTCCTAAAGTACCTAATCCTAAGTCAGTGAAGGAATACAGACCAATTGCATATTGTTCAGTTCTCTACAAGATAATCTCCAAGATACTAGCCAATAGATTGCAGAAATGCATTGCTAGTATCATTAGTGATTCATAGGCAGGTTTCATACCAGGCAGGAAAGTGGCAGATAACATCATCCTAGCACATGAGCTGATCAAACATTATAACAGATCTCATGTCTCTCCTAGGTGTATGGTCAAGATAGACTTACAAAAGGCATATGATTCTGTAGAGTGGATTTTTCTACAGCAAGTCATGGAAGCCTTACACTTTCCAGGCAGATTTATAAGATGGACTATGGAATGTGTTCAAATAGTGAGCTATACTATAATGGTCAATGGGGAACCACTGAACCTTTCCCAGCAGCTAAAGGCTTGAGACAGGGTGATCCAATCTCCCCATTCTTATTTGCTATAGTGATGGAATACCTTAGTAGAGGCTTGTGGAGCTAAAGAAAGATCCTGATTTCCTTTTCCATCCTGGCTGCAAAAAACTCAGTATTACTCATCTGAGCTTTGCTGATGATTTATTACTCTTTGCAAAAGGTGACTTGAAGGCTGTCATTACCATGTTTAGATACTTCTCCCACTTTACTAAGGCTTCTGGAATGACTGCAAACCTTAGTAAGAGTTCTGTCTACTTTGGAGGTGTTGCTGCTGAAGTTCAACAACAGATTGTTAATCATCTTGGATATGTTTATGGTGAGCTTCCTTTTAAATATCTGGGAGTTCCCCTAACTACCAAGAAAATGTCATTAATTCAATGGCAACCTTTGGTAGATAGGGTCACTGCTAGGATTACTTCCTGGACTGCTAGGAAGTTATCCTATGCAGGTAGAGTGCAGCTGGTCCAGTCAGTCCTCTTTGGCATTCAAGCTTATTGGGCTCAGATTTTTCTCATTCCTTCCAAAATTATAAAGATGCTGAATGCAGTTTGTAGATCTTATATCTGGACAGGTTCAGCTATTATAACAAAAAAATCATATGTAGCCTGGGAAAGGATCTGCTTACCTAAATCTGCTGGTGGATTGAATATCATGAACCTGCAAATGTGGAACAAAGCTGCCATCACAAAGTTAGGGTGGGATTTGTCCAAAAAGAAGGATGTGTTATGGGTAAAATGGATTCATGCAGTTTATGTTGCAGTCTTTAATCATTCCTAACCAAGCTAGTTGGATGGTTAGGAAGATTATAACTGGTACTGTTGCATTGCAACAGTATAATTTGGTGCACCAGTCTGCTTGTTCTATAAGGCAGCTGTATTTACTACAGATTGGCCAATTACCAAGGGTTGTATGGAAGAACCTAACTATCCAAAACCATGCTAGACCAAAGGCTGTTTTCAACCTTTGGCTGATAGTACAGGACAAATTGCCTACAAAAGACAGAATGGAACAGTGGAAGCTCAAGATGGATACAACATGTGAATTATGTCATCTGGATAAGGAAACAAGAGATCACTTGTTTTTCTCTTGTCCCTTTACTGCAGTAATAAGGTGTCAAATTTTTCAGTGTTTCAACATTCCTTATGTCACTCACCAGAATTGGGAGGAGCAATTACAATGGATCATTCTCAAGTCCAAAGGAAAAACTGGTCGTGCTCATCTGATCAAGTTGATTTTTGCTGAAATGCTCTAACACATTTGGTTAGAAAGAAACTCAAGAGTGTTTAACAACACATCCTGTTCCAGTGGCCAGATTCTTAGACAACTAGCATATATATGCCATGCTCGGAGTCCTCTTAGAGTTTAGTCTTTAATTTAGACTAGTATTTCAGTTTGTAGTAGATTAGTGTTTTGCTACCTGAGGATAGTCAGCTGTATTTGCTGCCTATAGCTTTGTAAAGAACTCATTTGGTGATTAATACAAAAATTTTAATTACCAAAAAATAAATGAGAGAAATAAAATAGAAAAGAAGAAAAAGGAGGCAACTACCCACAAAGGCAAAAATAGGTAGAAAGGGTAATTAATTTGATGGATAGAAAAGTAAATAGATAGACAAGAGTAATTAGTTTGATAAGAGATTACCGGGGGTCTCGGTACCAGGGGGCGCGGGAACAAGAAACTCCCGAATGAGAGCCTAAGTTAAAATATACTTTAAATTTTTAATTACATCGAATAAAAAAAACAAAAAATTTAGGTAGTATTAGCATTTTGTTCCTTTTCTACCAATAAAAAAAGAAGAAGCATTTTGGTCCTTCTTGTTTGCTACTGCCTTCATAAAAACACTATCTGGAGTCCACATATTAGTTAGGGGCTATTACAATTGTATTTCTTGTACTATACATATTTTATTGATGATATAGTAAAAATCTTTCCTTGCAGTTTGTATTTACACTAAAGGTGTCAACCGGGCCGAGTCGGACCGGGACCGGACTAGACCTATATAAATCGCGACCGGACCGGCCCGGTTACTAAGGGGCCGGGTGGGATGGGTTCGAGGGGGAGAGGGTGGTCCGTTTGGAATTTTTGGGGTTGGAATCGGACCGGACCGGCCCGGTTTGACTAAACAGAACCGTGAACCGGTTGGACCGGCCTGGTTCAATGGTAATTTTTCTTTTGATTTTTTGAATTTTTGGGGACCACATTACCGTTGGAAACGGTCCAGATCCGTTGGCCAACGGATATTTTTTGCAAAAATGGCCATTTTTGTTATTTTTTTTTGTATTTATTAATTTACAATATTAACCCTTCATAAAATCTATAAATATCTCCTCCTCTTCTTCATTTCTTCACTTAAAATTATTATCTCAATCTCAATTATCAAATTATCAATCTCTCTCTTCCCTTCAATTTGCAAGATTTCATATTCTAATTTTATAATTTTATTTGTCTCTCTTTTTCCGAATTTAATTTATTGCGATTTGTCATTCGGAATTTGAAGCTTGAAGTTCAAAATTGAAATACTTGCTTGACGTTTGTTCGTGGTAACACCGGATTTGCGTAATTAATACTCAATTTATAATCGAATTCGGTGCACTCCCTCCAACTCTTTCTCTTATTTAAAATATTAATTGCATATTTAATTTTAGCTTATACTTTCATTTTTACAATATGTTTAGTGCTGCTAAAAGAGCGTGTAGAAAAGTTATTGGTATGGGTGAAAATAAAAAAAGAAGTAGTCCTGTAGCTTCCGGTAGTAATAATATGACCCAATAACACATGTTTCTAAATCATTGCCTAATGATAATGTAGAGATTGATTATGAACAATTACAAGAAGATTTTGGAATAGAAGATAATGAAATTGGAATAGAAGATGAGATACCACCTACACCTAGTAGTGAAAATGTTGGTAGTATTGGAGTTGGAGTTGCTAGTGCTACAAGGGGTAGTAGACCAGCAGTGGCTCCAGCTTCTAATCGTAAAAGAAGAAGTCCGGTATGAATTTTTTTTGAAATAATAGAAGGTACTAATAGAGTTAAGTGCAACCTTTGTAACAAAACTTTTAAACATTTAACCGGAGGAAATTTAGGGGGGACTAGAACACTTACTAGACATATAATGTCTAACCATCCCATAGAATGGGGCAATAATGGGGATGGAAGTCAAACAACTATTAACCCTACTACTGGAGGTCTAGTAAAATATGATAAAATGATGGATAGTGAGGAATTAGCAAAAATAATTGCTTTGGGTTGTTTACCTTTTTCTTTTGCTTCTTCATCGTATCTTATTATGTATATTCAGAGGATTTACAATCCTTTATTTAAAGGTATCCCTAGAAGTACTTGTCGAGCAAATATCTTTAGACTTCATTGACAATATCAAACATACATACGTTATTTGTTTAGTCACCTTCCTTTTAGAGTATGTCTAACTTCTGATATTGGTCATGCTGTTAATGGAAATGATTATTTGACAATTACATGCCATTGGATAGATGATAATACTTGTATGCAAAAACGTATTATCGCTTTTAAATATAATGAATATCAGAGTCATACTGCTACGTTTATAAGTAATACAATTGTTGAAGTTGTTGAATTTTATAATCTAAACCAAAAAGTTTTGTGTAGTCTTTTGATAATGCTTCAAACAATAATGCCGCAGTTTCAATTTTAAAATTGATTTGCAACCACCTCTTGATGATATTTTTCATGTTAGGTGTGGATGTCATGTTTATAATTTAATTGTTAAAAGTGGCCTTGATTTATTTTCAGTTGAGATTACTCATGTTAGAAGAGCAGTTGGTATTATTCAAGGAAATAATAGACAATCTAGAATAAAAGAATTTAAACTAAGTGTATCCAGTATAACCTTAAACCTAGATTCATGCCAGATGAAATTGTTACTAATGGAATTATACATATATATTTTTAAAATGTTGCTACAAATATAGATTTCCTATAACTGAAGTAGCTAATGCACATTTTACTGATCCTAGGCGTATGTTAACAACTGATACTTGGGAGGTCATTAACGATGTTGTTAAATTTTTACATAAATTTTATACTGCTACTATTGTGTTTTCTGGCGCATATTACCCCACTGTTACTATGGCTTTAGTACATATAGCTGAAATTTCTTTGCTACTATCTCAATTTAAGAAGAAAGAAAAATATAAGGACGTTGCTGAAAAAATGCAAGCAAAATTCAAAAAATATTTCTTTCCAATTCCTCCGCTTTACTTAATTGGTGCAATTTTAAATCCTTCTATTAAAATGTCTGATCGTTACCAATTAATGAATTGCTTTATATACTTATATGAAGATTGGAGAAACTGAAACCCCAAATTTATATAATTCTATGAACAAGCTAAATGAATATTTATAACAATTGTATAATTATTATGCAAATGAATGTGATAATATTGCTCGTGCTTCTGGCAATGTTAATCCCGCTATGCAATGTAGCAGTTTTGCTAATGTGGATGATGAAGGCCTTGATAGTTTTAATATTTTTTCTATATTTTCTAATACTCAAACCAGTAGCAGAAATATTGATGAGCTTGCAGAAGCAAAAAAAACCTCCCATAAAGAAATTGCAATTTCCCATTATTTTCATTCTGTTATAAATACACTTCTATTTAAGGTGAATGCCTTTAATTAGAGAGATTCTAGAGTCCTATTATTGGTAGATAAATCATCCTCCTCCCTATAAATAGAGGTGCCCTCTACCATTGTAAATCACTCCTAACATTCTCTAAGTATCAATAAGAAGAACTCTCTCTACTCTTCTCTCTATTGCTCTTGTTCTTGCATTATTGTTCTTGTCTTTTATATTATTTCATAACACGTTATCAGCACGAGACTCTACCGTCTCAAGAACCATTCTCAAAAAATCTAAGGTATTTCCCTCTTCCTAATTTAATTTTCGATTATGTCTGACATTACGAAAAGAAAGTTCGTTGCCCTTGAAATTTCGGGCAAGAACTATATGACATGGGTGTTGGATGCTGAAATCCACTTAGATGCTATGGGTCTCGGAGACACCATCAAAGATAGAGAAAAAGCATCCACCCAAGAATGTGCGAAGGCCTTGATTTTCTTGCGCCATCAACTTGATGAAAGTTTGAAGATTGAATATCTCACCGTCAAGGATCCACTCATCTTGTGGAACGGCTTAAAGGAGAGATATGACAACCTGAAGTTGGTCACTCTGCCACAAGCACGATATGATTGGGCTCATCTGAGGCTCCAGGACTTCAAGTCCGTTTCTGAATATAATTCTGCAATGTTCAGAATTACTTCTAAATTGAAGCTATGCGGGGATAATATCTCCGATTATGATATGCTTGAGAAAACGTTTACAACGTTTCATGCCTCCAATATGGTACTGCAACAACAATACAGAGAGAAAGGCTTTACAAAGTACTGTGAACTGATTTCTCTTCTACTAGTGGCTGAGCGAAATAATGACCTGCTCATGAGAAATCACGAAAATCGACCCACTGGGTCTACACCACTACCTGAAGCAGATAAGGTGCACTCTCATTATGCCAAACATGAAAAGGGCCATGGTCATGGTCGTAAACGGGGTCATAGCCAGGGACGTAGACAAGGAAGAAATTCCAATGAAGTCCGTCAACCCCCAAGGAGAGATAACTGCCGAAAGCAGAAACGGGGTCATGAAGATCCTAAGGCAAATGGTTGAGAAACTATATGTTATCGTTGCGGTGGGAAAGGGCACTGGTCAAAGACTTGCCGTATACCAAGACACTTGGTTGACCTTTATCAAGCATCTCGAAAGAGAAAAGGCCCTGAAACAAATTTTGTCTATGACGACAACTCGGACATCACCCACCTGGATGTGGCAGACTTCTTTGAGCAACCCGAGGGGAAAATAGACCACCTAATCGGCGATGGGTCCGTGATGAAAGAAGATGGAGTTATTTGATTTTGTTCTACTTATTTGTATTAGTTAGTGAATAAACTAATAGTCATTAGTATTAGCTCGTATTAGTTAGTTCATGATGCAATGTTAGCAGTAGTTCCTTAGAATATCTTCAATATGCTCAAATATCAATAATATTTTTATTTTCCAGTAGGGGTAATCGACTAGCCTGAAAAACTAGTCGATTATCTACTATTTCGCATTAAAGCTGAAAAATAATTGATCAACAATCGATTGTCTTTGTCTAACAATCGATTGTCGTTAAGACAGTGTATTCTAGAATTTTTCAAAAATCATCCACAATCGATTGTCTTTGTCTAACAATCGATTGTCGTTAAGACAGTGTAATCTGGAATTTTTCAAAAATCATCAACAATCGATTGTCTTTGTCTAACAATCGATTGTCGTTAAGACAGTGTATTCTGGAATTTTTCAAAAATCATCCACAATCGATTGTCTTTGTCTAACAATCGATTGTCGTTAAGACAGTGTAATCTGGAATTTTTCAAAATAGCCAACAATCGATTGTCTATACTTAACAATCGATTGTCTTAAAACAGTGTGCTCTGGAATTTTTCAAAATAGCCAACAATCGATTGTATATACTTAACAATCGATTGTCTTAAAACAGTATGCTCTGAAGTTTTTCAAAATAGCAAATAATCGATTGTGTGTGTTTAACAATCGATTGTCAATGTTCAACAATCGATTATTTGTGTTTAACAATCGACTGTTTGAAGAAAATGCTTAAACTGAAATTTTCAAACTGCAAAGTAATCAATTATGGATAACATATTTGATTTTGTTAGTCAACTGTTAGCAGCAGATTTTGAAAATATTATGTGACACAAACGAATTGAACTTGTTTATTCTTATGTTCGTGTATCTCTTTTGTATGTCAAACTATGGGATAGCAAATATGGATATCTCACAAAGCGAACTTGGATCAACGTCCAACTGTAAAAGTATTTGCCTAGTTGATTCATGTACTACACATACAATACTCAAAGAAAAGAAATATTTCTCTCAACTAAATATGTGTAAGGCAAACGTTACTACAATCTCTAGAAGTAGTAAATTGATTGAAGGCTCCGGAAGAGCAATTGTAACTCTGCCCAAAGGCACGACGTTAAACATAGAGAATGCAATGTTCTCCTCCAAGTCTAAGAGAAACTTGTTGAGTTTTAAAGATGTACGCCGGAATGGCTATCATATTGAGACAATGGATGAAGATAATCTTGAATATCTCGTCATCACAAAGAATGTCTCCGGCCAAAAGAGGGTTATTGAGAAATTCCCGTCTTTATCTTGTGGCCTGTATTGGACAAGAATTAGTGCAATTGAGGCACATTCAACAGTAAACCAAAGGGTTACTGATTCCAATACCTTTGTACTTTGGCATGATCGATTGGGACACCCAGGATCGGTCATGATGAGACGGATTATAGAAAGCTCATATGGGCATCCGTTAAAGAATTTCAAAATTCTTTCGAATAATGAATATCCTTGCACTTCGTGTTATCAAGGCAAGTTGATTATCAGGCCATCACCAACAAAGGTTGGGACTGAGTCACCCACGTTTCTGGAACGTATACAAGGGGACATTTGTGGACCTATCCACCCACCTAGTGGGTCGTTTAGGTATTTCATGGTCGTGATAGACGCATCCTGTAGATGGTCTCATGTGTGCCTGTTGTCATCACGCAACCTTGCGTTTGCGAAATTAATGGCACAAATAATTCGACTACGAGCACAATTTCCGAATAATCCAATCAAGTCCATTAGACTGGATAATGCTGCTGAGTTTACATCCCAAACATTTAATGATTATTGCTTATCAATCGGGATAAAAGTTGAACATTCTGTAGCTCATGTTCACACTCAAAACGGTCTTGCAGAATCGTTAATTAAACGCCTGCAGTTGATTGCAAGGCCATTACTTATGAGAACGAGGCTGCCCACTTCGATATGAGGTCACGCCATCTTACATGCAGCAATGCTAATTCGTCTCAGACCGACGAATTACCACAAGTATTCCCCGTTGCAATTGGTTTTGGGTCATGAACCCAATATATCCCATTTAAGAATTTTTGGATGCGCAATATATGTGCCTATAGCACCGCCATCCCGCACCAAAATGGGTCCGCAAAGAAGGTTAGGAATATATGTTGGGTTTGAATCGCCCTCCATCATTCGCTACCTCGAAACATTGACAGGCGACTTGTTTACTGCACGATTTGCAGACTGTCGATTTGATAAGACACTTTTCCCAAAATTAGGGGGAGAAGTTGGTGAAACCAAACGGGAAATTTTGTGGAAAAATGCATCATTATCTCATCTTGATCCACATACCTCTATTTGTGAAAGAGAGGTACAAAAGATTATCCATTTGCAAAGAATAGCAAATCAAATGCCTGACGCATTTACGGACTTGAAGAGGATAACGAAATCCCACATTCCCGCGGAAAATGTTCCAATCCGTATTGATGTCCCTGTTGGACAATCATCTAGTGTCATAACCAATGAGTCGAATGCACGCCTGAAGTGTGGCAGACCATTAGGTTCCAAAGATCGAAATCCTAGAAAGAGGAAAAAGAACGATCGAGATGACACTACGAAAGAATCTCATGAGGAAATTCATGATTTGACAAATTCTGAGATTCATGAAGAATCCATTGAGCCCGAGACTCTGGAAAATACGGAACTATCCCTAAATCCAATTAATATTGAGGCAAATATTAATCGAGTGGATATTGTGGTGGATAATGCCTTTGCTTATAATGTAGCATCTAGCATTATGCAAGAATGTGAGGATCTCGAACCTCAATTTGTTGAAGAATGTCGAAAAAGACAGGATTGGCCAAAGTGGCAAGAAGCAATTCAATCAGAATTGAATTCGCTGGCAAAACGTGAAGTTTTTGGCCCTATAGTTGAAACACCTAATGGTGTTAAGCCTGTCGGCTATAAATGGGTCTTTGTACGCAAAAGAAATGAGAAAAACGAGGTACAAAGATATAAGGCACGCCTTGTTGCACAAGGTTTTTCTCAAAGGCCTGGTGTCGATTATGAAGAGACATATTCGCCTGTAATGGATGCGATAACTTTTCGTTATCTCATAAGTTTTGCTGTCCATGAAAAGCTTGACATGCACTTACTGGATGTGGTTACTGCCTATCTTTATGGCTCACTTGATAATGATATATACATGAAAATTCCCGATGGACTCAAGATGCCAAACGCGCATAATTCAAAATCTCGGGAAATGTTCTCAATTAAATTGCAAAGGTCTTTGTATGGTCTAAAGCAATCAGGACGAATGTGGTATAATCGTCTTAGTGAGTACTTGTTAAAAGAAGGCTATATAAATGACGCCATTTGCCCGTGTGTTTTTATAAAGAAAACAACATCGGAATTTGTTGTACTTGCCGTATATGTCGATGACATAAACCTTATTGGAACCCCTATAGAACTCCAAAAGGCAATTGATTATCTAAAGGATGAATTCGAGATGAAAGATCTCGGAAAGACTAAACTATGTCTTGGTTTGCAAATTGAATATTTGGCAAACGGAATTTTTGTTCATCAATCTACCTATACAGAAAAGGTACTGAAACGGTTTTACATGGATGAAGCACATCCTTTAAGTACACCGATGGTTGTTCGATCACTTGATGTGAACAAAGATCCATTCCGACCACAAGAAAGGAATGAAGAGCTACTTGGTCCTGAAGTACCATATCTTAGCGCAATTGGCGCACTAATGTATCTTGCAAATACTACAAGGCCTGACATATCCTTTTCAGTTAATGTATTAGCAAGATTTAGCTCGGCTCACACAAGGAGACACTGGAATGGGATCAAACACATATTGCGGTACCTAAAGGGGACTACCGATATGGGCTTATTTTATGGCAAGAATTGCAGCCCGGATCTTGTTGGTTATGCTGATGCTGGATATTTGTCCGACCCACACAAGGCTCGATCTCAAACGGGTTATGTGTTTACCTGTGGAGAAACCGCCATATCTTGGCGATCGACTAAGCAATCAATTATGGCTACTTCATCTAATCATGCCGAGATAATTGCTATTCATGAAGCAAGTCGAGAGTGTGTGTGGTTGAGGTCTATAATACATCATATCCAAGACAAATGTGGTTTGAAGTGTGATAAACTACCCACAACTTTGTATGAAGACAATGCAGCATGTATAGCTCAATTGAAGGGAGGATTCATAAAAGGAGATAGAACGAAGCATATTTCACCAAAGTTATTCTTCACACATGATCTTCAAAAGAATGGTGATATCAATGTTCAACAGATTCGTTCAAGCGATAATATGGCTGATTTGTTCACAAAATCTCTACCAAAGTCAACCTTCAAGAAGCTAGTTCACAAGATCGGGATGCGAAGACTTAAAGACATAAATTGATGTTCTTATCAGGGGGAGTTAATGCACGTTGCACTCTTTTTCCCTTACAAGGTTTTGTCCCACCGGGTTTTCCTTGCGAGGTTTTTAACGAGGCAACCAATAGGCGCATATTCAAACATGTGTACTCTTTTTCCTTACATTAATTTTTCCCATTGGGTTTTGTTTTAAGGTTTTAACGAGGCACATCATTGAATAGATATTCAAGGGGGAGTGTTATAAATACACTTCTATTTAAGGTGAATGTCTTTAATTAGAGAGATTCTAGAGTCCTATTATTGGTAGATAAATCATCCTCCTCCCTATAAATAGACCCTCTACCATTGTAAATCACTCCTAACATTCTCTAAGTATCAATAAGAATAACTCTCTCTACTCTTCTCTCTATTGCTCTTGTTCTTGCATTATTATTCTTGTCTTTTATATTATTTCATAACACATTCCACCTTATAATCCCACTCAATTTCCTCTCCCCTCCCCATGCCATATATATATATATATATATATATAAAGAAGAAGAATGAAACAGAAGTCCAACGGAGATCAAATTGTTTGGAGCTTTTCCCATTTACGACTTGTTTAGTCAACAAAGAGAGCAAAATACAGATCCAATCGAATCAGATAAAGAAAGAAAGAAAAGTATGGAAGAAGAAAGTGGGAAGATCTTGGTCCTGGGGTTATTATGTTTCAACCAGTCGCTTTTCTGGTTCTACGATTTCAAATCGCCACAATCCCCTGTATAATTTTGGTTAAGATTCTAAGTTTTGTTTAATGCAATACCGTTCTGTATGATAAAGAGTGTATTTAGATTTGGGGCACTCTTTTTGTGCTTTAATTACATTTCCTAGTTACGTTTCCAGCGGGATTCGTCTGTACTGTTCTGTCTAGTTTCTCAGATGTTTCTTTCTCTCAGTTGTTGTGCAAAAATCACTCTGTTGTTTCCATTTCTCTGAACTTATAGTATTGGTTAGTTTGCATACGTTAAAGTCGTGCTCGTGGTGTAACTCCCGATCATGAACTCCTGATCAGGGCTTGCTCCTTGATGTTAAGTTGTCAAATTGTAGTGAAGTGCTCAACTAATATGCTTCTTTTTATCATTTCTATAGGAGCAGTTTAGGTTCCTAGCTAATCTTACTGTTTCCTTTCCTTCTTTAATCCTTGCAGTGGCAAAAGTTGGACATCTAATGCACATTTTTGGCAAGTGCTTCATCTATGCACCTCACATAAACAAGAGTAAGTGTTTTGTGTATTATTAATTGATATGTTCCTTTAGCATTACTACTGCTTCTATCAGCTAATATTTCATAAAATATGCTAGTGCTAGTGGAATTGCAATTTTCTTCTGTATTGTGTAGTAAGTAGTTTCAAGCCACCCAATGTACTGATAATTTATTCAGGGGTATCAGTTAACAAGATCTCTTACTGATTACAGATGAATAAACATTTGAATTTCTTGTGAACAATATCGATTTGTCGTCATTAAAAAATATAATCATATATGGTAGGTTAGGTGCACACAAATGGTTCGACGTTCGAACCCTACAGGTCGCAAAAATCCTAGTACTATTTGTGTGGAGAAAGATATAGAAGCGGGCCCATTATCCACCAAGTTTCGAGTCTTGCCCCATTATCCTATGGGGATTTATCTGTTTAAAAAAGAAACATAATCATGTATGAACACACATGTTATCAATAAGTTGTAGATTGATGCTAGGAAGAAGAAAAAAAGGAAAAGAAGAAAGCTGATACGTACATAAAGAAGAATAAACACAGAACAAATTTTCTGAAACAGTTGAACTGACAGATTTTCAATCTCTTAAAAGTTCTTTCGAATATTTTCAATTTGCCCGTGAAGAAATGATTCCATTAGAGACTTCAGCACTACCGTTTAGTTTGTCACTACATTTTGCAGAAATTGAGTTAGGATCTTCTTGAGTCGAACATTAACATCTTCCATACTAATTCTCTCTTCAGGCAAGTCATTTGTGCATTCAAAAGCTAATTCCATGATTGATTTGAAGCATCTCTCTTTCAACATAAAATTTTCGTCATCCAGTGAAAATAAATTAATGTCCACTACATCCACCATTTGGTTTGGTAATGATTGGCATATCCATTTTTTCAAGGTGAAGTCTCCGACAAATAGATCATCCACAGGGCTCTTTCTTGTAAAAGTCTCCATTAACAGAATACCAAAGCTATAAACATCTCCCTTGGTTGAGATTTTGCCTTCTGAACCATACTCTGCAAGAAATTTCATGTAATCCCCCCCATTAATGAAAATAATTAACGTCGTTTAAAATTTACTCAAATTAACTTGGTAGTAACATTTACCTGGTGCCATGTAGCCAATAGTACCCAAGGTTTTGGTATGTGCTATTAGCGTCTCAGCTGTTAGAAGTTTGGATATCCCAAAGTCACTCACTTTCGCCACCATATCTCGATCCAAAAGTATGTTACTTGGTTTCAAATCACAATGAACGACTACAAACAAATGACCTCCATGTAAATACTCCATAGCAGAAGCCACATCAACCATCACCTTTAATCTTTGAGTTAAATCCAAATATTTGTCGGGAGAGTGAAGCCAACAATCAAGGTTTTCATTGGGCATGTACTCTAGCACCAACACTTTATAATCAAAATTCGCACAACTACTTATCACCTTAACAAGGTTCCTATGTCGAATGCTTCGTAGAACTAGGCACTCCACATCAAAACTTCTGAATGCATGTTGCATTTCTGCATTGAATACCTTGAATGCCACAACCTTTCCATCTGCAAGTGTCCCTTTATATACCAATCCAAGGCTCCCCCTCCCGATCAAGTTTGCTTCATCAAAGTTGTTTGTCCCTTGAGCAATATCATGGTACGAAATCCTCCTATGTACTTGACCAAATATATCAACTAGAGGAAGTCCCCTACTCCTTTTTCGGCATTTCAGTAACCAAACGATGAAAATGGTGGTCATTACAACTCCTAAGGCAACTGATGCAAGAACAGAAGTTACAACCCTCTTCTTTTTTGGTCTTTTAGGGCTATTGACTCTGCATTGCATCACATGGAACCGGGATGCTCCACATAATGCTGGGTTACCCATGAATGATTCAGCTGTAAAGTTCACGAATGACCCTCCATCTGGAATTTCACCCGTGAGCCCATTGTACGAGACATTGAAATACATGAGATGTTTAAGATTCCTCAAGGACTTGGGAATCATGCTGGATAGCTTGTTTCTGGATAGATCCAGGTATTCCAATGAAACCAAATCTTCAAAAGATTTAGGTATAGGACTATCTAACATATTCATTGACAATGAAAGGATAACCAAATTTTGAAGTTGTCCAATTGTGCTTGGAATTTGACCAGAGAACTGATTACCAGATAAATGTAATATCTGCAAACTCCTTGAGTTTCCCATTTCTAGTGCAAGAGATCCATTTAGAAAATTGGAGGACAAATTGACAACTGAAATATCTTTATTCCTCCAAAAAGTTGGTGGAATACTGGAAATTAGCGCATTGGAATCTAAGTAGAGTTCTCTTATAGAAGAAAGATTTCCAAAGCAACTTGGTACTTCCCCTGAAAGCTGATTTTGGCTCAAGCTAATTAGAAACAAGTTCTCCATATTACACAGGCTAATTGGTATAATTCCATCTATATTATTATTGTCCAGTTTCAAGTTTTGCAATTTCCTCAAGTTCCCCAAATCTGGTGGAATCGTACCGATAAGCTTATTATATCCCAAGCTTAACCACTCCAGGTTCCTCAAGTTACTTAAGTTAGTTGGTATTTTTCCTGTGATACCATTAGTAGAAGCAGTGAAATATTCAAGGGAAAAGGACCAGTTGCCTGAGCCTAGGAATTTTGGAAGACTTGCATTGAATTGGTTGCCTCCTATTTGAACGGTCTTCAGATACTTGCAATTGGATAGAGAGGTAAGAAAACTTAACTCGCGCATAGAAGGATCATTTGTCAATTGGTTTATTTGCACGCTGATGAATTGAAGCTGTTGTAGATTTCCAAGATTCATGGGTACATGCCCAGTAAACAGATTGCGGCCAAGATCAAGATGGATAAGCTTGGTGGAATTTACGATGGAGCTAGGAATCAGCCCACTGAACTGGTTTCTCCCAAGATAAAGGCCTTCAAGATTTGGAAGGCTATGGCCTATGTTTGAGGGAAGTATTCCTGAAAGCTCATTATTTGCTACAAATGCAATCTTTTCTAGTCCAGAAATGTTGAAAATAGACCTTGGAACTTCACCTGATAATCTGTTTGAGCTAAGATACAGTTCTTTCAGATTTACTAGATGTTCAAATTCCCGAGGAATGTCACCCCGTAAACTGTTCTCACCTAGGTCTATCATCTCTAGATTCGACAAATTTCCAATGGATGGTGGAAGAAGTCCCACCAAATTGTTCCGTCGGAGACTTAATCTTTGAAGTGCTGATAGGTTATCAATTTCACTTGGTATATGTCCTGTAAAATTTATGTAAATTGTGTGATTATACACTAAAAATTCCATTACTCTGAAGTAGTACTCCTATCACTTAACTTCTAGCCAGATAAAAGTTTTATGCATTATACGTTTATCTCCATATCCTGAAGGGAACAACCATTGTAACTGTTTCAACATTCCATTGAAGATCAATATGAATTAGATTCATTCTATAATCTATACTTGTGTTCCTATATTTTTGTCTCTGTTGCTTATATGCCAAAAGTTGAACCATGAAATACCCGACATAGGATAAAAAGAAAGCAAAAGAACTATGTACTATCAATTGGATTCCGTTTAGACTTAGCATAGACGAGAGCAGAATGGAAGATAAAGATCAATGTAGGCGATACCAGCTTGTCGTGATTGAGGCTTACTTATGTTTGTATATTTACTTAGTTCAATGTTTGCTAGCAGGCTTTTAATCTTATTAAATATCTAAATGCCAGTAGAAAGTGTACGTGTGAGAAATTCTACTATAAGAAAACATGAATGATTCGATATTGGATTGGGACAGGTCTAAATGGAGCGATATGAACATTGAGGATTCATATAATCAACCCAAACTAACATGGGTTGATGTAGTTGTTCTAACTTGTTTGGAAGTGAAGAACAAAGAGTTGCAGTTACATTTTTTGGTACTAAAACTTGAATTATTAATATTTTCTATTAAATGATTTCCAAGTGTTTGGAAATTTCAAAGATCTGTGGTGCCACGAAGTGAGGAGTTAACGTAATATTTTCCAATAATGTATATCGAAGTTAGTAAATCTCAGTTTAACCTATCAAAGTTGTTACAGAAGAACATTTTTAGACATGGAGCCAACTGCATGATAAGTACCTGTTAAGTTATTCCATCCAAGAAATAGATCTTGAAGTTTTGTCAAGTTCCACATTTGACTAGGCAGGTTTCCTGTAGGAAAGAACGGAACTAATTAATCTATTTATCAGTGACATTTGTTTATCTTTTGATACTATTATTTTTTTTTCTCAATAAATAAGTGAAAATGTTAAAATGAACTATAGGACAAATTCAATGAATTGAAATTTGATTTTGCAAGATTTGAGTTCAAAGAATCTAACTTAGGCAAATCTTATGCTCAGCTTAATTCTAATCCATGTTTTCTCTTATCATGTATTTAAAATATCTAACTCCACTATTTCAGATTCGTGCTATGGGGGTCAAAAAAGGGGGAACAACTCTCCCTATAAGGAGTTCTATCTCCATTCTGAAGTTTCGAACTCAAGACATCTAATTAATGAAGATGTGACCACATTTATCCCGCCGAATCCATGTTTTCTTTATTAGACCTAGATTTACTTATATTTAGCTCAATTTTAAGAGATATAATAAAAAGCCATTTTTTGTAATATCCTATGATCTTATCAAGAAAACGATTTCACTTAGGATTGTCATCCTGAAATCTTGCTCACTAGACAGTAAGATTCAAACCAAATACAGAAGAAAGAAAAGAAAATGTAGTCCAAGAGCGTTACCTGTGAGGAGATTATATGACAAGGAAAGATAAAAAAGTTGTGTGCATTTACTCAGCCCACTTGGGATTTGGCCTACTAATTGATTATTGGAGAGTGATAAACCCTGCAAATTTGGAACGCTAGTACAAAATTCCGTTGGGATATTGCCGGTAAGACCGTTTTGTCCCAAATCCATGATCAATAAGGATGGGGAGACATTGAAAGGAACATGTCCATGTAAATCATTATCAGAAAGATCCAGTACTTCAATCTTGTTAAGCAACCCAATACTTGCTGGGATTTCACCAGTGAGATTATTCATTTGCAAGGATAAGTACTTTATGCGCCTAAGACGCCCGATTTCATAGGGGATTTTGCCATGGAAACTGTTGTTTCCAATATCCAGAATCCTAAGGAAGGAGAGATTCCCAATTTCTTTAGCAACGGAACCTCCAAATCCCAAGCTTCTGAGGACTAATGCTGTCACTCTTTCATGATGCCTTGTACTGCAAGAAATGCCAATCCAATTGCAAATTTCAGTCCCTTTTGTCCAGTTTTTCGACAAAATTTCAAAGGGGTCAAAAGTTATTTGAGACTTGAAGGCTAAAAGAGCAGCCTCATCGGTTATAATGTTGCTGGAAGCAGCTGCACTATTTGTCTCCAACAAGTGCATTAACAAAAGGGATGCTATAACTATAATCATAGTCTTAACCATTTCACTGCAACTTCTCTAGCTATTTGTGTGGCTAATTATTAGCAAGTTAGTAAGTTTTCTTTTTCAACAAACAATCTATCTATATATACTGTCTGTAATTGCTTCAACAGTTGTCTAACTGATATATGCAACGAAGATCTCATGTAATGTGTTACACGCTAGCTAGTTTCTATTGGCGTAATATGTTTGAGAATTTTATTTTATTTATCACATTGCTGAAATTGACTGCAATTCTTGGGGAATTTTATAGGGATAGCCGGATAGTTAATCAATTGACTCAGTTTTATCTGTCTATTCATGTCTAGATTCAAGGTTAAAGAAAGGCATTGCGATTAAAATGTCACCAATCTTAAAACGAAACATACCGGATAGATTACTTGACAAAATAATAGTGTTATGGTCAAATTGGGAATCTTGGTTTTTGTGAGCGTTACTGTGTTAAAATAAAATCAGGAAAACTGTTAGAAGAATAAAGAAATGTCGCAAATAATAAAGAATGTGAAATATTCCGAGTCCACAATTTTTTTGTGTGTTCTTTAGGAATTTTAACCCCCCCACACGTTGCCAAGGTAACGGATTAAATCCTCCCAGGATAAAACAGAATAAACCTTCCTGCAACAGTGACAATACAAACTGCAGGATACCAACGAACTCAAAGAACGGAGCAAAATCACACTTACGAATTTAAGAGAGAGAGAGAGAGACTGCGAATTAAGATGCAGTATATTCAGAAAGAAATAAGTTCTGGAGTGTTTTTCGTGTGTTTAATATGCAGCCTTGTCTCTGAATCTATAGGCAAATATCAGAAGAGGTGTCTGAAAAAAGGTGCCTTTTCAGAAAATACGCAGCCTGCCGCGGTTCTACCGCGACCGCTGCAGAACCGCGACCAGATATGCTCTCTGAAATTGACTGCGGGCGCGGCAGAAACGCGGCCAGCTAGGTTTTCTGAACTTTCAGCAGGGTTCTGGCGTATTTTCAGCAGTGATTTAGTATTTAATTAATTATTAAATAATTAAATAAATTTTGTCCAAAAATAATCTTCCAAATCCAAAGTCAAGCGATGACGCGGCGCACATGTTCATTCTCTTCAACTCCTTTTAAGAGTTTTAAGAAGTGATTCTATATGTAAGCACACAAATGTGGTTATCCCTCATCAATGAAGGACAAAGTGCAACATAAAAGTTCACTTCTTCAAATTTTCATTTTCTCGCTCCATTTCTAATTCATACTTCTTCTAGCCAAATGACTTAAATACTTCAACCGTTTTCTCAAAGAACATAACTATGAGAGACTAAGACCATTTATAAAGAGATCGAGGAACAGAATGGTTAAAAGGAAGTCAGGTAGACAATAGCTCAGGACAAAATCTTAATTTGACGAAAATTATTGCATGGCATCACTATACTCGAAGCAGACTCATTCAAATTCAGCACGAATGAGTTCCTTCTTAGGCTTTAAAACCTTATTTTAATTCCCCTTTAACTTTTCAAATTTCGGGAATAGGCGACTTAATCAATGCGATTAACATGATTGAGTAGTCAATATTTGAAGGAATTAAACTCTGCCTAGTTGTTATGGTAAAACTCGATTGGGCAAAAGCCAGCATTTAGAATTATATTCCTTCGAAGTTACTGGGTTCTAAATTAATAATTTATATATATTCATAAATTTTTTAGCGACAATTATAAAATTTAAATCAAAACTATTTGGTTCGGTCGAACTCTAGCTCTGCGGCACCCATATCCCTTTTGGGTATTTAAGTTAATGAATCGCTAATAGACGTAGCTAACTTTTAGGGTAGCGAAGGGAAGGCCGGCTTTTCCCGTGGTAACACTGGGCAGAACTCATTAGATACTACATGTCATTATAGATCAATGTTAATGCAGTTTGGGCGAGATTAATGATCATATGTACGTATTTCCTCTGCAAAATAACTTTCATATAATCAAGAGAATTTTTCATAAAGCACAATCATTTTAGTTTAATTTGCCATTTATAGATACCCTTTGCTATATTACGTGTTATAGGTACCCTTATATTTTTATATAATGTATTTCATGCATTCAACCTGTTGTATTAATTAATACAACTAAAAATATAGGCGTAAAATCTGGAGTTCCAGCTAAGTTTGACATTTGTTTAGCTGTATTCAAGCGAAATTAACATTAAATACAATAACATATCTGCACTAGAAACGGAAAGAAATAAAATCACATAATATTCTCCTAATTTAACTCAACGAACTAAAATGATCCTTCATTAATCTGTATTTGAAAGATACGCAATAAAGATTATAGCTGAATAAAGAGAAATACATATGAATAATACAGTTGAATACAACAACATACATCTTAATTCATCGGAATAAAACACTTGAATACAACAAAAATACAACTGAATAAATTCTTGAATGCAGCAAAATACAACTAACTTCTGCTGAATAAATTAGTTGAATATAATTAACTGCAACTGGATACAGTTGTATAAAACACTTGAATACAAGTCACTATTGCTAAATAAAATGTTTAAATACAACTGATTAAACCTGAATACAAGTGAATACAACTGAAGAATACATTCGAATACAACTGAATACAAATAGGCGATTTGGGCGATCTATGGCTTCGCCGGCCGACAGCCAGCCATTAATTCAACTTTCAAGCCAGAAGAAATAGGACAGAAGGAGAGAGAATGTGTAGCAAAGGCACCGGCAGCAGCAGCTCCGGCGAGGCTTCCGTTTTGTTAGAGATTCGTAACGGTGAGAATTCTCCGGCGGAGGATACCGGTAGATTTGATCCTTTGTCACTTGAACTACATACGTTCCAGGCAGTTGCACATGCTTTGGAAACGCCGGCTGCGGTGGTTTTGTAAGAACTCCTACTTCGGCGGAGTTGTGGGACGACGGCAGTGGGCTCTTCGGCGGTGAATCTCGAGGATGTACACGATATAATTTGGGTTGGAGAAGAGTTAAGAAACTAGGGTTTTTGGGAGAAGAGAGTCTGGTTGTATGCAAACAGAGAAAGATTGTATTGGGGTTTGCAGATACGCGTTAATTATGTGAGAGAAAATACAAAAAGGGAGAGAGAAAAATAATATTTAGCATGTATGGTGCCTTAATTGTAGGATGTAACTATATTTAGATTTTTTGCTATAAAGGATAAAAGGTATTTATAGGATGTAATATTTTAAAATGGTATTTATTTAAAATTCGGAGGAAGCGAGACTCAGATGGTTTGGGCACGTGCAGAGGAGAAGCATCGATGCTCCGGTTAGGAGGTGCGAGCGGTTGGCTCTGGTGGGTATGAGGAGAGGTAGAGGAAGACCTAAGAAGTATTGGGGAGAGGTAATCAGGCAGGACATGATCCGTCTGCAGATTTCCGAGGACATGGCCCTCGATAGGAAGGCATGAAGGACAAGCATTAGAGTTGTAGGATAGGGGTAGTGATGCTTCCCTTCCTGCATACCAGGGGTGAGGCGGGTTGGATTAGGGTTGATCTTAGATGGCCGATAGTTTATGTCGAACCCACATTATTCTTATTGTTTATCTTAGATGCCTTAGACTCTGGTTATCGTTATTGCATGTCTTTCATCTTTTGGTTTTTAGTTTTATACATATTTATGCTTATGTTACTTTAATGCTTTTACTAGACTAATGAATTCCCTTTTCTTTTCTTTTCTTGTTTTCCTCTATTTCAGTCGTTCTGAGCCGAGGGTCTATTGGAAACAGTCTCTCTGCCCTATCAGGGCAGGGGTAAGGTCTGCGCACACATTATCCTCCCCAGACCCCACTATGTGAGATTTTACTGGGTAGTTATTGTTGATGTTGTTATTGTATTTATTTAAAATAAATAGGGTACTAAAATTTTCTATGGGGGTAAAAATTCCTATAATCAAAGGGCGGATAGGGAGACTTGGTTAAGTAACTTTTGTCCATAGTGTATTTTATAATAAGAAACTTGTTAAATATTTACAAATATTTTATGGTGCTCTTATTTAAGGTTTCTATTGAAATTTATAAACTTTAAATTCTGGATCTGTTTCTACGTATAATATTCAAAGTTTTATTGAACTTAAAATAGTAAAGCTTTATTTCACGTCTACCTACAGGCTACTGCCATATAATTATTGGATTTGTACCACGTGCTGTTCATTTGTACTATATATAACTCGTTAAACCAAAATAGTGTAGGGTCGGTAGATGTATAGGTTTTAAGGAAGTGACTCCTTCAAAGTACAACATAAGCCATGCAATTTCTTTGACCTTTTGTTTAACAACATTGACTATATGCACTAGAAGATAGAATAAGCCAAGTAATATAATATTAAAGAACTCCAGCTACATTTGAACAGAGATGGAAGCAAATCTATCTCAAGATTCTAATCAATAATAGTATAACCACAATTTTCAAATCTACGAGTACCTGGGGAGTACTACTTGAGATTGCAGTCTCTTTGTAAAGATTGTCAGTTCTTTTGTTAAAGTTATAATCTGATCAATGGAAATAGAGCCCTTAGTAGGAAAGTTATCATATGCAACCAATTCATGTATGCTTTCCTAATTGGGGATTGACAATCCCATTAAACAAAAGTCGGTTGTTTTCCAAAGTCGATCTTGTCAAAGTAAACATGCTGATATGATTTGCTCCTGAAATCAGTATAACTAGAAGTCTATACAAGATTCGTAACAAAATATTAATTGGAAAAAAGTCCAAAGTGATGCGTACTACGAATTAAAGGTGTATCAGGCCGGGCTAGCCCATTTATGACTCTGTTCGACCCTATATAGTTTGTGATATGTTATGCTATTTTGTGTTTTGATGATTTGCCAAACAGTCTCAAGGAACCAGATAGGAACCAGTTTTATGCAGTTCCTTTGGCCTTGATGATATGTTACTTCATGTTCTGATGCTGGTCTGTAACGACGCGAGCGGTTTGCTTTGAGCTTTTTCACTTTGATCACCAGTTCTCAGGCATAAATTGCCGCGTGTTATACATTATGACTGATGTAGATCGTTGATTTTGGTTTGCAGGAAAATCGGAATGAGTTTGAAAGAGTAGTCTCACTTGAAAGGTTTGAATTTGAAGTGTTTGACCAAGAGTTGACTTATGTGTATACGAGCTTGGATCAGAATTTTTATGAATTGGTTAGCTTCGTTGGGTGATTTATGACTTAGGAGCGTGATCGGAATTGATTTTGGAGGTCAGGTGTGAAATTTGGCTTGAATTGGCAAAGCTAGTATTTTGTCGAATTCAGGTTGATAAGCGAGATTTTGATCCGAGGGTCGGGATGGAATTCCGAGAGTTGCAATAGCTTCGTTACATAATTTTGGATGTGTGTGTAAAATTTCAAGTTACTCGGAGGTGATTTAGTTGGGTTTTTGATCGAATGCGTGTTTCAGAAGATTTTGAAAAACATAGACTTGAATTCGATGTGAATTGATGATTTTGATGTTGTTTGAGGTGTTTTATTGATTTGAACTAGTATGAATGATGTTTTAGGATGCGTTGGTACTTTTGGTTGAGGTCCCGGGGGCCTGGGGGTGATTTCGGATGGCTATTGGGAGTTTTGAACTAGGAAGAAAATTGCAGAATTTCAGCAGTCATTTCAGAGGGAATTTTGCCTTCGCGATCGCGAGAAGGGCCTCGCGTTTGCATAGAAGAGTTTTGGGAAGGCTAGCTTTTGTTCTTCGCGTTCGCATCCATAGGGTTGCGTTCTCATAGTATTGGAAGCGGAAGCTTCGCGTTCGCGTTCGCATAGGAGGAAATTGAGGGTCAGTTGCAGTTGTGCTTCGCGTTTACGGCTAGTGGTCCGCTTTCGCGTAGCTTAGGGAGAAATATCATCGCGTTCGTAAAGGATTCATTGCGTTCGCATAGTGTATTTGAGGCCCTGGAAATATTTACTCTTCGCGGTCGCGAGCCTGAGGCTGAGATCGCATAGAAGGAAAACAGAGCTGGGCAGAAGGGTTTTCAAAGCATTTCCTCCGCGAGTCCAAAATAATTTCCACCATTGTTGGGAATCTTTTAGAGATTTTGGACGGGAATTGAAGAGGGGTTTAACTGGAATTGATTGGAAGTAAGATTTTTGAACTTAAAACACGATTATATTGTGAAATTGGCCTAGAAATTTATGAAAATTTAGCTAAAATGGAAGAACTAGGGCTTGAGATTTTGAGATATTATATTGAAGATTTGAGGGGTCATTTGTACTCTGATTTTGGTATTCTTGATATATATGGAATTGTGAGGAGATAAGGAATCTAATGATGTAAAAGTTTCTGAGTTTCGAGAAGTGGGCACGGGGCTCGAGTTTTGGTAATTCCGGGATTTGTGCCACTTATTGATTATTTTTGATTGGGTTTTATTCCCTTAGCACATTGTGACGTATTCATTGTGGTTTTGGTTAGATTCGACGTGTGTGGAGGACAATTTGAGGGGCAAAGATGCCGCGAGCTAGTGATTTTGTCGGTTCGAGGTGAATAATGGTAAATGATATCCTGAGGGTTTGAAACCCCATAATTTCACACCGTAACGCTACTTTGAGGCGAGACACGCACTCTATGAAGATTGCCAGGTCGTTTGTTGTTGGGCATTACGACTTGGTCCATTCTGAGTGGTGTTTTTACCATGTTTTCGATTAGAACTTATTTGAGAATCATCCTTACATGGATTTAATGTTATATTTGGGCTTCGTGCCAATTAATTGAATCCTTCAAGGATTATTCTCACTGTTTGCACATTATTTGGCACATTATCTGATCTCAGTCCTAAGTTTTAATACTATTTTGCAAACTCAGCTATCTTTCTAATATTTGAAAACTTAAACAATATTTCTAATGATGTTTTGAGCTGAGAACTATTATTTTCATATCGCCCGAGAGGCTTATGTGAATTTCTGGACTGAGCATGGATCGAGATGCGCGCCGTAGTTGTATTATATTGATATCGAGGTCGAGAGCCTAGTTGATGCCACGAGATGGCTTGATATTGCACTTGGGTTGTAGGAGCCCTCTGGAGTCTATACACACCCCTAGTGAGCGCCGTCGACGTTAAATGGATCGGGCTGTACACCGCAGCATGGAACGAGATGAACGCCATAGCGGTGTTTGTACTAATTTATGTATTTACTTTATCTCATTTGTCTGCCATTATCTGTTGTTTGTGCTACTTCTTGAAATCTTTACCTGCTATTTTGGTATTATCTGATGAATGAGTATTGAGACCGAGGGGCGAAATCATGTGCTTATCTGCACTATTTATTTGCATTCATTTGCGTAATCGTTGAAAAAGTCATTTTTCAAAAAAGGCTTAAACTGAGTTAAGAAATTTTCTAAAGATTTTACAGTTCCACCGTTTTACTCAAAAAGAGTTTTTCTCTGCTTCAATACAACATGATGATCTGTTATACATGATTTCTTACTGCTCATTTGTTATTTACTTTATTGCTCATTGAGTTGGAGTACTCACTTTACTCCATGCACCTTGTGTGTAGATGCAGTTATTTAATCACCCAGTAGCGGGTCGAGCTGATTGGAGTTTTAGTTATCAGAGTTGAGCGAGGTGAATGCCAGAGGGTGCGACACCACATTTATTTCGTTGATTTCAATCCCTATTATGTATATTACATGCTTTGTAGTTGTAGATCGACTATTATAGATGCTCGTGACTTGTGATACCCCGATTTGGGCTGCGTTTTGGGTTGTTTTCCGCACTTAAATGAGAAATATTCTATATTAAATTGTGGTTATTTAATCATATTGAAAATTTTTGCATTACTTTTAATTATTTTGTAAAGGTAAATGGGTTGGTTAGCTGGCCTTATCTTCACGAGAGGCGCCATCACGACCGGATCGAGAAAAGTTGGTATCAGAGCCTAGGTTACATAGGTCTCACGAGTCATGAACAGGTTTAGTAGAGTCCCCCGGATCGGTACAGAGACGTTTGTATTTATCCTCATGAGGCTGCAGAATCTTTAGGAAAACTTTGTATTCTTAAACTCTTATCGTGCGTGCTTGATTCAGCTTGAAAAGTAACTCTTGCAATTCCTTCCACGCATTCGCATGCGCGCATGAGCGCTCAATATCAGATGTGCCTTGATGGCATGTGGTTCCCCAATCGAGGGGCGAGATGTGATCTCTGTGAGCTGATGTTGGGCCATTCTGGAGGATATGAAGCCAGATCTTTTGCCTATGGCTATACACCAAGGTGTTGATTGTGCGAGTAATTATTTTGAACTTATATGTTCAGTATTGTTCCTAATAGTGGAAATGACGGTTGGATAGTAATGTGATAAGTATGTTAGTACTGCATGATGTTTCTATATGACTTGGAAGTATCGAGGAAGATCTGCTGGATGATAGGTGAACTATTAAGTGTATGATTTCGGTTGTGATTCGACGCGTAGCTCTGAGTTATGGGCGTGTGAATAATATTTTCAAGCCTCCTAGACGGGAGTGAAGTAAATTTCATGATGCGGTATGAGTTCTGACTCAGAAAGACTAAGTGATAGCGGACAATTTACGACGGTGGAAGGTATATAGAAATGTTATATTGAGGCGAAGCAGGTGGGTTATCTCCTGTGAAGTGTTCCGAAGAGGCGTGATCCTTATGTGGATGTTAGAAGATCTCATGTGTAATTGAAAAGTGCATGTTGAAATTTTGAATTTTGGGTCGCTTAGGAGAATGGGTTTAACTGTTGTGAGAATGAATGCGAGAATTGAAGAAGAGTTACAATACTAGATGATCTGTGTTTTCACAACTTATGAATGATTTGAGTTTAATCTTACTATGTTATTGTGGCATCAATAGAGTAAAAGTGTTATGAACTATTGAATGTATTTTGATATATGGCTTCGAGCCAAGTGGGGGAGTCTTCTATGAGTAGTTGAGTACACGGTTAGGTGCTATGCTGGTTCCTATTAGAGGCGTGCGAGCGATCAGTTATGGGTTGCGGAAATTGAGGCCGAGGATTGCTCGGGTAAAAGAACATTTTGACAAAGGTTATATTGTGCTTCATAGGGTAAGGAAATCACAAGATACCCTAAGTTGTGGTTGATAAAGAATGCTCAGTGCATAGAGTAGAAAGTTGCTTGGTTGTATTGGGAAGAGGATTTCATTCTGTGGTAACGAAGTGCCAATGCGGCACGGGTGGTTCTGTTCGTTGGGTCAGGTAAATTACACTTTGAATAAGAGTGAATGACTTGAGAGAATGGTTCTGATGTGTTCAAGAGTCCGCATGTATCAATTGAGTGTTCTAAAGATGCATATGTGGTTAGAAACTGAGTTTCATTGGAAGATGTCAAGACTGGTGGTATTTCTATGTTAATTATGGGATTCTATGTGTCAGTATCAGGAAAGTAAAGGAAACAGAGTTAGATTCGCAGGAAGTTCTTCAAAGTAAGATAGCCGAGGATGTAGTGTTTCTGAGAATATTTGAGAGAGTATTTAGCGGTTTATGGGTTTCAGACAGTGTGGTTTATTGCTTGGGTATCGTGTGGTAGGCCTGAGTTAAGGAATTGTGGTACTAAAGCAAGGGAAATATCAAGCTGAAGATGAGTTAGAAGAAATTTAGATAGTTGAGTAGCTTGATAGTAGATCAGATTGGCATGGTAAAGATATTATTAATTCTTTATGTGTGTTCGAAGTGATGAATTCGTACTAGTATTTTGCAGCAATGCTCTTGGGTTTTGATGGCTTGCTTAGCTTGGTCTAGCTAGAAAGATTCAGTCCTGACAGTTTAGTTGGTGCAAATGGAATTGGAAGAGTTCTTGTTGGGGTTTACCATGGTTTGGAGATGTATATCTTCTATGGGTGTGCAGAGCATGGGGTGTATAGAGATTTTGTTCTGGATGGGACCAATGGAAAGTTCTTGACTAGTTGAGTGCGTAGATGTCTGCAGCTTGGAAAGGAGGTAAAGTTTTTGTGTCATCCTCGGATAGTATGGTAAATGCCATATGTTGTGGAGGACCGAGACTTGCGTGTGATCGGTCACAGTTCAAATCTGTGATGTATGTCGCTGGGCAAGGTTGTCAATCTTGGTATTGATTTGGTGTCAGGCATAAAAAGGACAATGCGGTCGTTGCAAGTATAATCTGCTTTACAAGTCCGGAGTCGAATCCCACTGAGAACTAAGGTTTAGCTAAAGCTGTTCACTATCACCAAGAAGACAAGCTTGAACAATACCTAACTTATAAATATTAAGATTCTTGTATTTAACGAACTGACTAACAAATTAAAATAATAAATTAACAACTAAAGATACTAAGAGTTAGAGACAAGATTAATGAGGTATAGAGTTATGATTTCCTCAATTGTCGGAATCCTTCCCGCTATGTCTTCTATAATTCTGCCTAAGTATTTTCTATCGATCATGAGCACTCTTATTACCATAAATCTTTCCCAAGTAATCACGGAAATTTACTAGATGCACTCTCTCGAGCTACGCTAGCTGGCTTTTAATACAGCTCACTTCAGAACGCACCCAAGGCTTCGTTATCCCTAATCTCTCCTTTAAACCCGCAGTTATAGATCCCTCTTATGCTTTGGGAGTGGTGTTGTTTAACAATTACCTAAATATGCACTCTCTCCCGAGTTATGCATACTAAATAGGCACAACTAATTGAGAGCTCTTCAATTAACTACAATATAAACGTAGTTGAACAAACAGAGAAAAACTATGGCTCAATTATATAAAAACATAACAAGAATTTATCCTATAAAAGGTTCCATCAAAACCCTAGATTAAAAATTAGCTATTCATAATAGTACGAAAAACTACAATACTAAAAGTCATAACCAACAATGAAAAATAAGAAGAGCAAGGAAAAACTCGTAGAAGAATTCTCCGCCTTGCTCCTAATGTGTTCTCTGCCTCCTTAGGTCAAATCTGTGTCAAAAGTATGTCGAATTTTTGTTCTTGGCCGGCCTCCTTTGTTTTATATAGGGTTTAGGGCTTAAAATCCCATGTTTTGCACATAATTCCCTAAAATTTCTGCCTCTTTCTGCGGTTTTTTCCGCGGTCGCGGTCAAACCGCAGCCAAACATGGCCTCTGATTCTTCAGTTGTCTGCGTCTGCACTCTGCCGCGGTTCTACCGCGATCGCGGTGAAATAGCGATGTTTCACCATGTTTTATTTAGAATTTGGAAACATTCAAAACATGAAAGTTGTATCCCTTTGAGTTAGCTTTCCAACCATATATTATGGAGCCAAAACTGAGTTTTGAGCAAAAAGTGATGTCTATTTTACTATATAGTGCGCAATATACCTCATTGAGTCTTTGTTTGTTCTCAACTATCAAATTTGACCCCCGAACACGATCCCGGCTTAATTCCTTGTGCTTTTACTCATACTTCAAAGCTTCAAATCACTTAAATTCATTCCATAACATATATATAGCTCGAAATCACACCTACAAGGCATAAAAATATAATTAGTGCAAAACACTAGCGATAAAAGTGCAAACTCGACTAAAGTGCAGTAAATTAAAGTATAATAATCGACTAAGATAAGTAATTATAGCATATCATCAACACTCCACACTTAAACCATTGCTCATCCTCGAGCAATCAAACTACACTTTTTATAGAAACGACCTTTTTTAAACAATTCTCCTAACTCATCACACCACGAGTATTTATAATAGACTCATCACAAAAGCGTAATATCTTCACCTCAAGATTTGACTCAGAAGTACCATGAATTATTCACAACTCACCCACTTACTATATTATAGAGGTCACTGACATTACCTTTGCTTGACGAATCAAGTGCCCTCAGACAACAAAAGAGAGTAGTCCACGCAATAAAATTTAAGAACACTTAGGAACTCAAGATAGAAAGAATTCAATCACTCTCAGAAATAACATTCATATGCCACAAAAGATGCACCATAAGCTTGCCCGTAGTGTACTACTCCACTAATCGAGCTCATTCAATCTAGGATCAATTAGGACTTTATTTGGTTTTAATGTAGGCTACAGGACGAGTAGGATACATTTAGATATAAGAGTGACTACACCTCCCTAAGAACTTTAATACATATACTTTCACATTCAAACCTCATACTTATGTCAAGCCAAACTCCAAATTCACATCAATATATCAACTCCCAAATTGTTTAAGCACAATTATAACAAGGGCTCAAAGAATTATTTTATTTCTTTTCCTTTTTTTTTTCAATTCAAGTGGCTCTTTCTTTTTCAAATCAGTGCACCTTTCTCCTTATTTCATTAGTTCCACTCAAAAGCCAAACCAACCACCCCACATTTTAACTTTTACAAAGTTTATAACAATTCAAGTGCTCATGAGAGGTTACAATGGTTCAAATAGATGGTTAATTCAAACAAATGGGTAAGGCTTGTAATGTGGTTTCCAAAGAAACAGGATTATAGTCTCAAAGAGGTTAACTACGATACATAATAATTAGGTGGGTAAAAATTGTATATATGGCTCAACAAAAAAATGCCTATATCACTTCCAAGACTGAAAAAAACTACTATTTCTCTTTGCAAACACACGAGGCAAGTTATAAACATCAAATGCAATGCACAAAATACAACAAACCTCACACTCACATGGCACATAACTCACTCAGGATTGGATTAATGGACACTCTAGTCAAAGCAGTTAAGCAAAGTTAAGATCATACAATTTAAGATACTTCTACAAGAGTCATAAACTGAGCCTAAGCGTCACAACCAAAGTACTCACTATTCTCAAGGAATAAAAAAGTCAAGAGATACTGCTTCACTTCAAAACACAACACAATGGCTTCTATTCCCCAAAAAAAACTAATTACACCCGGTTCAAATAAAACCCTTGGAATAGAACGATGGTTTAAAGAAAAACCAAAGGGTAATTATTACTCTACCTAACAAAAGAAAATCTTTTTGTACTTTTTCTTTAGACTTAATTCCCTCAAAAAAAATTATCTAATAGATCCATCGTCGGGAAAAGTCCAATCTTTTCATTTTTTAAAAAAATATTCAATTAACTTAACACAACTAAAATAGCATAGAAAGTCATCCAGAAAATCTCCTCACCCCACACTTAAAATTGTGCATTGTACCCAATGCATACCATAACTAATAAAAGGGTAAAAGAAACTCCCTGGTAGGCCAAGACTGAAGCATTAACAACTCATGAGGTACTCAGACTTCTCCCAAGCTTGGTCCTTCGTGCGGGTACCTCATACTTAGTTCCAACCATTTGGTTTGTTATTGCATCCTTCCAATACCTTTGCTTTCCATGCTCCTAGATAATAAAAAAATTGACACTGCAAAAATAAGATAATTTAAAAAATTAATACAAACAATAAAAGAAAGCAGTAAAGCTGGGTTGCCTCCCAGCAAGCACTTGATTTAACGTCGCGGCACGACGTGAATCACTTTCTTCCTCTACATCGAACTTATAAATAGCACCCCAAGTTTTGATTCATGCTTATGATTATGCTCTTGGGGCGGTACAAATTCTTGCGAGCCAAAAATTAGATAGAGTCTTATGCACTTTTTGTCTCTCGACCGAGGAGTGTCACCTTGCCTAAACGGCCTTGAGAATCTCAAAATATTAGGCACATCTACCTCTTCCTTGGACTCGTCTTTATTCTCATAAAGATCCATTCCCATTCACCGTCCGAACATAATGTTGAGAAGTGATTCGAATGAGGTCCAACACGCTCCAATACATGAACTTCAAGATTTTCGACCTCCTCAACACCCAAAACACTAGAGTCAACTAAATTTGTATCCTCAACGTGCCTAGTTGACTCTAGTATTACTTCTTCAACATCGACATCCTCAAATTCTAGATGGTTAGAGTGGTTGAGTTCTACTTTGGACCCCTCCATTGGCACCTCAATTTCCGTCTCAAATGCAAGCTGCTCCTGGCTACTATCCATAATATTGACATATTGAACATTAAAATATTCAACTAGTTGGCTCACTTGAGCCTCTAAGTTGTGAATAGTTTCGTTTTTCTTTTCTATCTGTAGCACTATTTTACTTTGTTGTTCTATAATGCACTTCAACATATCATTGATCTTCTTTAGATAAGCTTCCCTAGCTTCTTTGTTCTTTTTATCCTCACAAGAAAACGTAAAATCATCATCATAAGGGGTTGGGGGAAGAGAAAAAAGAAATCATATCCATGAAAGTGACCGTCTTGACCACCACACATATCACACACATTCCACACAGAAGATTGAGATGGTGCACAAAACACACTCTCGGGAATATTTTGATAATTTTGCCAAGGGTGGTTTTCATCATAATATACATAAGGAGGATTTAAAGTAGAATTACCAACATCAAAACTTCCATTATTCCATGATGCCATATTTTTTTATTATTTTTAAAATCAACAAGTAGAACAAAAAATGAAAAAAATTATCAAATACAAAAAAATAAAAAGAAAAGTTCAAACCAGAAACCTAATAATATGTACACCTATAGCTACACCGTTACTTTCCCCGGAAACGGCGCCAAAATTTGATCACGCCCAATTATGACTTATAAAAAGGACAATGCGGTCGTTACAAATATAATACGGCTTACAATTCCGGGGTCGAATCCCACAGAGAACTAAGGTTTAGCTACTGCTGTTCACTATCACCAAGAAGACAAGCTTGGACAATTCCTAACTTATAAATATTAAGATTCTTGTATTTAATGAACCGATTAACAAATTAAAATAATAAATTAACAACTAAAGATACTAAGAGTTAGAGACAAGATTAAGGAGGTCTAGAGTTATGATTTCCCCAATTGTCGAAATCCTTCCTGCTATGTCTTCTATAATTTCACCTAAGTATTCTCTATAGATCATGAGCACTCTTATTACCATATATCTCTCCCGAGTAATCATGACACTTTACTAGATGCACTCTCCCGAGCTACGCTAGCTGGCTTTGAATACAACTCACTTCAGATTGCTCCCAAGGCTTCGTTATCCCTAATCCCACCTTTAAACCCATAGTTATAGATCCCTACAAAAGGTTCCATCAAAATCCTAGATAACAAATTAGCTATTCATAATAGTATATAAAACTACAATACTAAAAGCCATAACTAACAATGAAAAATAAGAAGAGGAAGGAAAAACTTGTAGAAGAATTCTCTACCTTGCTCCTAGTGTGTTCTCTGCCTCCTTAGGTCAAATTTGTGTCAAAAGTATGTCTAATTTTTGTTTTTGGCCGGCCTCCTTTGTTTTATATAGGGTTTAGGGCTTAAAATCCCATGTTTGCATATAAGTCCCTGAAATTTCTGCCACCTGCCGCGTTTTTGCCGCGGTCGTTGTCAAACCGCAGCCAAACATGGCCTCTGATTCTTCCGTTGTCTGCGTCTGCACTCTGCTGCGGTGAAACCATGGTGTTTCACCCTGTTTTGTTTGGAATTTGGAAAAAATCAACACATGAAAGTTGTAGCACTTTGAGTAGCTTTCCAACCATATATTATGGAGCCCAAACGGAGTTCTGAGCAAAAAGTTACGTCCATTTTACTAGACAGTGTACAATATGCCTCATCGAGTCTTTGTTGTTCTCAACTATCAAATTTGACCCCCGAACACGATCCCGACTTAATTCCTTGAGCTATTATTCGGACTTCAAAGCTTAAAATCACTTGAATTCATTCCATAACATCAATATAGCTCGAAATCACACCTACAAGGCATAATATATACAATTAGTGCAAAACACTAGTGATAATAGCACAAACTCAACTAAAGTACAATAAATTAGAGTGTAATGATCGACTAAAATACGTTATTATAGCCTATCATCAGTCGTATCGTATGGTACCGGCATAAATTATAGCAATAGAAAGGAACAACTTCAGGTTTCCTTGGTAAGAACGTTGTTGGCGGGCCAATGTGGATGTGTGTTCTGGCTTGAGTCGGCTTGGTTGGCCCAAATTATATTGTTGAGGGATAGGTTGATTCAACCATTATTGAGCTTATCAGTGATCGGGGAGGTCTATGAGTTGCCTTATATGTTGCGAGACATCGTGATTTGTTGGTTATGGGCACGTATGGTGCGATTCTATTGGGGTTCTTTGTGGAAGTCGAGCGGGAATAGTAATTGGGTGTTGCTCGGAGAATGGCGCATCGGTTATGTCCTTTTAGGGTCGTGTGGTGTATGTTATTTGTTTCACCGTGGGTATGATGATTTTCATTGGTTGCATATATCAATTGTGTGTGGTTGTCGATTTCGAGCATAGTGACTTGAGGTGTTTCATTTGGAGCAACGTTTGGGATGTGGATGTATGACCTTGTGGGTTGGATTTGTTAGTTATACTCTATGATGTGAGACGGGTTCTCATCCTTGTGTTGTGGTGGTACTGGTGAGCTTGTGGTACAACTCTGTCATTTGGGACATTTTCATAATTGAGTATGATCGAACCATTGTTTATTGGTAGGCATATTGTGCTAGTTATGGCCTATGCCTCTATTAATGTATCATGTCTCCAGAGTGGTGTGTCGGATTGGAGGATATCATTGGGATCACTAACGAATATGAACAAATTTGATTTCAGCGTGTTGGCAGGTTAACAATGAGGTTCGGCTCGGAAATTTGCTATGGTAATTGTCAAAGGAAAAGTGGCTTCAAGAAGGGTTGTGGTTTATTACGTGTTTCAGTTATCGTTGGCAATATATGTCAGTGTTGGGATGAGATTTTAGCTGATAAGAGGTTTTCTACCAATATTCGGTTGCTGTGGACAATTGTTGTGGATAAAGTTATTGGTATGAGCGATAGAGTTGTGTTATTTATCATGTAATGGGACAGAGGTTGCAGATATGGGTTATTACAGCCGGTTTGGATTTATTCGGAGTATAGATGTGAGATTTTGATCTTGTGTATGTTTTATGTAAAGGAAATGCGGCTATGGTTTATGGACTAGGATGGATTGTGTAATTTCAATTTCTATCTATTATCGGACCTATATGAGATAGAGTGATGTGGTATCACCCCCGATATGTGATTGGTAAGGTTATTCAGCTATTGGTTGGCTTCTAGAACAACTCTGGGAATGTTCGAGGACGCACGTGTATTTAAGTGGGAGAGCATGTAACGACCCGATCGGTCATTTTGAGCTTTTGCACTTTGATCTCTAGTTCTCGGGCATGACTTTCCCCATGTTATGCATTATTTCTGATGTGGATCGTTGGTTTTGGTTTTCAGGAAAATCAGTATCAGTTTGAAAGAGTATTCTCAATTGAAAGTTTTAAATTTGAAGTGTTTGACCAAGAGTTGACTTGTGTGTATACAAGCTCGGATCGGAGTTTTTATGATTTGGTTAGCTTTTTCGGGTGATTTATGACTTAGGAGCGTGATCGAAATTGGTTTTGGAGGTTCGGTGTGTAATTTGGCTTGAATTAGCAAAGTAAGTCTTTTAGCGAATTCCGTTTGATAGGAAAGATTTTGATTCAAGGGCCGGAATGGAATTATGAGAGTTGCAGTAGCTTCGTTACATGATTTGGGATATGTGTGTAAAGTGTCAAGTTATTCTTAGAGGTGATTTGGTTGTATTTTTGATCGAATGAGTATTTCGGTAGATTTTGGAAAACTTAGGCTTGAATTTGATGTGGATTGATGGGTTTTATGTTGTTTGAGGTGTTTTATTGATTGGAACAAGTTTGGATGATGTTTTAGGATGCATTGGCGCTTTTGGTTGAGGTCCAGGGGGCCTCAGGGTTATTTCGGATGGCTATCGGGAGTTCTGAACTTGGAAGAAGATTGCAGAATTTCAGCAGTCATTGCAGAGGGAACTTTGCCTTCGCAATCGCGAGAAGGGCCTCGCGTTCGCATGAAAGAGTTTTGGGATGGACAACTTTTATTCTTCGTGTTCGCATCGATAGGATTGCGTTCGCATAGTACTGGAAGCAGAAGCTTCGCATTCGCGTGGTAGGTTCCCATTCGCATAGGAGAAAATTGTGACGACCCGACCGGTCATTTTTGGAATTTATGCCCCGTTTCTCCATTAACTGCTTCCCCTAAGTTCAATTCTGCTATTTTGGTTTGCCGTGATGTTTGGTGTTACGATTCAGAGTGTATTGGGACACTTAGTCCCTAAATGAGAGCTTAAGTGTTTAAAAGTGGTCCGTAAGTGGAACAGAGTAAAGACAACCTCGGAATGGAAATTCGATAATTCCTTTAGCTCCGTTAGGTGATTTTAGGACTGGGAGTGTGTCTGGAAGGTGTTTTGGATGTCCATGACTCATTTAGGCTAGAAGTGCCGAAAGTTAGAATGTTGAAGTTTCCGGTTCGATAGTGAATTTTTTATTCGAGGGTCAGAATGGAATTCCGGAAGTTTATGTAGCACCATCATATCATTTGGGACGTGCATTAAAAATTGCAGGTCAATTGGATGAGTGTTGGTTAGGATTTTTATCGATAGAGTATTTTGGATGAACTTGAAGTTCTTAGGCTTGAATCTTTGATATAATTGGGTTTCCAGTATTGTTTCAAATGTTTTATGGATTGGTGAAGGTTTGAATAAGGAGTAGGTGGTTGGTGATTTTAGTTGAGGTCCCGGGGACCTCGTGTGTTTTTCGGATGCTCAACGGGCAAATTTTGGAGTTAGAAGAAAAATTGCAGCAGGTCGTCTGGTATTTCCGCTTCTGCGGCTTGGGAACAGCAGAAGCGGCTGTGGCTCCACTCAAGCGATTTGGGGAAAACTCAGATGGAACCGCAGAAGCAGTAGATCTTCTGCAGAAGTGGATCTACTCTTGCGAGATGGGAACCGCAGAAGCAAAAATTGGGAAGGTTAATGAAATCGCAGAAGTGGCTTGTGGTTCGCATATATGGGACCGCAGGAGCGGTACCTTGTCCGCAAAAGCGGAAAGCACTGTTATGAAAAGGGGAAATCCGAGGGTTTATTTCAAAAGTTAGAGAATTCAAAATTTAGCTCGGGAGAAGGCGATTTTGGGTGGATTTTGAAGAGAAGATCAGTGGGTAATATTTCCTTAACCTCATGTAGTTGTTTTCTATCAATATCTAGTTAAATCCACCATTAGAATTCGAATTCATGGTCAAAATTGGGGAAAATTGGATGAAACTTCTTAGACTTAGTAATCGTATTTTGAGTGGGCATTTGACCTCCGATTTGGGGGATTTTTATATGGTTAGACTCGTGAGAGTACGAGGGTTCTGAAAGTATTAAATTATTCGATTCTGAGCCGTTGGCCTGGGGGCGTTTTGGTCATTTTACCTATTTTCATGCTGTAGCTGTAATTTTAATCGTGGAATTAGTACTTGTGATGTTATTTACGTTATGTAATTGGATTGAATAGATTAGGGCTATTCGGAGTCGGATACTCGTGGCAAAGGCGTTCTTCGTAGTTGATTTTGGTACCGGTTCGAGGTAAGTGGCTTGTTTAACTTTTCTTGGGGGACCTCTCCCCTTAGGATATATTACTTGTTATTTTAAATGCATTGTACGCGAGGTGACGAGCGTGTACTTGGGTTAATTGTTAAAAATTCATTGTACTTAGAATATTTAAACAGTGTTTTCTTGCGTATTTGCCTAATCTAAATGCCATTTAACTTGTGATAGCTTAAGAAAAACATGTTTAGTTGACTTACTTGCTTATTTGCCTAAGCTGTATTATCTGTACTCCATGAAGCATGCTAGTCTAGAAATCCTATTACTTGTTCTCACTTAGCATTATATCATATTTGAATTGTTGTGGTGTGTTTACAATTTGGAACTTCGGGACGACATCCTGGAAATTTCCCTGCACGGGTTAAATTCTAAGGCTGAGAGTGCGAGATACCAAGAGATTCTCGGGATACTAAGAGATCCATTGTGTATAAATGGAGGTTACCAGGAGATCCTTGGGATACTAGGAGATTCCTAGAGTATATGATGAGGATACCAAGGGATCCTCGGGATACCAGGAGATTCCCGATGAAAAAAATATTGGGTGGTGATTTGTACTTCTATTTATATACTGCATTGGTTCTCGGTTAGTGTCTTATTTATTGTCTTGCTAGATTCTCACAGTAGATTATATCCATGTTGTTTTTTTCTTATCATATTGATTATTATGTTTTTATCTCAGTAGGGCATCAACCTTCCTCGCCACTACCCGACTGAGGTTAGGCTTGGCACTTATTGAGTACCGTTGTGGTGTACTCACGCCTCTTCTGTGCATGTTTTTCTCAACTGCAGACCCAGGTACTTCTTCCCAGGCGTATCATCCTCGCAGCGGAGAGCATTAGCATAGAATCGAGGTATATTTGCTACGTCCAAAGACTCGAAGTCTTTATTTCATTCCAGCTGTAGCAGATAGCCCCATTTCCCCTCTTTTCATGTTTTTCTAGATATTCTGGTGTGGAGCATAGTATGAATCTCTTTTAACCTGTGTTGCCCATGAGATTCTGGATCTTGGGATTATTTCAGAATCGTAGTGTTAAAGTGTATGTGCCAGGCGGCAACTTATACATTTCTTGTGTTGTTAGCTTTAAGTATTGTTTTTTCGTAAAGGTTGTGAATTCCACAATGTGATAGGCTTACCTAGTTGTGAAGACTAGGTGTCGTTATGACATGTTCACAATTGGTGAACTAGGGCCGTGACAAGTTGGTATCAGAGCTCTAGGTTCATAGGAGTCACGTAACATAGTCCTGTTTATTAGAGTCTCGCTTATCGTAACGGACACGTCTGTACTTATCTAAGAGAGGCTATGTAATTTTTACGAAAAATCTTCACTTCATTGAATTCCTTGTCGTGCTATAATTTCACATCGACTCTAAAACTTCTGTCTTCTACTCTCTCACAGATGGTGAGGACACATGCTACCCAGGACGATCAGGTACCCGCACGCCCTCCTGCAGCTGTTAGAGGCAGGGGCCGGGGCAGAGGTCAAGGAGGCGCACGTGGAGCAGCCAGAGCACCGGCGCAAGCTACCGCAGAGGTACCGCTTGAAGATCCAGTCGGGGCTCAGGCACCTTATATGCCCACAACTACTACTACTCCAACTGTTCAGGAGGCATTGGCACAGTTTATGAGCATGTATACTACGCTGTCACAGGCAGGGTTGCTTCCCCTTCCTGCAGCCACATCTCAGGCCGGGGGAGGAGCTCAGACTCCGCAGCCCGCACTCCTGAGCAGAGAGTGCATATGGAGCAGGTCCCAGATATCATCCCTGTCCAGCTTGCAGTACCGGTTCCGCCCAAGGATGGGGCATCTGCTTCTGAGGATGAGCTGCGGAGACTGGAGAGATTCAAGAAGTATGACCCTCCGGTTTTTAGCGGATTAGCTACAAATAATGCCTTAGGATTTATGGAGGATCGTCACCGCATCTTTCGTACTATGGGTATTACTGCCTCGAGTGGGGTTTCTTTTGCAGCTTTCCAGCATGGGGGAGCCGCCTATGATTGGTGGTGTACCTTTGAGTTAGACAACCCGGCTGAAGCTGCCTCTCTGACCTGTGCACGATTTTCAGATATGTTTTAGAGGGAGTTTATTCCCCAGAGCCTCAGGGATGCATGGTGTGTGGAGTATGAGAATTTGCGCTAGGGTTCGACCGTTTCAGAGTATGCCAGCCGTTATATTAGGTTGGACGGACATGAACCGGCCTTGGTTGCTACTGTCTGTGAGAGGGTTCGCCGGTTTATTGAGGGTCTAATCCTATCCATCAGATCTTGCATGACTCGAGAGTTGGAGGTGGATATGCCTTATCAGTAGGTAGTGAGCATAGCTAGGAGGATTGAGGGTTTGCATACCAGAGAGCGAGAGGAGAGAGAGGCTAATAGGTCTCGAGAGTCGGGTCACTACTGTGGTACCCGTACCCTAGCAGCAGGGCGTCATGGTTGGGGCTATATGGGTCGCCCATTTCATTCAGCTCTTCCTTCATCCAGTAGTATGTATCTCCTCTGACGAGCTTCTCTCCCTCTTCTTCCATATACTTTACCATCTTCTCCCATAAACTTACGTTTCATAAGTCTTTTCCCACCCCAAAATCTCTATTTGTCCGCCATTATTACCCCTACTCTCTTCTCCCACATACCCACGTTACTCTAATTCTTTGTCTTCTCTGTATTTTCATAGCATAATCAATCTTTATTATTATTTGGCATACAAAAATAGATCTATAAAACAATAAATTCAGTAAGAAGAAAGGAAGAAATATAGAGATAGAGAAAGTAGAGGAGAAAGAGATCTAAACGTTCATCTCAACAATAGGGTTTTCAACCTTGATTTTGTCGAAAGCCATGTTTACAGATGAAAGAGGTGAAACTGTATTCACATGTATCCAGCAGCATTCATTTATATATTTTAGATGTATTAAAAAGTTGTGATTATTCTCTTGCATTCAGTTTTAATCAGTTATAATTAACTATTTTATTCAGGAGTAGTATTCAAGTGTTTTATACAACTGTATACAGTTGTATTCAGTTATAGTTAGTTATATTCAAATATTTTATTCAGCGGAAGTTAGCTGTACTTTGTTGCACTCAAGAGCTTTATTCAGCTATATTCAATTGTATTTTATTGTATTCAATAGAAAAAAAGGAGAAGAGAATTGATAAGTTCGATCAGATGTGTTTCTCTGGTTTTTCCTTCTTTTCACGTTTTTGAGTTGCTTTCTTTGAGCAAAATACAAATTAGTGTGTACTCGTTTTATTTCTTTGAGTTAAATTAGGAGCCTATCATGTGATTTGATTTCCTTCCGTTTTTAATAAGTTTAAGTTCCCAGAATTTGTGCAAAAAAGTTACCGTATTTCACTGAAATTTTGCTTGGATACAGTTAAATACAGCTAAAGTTTCGCTTGAATACTGTTAAATACAGATAACACTTAGCTTGATTTCCCGTTTTTATGCCTATTTTTTTTGTATTAATGAATACAACCATTTAAATATATAATATACATTGTATGAAAACATAAAAGGTATCTATAGAACTTAATATAACAAATGGTATCTATAAATGGCTAATTAGGACTAAAAGATAGTGATTTGTGAAAAATTCTCAATAAAAATAATTTTATTTCGATCCACTTAGCTAACCCGACCCAATGGCTTCCCCATTTTACCGATCTTCTTGTTCATTTTACCCAAACTCTCTCTCTACCACGTCATCACCATAGATAGTGCTCTCAACAAGCTAATTATAATGCTATGTCATAATAAAGAAGCGAATGCATCAAATCATGCACAAGTATCCTCAGTTCCCAGCCCCAAGATCAAAGAGGATGCATTAGTAAATTAAAAGATCAACCCAGTTGTTTTCATAATCTGCCAAAATGAAAAACAAGAGGATGACTATGCTCCTGCTCTTGTTATAGGCAAAAACTCCATTTCCCTTTGCACCATAAAACCAAAGCTTTATTCACTTAAACTTGGCAAGTCTGTCAATGGTTCTGATCTAATACCATTGTTAAAGTTCAAGTCATTACTGTTAGTTTCAATGTGCTGCTGACTTATAGTCAAAGAATCAAGATCATCAAAATAAAGACTTTTTGCTTCTTTGCATAAAAGATTTGAGGCAACACAACTATTAATGTTTTCAGCTATTAAAGCAAAAATAAAAAAACCTCAAATTTACTATGCTATAATTAAACCCCTTTTATCAAAATCTTATCTTTTTTGCAAAATTTAATCCCATTTACGTGAGATTGTTCGAGGCTCCAATGAAAAAGAAAATTTTAGGGATTTTTTAGAGAACATGAAAGAGACTAAAGAAAGGAGAAAAAAGTCATAGTTAGGGTAAAGAATAGAGTTTGAGGGAGAGAAGATGACTGCGGATTCTTTGTTACACTCAGATATTCCCACGTGGCCCAATAGAAAAATGACACGTCATCATATTATAGGCCTGTGATGACCCAAAGGTTCATCACCGTATTTCTCCTTTTTTTTTGTGCTTCTGAGGCCTTGAAAACCTATTATTTTGGTTGCCTCGATTTGCATGCACAGTCCGGGTTCAAGGTCGGAAATTTTTTATGTGAACATGTTTGAATTCTGTGTTAAAAACTATGACGGGCATGCGATGTGACGGTCCTGGAGGGTCCGTAAGGAAATTTGTGACCCGAGCGTATTCCCGGAATTGAAATCTAAGGTCCCAGGCTCTAGTACGGAATTTTTCTATGAAATTGTTTATTAAAAATTGCATAAGGAAAAAAATTAAAAAAAATAAGATTTGATCAAAAATAATGGTATCAGGCTCGTATTTTGGTTCAGATGCCCGGTACAAGTCTTAAATGAGCATTAAGCGCTATCTGTAAAGTTTGGTTGAGAACTGACTTTGTTTGACGTGTTTCAAAATTAAAATGGAAAATTTGAAAGTTATGAACTTTGGAATGAAAAATCATGTGTTTGGAGATTTGATTCTATGTAAATGATGCTATTTTAGCGATTTGATCGCACGAGTAAGTCCGCAGGATGTTCCTGATTTAGTGTGCATTTTTTGTTTGGAGCCCCAAGGGCTCAGGTGAGTTTTGAGTGAGGTCCGGGAGGTATTAGGCTTGGAGGAAAAACTGTTCAGGTGTTGCAGACACCAGTGCGGCCGCAATACTTTCTGTGCGGTCCGCGCTAGAGCCGTGCGGCCGCGATGCAAATCAGTGCGGCCTGCATGGCTGAGTTTGAGGCCAGGAGATTTTGGGATGACCATCGCGGCCGCGCACCAAATCAGTGCGTTCCGCGCTAGAAGGGTTCAGAGGGACCCGATATTTCCCCCACTCGGTGCGGCCGCAACAAATTTTTGTGTGGTGCGCACCATTCCCTCAGAAAGCTATATAAGTTCGAAACTTTAGCCATTTTTCCACTTTTCAAAACCTCAAAACCTAGGAGGCGATTTTCCAAACGATTTTCTTCCTTCTAAACGATTGGTAAGCAATTTCTAACTTAATTTCCTTGCTCCTTAACATCTTTTAACATGATTTCAACTTCAATCAAAGGTTTTCACAATTGGGAATTTGGGGTTTTGGGTGGAACCTAAGTTTTCAAAATTTGGGAAGTTGGACACCAATTGGAGGTCCCATTCCAAAACCAATTACATATATGAACTCGTGGGGGAATGAATAACCCGGTTGTGGTTCGAACCTCAAGTTTTGATCACGTGGGCCCAGGGCATTTTGGGAATTTTCGGGTAAAACTTTGGGAATTTCTTTCTTATGCATTCAAATTGATTTAACTAGCATTTGTTGATACATTTGAGTAAACTCTGGTTAGGTTCGATCGATTTTGAGTCGAATTCGAGGGGTAAAGCTATTCTAGAGAGGTGAGTTGAGTTGGAAGCTTTCGAAGTAAGTGTTTGATCTAACTTTGGCTTGAGGGCATAAGATTAGGATAATATTTTCCATGTGCTATGTGGAGTCGGTGTATAGGTATGGTGACGATTACCTATGCACCCGATTCTAGCATGGCCGTCAGTCATATTTTCTATTAAATTGTCGGAAGAAATGAACAATTGTGCTAATTACTTGTTAAATGAACTATGAAGTGATAGTTGAGAAGCAAATGAACTAATAGAGAAATTTTGGTACTTTTCCCTTGCCGGGATATATTATTGAGCCGTAATCCCTTGCCGGGATTTACTGTTAAGTTATTCTCCCTTGCCGGGATTTATTGTTGAGTTATTCTCCCTTGCCGGGATATATTGTTGAGTTATTCTCCCGTGCCGGGATTTACTGTTGAGTTACTCTCCCTTGCTTGGATTTATTGTCGAGTTATTCTCTCTTACCGGAATATTTTGGCTTGACATATACTCCTTTTCCTATTTGGTTGTGACCAATGTTTGGTGAAGAAAAGAGAGTAAAAGCACGAAGGGTGATGCCATGCACTATGTTTTTGAGAGTAAAAGCACGAAGGGTGATGCCGTGCACTGCATATAGAGAGTAAAAGAATGAAGGGTGATTCCGTGCATTATATTTGATATTCTTGCTAAGGAATGAGAGTAAAAGCACGAAGGGTGATGCTGTGCATTATATTTGATATGTTTTGGTGAGAAATGAGAGTAAAAGCAGGAAGGGTGATGTCGTGCATTATATTTGATTTGTTTTGGTGAGAAATGAGAGTAGAAGCACGAAGGGTGGTGCCGTGCAGTTGTTGATTCACTGGATTTCTTTATTTAATTATTATTTATTCAGTTCCATCTCTCCTTTGTTGAAGTTATTATTGGACTATTACTCCCCCAGCATGTCCCCTACCCTTTTATCTATTTAAATTCTTGTTCTTTTTCTGTTATTGCACATATATGTGTACAGGTTGTTCGTGGTAGGTCCGGTTTAGCCTCATCGTTACCTCGCCGGGTTTAGGCCGGGCACTTACCAGCACATGGGGTCGGTTGTGCTGATACTACACTTCTGTGCCTTTTTGTGCACAGGTCAGGACAGAGCCTACAGACCGCAGCAGTAGGTAGGGAGAAATCCTTCAATGCAGAGACTCTGAGGTAGTTCGCTGGCGTTCGCGGGACCTGAGTCTCCTCTATCTTTTCCAGTATGATTTATTGTATCAAACAAACATGCTATGTATTTCTTTTAGACTGTTGTTTTTAGTACTCTTTAGCCGTCCGTGACTGGTGACACCAGATACTGGGTAGAGGCATGTTATTAATTTCCGCACCTTATCTTTGATATTGTTGTTAAAGGCCTTCCACGTGATTTCTATTTAACTAATTAAATATTTATATTATTTTAGATTAAGTTTATTGTGAAAATAATTAAGAAGGGTCGGCTTGCCTAGCTTCTACAGTAGACGCCATCGCGACTCTCGATGGTGGGAAAAATTCGGATCGTGACAAGTTGGTATCAGAGCACTAGGTTACTTGGGTCTCACAACTCACGGAAAAACTCGGTAGAGTCGAGGGATCAGTATGGAGACATCTGTATTTATCCCCCAGAGGCTACAGGGTTAGGAAAGTTTCACTTTGTTCTTTCTTGTCGTGCCTTTCCGTTCCTCAAACACCTATTGAATTTCTACTCTATTTTTTCGCAAATGGCAAGAACACGTGCTTCCTCTTTTACCGCACAGCAGTCCGAGTCTCCAACAGCAGCTGCTATTAGAGGTAGAGGGCGAGGCCGAGGCCTGGGCAGAACTCAGCCCCATGCAGCAGTTCCAGAGGTGGAGCTTGATATCGACTTTGATGAGGAGGTTCCAGCCCCACCAGCTCTAGTGGGCTCAGCTCAGGCCCCAGGATAAGTGATGCTTTCTTTGGATCTTCAGGATGCTCTTGTCCGCATAGCAGGCTTTATGGACAGTGTCGCTAGAGCGAGATTGCTTCCAGTAGCACTAGGCACTTCTCAGGCTGAGGAGGGGTTCAGACTTTTGCTACACGTACTCCGGAGCAGGTAGCTCACCAGACTCAGGTTCCGTTGGTACAGCCCACAGTGGCAACTCAGACAGGCATTACAGCTCAGACCGGAGATGGGACAGTCATGTCTTCAGATGCTTTGTGGAGACTTGATCAGTTCTCTAAGCTTTTCACTACTACTTTCAGCGGTGCTTCATCGGAGGATCCCCAGGACTTTCTATACAGTTGTCATGAGATCCTCAGGACTTTGGGGATAGTAGAGACCAATGGGTTTGATTTTTGCACTTTCATGCTTGTAGGGTCCGCCAAGACTTGTGGAGGGATTATTGCCTATCTAGACCAACAAGGTCACCAGCCTTGACATGGGATCTGTTTGCGGAGTTATTTTTGGAGAAGTTTCTCCACGTCACTCAGCGGGAGGCACTTCGCAGGCAGTTTAAGCGCCTCTAGTAGGGTACCATGACAGTTACACAGTATGAGACCAGATTTGGTGACTTGGCACGCCATGCAGTAGTGATACTCCCTATAGATCGAGAGAGGGTCCGGAGATTCATTGAGGGATTGATTCAGCCCATTCGCCTTCAGATGGCTATGGGAATTTGCAGTGATATTACCTTTCAGGAGGCGGCCAATGTGGCCCGCCGAGTAGAGATGGCATTAGCTCGAATAGGTAGTCAGGGTTCAGACAAGAGGCCTCGACATTCTGGCAGATTTAGTGGTACCTCATCTGGAGGTAAAGATTTCCATGACAGAGGCCATTCCCCGAGATCTTTCCAGTCGGCACTTCAGGTTTCTCATGGTACACCAGGCGGTGGTAGTCATCAGCAGTATTATTCGGATCAGCAGTCCTTCAGCGCACCACCAGCCCCCATCAATGCACCGCAACTTCAAAGCTTCAGGGGGAGGACATACCAGACAACAAGGCCAGTAGTCTCAGCCGTCGAGGGCATGTTATGGTTGTGGTGAAATAGGTCTTGTTGTCAGATATTGCCCTCGAGCCTCGAGTAGTTCTTGGTAGCAGGGTTTTCGCTCTACCATTCAGGCAGCAAGTGATCCACAGGCCGTCCAGCCGGCTAGAGGCGGGGTTAGGGATCATAGAGGTGGAGGGAGAGACCGTAGAGGTGGAGCTCGGACAGCCAGAGGTAGGGGTCAGCCCGCATCAGATCATCCCAGAGATATAGTTCAGGGAGGTGGGGGCCAGCCCCGTTGTTATGCATTGCCAGCCAGGCCGGAGGCCGAATCATCTGATGCGGTGATTACAAGAACTATACTGGTCTGTGATAGGGGTGCCTCAGTATTATTTGATCCGGGATCTGCTTATTCTTTTGTGGCATCCTATTTTGCACCATATTTGATCATGCCTAGTGAGGCTTTGGGTACCCTTTATATGTTTCCACACCGATTGGTGATTCTATAGTGGTCGACCGAGTGCATCGTTCTTGTGTGGTGGTATTTGAGGGTCTTGAGACCCGTGTTGACTTATTGCTTTTAGACATGGTGGACTTTGATTTTATATTTGGGATGGCCTGGTTGTCCCCATATCATGCTATCTTGGATTGTCACGCCAAGACGGTGACTTTGGCCTTGCCAGATTTTCCCTGACTCGAGTGGAGAGGGACCCCAGGTCATGCCAGCCGTAGTGTTATTTCGTATGTCAAGGCTCGACGTATGGTTGGGAAAGGGTGTCTAGCATATTTGGCGTATGTTCGCGACTCCAGCACAGAGGTTCTATCTATCGACTCCGTTCCTATTGTTCGAGAGTTCCCTGAGGTTTTTCCTTCAGACCTGCCGGGTATGCCGCCCGATAGGGATATTTATTTTTGTATTGAACTGGCTCCTGGTACTCAGCCTATTTCTATTCCGCCGTATCGCATGGCCCCGCATGAGTTGAAAGAGCTGGAGGAGAAGCTTCAGGACTTGCTTGATAAGGGTTTCATTAGTCCCAATGTATCACCTTAGGGTGCCCAAGTGTTGTTTGTGAAGAAAAAGGACGGGTCGATAAGGATGTGCATTGATTACCGGCAGTTGAACAAGGTAACGATAAAGACAAGTATCCGCTGCCGAGGATTGACGATTTGTTTGACCAGCTCCACGGTGCCAGGGTGTTCTCGAAGATAGATTTGAGGTCTGGTTATCATCAGTTGCGGATTAGGGCGTCTGATGTCCCTAAGACAACATTTTGTACTCGGTACAGGCATTATGAGTTTTATGTCATGTCGTTTAGGATGACCAATGGCCCGACAACATTCATGGAGTTGATGAACCAAGTGTTCAGGCCTTATTTGGATATATTTGTTATTGTATTCATTGATGATATCTTGGTATACTCCCGCAGCCAGAAGGGGCATGAGCAGCACCTCAGAGTGGTTCTTCAGACTCTGAAGGATAGCCAGTTGTATGCCAAGTTCTCAAAGTGCGAATTTTGGTTGAGTCAATCGCATTCCCGGGTCATTCGTATCGGCAGAAGGTATTCAAGTGGACCTGAAGAAGATAGAGGGAGTCAAGAACTGGCCTCGAAGAGCTTCAGCTACAGAGATTAGGAGTTTCTTGGGGTTAGCTGGTTACAATAGACGTTTTGTAGAGGGGTTTTCATCCATCGCAGCCCCGATGACTAGATTGACTCAGAAGGGTGCCCAATTCAGGTGGTCCGATGAGTGTGAGGCGAGCTTCCAGAAGCTCAAGACACCTCTGATTGGCACCGATATTGGTTTTGCCCACGGGATCTGGGCCTTATAATATATATTGTGATGCTTCTTGCATCGGACTTGGCGCAGTGTTGATGAATAATGGCAAGGTCATAGCATATGCTTCGAGGCAGTTGAAGATCCACGAGAAGAATATTCCAGTTCATGACCTAGATTTGGCAGCCATTGTTCAAACCTTGAAGATCTGGAGGCATTATTTATATGGTGTGGCCTGTGAGGTATATGCAGATCACAAGAGCCTTCAGTACTTGTTCAAGCAGAAAGAGTTGAATCTGAGATGGCGGAGGTGGTTGGAGTTGCTAAAAGACTATGATGTTTCTATCTTATACCATCCGGGAAGACCAATGTGGTGGCCGATGCATTGAGTAGGAAGTCTGCCAGCATGGGTAGTCTTGCTTATATTCCGGTAAGCCAGAGACCGCTTGCCTTGGATGTTCAGGCCTTGGCCAATAGATTTGTGAGATTGGATATTTATGAGCCCAGTAGGGTGTTAGCTTGCACGGTTTCTCGCTCGTCATTGATGGAGCGTATTCGGGAGCGGTACTTTGATGATCCCCATCTTTGTGTCCTCAGGGACACGGTGCAGCAGGGAGGCACCAGGGAAATGACTTTAGGAGATGATGGCGCATTGAGGTTGCAGGGGAGAGTTTGTGTGCCCAATGTTGATGGTATTCGGGAGTCGATCCTAGCGGAGGCCCACAGATCTCGGTATTCTATTCACTCAGGCACCACGAAGATGTATCAGAATTTGAGACAACATTATTGGTGGCGTAGAATGAAGAAAGACATTGTTTCATATGTGGCTCATTGTCTAAATTGTCAGCAGGTTAAGTACGAGCATCAGAGGCCTGGTGGGTTATTTCAGAGGATTGAGCTTCCCGAGTGGAAGTGGAAGAGAATCACCATGGATTTTGTTACTGGCCTTCCGATGACTCGAAAGAACTTTCATGCTATATGGGCTATTGTTGATAGGTTGATCAAGTCAACGCATTTTATTCCAGTTGCCACAACCTATTCATCCGAGAGGTATGCTGAGAATTATATCAGGGAGATCGTTCGCCTTCATGGGGTGCCCATATCTATTATTTCGAACCGAGGTCGGCAGTTTACCTCACATTTTTGGAGAGCGGTACAACATGAGTTGTGCACCCAGGTCCAATTGAGTACAACATTTAACCCCCAGACGGACGGTCAGTCCGAGAGGACTATTCAAATTCTTGAGGATATGCTCTGAGCCTGCATTATTGATTTTGGAGGCTCATGGGACCAGTTCTTGCCTTTAGCAGAGTTTACCTACAACAACAACTACCAGTCCAGTATTCAGATGGCTCAATATGAGGCGTTGTATGGTAGGCGGTGTCAGTACCCAGTCGGATGGTTTGAGCCGGGAGAGGCTCGGTTATTGGGTACATATTTGGTACAGGAGGCCTTGGATAAGGTCAAGATAATTCAGGAATGACTTTGGCCAGCTCAGTCTAGGCAGAAGAGGTTTGCATATCGTAAGGTCATGGATGTTGCTTTCATGGTTGGTGAGCGGGTATTGCTCCGTGTATCGCCTATGAAGGGCGTGATGAGGTTTGGGAAGAAGGGCAAGCTTAGCCCTAGGCATATTGGCCCATTTGAGATTTTTGACCGTGTGGGGAATGTGGCTTATAGACTTGCATTGCCCCTAGCTTGTCCACTGTGCATCCGGTTTTTCATGTATCCATGCTTCGGAAGTATCACGGTGATCCCACCCATGTGTTAGATTTCAGTACTGTCCAATTGGACAAGGATATGTCATATGAGGAGGAGCCGGTGGCTATTTTAGAATGGGAGGTTCGACAGTTGAGGTCGCAGAGTTTTCCTTCAGTGTGTGTTCAGTGGAGAGGTTAGCCTCCTAAGGCATTGACCTGGGAGTCCGAGTCCGATATGTGGAGCCGTTATCCCCATCTATTCCCTGACTCAGATACTTCTTTCTTTTGTCCGTTCGAGGACAAACAATTGTTTTAGAGGTGGAGGATGTGACGACCTAAAGGGTCATCACCGCAATATTCCCTTTCTTTTTATTTCTGAGGCCTTGAAAATCTCTTATTTGGTTGCCTCGATTTGCGTGTGCAGTCCGCGCGTGAAGTCGGAAAATTTTTATGTGAACATGTTTGAATTCTGCATTCAATAAATTTTGATAATAATATTGTTATACTTGCCTTTGGTCAACATTTTGAGTAAACCAACCCAAATCCGCGATGTGATGGTCCCAGAGGGTCCCTAAGGAAATTTGGGACCCGGGCATATTCCCGGAATCGAAATCTGAGGTCCCAATCCTGAGTACGGAATTTTTCTGTGAAATTGCTTTCTGAAATTGCTTAAGGAAAAAAATATAAAAAATGAGATTTGATCAAAAGAAATGGTATCGGACTCGTATTTTTGTTGCGACGCCCGGTACAAGTCTTAACTGAGCATTAAGAGATATCTGTAGATTTTGGTTGAGAACGGACGTCGTTTGACGTGTTTCGGACTAGAAATCGAAAATTTGAAAGTTATGAACTTTGAAATGAAAATCATGTGTTTGGAGATTTGATTATATGCAAATGATGCTATTTTAGCAATTTGATCACACGAGTAAGTCCGTAGGATGTTCCTAAGTTAGTCTGCATTTTTGGTTTGGAGCCCCAATGACTCGGGTGAGTTTTGAGTGAGGTCCGGGAGATATTAGGCTTGGAGAAAAACAGTTCAGGTGTTGCAGACACCAGTGCGGCCGCAATCGTTTCTGTGCGGTCCGCGCTGGAGCCGCGCGACCGCGATGCAAATCAGTGCGGCCCGCATTGCTGATGCAAATCAGTGCGGCCCGCATTGCTGATGCAAATCAGTGCGGCCCGCATTGCTGAGTCTGAGGCCAGGAGATGGGATAACCAGCGCGGCCGCGCAGCAAATTAGTGCAATCCGCGCTGGAAGGGTTCAGAGGGACCCGACTTTTCCCCCACTCGATGCGGCCGCAACATATTTTTGTGCGGTCCCCGCCAGGACCTCAGAATGGTATATAAGTTTGTAACTTCATCCATTTTTCAACTTTTCAAATACTCAAAACCTAAGAACCGATTTTCCAAACGATTTTCTTCCTTCTAAATGATTGGTAAGCAATTTCTAACTTAATTTCCTTGCTCCTTAGCATCTATTAACATGATTTCAACTTCAATCAAAGGGTTTCACAAATGGGAACTTGGGGTTTTGGGTGGAACCTATGTTTTCAAAATTTGGGGAGTTGGACCCCAATTGGAGGTTCGATTCCAAAACTAATTACATATCTGAACTCGTGGGGGGAATGGGTAACCCAGTTTTTGGTTCGTACCCCGAGTTTTGACCACGTGGTCCCGGGGAAATATTTTGGGAATTTTGGGTAGAAGTTTGGGAATTTCATTCTTATGCGTTCAAATTGATTTAACTAGTATTTGTTGATACATTTGAGTAAATTGTGTTTAGATTCGATCGGTTTTGAGGCGTATTCGAGGGGTAAAGCTATTCTAGAGGCGTGAGGTGAGTTGGAAGTTTTCAAAGTAAGTGTTTGATCTAACTTTGGCTTGAGGAAATTGGATTAGGATAATATTTGCTATGTGCTATGTGGAGTCGGTATATAGGTATGTTGACGGTTATGTATGCGCCCGAGTCTAGCATGACCGTGAGTCATATTTGCCATTAAATTGTTGAAAGAAGTGAACAATTGTGCTACTTACTTGTTAAATGAACTATGAAATGATAGTTGAGAAGCAAATTAACTAAAAGAGAAATTTTGGTACTTTTCCCTTGCCGGTACATATTATTGAGCTTTAATCCCTTGCCTGGATTTACTGTTGAGTTATTCTCCCTTGCCGGGAGTTATTGTTGAGTTGTTCTCCCTTGCCGGGATTTATTGTTGAGTTATTCTCTCTTGCCAGAATATTTTGGCTTGACATATACTCCTTTTCCTGTTTGGTTGTGACCACTGTTTGGTGAGAAAAAGAGAGTAAAAGCACGAAGTGTGATGCCGTGCACTATGTATTTGAGATTAAAAGCACGAAAGGTGATGCCCTGCACTGCATATTGAGACTAAAAGCACGAAGGGTGATGTCGTGCATTATATTTGATATTCTTGGTGAGGAATGAGAGTAAAAGCACGAAGGGTGATACCGTGCATTACATTTGATATATTTTGGTGAGAAATGAGAGTAAAAGCATGAAGGGTGGTGCCGTGCAGTTGTTGATTCACTGGATTTATTTATTTAATTATTATTTATTCAGTTCCATCTCTTGTTTGTTGAAGTTATAATTGGACTGTTACTCCCCCAGCATGTCCCCTCCCCTTTTATCTGTTTAATTCTTGTTCTCTTTTTGTTATTACACATAAATCTGTACAGGTTGTTCGTTGTAGGTCCGGTTTAGCCTCGTCGCTACCTCGCTGAGGATAGGTCGTGCACTTACCAGCACATGGGGTCGGTTGTGCTGATACTACACTTCTGTGCCTTTTTGTGCAGGTCAGGACACAGCCTACGGACCGCAGCAGTAGTTAGGGAGCGATCCTTCAGTCCAGAGACTCTGAGGTAGTTCGCTGGCGTTCACGGGTCCTGAGTCTCCTCTATCTTTTCCAGTTTGTTTTATTGTATCAAATAGACATGCTATGTATTTCTCAAACTGTTGTTTTTAGTACTCTTTTGTCGTCCGTGAGTAGTGAAACCAGATACTGGGTAGAGGCATGTTATTAATTTCCACAATTTATCTTTGATATTGTTGTTAAAGGTCTTCCGCGTGATTTCTATTTATCTAATTTAGTATTTATATAATTTTAGATTAAGTTTTATTGCGAATATAATTAAAAAGGATTGGCTTGCCTAGCTTCGACAGTAGGTGCCATCACGACTCCCGATGGTGAAAAAAATCCGGATCGTGACAATTTGTAAATGAATATTAATTGCCACCATTATGTTAAAATTTGTAACCTTCTCATAACCAAGAATGTGTCGTTTCAAATTGTGACCATTATTTGTATTAATTGTTGCAGCAGTTTCACTCTTTTTGGAAGTATATAATTTTTGGGAAAATAAATTGTCATACTAAATTGAAGTTCCTATTATGATAGAGAACATAATAAATGGAAAATAATAGGGGAAAAGCAAGAAAAAACGGGAAAAGGGATCAATGGGGTATCTCTACCTCTCCCTTGTTTAATATTCATAATTAATGTATATAATGAAAGATGTAATTCAATTCCAAATTTTCCTCCTCTTCCCTTATTTAAACTCATACCAATAATTATGTAGGAAAATATTTTAATAATGGAGATTGTACAAAAAAATAGGATGAAGGTCCAAAAAACACAAGAAAAGAAATAGATAAGAATGCTGGCTTTAGAGGACTGCCACATCATCCTGCCAATTCCAGCTTTAGATTTATATATAGATGTGCGGGTAGTAGAAAAATGGATCTCCTCATGCTCGTAGGTTCAAGGTTCTATCCTTGGAGTTTTTTAATCCCTTTTTCGGGTTATCAAAGTAATGAACGAGGAGGTTAGGGTCGGAGCCCCCGTTCAGTTCTTTTACCTTGTACTTATAGTCGAGCACTTTCTAAGCTTATCATGATTTTTTTTGGGTTAGGTCGGGAAGTCGTTCTTTTATCGTCGAGGGGCCTTGACCTTGTCGCTGATATCAAAAATAACAATAACGAGACTGAGTACAGCGTATTGACTTTTCATAAGATGATTGGGATGGGTTTGTTTCCGTCGAGGTCGTGTGGTCAGATTTTGGTCCAATACAACTATAATCGAAAAAATTTCAAGTCGGAGAAAAACTAAAAGAATTAATAATATAGTGAATGCCTACTTTATAAAATAAAATAGCGGCGATGAAAGTAAATAGAGATCTTTTAGGAATAAATTGATTTTATTATATATCACTAGTGTATTAGGCCGCTCTTTGCGCGATTGTAAAACAATTAAAAATATAAAATATATTAATGCCATAAGCTTTTTAAAAACATTTTAATCTATACCAAACAAACTTCTTGAGATACTCTCGTTTTTTGTTATTTTTCTAACATTTAATATAAATTGTTTTAGACAAAAAGATTTTTTTTAATAAACATAGATTAAATATGAAACAATTAATATGTGCGTGCAAGATGACCCAAGAACGCTTATGAAAAAGAAAACAATCCATTTAAATCAGTATACGTGTACTTTAATAACTAAAAATAATAAAATAATAAAAATAGTACAAAAAAGATAACAAAAAAAGCCTCTCATTGTTAAGATCAGATTCCGTAGTTTTTTTTTTCTCACATTAAAATTCTAAGCTTACCAAAAAATATTGTTTAAGGGATTATTCTTTCCATTCAAAAAAATAAAAATAGTATTGTTTTCACAACTATTAAGGTAATTACATCATTATTAATATGGAATTAAATTGAAACAAATAGAACCAAATGTAATACCTTTATTTAAACGAATATATACAAAACCAAATATCAAATAAATATAAAAATGGAGGATAATGATCGAAATAAAAAACAAATTAATCATAATAAAGAAGAAATCAGTTATAGTTCAACGAGGAAAAGGTGAGAATGAAAAGAGAGTGAGTTAGTTCAAGTGTTTAATAATATTAGTGAAAATATCAAATATCAATTACCATTCATATTTACAAAAACAGAGGTACACAAAATTAGCTATAAAAAAACACAAAACTAATAATAACAGTAACATATCAATAAACCTAATGAAACAAAAAAATTATCTCTTAAACATTCACACCTTAATGTCTATTAACTAGATTGAAATTTTCTAATTCCACAATCGTGGCATATCAGCAACGAACGTGTTATAGGAAATAAAATTTACAGAAATTGAAAGCAAGTGTCTTTTCATATTTTGTTTATGTTTTCCCCTTTAATTGAAATTTAAGGTATAGCATAACTATTTTCTTAATGAGAACGAGGCAGAAAGGACATGACATTTGGTTCAAAGAAGTGACTTATCGTTAAGAATAGAATTCTATTTAGAGTGAATGTCTATCTTATAAAAGAGTTTTACTTTGAGGCTAAGTCATTTCTCTTCCTATAAATAGAGGGGTCTTACCCCATTGTAAATCCATCCCAAAAATATCAATAAGAATTCTCCTCTCCCTACCTTGCTCTGCAATATTGTTCTTCTTCTTTATTGTTTCATAATACGTTATCAGCACGAGACTCTAACCAATTGGGTAGAAGCTTTGGGATTGAGCATAATGATTGTAAGTTGTTCCATGAACTTCCTTCATGAATAAAATTCTGGATTTAAGATAAGAATCTCTTTGAGAAAATTAAGGTTTAACAGGTGTTTGGTGAATGTTTGTGATGTATGATGATCGTTTTACATGCTTGGTGTATTTGCGTCATCTGCTATTTGCACTGTTGTGGTCTAGATCAACATTACGTGACTCTACAACATTGTTGTTATTGGTTAGGTGGTGAACAGTACTTTAAAATTGACATTACATTATACATATTCCATAGTATGAATATCGCTTACTAGCATATTAACAAATACACACATGCAATACTGACACGTTATCATTGTTGGTAATTATATTAATATTATCAGTGTTATAAACTGCTTTTCATATTATCATAAGTTTCACTCACAGTTTAACATGCAGATTTTGAAATATATTGCTACATGCTATGAATATTAATATTAATGGTTGAATCATGAGTGTATTATTTCTCATTTACGTCAAAGTGGCTTCACAATATTTGTGATAAATACACTTTCTTTGATTTCTACAACTATTGCTGATTGTTATTTTGATATATGTGGCTGTGTTAACTGTTTTTAATGTTACATGTGTGAGATTTATTATAATATTAATTTTATTATATGGAGTTGAATGGCTTGAATGATTTAATTTTGCACAGGATTGTTGATTCTTGTGTAACGTTATAGTTGAACAAGTTTAGCTTTTCTGGAAATATTCCTTGGTTTTACTCATCCTCCTTCCCTTGGTTATGGTTTTCTCGAGACTTGTTATTTTCAATAATAATTGTTAACTCCTAATTTTGTTTTAATTATGTCTGACATTATGAAAAGAAAGTTTGTTGCCCTTGAAATTTCGGGCAAGAACTACATGACATGGGTGTTGGATGCTGAAATCCATTTGGATGCAATGGGTCTTGGAGACACCATTAAAGACAGAAATAATGCATCCACCCAAGATTGTGCTAAGGCCTTGTTTTTCTTGTGCCATCACCTTGATGAAGGTTTGAAAATTGAATATCTCACAGTCAAAGATCCACTTATTTTATGGAATAGTGTTGGTATTCGTTTTAGACAATATTTCAATTTGCTTAGTATTCAAGGATTAATATATTATTTATTAGAGTAATATTCTGATGTGAAAAAGAAAATTTAGTTGCTGATTTGGGTTTCGACTTTTGCTTGTTGCACTTAACTTTACTTCGTCTGTTATGGGTAAATATATCATATAGAATATTTTTCAATAAGTATATGACGTCAGTGAACAATTAATGTTTGTTCAACTTTAATTAAACCAATTAAAGCTAGATACTGCCATGGAAAGTAAAATCAATGTTTACTTCGTCCGTTATAAGTATCTAATGTTTGTTCGCATTAAAGTTAAATTATTGGTTAACTTTGTTTTCTGTACTTTCCTATGAAAATATTAATATTTGTTCACACATTACTTTTGTATGTCAAACCATGGGAAGCAACATGAATATCCCACAAAGCAAACTTGGATCAAAGTTTAATTATGAAAATATTTGTTTACTTGATTCATGTACGACACATACAATATTCAAAGAGAAGAATTATTTCTCTCATTTAAGTATGTGTAAGGCAGATGTTACTACAATTTCTGGTAGTAGTAAATTGATTGAAGGCTCCGGAAGAGCAACTATAACTCTGCCTAAAGGAACAATATTTATTATAGAGAATGCAATGTTCTCCTCCAAGTCTAAGAGGAACTTGTTGAGTTTTTAAGATATCATTCAAAATGGATATCATATTAAGATAATAGATGAGAGTAATCTTGAATACCTCATCATTACAAAGAATGTCTCTGGCCAAACGAGGGTGATTGATATGTTCCCATCTTTATCTTGTGGCCTGTATTGGACAAAAATTAGTGCCACTGATGCATATTCCACAGTAAATCAAAAGGTTACTGATTCCAATACTTTTTGTACTTTGGCATGATCGATTGGGACATCCTGGATCAATTATGATGAGACGGATTATAGAAAACTCATATGGGCATCCATTAAAGAATTTAAAGATTCTTTTAAATAATAAATTTTCTTGCATTTCTTGTTATCAAGGCAAGTTAATTATTAGACCATCACCAACAAAGGTTGGAACTGAGTCACCTACGTTTTTGGAACGTATATAAGGGGATATTTGTGGACCTATTCACCCACCTAGTGGGTCCTTTAGATATTTTATGATCTTAATAGCGCATCCTTTAGATGGTCTCATGTGTGCCTATTGTCATCACGCAACCTTGCGTTTGCAAAATTAATGGCACAAATAATTCGATTACGAGCACAATTTCCTGATAATCCAATCAAGTCTATTAGACTAGATAATGCTGCTGAGTTTTCTTCCCAAGCATTTAATGATTATTGCTTATCAATTGGGATAAAAGTGGAACATCCTGTAGCTCATGTTCACACTCAAAATGGTCTTGCAGAATCTTTAATTAAACGTCTGCAGTTGATTGCAAGACCATTACTCATAAAAACGAGGCTGCCCACTTCGGTTTGGGGTCACGCCATTTTGCATGCAGCAATGCTAGTTCGTCTCAGACCGACGAATTATCACAAATATTCCCCGTTGCAATTAGTTTTGGGTCATGAACCTAATATATCCCATTTAAGAATTTTTGGATGCGCAGTATATGTGCCTGTAGCACCGCCATACCGTACCAAAATGGGTCCGCAAAGAAGGTTAGGAATATATGTTGGGTTTGACTCGCCCTCCATTATTCGCTACCTCTAAACATTGACAGGGGATTTGTTCACTGCATGATTTGCAGACTGTCGATTCGATGAGACACTTTTCCCAAAATTAGGGGGAGAAGTTGGTGAAACCAAACGGGAAATTTTGTGGAAAAATCCATCATTATCTCATCTTGATCCACATACCTCTATTTGTGAAAAAGAGATGCAAAATATTATCCATTTGCAAAAGAATAGCAAATCAAATGCCTGACGCATTTACAAATCCTCTTACATTGCTTGTTCTCATTAATTAAGAGACCAACTAAAGTTGGGATTAAATCCCATAAATTCTGGAAATATCAAAGGTGAATATGAGATCATTCACCTGCCATGTATACCACATATGATGCATCTATGATATGGTTACATGTGCGATTATTATTAACCTGCAACCTGGCAGGTGCTTGCGAGGTAAATTACTCAGTAATCTAATTTCGAGCATAATTTCCAGATTTTCTATTCAAGATAGTTCATCTTGATAAGTTGGTTTACATCATAGTTGGTTTAGCAAAATAATTTATTGAGTGCCTCCACTTAATAGCTAAACTATTGCTTATGAGAACAAAGTTATCTATATCAATTTGATATACGTTATACACGAGAGTATATTATATTCTCCCCTCACAAGTGGTTCAGGGTCAGGAACCAAATAATTTCATCTTATTATTATTGGTGTGCAGTGTATATTAACATGATAATGCACAAAGATGATTTCCCAGAGTTGAGGAAACAAGTTAGTTTTTCTAACATGAGGGGGAGACATTATAAAAACTTGAGAAAAAGTTACATAGAACGAATTATCATTTGTATATATAGATCCTCGAATATCATAATATGAACTTGAAGTTCATAAAAAGATAATTCAATTGCAACATATTGCAAAGCATGCCATACGCATTTGCTGACCCAAAGAAAGTAACTATATTCTCACTGCAAATGCTCATATTAAGTCCTAGAAGGACAAAGTCTTTGATACGCTTAAAGCGTATAGACAAATCGGTTTCAAAAGAACTTCTTAATAAAGAAGATGAGCAAATGATCAAAGTGATCATAATAAGGAGGCAAGTGATCTAGAAGATCACATGACATAACACTTCATAAAATCTCATGAGAGATTCAGGTACCTGAATATATGAATGAAGAGATCTCCATGTTATGTCTTTATGAAAATTTACTGGAACCGATATAAAATGTTCGTCGACGACATCTATGATAGCGCTAAATATCGATGAGGATCTTAAGTTTGTCGAATACAAACAAAAATATTGGCCAAATGGAAGAGATACAATTCAGGTAGACTTACTATGTGCAGTTGTTCACTTACTAGCTCTCTTTTCTTGATATTAATTATCCAATTTCCATTTCTTTGTTCATTGGTTATATATCTGAATTTTTGCACCCCACAGCATGTCCCCCCTTCCCAATATCTGTTTAAATTTTGTATATCTTTCCGTTATTGCACATATATCTGTACAGGTTGATTTTGGTAGGTCCGGTAGCCTCGTCACTACCTCGCCGGGGTTAGGCCAGGCTATTACCAGCACATGGAGTCGGTTGTGCTGATGCTATGCTTCTGTGCCGTTTCTACATAGGTCAGGAGACAACTTACAGACCGCAACAGTAGCTTGGGAGTGTGCCTTCAGTCCTGAGACTCCCAGGTAGTTCGCTGGCATTCGCGGGCCCTGAGTCTCAGCCATTTCAGTTCCGTTTATTTTCATTATTTCGAAACAGACTTCTTATGTATTTTCTTTAGGCCTTGTAGTATCTTATAGTAGTTCGTGATTATTGTGACACTAGATCTTGGGTAGAGGATGTTATTAATTTATGTATTTTTCTTTATTTTTACATTAAATTAAGACTTCCGCTTGAATTTATTGCTTTATTTTTATCTTGTTCGAAATTAATTGTAAAGGTTATGTTCAAGTTTGCTTGCCTAGCTCCGACAGTAGGCTCCATCACGATCCCCGATGGTGGAAAATTAAAAGTCTGAAAGTTTAATGGTTTTAAGAATTGACTGATGTTTGGTCTTGTTGGTACCGGGTCCGTATCTTGGTTCCGGATCCTTGTAGAGGTCCATTATAATATTTATAACTTGCCTGTGAAATTTGGTGAGAAACGGAGTTAGTTTGACGTAATTCAGATGTCCGATTGTTAAAATAAAAGTTTCACAGTTTTCTTGAAAATCTCATTTGATTTGGTGTTCAATATGTAGTTTTAAGTGTTATTTTAGCGAATTGATCTTGCAAGCAAGTTTGTATGATATTTTTAGACTAGTGTGTACTTTTGGTTTAGAGCCCCGAGGGCTAGTGTGAGTTTCAGCTAGGCTACAGAATGAAAAATAGGACTTAGAACTCAGCTGGTGTATCAGACCTGCATACTTCACATTTGTGAGGTTTGGCTCGCAAATGCATGTCTTACATTTGCAAAGAGACCATCGCATTTGCTAGTAGTGGGTTAAGGGAAGGATTTTCGCATTTGCAATGTTTTGATCGTATTTGCGATCCTCACTTGTACGCATTTGCGAAGGCAACATGCTTAGGTTATTCTTCACATTTGTAGGGCATTATTTACGGACCCGAGGCCGCAAATGCGATACCTCCAACTGACCAAAAGTTAGAAAAAACGGAATTTTCACTCATTTTTCAAATTTTCAAAACAAGAAAGACCTATGGGCGATCTTTCCAAGACTATTTCTTCCCCAATACATTGTAAGTGTTTCTAACATTTTTTTCTCATTATTTCACTATTTTTTCTAAGATTTCAACCTAAAATCTTATGTTTTCATGGTGAAAATTTAGGGTTTGGGTAGAATTAGGGATTTTTTTTGCAAATTGGCGATTTAGGCCTCTATTTTCTCGCAGTTAACGAGAATACGTACCTCATCCTTGCCTGGAAATCAGCTGGAGCCCCCAGTTGTAGATCCTATGAGGTATAGAAGTCGAGGCTGAGGTCGTGATAGAGGTCGAGGAAGGGACAGGGGTTAGCCCAAAGCTCGAGCAGCAGCACCAGGGTCGGAGCCTCAGTTGGAGTTTGATGAGGAGCTCTTAGACTGATCACCAGGACTAGCTTAGGTCTTAGGGGATGGGGGTTCATCGCCACCCCACTGCTTCAAGACGCTTTGGTCCATTTGGTGGGCCTTATGGAGAGTATGGCCCTAGCTGACACTTTTCTCATTGTACCAGCCGTCTCTTAGGCTGGAGGAGGAGCACAAACTCCTGCTACTCACACTCTGTGTACATAGCTCCTCAGTATCAGGCTCTGGTAGCTCAACCAGTTGGAGTAGTTCAGCTAGTTGTTGCGGCACAAGCCGGTGGTGCACATGCTATGTCTCTTGAGGGTTTATTAAGATTGGAAAAGTTCACCAAGCTTTTCCCATATCACTATAGTGGGTCAAATTTTGAGGATCCATAGGATTTTCTTGATCGCTTCCATGAGGAACTGCGAAACATAGAGGTATCGGAGACCAATGCGATAGAATTTGCTATGTTTTGGATGATATGTTCTGCTACGAGATGGTGTAATAACTCTGTGTTGACCAGACCAGCTAGCTCGCCTACTTGTACTTGGAACCAATCCTCTCAGGTATTTTGAGAAGTTCCTTCCCATCAATCAGAGAGAGAGAGAGAGAGAGAGATACCACAAGCAGTTCCAGTACCTCCAGTAGCGCAGTATGACCTTCACCCAATAGAGACCCGCTTTGTGGACTTAGCCTGCCATGCTATTCTTTTGCTTTCTACTGAGAAACAGAGAGAAAGAGAGAGAGAGAGAGAGAGAGAGAGAGAGAGAGAGAGTGGCGAGGTTTATTAAGGGACTCACTCATCCTATCAAGTTGCAGATGGACAAGGAGATCAGGAGTGAGATTTTGTTTTAGATGGCTGCCAATGTCGCTAGGCGAATCGATAATGTTCTTTCACATGAGAGGGGGTAGGGGTCTGACAATAGGCCTCGTAATTATTGTGGATTTAGTGGGGCCTCATCTGGAGGAACGTATACTTTTGGTCGGGGTCATCTTCCCGGGCCATATCATTTAATGCTTCCTGCATCCCACAGTTCTTCGGGTAGTCTTGGTCCTTATGTGCCTCATTCCGGACAGCCAACCCACAGTGCCCGGCCAACTCCTATCAGTGACCCTCACATTCAGAGTTACTACCGTGGTCTTCTGGCCCATTCGGGCCAATCTCAGTTTCAGCAGCCACAGCATCAGGATGGATGTTTCGAGTGAGGTGGTTTTGGTCATATCAAGTGGATCTGTCCAAGATTATTGGGCGATACACCAAATCAGAGTTCTCATGCCACGACTCCAGCATCGGGTGTACCACTACCTGTGCGGCTAGCTAGAGGTAAGGCTAAGGCAACCAGATGTAGAGGTCAGGCTGCTAGAGGTAGAGCTTATACTGCTAGAGGTGGAGGTCAGACCTCCAGGGGTAGAGGTCGGCCAGCAGGAGGCTATCCTAGGTTAATGCCAGCGGAGCACATTAGTGACTGCACTCGAGCTAGAGTGTGTCTCATCTTCTTCTTGATGACTGGCCGACCTATTAATTTGGCTTCGATTATGCCCAGTGAGATGGCCCGTATGAGATTCGGGCGACATATTCGGCGGTTCTTCTTTGGAAACTTATTCACTCAGTATATGCCATTTCGAGGAGTGCTGGAGTACCCCAGACACGATGATATAGTGGAGGCTCTATCAAGGCATATGGACATCACATCTGTGGTGGAGGCATCATCAAACATCACCCCATGGCCCAGATAGAGTGAGAGAAGGACGTCAACAGGTACATTTATAGCACTTTGAACTTACTCATGAGCAGGGCTGGCATTACAGACGAGGAGAAAATGTATTTGCACGATGACTTGTCCAGCACGTCCAAGGCGATGGGGATTGCACCTTGCAGCGCCGTTCACTCGTCGGAAGACGTCAACTCTGGCAAAGGATCAGATACTGAGGATGAGGATGGGAATGGTGCTACGGGGCCCATGACTTTGGTGCCTCTCAAACCGAATGATTTTGACCCCGGAGCTGCTGGGGGAGGCGGACTCTGATTGACAGGGAGTTTTTCTTTTCACTCTACTTTATTTCTCATTTTTATTTGAATCGAGGGCTATGCATAGTTTAAGTGTGGGGTGCGAGGAATACTACCTATGCTTTAGTTATGTATTTTATATCAACTTATTTTGATTTGTTTCTTTCAGTAGTATTGGTGTAGTTAGTCTAGTGTCTTATTAGCTGCTTTAAATGAAAACAGAAAAAAAAACACAAAAATACAAAAAAAGCATAAAATACAAAAGAATTTTTTTGAAAAATTTTGCACTTTTCCCGACGATAGATCATTTGGACAATTTTCTTGAGGGATAAAATTCTAATTTAAAAACACCAAAAAGATTTTCTTTTTTTAGTATAACTAGATAGTATTCCTTGATTTTTCTTCTGGCACCGGTTCTTTTTCAAGGATGTAGCTCAGACCGGGCACTTTAATTTCTTTTTAGGAGTAGTTTAGGAAGAAACTAAGTCGTTCTGAGATACTTATTGACATGGTTAATGTTGGCACATTAGGCTATGACATACATTCTATTTTCCCTTGTATTTGGTTTGACATGTGAAGCCAAAGAAAAGCAAATAGCCTATTTTGTAACGCCTTCTCTCAGTTGTTTGACTCGTTTGCCACAGAGTGCAATGTTGCTTAAATTTCTCATTTAATTGTGCTTGCTTGACTTGAGAGTTGAACAGAACAGTCTTGATTGAGTGATGTGCAACGTGTGTGTGAGGATTTGTGACTTTCTATGATATCCTGTGTAGTCTAGAACTTGCCCCGCGTGTTAATTGAAGCAAAATTATAAATTTTGCTAATCTAGGAAATGACGTAGGCTTTTTCTTTCTTGATCATGGATGTGCTTGTAATATAAAAAAAAATATGTTGCTAGCATCTTTGAGCCTATAGACCTTTCTTTTGGCACACACATTATAAGTCATTCCCCATTTTATTTTTAATTTAATATTGATTGAACATTTACCTCCTTAGGAGATAAAAGAAGTAAGCTTAGAAATTGGGAAGCATCTTTTGAGTGGAACCATGAAAGGGCCCGTTGGTGCACTAGAGTTGAAATTAAAGGTCACTAGCCGATGAACTTTATTGTATGGAGTGTGTGAAAAAGAAGAAAAAAAGGGAAGAAGAGAGAGAAAAAGAAAAATTTCAAGAATAGAAAAAAAAATGATAGTGAAAGTATGTAAAAAAAATAAACACCTCCAACTCTTATCGATTTATGCTAGTGAAAAATAGAGGAGTGCTTAATTGGAAAGAGGGCAATGTTGTATATGGAAAGTGATTTGGTTGAGAAGAATATGTGCTTGAATTGTAAATGTAGTATATTAAAGTACTTAGGTGGGTTAGCCACTATTTCTAAATATAAGATACCCGTTCGTTAGTCTACATTACAACCTAGAAGTCCTAATTAATCCTGGATTTGGCTAGCTTAAATTAGTAGAGATATACACTACGAGCAAGCTTATGATACAACCATGGGATGCATATGAATTCTTAGAGTGAACGAATTTTGTTCAATTGTGTGATGTCCTTAATCTATACTCAAAAGCATATTTGAATGTGTGGACCAATTTGTATTCATTCTTTTGTTTGTTGTTGAGGGCACATGATCTCAGGAATGATTGGTAATGTTGTAAACTTTCTTGTTGGGTAAGTGCATGAATTGAGGATGCTTAGTGGTTGCAAGTCGACTTTTGAGGTTTGGTGGTGACGAATAGGTTATTGAAAATTATTGAATTGAAATATTATGCTTGGGTATGCTTAAAAGGGAAGAATGTGAATTTTTGTGTATTCTTACTTATGTGCCGGTATTGATCGTAGTCAAGATTATATTGTGTGGTTAAATGTTAAGGTGCTCCTCTATGATTGAACTTTGTACATAGTTGGGGGTTTATTAGATTGTCCCATTGCTCTAGGACGAGCAAGAGTCTAAGTGTGTGGTGTTGATATTTAGCTTAAAGTATACATATTTCTATGTATATTGCCTCATATTTTACTCTTGTTTCATGAATTTGGGATGTTAAATATTATGATTTATATTAATTTGAAATATTTTTATTTGTAGGAATGATTCGGGAACAAGTGGGGGGAGAAACGTGCACGATTTGAGCTAAAATGAACAAAATCGAAAAGAGATCTTGTTTCGCCGCCATAGGCAGTGCTTGGCGCCACATGTGGTGCTGAAAATAGTGTGTGAAATTTTGGCAGCACCCTGGTAGCCACCTGGCACCGGGCTGAGCGCCGTTGACGCGAATTGTTTGTCCTATTTTGCCCGGGACATGATTTATTCGGCCCTAGTTCTATCCAACACTTATAAAAGGAAGACTAAGCCGATCTTTTTTTTGGGGGGGGGGGGACACACTTTGGAGAAAAATACACACAATAACTTCGAGGAGCAAGAACATCTGAGGACTCTTCATCTTTTCTAGTATTTCCAATTAATCAAAACTTATGCAATTGTTTGATTACATTATGAGTGTTTAAATACCCATTGTTCTGGGGTTGTGATGTAGCCATGAATATTGTCGTTTGATATTAGCTTGACCTTAATTATATTCACCAATATATGGTTGTTTCTTAAACTTTTTGTTTAATTACTTATTGACTTTCCAGCAGTTAGGTTCTATTTACTATCTATGCTATGCTTGGAAAAGCCATGTTTAGATTAGAGAAGAATTAAAAAGAGCACGATCTTAACCCTTATGGGGAGTGGATTTGTGATTAGGATAGGAATATACCTAGTCATCGTGTCTTAATTAACTATCGTGATCTTAATGCGTTCTTAATAGATTGATTTCATAGGAATATAGACGTTAATCTATTGAGAATAGGTGAATAGTACTTCAGAGAAGGCTACGAGAGCATTAATCGATTAATTAGAAACCATGAGAGAATTATATGAAATACGAATGATGAATCGATCACAACCTTGGCATATTTGTCTCTACTAAATACACAACAATTAACTCGTTACTTGATAATTTAGTTACTATTAGAATCGTCGTATAATATAATCATATTATTGGACTTTAAATTTAGCTGGATTGAATAACAATTTTAGTGATTTAGCGAGTGATTTATACAAGTCTCTGTGGGTTCGATACTCAAATTATCATTATATTACTTGTCAACCACGTATACTTACGTGTGCATTTGAGAGCAACAACTACCATTATATTTGACTTATTGCGAAGAAGTCCACAATTATACCAATTACATGATCTGTTCATTGATACATACCAAATATGAATATTAATAATATACAGTGGTTACCGAGCTTATTAATAAATTGTCAATTATATTATACTACAAGAAAAACATGATGAGAATAAAAATTATGTACTATTTCTAAAAGGGAATTTTTATGATATTTTCTGTTGAATATACTAGCATATTTTCTGACTTCTCCCCAATAAAAATGGTTGTGAGTAAGTATTATTACTCACTGAACTAGCGACTCACTCCCTGCTATTTTTTTTAGAGATAGTAATTGACGCAGGCAAGGATTTTGTTAATTAAAGTGTGCAGTCGATACTTCTTGGTGAGACATGCACTCGTTCGCGTGGGCGAACAGTTTTATTTATTTGCTATAGTCTTTTCTTTGAACTATTAGAGTTGCTCCATCGTTATCTTATTAGTGTCGTAAGTATTCATTTGTTGAGATTGACTAATTACTAGTATTACACTTTCTTTTTGTATTTTTAAAGTTGGTTTTGGTTCTATTATGTTGAGGAGGTCGGTAATATTAGTAGAAATGTGATTGGGGTTAGTTGATGAAAATTGTGACTGATTTAGGTGAATATTGGTTGGTTGTTACATGTTTATAAGATATGAAAATTTTCGAATAGTCCTAAAAGGGAAAGTTTTGTCTGATTTTCTGTAAAATACCAATGAGGCTTACTTGGGAGCACTTGCTCCTGAGCGCCAGGGGCGGCCAGCGGATTTTGTGGTCTAAAGCCAAACTTTATGAGGGTCAAAATTTAATTATTTATTTATTTGAAATATATTTTTTTGGCTTTGGACACAAAGTTATTAATAATTTTGTTATAATCTATAACTCTTAATAAGTATTTCTCAATTGACAATATAACTAATCCACTTAACCTTTCTTGAGACATTATTGATCTTTGATAAGATTTTATTAATTTTAAGTTTGAAAACTTCTTTTCGCTGAAGTACCAGTAATATGAGTTATTAATATTACTCGATAAGCAATATATGCATTTGGAAAAGAATAAGATATTTCTATTTGATTGAGTGTATCAATTGAACTGTTATCTTCTACATTGGACTATTTTCCTTAATACTTTTAAACTTATAAAAAACCTATTAGGTGTAACAAAAAATGAGCGCCCACAAATGTAGGGCCTAAAGCAGTTGCTTTACTTGCTTTATGGAAGAGCCTCCACTGCTGAGCGCCGGTCACTATTCCAAATTGGGTCGTGACAAATTCTTTTCCTAAGTAAAATTTTCTTAAGGTTTACATTGTGGTAGTGTTATTGTCTAAAAAGGATGAATTTTCAATTTATAAAAGTCCAAAATCTTTCCTTCAAAAATGAGGTTAGCCAAATATGATAAATTTACATTTTTCTTTAGGAGAAAGTGAAAGTCGATTGTTGTAAACTTTCTTTCTTCAAAAAATTTAAAATCTAAATATAATAAAGATCAAACTCAAGAACAAAATATTATGTTACGAGAGAGATGTTTGAAAAGGCACATAGATCAGTTTCATAGTAGGAAGGGGATTTGGATTTAAGATGGCAGCTGATTCTATAATTTTGGGCCAAGAATTTGACTATATGTAGAGTTCTACATTATTTTTGTCTTCTTTGGACCGTACAAATTGTGATTTAAGTCAATGTATAATCATGAAGAGAATTCAGAATCTGAAATTTATGAATCTTTATAACGTTCTCTAGTTAATATATGATGATTGAGTTCACAATTAATATATATATATATATATATATATATATATATATATATATATATATATATATATATATATATATATATATATATATATATATATATATATATATATATATATAAAGGTCGGCGCGTTAATTTGTCCTTTAACATTCTTCATTGCCAACTTGAACTTCTCATTTCTTACAAAACCAACCTTCAAATTGTTAGTAAAACGATATATCTATAGACATTGTGTGGAGCAAAGTTGTACATTTAGATTTGGTTTATGGAGACAATAATTAACTTACAACTTCATTTCAGTGATTTCACAAATCATCAAATAGTATATGAAGACTTTGACAAAAATAGCAATGTTTGTCCTCAAATTCGAATAATAATTAAATTTATATTACGATTTTAAGGATATGTAATTTCGTCCAATACTGATAGATAAGAAAGAAAGTAAATGAATAAATTAGAGAATAAAATAAATCTAACAAGTGTGCAAGCCAGGTCTCGACCTCGACTAGGGATAATCTCGAGGTGGAATAATAAGAACAGTAAATGATAAAGCAACTCTGATGAACAATAAGTGAAATATCTAAATATAACAGTTAATACCCAATTTTTTTCTATGTATTTTTTATACTTTCAAAATAGCATATATATATATATATATGCATATATAAGCATGATGAAAGCTTTAGTATTTTTTCTCAATGTTTAAAATTTTTAAAACAATTTATTATCTATTTTAACAGTACAAAATTCAAAATTATTTCCAAAATTATTATTTTTGGTGAACAACTTATTTTATCCCATATTTATAACAAAATATAATCAATATGATTTTTGCATAATTTTATAAATTTACTTGGAATTTCTAAAGCTAAATTGCATGAAATTGCAATTGTAGCCTATATTACAATTAACCATATTTTTAAAATCATTTCTGGTATTTTTAGATTAATATCTGTATACTATTAATTAGCTATGTGTCTTTAATTTGTTTTCAAATCATTTTTTAACTATTATATAAAATAAAAAGGGAAAAAAGTGGCTATTTAAATGCCAGCCAGACTTATTGCAAATATAGCCCAAATTGAACTCTCAATTTCAACCCCATTTCAGACCAACCCAATTCAAATTAACCCAACCCATACCTAATTTAATTAACCCGACCCATCCTTGATTCAATCTGATCCGTTGATCAAATGAGATCAACGGCCCAGATTCATTTTCCTAAAATAAGACTAATGACCCCCCCCCCTTGACCCTCATTTTTCATAGAGACCGATCTCTGTCTTGGTCGTTTCGTCTCCTTCTTCTCTCTAGAACCTTCTAGTTCTTCTCCGATGGTCTTCACCGCCTCTCCGTCCATCTCTATCCTCACTTCTCTCGACCACCAGTCACCATGGAGCTGTGTCTCGTTGATCTTGTCTATGCTTTGAGGCTCCAGGGACTTCCACCATGCAAGACGGTTGCTGGAAGCCTTGCATGTCTTATCTCCGGCCTTTTCTTCGATGGCTTTCATTTCGATGGTACTATGAACGCCATTATTAATGAGACAGCCAGGTTCCTTACCACACTGATTTTATGCAAGAACCCTAATTTATGCCTAAGTCTCTCAATTTCTGTCTTTTAAAGAATTTTTAACCTATTCTTTTGTGTTTTACACTACCCTCTACTTGATTTTTCTTTGACTGTTCAAGCTAGCAACATTTTATTCCTTTTTTCAAAAATCTAGGGTTTTCGAACCCCTTTCAAAATCACTATATTTTCTGATTTTTCTTGAGTATTATGTGGTTATGTTTGCTTTCTGTGTTTGTTTTTTTATCTTCTGGTTACTCGGAGTTCCATGCTTTATGTTTTCTACTAGGGTTCCACTCTTCTATTGAACCTGTGATTTTCCTGCTTAGGATTCTCTGATTTTCATGCCTATTGTGATTTATAGGTCTAATTGTTCATCGTTTACCTAATATCCTGCTGATGTTTTGCATCTCTTCGAATCCTTGATCTGTATGTGCTTTTTCCTTAGACGTTTTATACTTATTTTGAATTACTTCCTTATTTGTGATATGCTTTCCTTACATAGAACTAATTACTAATGATTTTAGTCTTATCCGTGATTTTTTGACTAATTTTTAGAGTTAATTTATTTTTATCTTATTTATGCTCATAAATATATACTTTCAAGTATTCATGTATATATTTTCTTTACTTGAGGTATTATGTTTTTGGCCTTTATTACATTTTACATGCCTTACTACTTCTATTATGGTAGATTCAGTCGTCTAAGGGATTGTTTCCTTATCTGATATAACTTATACTCATTCGAATCATGATTCATTAATTAAATGGAGTTTGATCGTGTAATTGATTCTAATTGGTATTGTTTCTATAATTGTGTACTTGTTACCCTATTCTCTACTTGTTTTCAAAATAATAAATACTTTGTCCTCTCTTTAGCATAGGACACGAACAGAATTCATTATCCTGACTCTCTCTTGGCATACTTAGTATCCTCTCATCTCTCTCTCTACACCACTCCTATTAACTACTGATTACTCAATTGACTACAAGCCAAGACTGAGTAATATTTGGCTGATTTACTGTTCCATTGTTCTCTGCATTGTTGTTTACTTGGGTCTACCTGCTTCTGCTCACTCTTCGGCATACTACTGATCATCTCTCTGCATACTGCTACTCACTCTTCTGCATACTACCGCTAATCTCTTTGCATACAGCTGATCACTTCTCTGCCTATTATTGCTCACTACTCTACCTACGATTGCTCACTATTTCTCTATATTACCATACCTTCAACTGGTATGCCATCCATTTGATTTAACGCTCTCAAAACAACATGTTTCTATACATACTCCATTTCATTCAATTTCTTCTATGCTTTCACTTGTGGTTATGTTGTTCTTATTACAATTAGTATATTCCTATGTTTGCTTCACCCTGCTCCCAAGTCAGCATGTCTACTAATTTTGATTAATGCATGTCTCTCATGTCCCTTAGTCCAGTACAGGACTATCATGTAATCCTGACCCCCTTTAGGTTGAAACTTGTTCGATTGCCTAAGTTCTGGAATGCTTTTCTTTGATGTCTGTGTATGTAGGAGTTACTTGTCCCTATTCCTCTCTCCCCTGTTTTTTTGTCATCCCAGAACCATATATGATGCTCTAGTATGATATTGTCTTAGAACTCTATCATACTCTTATGTTGTTTTCTTTAAAAAACGGTTCTATAGGAATCATCTTTAACTGTTGTTGTTAAACTCAATTGCTTTTAAGAACTCTATCATACTCTTCTGTGGTTATCTTTCAAAACTAGTTCTATATGGATAATTTTTCAACTATTTTACTCAATCTCCTTAAAACTCTATCAGACTCACTATTCCTATAGTTTAGGTTCTACCCCCTTCGAGTAAGTATTGCATTGGCACCTTATGAGTGCCCACTGAACTTTGATGCACAAGGCTGGTAATGCCACACTTGAACTTGTTCAATGTTGATTTGTTTGGGTGCCTGGTATTAGCCAAGGGCCCAATGGGACCTTAGGGAGTTTTGCCGCACCCAGACCATGGTAATAGGCTGTGAATCTCGAAAGAAGTGAGGTTGGAAGACTGGGCCTGGTTGAAGTCTCCCTATAGAATAACTTCTTATTTTTTACTCTTTATTATTGTAATTTTAATCATCTTAGCTTGTAATAATTTATATGAATAATTGGGGTTATAGTGAAATTGGGAGCGTTATGCATGCCTATATTAAAGGCTATGGGTAGAAAACGATTCTTGTAGGGCTTTACTACTTATTTGTGCAATAGATATCCTGCGTAGGACATGCATCTCACACAATTAGAAATCCTGTTTTAGGCTCTTTACTTCAGCCAATTATTATACTCATTTCGTAACCATTGACTAGTTGATAATAAGGTAATCACTGTTAAAATTGTTGTTGCATTCTTACTGGCATTTAGATATTATGTTTTAGGACCTTTATATGCATTAGATATCATGTACTTCGGATTTTATTTCATCTAATATACAATTTTTGAACGCCTCGTTAGTATATTCTATCTAATAACACAAGTCTAGTTAACAATTTCTTTTAAAAACTGGAAATAAAATATGCATGTACACTTTTTTTTTATATATATAATCAGGCAACACATGTGACACCTGTTCATACCCAATTTTTTCCCATATATATTTTACACCTAAAATACTTTCAAAATAGTATATGAATGCATATATAAGTATGCCTGAAAATTTTGGTATTTTTTCTTTAATTTTTAATATCTATAAAATCAATTTAATGCCTATTTTTTACAGTATAAAGGTCAAATTTATCTCCAAATTATTATTTTTTAGTGAATAATGTGCTTAACTCTCTTATTTACAACAATATATAACTTCTATAATTTTTGCACATTTCTACAAATTTATTTGGAATTTTTAATGATAATTACATGAAATTATAATTATGGCCTATTTTGCAAATTAACTATGTTTTATAGCTATAAAATTACTTTAAATATTTTTAGATTTACATTTATATGTTATTAATTAGTTTTATGTTTTTAATTTTTTTATTTTAAATTATTTTAGCTATTTTATAAAATAAATTGGGAAGAATTGGCTATTAAAAGTTGGCCAGATTTCATTTAAAATATAGCCCAAATTTGCACCCTATTTCATCCCAATTTTAAACCCAATTCAAACGACCCATACCCGTTCAATTTTACTCGGTCTATCTTTGACTTGATCTGAGTCGTTGATCAAATGAGATCACCGGCCCAGATTAACTTACCATAATTAAAACCTAATTACCCCCCTTTCCAACCCCTCATTCTCTTAGACTGGTCTCTCTCTCTTAACCTTCGTCTCTAAGTTCTCTCTAGAAACTTCCGACTCTCTCACTTCTCGGATGGTTTTCATCGTCATTCCGACCACCTCCACGTTCATTCCTCTCGACCAACATTCACCATGGTACCTTATCTCACTGTTTCTCTCTCAAACTCGAAGTCCAGAAGCTTCCGCCATGAACGACGGTCGGTTAAAGCTCGCCTGAGTCTGTGCCAGCTTTTCTTTGGTGGTTTTTGCACGATAATTCTCTCTATGGTGTTATTAATGAGTTTCACAACCAGATTTCACCTTTCTTTAACTCTTCTGCAAACCCTAATTTTTCTACTAATATCTCTTTAACTTTTGTTCCTTTAAAATGATTTTCGGTTCGATTGTTTGTTTTCTACTCTAATTTTAACTCAATATCTCTGTTTATTTCAAGTTTTCAGATGATTTTACTCTTTTTTCAAATTAGGGTTTCTGACCCCATTGTCAAAATTGATTCTCCTACTTTTTTGGAGTATTATGTGACTGCTTGTATTTGTTTGTGTTACAAGTTTATTTGTTTCCTTGTTAATCTGAGTTCCATGCTTTAATACCTTGCTAGGGTTCTGACCCTTTACTGCTTCCATGCTTTCTTGCCTAGGGTTCTCTGATTTTCATGTCTATTGGGCTTTATAGAGTCAATTGTTCATCGTTCATGCAATATTCTACTGATTCTCTGCATCTCTTTAAATCCCTAATTTGTATGTGTTTTTCTTAAAGTTTCTTACACCGATTTTGAATTATTTCCTTACTTGTGAGATGCTCTCTATACTTGGTTTTGTCTGTGATTCTTTGACTAACTTTCAGAGTTAATTTGTATTTTCTTACCATATTTGTGCATGAACAAGCTTTCAAATCCTCAGCATATATTTTCCTTACTTCAATTATTATGTATCTAAACCTTATCGCATATTATATGCTCTACCACTATTACTAGGTTAAATGCAGTTAATTAATTGTTTATTTTTTTTAACCAATGTTTGTTACCGTTTGTCTTTGACTCCTTGGTTAAAAGGTAGTCCTAATCATAATTGGATTTTGATTGACACCGGTTTGTTAATTAATGATTGCTGCTTTGTTTGTGTACTTGTTTCTATTACTATAAGTACCCTCCCCCATTCTCTTTGAAAGACACCAACACACACTACATATCCCTCACAATTTCGAAGTATCTGAGTACTCTCTTTCACTTTCTCTACTATTATTTGAACACTCAATCGGCTGAAAGCATAGATTGAGTAAAGCTTAGGTTTGTTTTACTGCACTACCGGGGTTCAACTGCACTATTTACTTGGGTTTGCCTGCTGCTCTTTCTGCACACTGTTGTTCACATGCTGCTGCTCTCATTCTATGCACACGTTGCTCTCTTTTGGTGCACTATTGCTCACTCCTATTGTGTTCTATTTCCTGCAACTAGCATGTCACCCATTTAAGATATAGTTTCCAAAACAACATGTTTCTAATAGTTTTACATTTCATATTGTTTATTGTGTGCTTTTACTTATAGTTCTGTTGCTCTTCTTGCCACTTGCATGTAATTATTAGCCTTCCTAGTTTGACTTAACATGTTCCCTACCCATTCCCATGTCTTAATGTATGTTTTCTTCTTCCTTGTGTACTATTATCATGTATCCAAGCCTTGGTAATGGGTGTGAATCTTGGAAGGAGTGAGGTTGGAGATGCTTGGCCTGGCTGAAGGCTCTCTATAGAGTAACTTCTTATTTTCTTTTATCACTGCTGTAATTTAATTATTTCGTCTGTAATATTTTGTAAAGAACAATGAGGGTTACAGTGAAGTGGGAGGGCTATGCATGTTTAATTAAGGGAATGGGTAGAAAACATGTCAATAGGCCTTTATTTACTTATTTGTGCAATAGATACCATTCTATAGGACACGCATCTTTGCATATTAAAATCATTTTCTGAGGGTTATCACTCTCGGTTGTTATTCTACACGTCTTCAATCATGAATTAATCAATAATCAACAAGTCATTACCGTCACATTTAGATACCATGTCTTCAGGAACTTTTGTGCATTAGATACCATGCCTTTAGGACTTTTATTTGCAACTGTTTAAACACTTCATTAATCTAGAGTAAAACTGGTTAATAACTCTTTGCTAAAACTGGAAACATTGCATGTTCACTATCTTTAATAACGCCTAGGCAAGCCTTAGGCCGGATAACAGCTGACTAATCAAATTATTTTCATGTTCAATCTGCCTCTGTCTGAACTCGTTTGTCTCTGAAGCTTTCTCATTTTTATACAAACCTCTGCCCTATTTTCAAACTAACTAGGCAAATATTACTACTGTATTTTTTTAAGAAAATTATCTAAATACTATATTTTCTATATTTTGAAAGATAATAATATTTATCATTTCCTTTACACTTCTGCAGATTACTAAAATTGCTACTGCTTCTTTTCAAGTCCTAAACAACTTTCTTGCAAGTATTTCTGCAAATTCTCCAGTTTATTTTTTAACTTATACTCCAGCTTTTTGAAAACTTCTTTCTTCCTTAGACCTTAAATGTGTTTGATACATGCTAATTATGTGTTCGTTTGTAGAGGGATATCTCAGCCGATATATGTTTTATATGATTCCCTTATGTGCAAGTCCTATTTGCTTTTGAATGTGGCCTAGCATTTTAACCTTTGAACCTAGGGGGTCAGCCTAGTTCCAACCTTATAGAAATAGTGATCCTAAGTGCCCTCTAAGATCTATATAATGGGACGGGTAATAGCACGCAATAAGTCTTCGTGACCAATCCACACGCTTAAATGACCTTTATGGTTGGTAATGGTAGGACATGGAGATGATGACGATATGATAATATCATAAAGCGACCCCTCTTAGGAAATGTGTGCGGATGTTCTATCGAATGATCCATATTATAGTTAAACTTAGGACCCTCCTCATTTTTCTTTGTTTAAACGCTTTCTTTAAAATTCCCTTTTACTTGTGCTATCCTTCTTTGTCAGTTTTCTCGTATTCTTTATTTGCAAAACTTTACTTGTCTATGTCCATGCTATTCATGCATCATGGTCAACCCTAGCCGAGTTAGTTATGTTGTCCGCATAATGACTCATTAAGATAGCCTAAACCAAAGTCCATCGGGTTTCCTAAAACCCAAAAGGACACCTTCATGTTATGTGCATTTATTTGGAGAACTGAATGCTTTTTGCTAATTAATCAATAATCAACAAGTCATTACCATCACATTTAGATACCATGTCTTTAGGAACTTTTGTGCATTAGATACCATGCCTTTAGGACTTTTATTTGCAACTGTTTAAACATTTCATTAATCTAGACTAAAACTTGTTAATAACTCTTTGCTAAAACTGGAAACATTGCATGTTCACCATCTTTAATAACTCCTAGGAATGCCTTAGGCCGGATAAAAGATGACTAATAACTTTTAAGTCGTGTTCAATCCGCCTCTGTCTGAACTCGTTTGTCTCTGAAGCTTTCTCATTTTTATACAAACCTCTGCCATATTTTCAAACTATCTAGGCAAATATTTCTACTATATTTTTTAAGAAAATTATCTAAATACTATATTTTGAAAGCTAATAATATTTATTGTTTTCTTTACACTTCTGCAGATTATTAAAATTGCTACTGCTTCTTTTCAAATCCTAAACAACTTTCTTGCAAGTATTTATACAAATTCTCTAGTTTCTTTTTTAACTTATACCCCAGCTTTTTGAAATATTCTTCCTTCCTTAGACCTTAAATGTGTTTGAGATGTGCTAATTACGTGTTCATTTGTAGAGGGATATCTGAGTCGATATATGTTTTATATGATTCCCTTATGTGCAAGTCCTATTTGCTTTTGAATGTTGCCTAGCATTTTAACCTTTGAACCTAGGGGATCAGCCTAGTTCCAACCTTATAGAAATAGTGATCCTAAGTGCCCTCTAGGATCTATAGAACGAGACGGGTATTAGCATGCAGTCTTCATGACCAATCCACACGCTTAAATGACCTTCACGGGTGGGAAGGGTAGGACATGGAGATGATGACGATGCGATAATATCATAAAATGACAATGTGTGGGGATATTGTATCGAATGATCCATATTATAGTTAAACCTATTACCCTCCTTATTTTTCTTTGTTTAAACGCTTTCTTTAAAATTCCCTTTTACTTGTGCTATCCTTGTTTGTCAGTTTGCTCGTATTCTTTATATGCAAAACTTTACTTGTCTATTTCCATGCTTTTAAAGTCACATCTAAGCAAGACCGGGAACCACACTAGTGGATCTTGATGGGTGCCTAACACCTTCCCCTCGAGATAATTTCAAGCCTTTACCCGAACTCTGGTTTTCATTCAATATCCTAAAAGTGTCCTAATGCACTATAATTATTCGGTGGCAACTCTTCCAACTCCGTAACCCAATTCCCAAATGGGAATAAAGAGTTGTTTTGTCCATAATATCGTAAACCCGTTTTTTCCCTTTCAAAGGGGTAGAAAAAGTGGGCGTCGACAACATGGCGACTCTGCTGGGGATTTCTTTAAGGCTTTTACCATTACTTGCTTTTGTAACTTTATTTGTTTACTTTAATCGCATTTATTTCCTGTTTTAATTATTTCATCATAATTACTAACTTGACTCTTTGTATTTTTCTTTCCTTTAAATTTCTGTTTTTATTTTAATTTTGTTGTAATTTTCGAGCATCTATTGTAATCATTTATCGTATGAATGTGAAAATACATGTAACTTGTTTCATTATTGTAATTGCATTTCTCAACATCATATGCCAATCGTGCCAAAATAAATCCTATAGAAACGCTTACAATGAGTGGTTGCGCCCTTCCAATATTATAATCCCCCTAAATGTGGCAAAGGAATACTCGCGATAAAACCATTCGATCAACGGTGTTGTCGACGGTTCCACGCCTTTCCCACTTGAGTTGTCCGCTCAAGGGTACCATGTCTAGCACTTCAAAAGTATAAACCTTATTCCGTTATACTATTCATGCATCATGATCAACCCTAGCCGAGTCATTTATGTTGTCCGTAGAATGACTCATTAAGATAGTATAAACCAAAGTCCAACGGGTTTCCTGAAACCCAAATGGACACCTTCATATTATGTGCATTTATTTGGAGAACTGAATGCTTTTTGCTAATTATTGATTTAAATAGTCGAGTCTGGTGGGGTTAAGGGCCTAACACTTTAAAATGCAGAAATGAGGCTCGAGGTCCCTAGATTCGGTATGGTATCCAACATCCACCCAAGGTTGCTAAGCTGGTGGGAGGATCTTCGTAGCAGTTATAAAACCCTCGTCCCTAAGCACTTAGGGAATTTGCCTTAGCTTTTGGAAATTCTGCCCAACAACAAAATCATTGAGGCTTCCACTTTGTTCTGGGATGGTGACCGATCAGTGTTCCGTTTCGGGGATTTGGAGATGACCCCTTTGCTAGAAGAAATAGAGGGCCTAGCGGGCATCCCTTGGGAAACGCCGGCTTTACTCATGCCGGAAAATTGCAAAAGTAGAGGTTTTCTTAAAATGATGGGGCTCAAGAATAATCCCGCCCTTTCTTGCTTGAAGGACTCTTACATATCATTCGACTTCCTATGCGAGAGATACGGCCACAATAAGTCATATCGCACCTACATGGATGAATTCGCCCTCACCTCTTTGGGGCACATACATAAAAGGGTGTTTGTGCTTTTGTTTGTCTTCTTGGGCATGGTAATTTTCCCTATGAAGAAGGCTAGGATCCACACCAAACTAGTCATTGTTACTAAGACTTTGATGGAAGGAATCGACGGGCAATCATTCAGCATATTACCTATGATCGACATACCACCAGATTGCAAGGCTTTGTTGGTGGCCTGCACTGCCTCGAGGTTAGTAACCATACCATTTTTTATCCCCTCTTCAATTCTTTCTGCCAGTTTGATGATGTCCACGAACTTCTGCCCCTCTATCAGCATCAATATCTCATAATACTGTGGGTCCTGAGCACGAACGAAAAATCTGTTCATTTGTTCTTCTTCCAAAGACGGCCTGACATTAGCTGCTTCCGACCTCCAACGAGTAGCATACTCGCGAAAGGTTTCAGTGGACTTCATCTTCAAATTCTGAATATTCGACGCGTTCTCAGTGTTGAACCTGAAACGGTCCATGAAATCGGATGCCATGTTTACCCAACTAGTCCACTTCTTCGCATCTTCGCTGATATACCAAGATAACGCATCACCTTTCAAGCTCCTCATGAACAGTTTCATGAGGATATTTTCATCTCTTCCAACTCCCACTAACTTGTCACAATACATCCTGAGGTGAACCCTGGGATCACCTGTACCATCAAACATTTCAAACTTAGGAGGTTTGTACCCCTCTGGGAGTTCGACATCAGGTTGAACACAAAGGTCTTCATAATTTAGACCCTTCACGCCTTGAACCCTGCTACTGAGTTTCTTAAGTTCAACAGCCAAGTTCTGAATGAGTGAGTCTGATTCTGACACATCTGATATGGGTTCTGTATAGTATGACACAGTATCCACAAAGATAGGGGTATCCTGATGATTTGGAGCATTGGGGCTCTAGGATGAGTGGTGGAGCATTAATGTGAACCTGGGTTGGAATCTTCTGCGGAGGAGCAGGGGCCTGATTGTTGACGTCTGCAGCAGCAAGGGAGATGGACAAGCTTGCCAAACTCAGGACCTGGTCTAGTTCCTCTCGGAACCTTAGCAAAGTTTGCTCTAAGTGAGCAGCAGTTTCTTTGGTGATCGGGGTACCATGAGAAGTTCCTTCAATTTCTTTCCTTGCTTCATTATCTCCCATCTTTCCGTTATTCCTGTTTCTAGGAGGACTCGGAGGAGGAGTAAGAGGACCCTTTGATCTTGTTGAGTATTTTGATGGTTCCAGAATTCACGAACTAACCAGAGGTTTGTACCCCTCTGGGAGTTCGACATCAGGTTGAACACAAAGGTCCTCATAATTTAGACCCTTCACGCCTTGAACCCTGCTACTGAGTTTCTTAAGTTCAACAGCCAAGTTCTGAATGAGTGAGTCTGATTCTGACACATCTGATATGGGTTCTGTATAGTACGACACAGTATCCACAAAGATAGGGGTATCCTGATGATTTGGAGCATTGAGGCTCTGGGATGAGTGGTGGAGCATTAATGTGAACCTGGGTTGGAATCTTCTGCGGAGGAGTAGGGGCCTGATTGTTGACGTCTGCAGCAGCAAGGGAGATGGACAAGCTTGCCAAACTCAGGACCTGGTCTAGTTCCTCTCGGAACCTTAGCAAAGTTTGCTCTAAGTGAGCAGCAGTTTCTTTGGTGATCGGGGTACCATGAGAAGTTCCTTCAATTTCTTTCCTTGCTTCATTATCTCCCATCTTTCCGTTATTCCTGTTTCTAGGAGGACTCGGAGGATGAGTAAGAGGACCTTTTGATCTTGTTGAGTATTTTGATGGTTCCAGAATGCACGAACTAACCTTTGGGGAGGGGAATAAAAAATAAAAGAAAAACAAAAGGTAAAAACTTAGTGCGGATTTTGAGAAAGAAAATAGTGCGGTATCTAAACACGTTGTTGCAGGAATATAAGTCGTTTCCTAATTGGGTACCTCGTTGCGCCCGAGGTAGGCCTAGCTCCTAATATGATTTGGAGAACTAGTAATACAAAATGCCTCATTTTATTGGCAAAAAATAGAACGAGTCAAAACAAACTGAAATAAAGAAAAATTGTAAATAATGGCCAAAGGACTAATTACATCAAGAAAGCAGTAAAATCCTAACTACTTGGTTCTGGAAGGACCTTCCCCAGATTCGGCATCTTTGCCTCCCTCGTAAAGTTTCATCAGCTCGTGCAGTCCCAGCAACAAGTAAGCTCGAGCCAAGTGCCCACCTTCATTACCTTCAGCTTCCTGACAGTCGTTGATCATTTTCAAAAACTTGCCTTCCAGCTCCACTAGACCCCGTTCCAAGTATCCTAAGCGATTGTTTGCACGGATAGCCATGTCCTTCCATTCATTTATTACCTTCTCTTGAGCCTCTAGCATTTCCCGATATTCACTTTCACAATCTCACATCCGCTTGGGCAGCTGATTATACTTGCCTCATCAATAACCCTGTGACCATGGATGAAACGCGTTTTTCCCAAGCCAATGAGATCATCTTCTAACCACCCCGGATAAAGTGGCGCATGCCCTGGCTGATACCTGTCTGGCTCCATAGATTCCTTTTCCAAAATGATTTTGGAGTGCCACATATGCTGAGCCTGCACCTGTGTAGGCTATCGTCATCCTGGAAATCAACCCTGTAGTGACTCATCTTTTCCACCCTTGGGTATAATTTGCTTCCTTCCCGCTTGCCTCATGACTCGGAGAGGGACATAACAGCAAGTTCCTCTTAAGTCGATGAGTACAAGGAATTGTGCATCCCCAGACTGAATGATAAACTCTCCTGTTGGAAACCACTCGCACATCCATTGTACCTGCTCTTCTCTCAGATTCCCTAATAGTTCCACCCATCCACTGGCGTCTTCCGGGTGAGCAAACATATCCGGCATGAAGTGCATTCGCTTTGGATGATGGAAAGAAATATGGTCATCCTTATCTCGTCGTATGATCTCCTGTCTATACGATCCTTTCTGAAGATGTTCAATGAGCCAGAGTTGTAGTAGAAAATGGCACCCTTCAAAGTGCGGTGCCCCTTGTTGACATTTTTCTAAGGCTCGGTACAGTTCGGCGAGAATCATGGGTACTATGCTGAATGTCTGCCCGTTGATACCCTCCATTATGGCTTTGGTTACCATGGCTAGACTTGTATGGACTCTTGCCTTCTTCATCGAACTATCATGCCCAAAAAATAGAACATGAATACAAAGGCTCTCCTATGTATGTGCCCCAAAGAGGTGAGGGCGAACTCGTCCATGTGAGTGCGATACGATTTGCTATGTCCGAACCTTTCATACATTAAGTCGAAGGATATGTAGGAGTTCTTCAAGGTGGTCAGATTAGGATTCTTCTTGAGCCTCACCATTTTAAAGAACCCTCTACCTTTGCGGTTTTCCGGCATAAGCAAACCCGGACAATCCCAAGGAATTCCGACTAGACCCCCAATTTCTTCCAATAACGATGTCATTTCAATACCCCAAAGCGGAAGACGGACCGCTCACTATCCCAAAACATAGTAGCAGCTTCCACAATCTTGTTATCTGGCCTAACTTCCAAGGAAAAGGAAGATTTCCTAAGTGCTTGTGGACAAGAACCCGATCACTACCATGCAAATCATCCCACCAGCTTAGCAACTTTGGAAGAATATTTGATACCATACTGAATCTGGGGATCTTGTGCCTCATTTTCCTGCAAAATAGAGAGTTAGGCCCTTAACCCCACCGGACTCGACTATTTAAATCAATAATTAGCAAAGGCATTTAATTCTCCAAATCAATGCACATAACATGAATGTCCGTTTGGGTATCGAAGAAACCCGATGGACTTTGGATTAGGCTATCCTAATGAGTCATTACGCGGACAACATAACTGACTCGGCTAAGTTTGACCATGATGCATGAACAATTAAAGAGAGTAAGGTTTCTACTTTTGAAGTGCTAGACAAGGTACCCTTGAGCGGATAACTCAAGAGGGAAAGGCACGGAACCGGCGACTACACCGTTGATCGACTGGTTTTACCGCAAATATGCCTTTGCCAAATTTAGGAGGTTTGTACTAATGGAAGAACGCAACCACTCATTATAAGCGTTGTTATAGAATTTGTTTGGCATGAGTGGAAAATGATATTGAAGGATGCAATTACAACAATGGAATAAATACATGTATTTTCTCATTCATACAATAATGATCACAATAAATACTCGAAATTTATGACGGAATTGAAGTAAAATGAGGTAATAAAGTAGTAAAGCAGTTAAAGAAAAGAAAGATACGAAGAAACAAGTTAGTAATTGTGGAGAATTGATTAAAGCAATAAAGGTAATAAAGAAAGTAATAAAGCCAAAAAACACGTAAAGGTAAAAACCTAAAAAGACAATCCCCAGCAGAGTCGCCATGCTGTCGATGCCCCCTTTTTCCCTCCTTAAAAGAAAGCGAAATTGGATTTTACGTTATTATGGGCAAAACAACTCTATTTCTCATTTGGGAATTGGGTTATGTAATTGGAAGAGTCGCCACCTAATGGTTATAGTGCATTAGGACACATAAGAGAGATTTTTTTGAAAAGAAACCAGAGTTTGGGTAAGGGCTTGAGATTATCTCGAGGGGAAGGTGTTAGGCACCCCTCAAGATCCACTAGTGTGGTTCTCGGCTATGTTAATCGTGACGTTATAAAAGATGAAACAATTAAGACAAATAAGTTTCACACATATAACACTCATACAACTTGAAAAGCTTATAAAGAAGAAACACGGACGTAAATTTAAAAATAAAGAGAGAATTGATTTTTAAAAAAAGTATTACTATAAAAGAATATTTAGGTAAAGCAAACAAAAGAGAGAAGGGTCCTAGGTTTGACTATAATATGGATCATTCGATGCAATATCCCACACATATTCCCAAAGAGGGGTCGCTTTATTATATTATCGCATCGCCATCATCTCCATATTCTACCCTTCCCAACCCTTTGAGGTTATTTAAGCGTGTGAATTGGTCACGAATACTTATTTCGTGTTATTACACGTCCCGTCCTATTGATCCTACAGGGCACTTAGGATCGCTATTCCTACGAGGTAGTAACTAGGTAGAACCCTTAAGTTTAAAGGTTAAAATACTAGGCGACATTCAAAAACAAATAGGACTTGTATGTAAAGGAATCACATAGAACATATAAAAGGCTCAAATAACCCACTATAAGAGGACACGTAAGTAGCACGTCTCAAACACATGTAAGGTCTAAGGAAGAGAGAGTTTTAAAAACTGGAGTGTTGACAAATATATTTAAGACAACAGCTGAAAAAAGTTTTAAAACAGAATTCGTATAAAAGGAATTGGATGAAAACTTTTGGGACTTGAGAAAGACGAACGGATGTGCCAGTTTAGAAAATCGGAGGAAAAACCTTTTAAAAACACACTTGAAAATACATAACACATATGATAAACCAATTTTCCGACAGGAGGGGTAGAAAATAGATATAAAATTACATAGAAGTGTTAAAGAGCGTATAAGCGTGTTATTTTTGAAACATTGTTAAAAAAATTTGCAGAAGACACAGTATTCAGACAAGTTTAGAAAAATAGTAATCCAATTCTGGACTAAGAAGAAGAGCGACTTAGTAAAACATTTGCACATAAGTGATTGAAAATAAGGCAAAAGTTTTAGTGTAAAAATCAGCAGACTTTAAAGGGGAACAAATTCAGACGGTTTAAAGAGTGAATAGCTTAGGCAGGATTTAAGGCGATTCATCAATTTTATTTAACCTAAGGTTTGCCTAAGCATTTTATAACCATAAGAGAAAGGTGGACATACACGTGAGTTTTAAAAGGAAATTGTTAACCAGGTTTACATTTGTTTAGCAAGATTAGTGAGGCATCCAACAGTTGCAAAAGGAAGACCATAAGTACATGATATCTAATGCATATAGAGGCCCTAAAGCATGGTATCTAAATGCAAGGCAGTAATTTAATTATAACTGAAAAAATAACAAGCTGAAAGTAAAAGACCTAAGAACAGGATTTCTATGTGTGAGATGCATGTCCTATACATGGTTTCTATTACGCAAATAGATAAACCATATAACATATTTCGACCCATTCCCTTAATAATCATGCATAACCCTCCCCAATTTAACTATAATCCCCATTATTCTTTACAAATTATTACAGCCAAATAATAAAATACAACAGTGATATAAGAAAAATAAGAAGTTATTCTATAGAGAGCCTTCAGCCAGGCCCAAGCATCTCCAAACTGACTCCTTTCGAGTTTCACAGCCATTACCAAGGCTTGGGTGCAGCAAAGTTCCCTAAGGGTTCGTTTGAACCAATGGCCAATACCAAGCACCCAAAAATGTCCCAATTAGACAAGTTCAAGCATGGGAAGTGCCAGCCTTGTGCATCAGAGTTCCATGTGTGCTCAAGGCTCTCAAGGCAGTGCTTGCACTAAGGGGGCAGACCCTAAAGCTCTAAGAGTGAGATTGTAGTTGAGAGAGTTGAAAACAGTTAAGAGACAAATTAAGAAAAACAGTTGGAAGAATTGAAAAGTTGAGACATTTTTAAGAAACAGTTGAAAGAGTTGAAAAAAGTTCTTTTGGAATTATTTTAGATTGACCAGTTTTAGAACAACAGGGCATCAGACAAATAGGGAGGCAAAAGGGAAAAGGGGACACATAAGTAAAGTGAACTACTCACATACAGATAACATATAGAAAGTAACCATACATGGTTGCAAACAAGAGTTCTGCTCTTACTATACCAAACACTTAGTCTCAAACAGGGGTTTTGGGTTAAGCAAGCAGCCAAGCAGACATGGATGCATGGTAGTAGCACAAGGAAAAAGTAAACATTCATTTAGATAGGGAAGGGGATAAGGGAGCAAATAAGTAAAGTGTACAGACAACATGTTGGAAAAAGCAATCAGACATGGTTTTAAAACAAGGGTTTGGTTCTTACTGTACCAAACCCCAAATATAATCAACCTCAGGGAGAGGTTTCAGGGCTGTTAAGTAGCCAATCAGTAGTGCACATGGAAGAGGAAAACATACACTGAGACAAGTAAATGGGAATAGAGAAAACATACTAAGTTAAACTAGTAGACTAACAACTACATGCTAGTGGCATTAAGAGCAACTGAACCATAGGCAAAAGCATACAAGAAATAATATGAATTGCAAAACTAATAGGAGCATGTTGTTTTGGAAACTGTATATTAAATAGGTGACATACCAGTTGCAGGTAATAGACCACAATAATAATAATAATGCACAGAGGAACAAGGTGAGTAGAGAGTGCAAGCAGCAGAGAGAATAACAGCAGTATGAAAACAACAGAAGCAATATGAGAATAGCAGCAGCAATGTGGAAGTAACAGCAGCAATATGAGAGTAGCAGCAACAACAGACCCAAGTAAACGAACAATAGAACCCAATAGTGTAAAGCAATCAACCCAAGTTACTCAATCTTGTCGTTTAGCTGATTGAGTGTTCAAAGAAAATAATGAAAGATTATAGTAATAGGCTAATAGCAAAGAAAGAGAGAATTCAGATAGTTTTAGATTGTGAGAGCAGTATGTGTTGGTGTGTCCAAAGAGAGAGGTGAGGAGTATTTATAGCACTAAAAACGAGTGATCAAATAAGGTATCAATCCATATTCAAGGAACTGATACCAACCATAATCAAATAAGTATAGACAGTCCCTTTTAATTAAGGAATCATAGTCAAACGGTAATAAGCAGTCATTTTAAAAGGAAAAGAATCACCAAGTATGGCATGGTCACATAAGGAAACAAAATAGTATAAGGTATACAATGCAGACTAGGTAAATGAGACTTTAACCAGGAAAATATGTCAAGCAAATAAATAGACATACTTGTACACATATATAAGGAAAAGTACCACTTAGATTCTAAAAAATAATTTTCGAGATTGAAAACCTAGGAAATCAATTATTAATTGGGAAATGTATCCAACTGATTGAGGAAGATAATTCGAAATAAATACCAAACTGTTAAGAGAATACAAAATCACAATTTTAAAGCAAGTAATCACAGCGTTAAAGAGATTGTAAGAGTTAGTATAAAGACACCACATAAACAACCAAAAACCTTTAGAGAAGAATACATCATGGTAGGGAATGAAACACTAGCAAGAAGAATCAAAGTAAAGAGCACGGAGCTCATAGAAGAAACCAGAAGAAACATGCAAATAGCCAAATATAGATACAAACATGTAGGGTTAGGGATTTTCTCAGATTTTAACAAAAAATTTAGAAGTAGTACTAAGAGTTACGGATCAGAAAAGTAAAGTGTTTCGAAAAGAGGTTAAGAAACCCTAGCAATAGAATTACAGTATGAAACCCAGGTTAACAAGGAAAACAAACAAACAATTGAAGTAAACAAACACAAATGAATATATAGCACTCAAAAAGAGTAGAAGAAACAGTTTTGAAGAAGGGGTTAGAAACCTAATCTGAAAGAGTGGTAATCGTCCAAAAAATTTGAAATAACCAGAAACACTAAATAAAAATAGAGTAGAAAACAAAAATCACTAAGAGTTGTTTTAAAAGAGTAGAGATTAAAGAGGAAGAATTAGTGTTTTCAAACAAATTAGGGAAAACGAAGAAACTGGCTGTGAAACTCGTATACAATGCCATAGAAGGCATCATCGTACAAAGACCACCGTAGAAAAGCCGGAAAACAGGCCCAAGTGAAGCTTCAGTGACCGTCTTTCATGGCGGAAGCTGCTAGGCTTCAAGCTTGAGAGAGGAAACCACGATACAAGGACTCCATGGTTGCTAGAAGTCGAGAGAAGTGAGGGAGGAGTGGCTGGTATGGCGATGAAGGCCATGAGAGAACCAGATGGTTCTTCAGAGACGAAGGGTTAGAGAGCGTTTGAAAGTGAAAGGGGATACAAGGGCAGCGGATTGAGAGAAATGATTTAGGGTAAAGGGGGTCATGGGTTTAATTATGGTAAGGTCAATCGTGGACCATTGATCAAAATGATCAACGGCCACAATTTAAAACGGGGGTCCGGGTGGGTTGGTCCGAACGGGTTTGGGTCGGGTTATTTTGTAATTGGGTCGTGATTTGGGGGGTGAATTGGGTTGAAATGTGGCCAAAATTGAAATATTGAAGGGCTATAATTTAAATGGCCAAGTTCCCCTAATTTAATTTTGTAAAATAGCAAATGATTTTATAAAAATCCAATTAAAATACTGAGATAATAAAATACCTTTAGGAATTAATTAAAAATATTAGAAATGATTTTGTACTTGAAATACTTATTGAATTGAGAAATAACCTGAAATTGCAATTTAATGCAATTTTAGTTTAAAAATACCTAATGGCTTTGTAAAAATTACATTAATCATGTTTTTATGTAGATGAGAGAATAAAATAAATTAACTATTAAAATAACAAGATTTGATACTAAATATTGGCTTTCTAGTACAAAATAAGTTGTGAATTGGTTTTAAAATACTTGAAAGATATAGAAAAAATACCAAACCTTTGTGGATGCTTATATATGCATTCACAATCTATTTTGAAAATATTTTGGGTACAAAAATGCATAGGGAAAAATTGGGTATCAACAACTAGAAGAGAGCCAAGAATAACAAGTCTCATAGTCATATCGCAATATCGAGGCAAATCCAATAATCTCAAACAAGTACAACATACACAAACCATTATGAGTAACCCGATCCCACCATATCATTATCGGTCAATACCCTAATCTATCCATATTTCACCATTTTAATTTCTTACCTTACAATTTCCGTTGCCACGTACAACTCGCTCCCTGTCACGATCCAAAATTCCCACCCTCGGAACCGTGATGGCGTCTAACATTTCAATTGCTAGGCAAGCCAATATTAGATATAGTTATTAGATATTTTTAACAATTCAAATCAGATGAAAACCAATAAGTTGAATAAACTAAAATAGAGTGAATAAACTAAAATAACGGTGATATCCAAATACAATCCCATAATTGGAGTCACGAACACACATCTGTCTAAATTACTACAAATAATAGTCTTAATAAAAACATAATTGTTTGAATCAAAACAAATAGCTAAGGTAATGTACAAGAGGACTTCAGGGATGCGAACGTTGTGTAGCTGTGTCACGACACCAATTCCCCCTCCGTAAACTATCGTGACGGCAGCTAGTCTCTACGACTATGTAAGCCTAATAAATGCAGAAAAGAAACAATTGCGAAAAGAAAATGATTAAAAATCGAGATAACACTGCTTAAGTTGCCGCCTAGCATATAACAGTATAAGAATCTCAACATAACACTTCCAAAATCCGGAACCTCATAAATCACAAGCTAATAGTTTATATAAAAAGCTCTAACTCTGGAAATATTTATCAACAAAGAAATTACAAAAGGGCTATACTAGTACTGAGATTAGAAAGGGACTCTTCAGTCTGTGGACGTGGCAGATCTACCTCGGAGTCTCTATGAAAGCACTTTACCTCAAGTGTGATAAGACTGAGTGGAAGTACCTGGATCTGCACATAAAGAACATGTGCAGAAAGGGCATGAGTACACCACAGCGGTACTCAGTAAGTGCAATCCTGTGACGAGGAAGATCAAGGCCCTACTGAGATTAAATGAAATATAAGATATAACAGCATAGAATGAGACAGTACAACTAAGTGCAACAGTAAGAAATAACACAGAATAGGAAGAACAACAACAACTACAACAGAAACAAAATAATCACGGAAAGGAGTACAGCTCAAAACAAAGATAACAACCAAGAATCTCCAAGGATACCGTCCTGTAGGCCCCAAATAAAAATATATAGTGGATCTCCTGGGTGAAGTCCCATAGTACAACTCATAATGCATAAGGATCTATCGGAAATCTGATCCGTTGTACCAAATATAAAAATCTAGTATAGAGGGAATCTACCGGGTGCAGCCCCGTAGTTCTAATGTAAATGTTCATGGGGGTTTACCAGAATACCAATACGTAGTCCCAAAGTAAATATGAAGGGGGATCTCCCGGGATACCGTCTCGTAGTCTCAAAGTAAACACACAGCAACAACACGACGAATAGATAATCCAATTCAAATTCCATACCAAGGTAAAACAGGTATTTCTAGCCTAGCATGCTGCACATAATCTAAATAAGGCAGTTTGAGCAAGTAATGCAATTAAGTCAATAAGGCATGCTTCCCTAAGCTAACAATACGCTTAATTTGCAAGTAGTATAAACATGAAAAGAAACACAATTATAATTAGTTAATGAAAATCGGATTTTCCAAGAATTAGCATAAGTCCGCATTCGTCATCTCATGTACAAGGCATTTCAAATATCAATAATACCAAATCCTAAGGGGAGTTTCCCCCACACAAGGTACGCAAATCACTTACCACGAACTGAATCAAAATCAACCTGAAACCACATTCTTGCCACGAGTACTTGACTCCCAATGACCAAAATCTATTCAATTTAATTGCATGATATAAATAACACTTTAAATAACTGATTCTACAATTAAATTCTAAGCAAATACGCAAAATAAGCAAAAATAATCAAAATTCCCTCCGGGGCCATGCTTCGGAATAGGATAAAATTTATATTTTCAGAATCATAATACTCTCACGAGTCTAACCATATAAAATTTATCCAAATCCAATGTCAAATTTCCAATCAAAACTAGGAATTTAGGTCTAAGACTTTCTCCAAAGTTTCCCCCAACTTTCAGCCCAAATCCGAAATTAAATGACAAAACTAAGATTAGATTATAGGAATACAACTAGGAAGGGATTAAGAAATGTTACCCACTGATTTCCTCTTCAAAATCCTCCCAAAATTGCTCTCTCTCGAGCTTCAAATCAATTTTCTAACTTTTGAAACTAAACCCTCAAAATTCTTAGTTTCTGCCCAGCAAATCCGCATCTGCAATCACGGGACTGCACCTGCGGTCCCACTTCTACGAAAAAGGGACTGCACCTCCTAGAATTCATTAAACCTCAAGCTTCCGTACATGCGGCCAACATACCACACCTGCAATACCACATGTGCACTCATCCACTCGCTCCTACGACTCTGGTCCTCTACGTGCCTTGCTGCTTCTGCGGCATGATTTCCCATCTGCGGGATTCGCACACGCCGCCTCTCAACCGCAGATGCGGTTATGACAGCAGCTATGAACGTCAGCTACAACTCCAAAAATTTCTCGCTTTTCGTTAACCATTCGAAAATCATCCCGAGGCTCCTGGGACGTCAACCAAAAGCATTAACAAGTCATATACCACTATCCAAACTTATATTAATCCTCAAAACACCTTAAATAACATCGAATCAACCAATTAGCATCATATTAGAACCTAAGAACTTCAAAAACTCTCAAATTACGCTTTCAATCAAAAAGTCTATCAATCCTCATCCAAATGACCCAACATTTTGCACACATGTCACATTAAACACTTCAGAGCTACTCCAACTTCCAGAATTTCATTCCGAACCATAGATCAAAACCTCACTATCAAACCGGAAACTTCAAAAATTCATCTTTTGGCATTTCAAGCCTAAATATGTTACATGCCTCCAAAACACTGTCAGATCACGCCCCAAAGCCCCAAATCACCTAAAGGAGCTAGTGGAACTATCGAAAGTCCATTCTAAGGTTATCTTCACACTGCTCTGACTAAGCTCAAAATCTACAACTTAAACTATCATTTAGGGACTAAGTGTCCCAAAACAATTTGAAACTCCAACTAAATCCTCCCGATAACTCACAATAGCATAAATAAATACGGGGGAATGTAATTAACAGGGGATCGGGTGTTAATTCTAAAAATGACCGGCCGGGTCGTTACATCCTCGTAGACATAAACATTCGTTAGTCCTCAAATGGGCATAGAGACATACCTGAAGTAGTGAAAAAATGAGGGTAGCGGCTGTGCATATCTTTCTCGGTCTCCTAGGTCACCTCCTCTGCCGGCTGATCCCGCCATGATGCGATTCTCTTTGACCTCGGCTTTTGAACCTGCCTATCCAATATTTCCACTAGCTCCTCAACATAAGATAGATCCTTGTCCAACTAGAATAATTACTTAATTCCAACACACGCGATGGATCACCGTGATACCTCCGGATCATCGAACCATGAAATACCGGATAAACTCATGCCAAGTTGGGAGGTAAGGCGAGCTCATAAGCAACCTCTCCAATATCCCGCAATATCTCAAAAAGCCCAATAAACCTTGGACTCAACTTTCCTTTCTTCCCATATCTCATAACATCCTTCATAGACAAAATCCGAAGCAGAACCCTCTCTCCAACCATATAGGAAACATCACGAACCTTTCAGTACGCGTAACTCTTCTGTCTGGACTAGGCTATACGGAGTTTATCCTGAATCACTTTAACCTTCTCTAAAGCATATTGAACCAAGTCCGTGCCCAATAATATATCATTGCCCGACTCAAGCTAACCCACCAGGGATCTACACCACCTACCATATAAAGCCTCGTAGGGTGCCATATGAATGTTGTAATGGTAGTTCTTGTTGAAGGCAAACTCCGGTAATGGAAAGAACTTATCCCAAGACCCTCCAAACTAAATCACACACGCATAGAGCATATCCTCGAAAATCTAAATAGTGCAATTGGACTGTCCATCCGTTTGAGGGTGAAATGTTATACTCAACTCCACTCGAGTACCAAACGCTTGCTCTGCGGCCCGTCAAAAACGTGATGTGAATTGAGTAACTTTATCAGAAATGATGGAAACTAGAATACCATGTAGACGAACAATTTTCCGAATATAAATCTCCGTCAACTTCTCCGAAGAATAGGTAATACACATACAGAAGAAGTGTGCAGACTTGGTCAGCCAATCCACAATCACCCAAATGGCATCGAACTTCCTCAAGTTCCGTGGGAGGCCAAAAAAAAAGTCCATGGTGATCCACTACCACTTCCACTCCGGAATCTCTATCCTCTGTAGCAACCCACCCGGTCTCTGGTGCTCATACTTCACCTATTGACAATTGATGCATCGAGTTACAAATCCAATTATATCTTTCTTCATCCACATCCACCAATAGTGTCGCCTTAAATCCCGATACATCTTCACGACACCCGGATGAATGGAATACCGCAAACTATGGGTCTTCTCTAGAATCAACTCCCGAAGCCCATCAACATGGGGCAAACAAATCAGACCCTATATCCTTAATACCCTATCATCATCAATAGTCACATCTCTGGCATCACCGTGTTAAAGCTTTTCCTTAAGAACAGACGAATGAGGGTTATCAAAATGACGCTCCCTGATACGATCAAATAATGAAGATCAAGAAACCATGCAAGCTAGAACCCGACTTGGCTTCAAAAGATCCAACATCACAAACTGACTGGATAAGGCATGAACATTCATCGCTATGGGCCTCTCCACTGCTAGTAAATAGGCCAAACTTCCCAAACTCTCTTCCCGATGACTCAAATAATCAGCCACCACATTGTCCTTGCCCGGGTGATACAAAATAGTGATATTATAGTCCTTTAGCAGCTCTAATACCACCTCTGGCGCAAGTTAAGATCCTTCTGCTTGAACAGATGTTGTAAACTCTGGTGATCAATATAAATCTCACAAGGGACACCATACAAATAACTACGCCAGATCATCAAGGCATAAACAATAGTAGCTAATTCGAGATTGAACAATAGCAACTAATTCGAGATCATGGACAGGATAATTCTTCTCATGTACCTTCAATTGTTGGGACGCGTAGGCAATCATCCTACCATTCTGCATCAATATCGCTCCAAGGCCAATCCATAAGGAATAATAATAGACAGTATAAGACCCAAACCTGTAGGCAATATCAAAACTAGGGTTGCATTGAATGCTATTTGGAGCTTCTGAAAGCTTGCCTCACACTATTCCGTCCACTAAAACGGAGCACCCTTCTAGGTCAGCCAGGTGATAAGGGGTGCAATCGATGAAAACCCCTGAACAAAATGACGGTAATAACCCGTGAAACTAAGAAACAACGGGTCTCTATAGCTGAGGATGATCTGGGAAAACTCTTCACTGCTTCCACTTTCTTTGGATCCACTTTTATCCCTTCACTAGATACCACGTGACCAAAGAATGCCATGGAATCCAACCAAAACTCACATTTCAAGAACTTAGCATATGTCTTCTTTCTCAAGGTCTGAAGCACTGGCCTCAGGTGTTGCTCATGATCTTCCCTACTCCGAGAATACACCGGAATATCATCAATAAAGACAATGAAGAACGAGTCAAGATATGGCCGGAACACACTGTGCATCAAATGCATAAAGGCTATTGGGGTATTGGTAAGCCAACAGACATAACAAGGAACTCGTAATGACCAAGTCCTGGAAACAGTCTTCGGGATATCTGGCTCCTAAATCTTCAACTGATGGTAACATGAGCGCAAGTCAAACTTAGAAAACTCTCACGCACCCTAAAGCTGGTCAAGAAAATCATCAATACGGGGTAAAGGATAACGGTTCTTTATTATCACTTTGTTCAACTGGCGATAATCAATGCACATACGCATAGAACCATCCTTCTTTTTCGCAAACAAGACAAGAGCACCCCAAAGTGATACACTTGGCCTAATAAAACCCTTACCAAGCAATTCCATAACTGATCATTTAACTCTTTCAACTCAAGAAGGGCCATACAATACGGAAGAATAGAAATGGTTTGAGTTCTCGGCAACAGGTCAATGCCAAAATCTATATCCCTATCGGGTGGCATGCCCAAAAGGTCAGCTGGAAAATCCCGTACTACTGGACTAAATCAACTCTAGTGGTATCGATACATACATCTCTCACATCAACTAGATACGCGGCACACCACTTCTCAAACATACGTTGAGCCTTAAGGAAATAGATAACTCTATTGGAAGTGTGATCTAAAGCACCCCTCTACTCAACACGCAGTATACCCGGCAGAGCCAGCGTCACAATTTTGTTATGACAATCAAGAATAGCATAATGGGCGACAACCGGTCTATGCCCAAGATAGTATCAAAATCTACCTTTCTTAGCAACAACAAATCAGATATGGTGTCAAAACCACTAAGAGAAACCAAACATGACCGATAAACGTGCTCCACAACAAGAGAATCTTCTACAGAAGTAGAAACATAAATAGGGAAACTCAAAGAATATCGAGGTACACCAAAATGCGGAGCAAAATAAGAAGACACATAAGAAAAACTGAATCCTGGATCAAATAGAACTAATTCATCTCTCTGACAAACTAGGACAATACCTATGATGACAGAATCGGAGGTAACAACCTTGGTACGGATAGGAAAGGCATAGTATCTGGTCTGGCCTCCCCCTCTAGGGCAACCTCTATGTCCCCCACCTCCACCTCTAGCTAGCTGAGCAGGTGGGCTAGCAACTGGAGTTGTAACCATATCCTGAGAACTCTGAGGGGCACGCTGCTGAGAAGTCTGTGGAGTGAACACCTCCTAAGTTTGGGGCAATCCCAAACTATATGGCGTGTATTACCACACTCAAATCAAGCTATAAGAGGATGTGGCAGTTGTGACTGGCTCAAGCCAGGTATGCTGGGCTAACCACTAAAAGCACCCCATGCAGGAGGCGCATTAGATACTGGAGGTGCATAATAAGTCTCCGGAGCCTAGGAGGAGTTGGAATACCACTGGCTGCTAGAAGAGATGAATAAATAGGGCGACTCACATAACCCCTATTATGACGACCTTCACCTGGGGCACGGGCACCAGAATAATAGCCCGACTCTCGAGACCTCTTGGCCTCCCTCTCATCTCTATCCCTAGTATGCACACCCTCAATCCTGCTAGCAATTCTCACCACCTGCTGATAAGAAATATTCATCTCCAAATCACGAGTCATGCTAGACCTGATGCTAGTATTAATCCCCTTAATAAACTGGCGAACCCTCTCACGAACAGTGGAAACCAAGGTTGGGGCATGTCTAGCCAAGCTAGTGTAACAGATAACATACTCCAAGACAGTCATAGTACCCTGTCGCAAATGCTTAAACACTGCGCGCCATGCGTCCCTAAGGCGTTGAGGGACATACTCTCTCAAGAACATATCTGATAACTGAATCCAAATCAGGGAAACTGCCTAATTTGGGCTGTCCAAATCATAGGTGCATCGCCACTCATAGGTGGCTCCTCGAAGCTAGAGGGTAGTGACGGAAACCCCGTTCGACCCTGATATACCCATGGTGCGTAGAATACGGTAGCACTCATCTAGAAATCCTAGAGCATCATCTGATGCTAGTCCATTGAATATAGGAGGCTTGTATTTCTCGAACCTTTCAAGCCTCAGCTACTCATCATTGGAAATTTCTGCCCTATCCTTGGGACGATCTAGGACAGCAGGCTGTAAAAGAACAATATCTGGAACTTGATCAACATGCACTCATTCCTCAGGAATACGGGTTGCAAGAGTCTGTGCTCCTCCCCCAGCCTGAGATGTAGCTGCCGCAAGGGGAAGCAACCCTGCCTGAGCCAGAGTGGTGTACATGCTCATGAACTGCGCATGAGTCTTCTAAAATGTTGGATTAGTAGTAGCAATAGGCTTATCAGGTGCCTGGGATCTAGCTGAAACTGCTGGTGGATCCTCAGCGGCAGCTCGCGTGGGTGCTCTGGCGGCACCGAATGCGCGTCCTCGGCCTCTAGCCCGACCCCAACCTCTAATGGTTGCAATAGGGGATGCAGGTGCCTGATCATCTCGGGTAACACCTGTCCTCACCATCTGTGAGAGAATAGAAGACAAAAATTTAGAGTTGTTATATAAAAAATCTCGCACACAAGAAAATCAAAGGAAGTGGAATTTTCCTAACAGTTACATAGTCTCTCATAGATAGGTACAGATGTTTTCGTAGAGATTTGTGAGACTCTAATAAACCGGCTTGTGATTCATGACTCCTAGGAATCTAGAGCTTTGATACCAACTTGTAATAACCCTAGTTCATCCTCCGTGAAGTATCGTGACGGAACCTAGTATCTACGACCAGATAAGCCTAACAAATGCGAAAAAGAAACAATTGCGGAAAAAAAATGTTTAAAACCTGAGATAATAAAATGAAACAGTGTTTAAGTTGCCACTTGGCATATAACAGTATAAGAATCTCAACCTATCACTCCCAAAATCTGGAACCCCATGAATCACAAGCTAATAGTTTTCATAAAAAGCTCTTACTCTAGAAATATCTATCAACAATGAAAATATAGAAGGGCTATACTAGTACTAAGAATAGAGAGGGACTCTTCGGTCTACGGACGCATAATATATACCTCAGAGTCACTATGAAAGCGCCTCGCCTCAAGTGTGATAAGATTTAGTGGAAGTACCTAGATTTGCACATGAAAAAATATGTAGAAAGGGCATGAATACACCACAGCGGTACTTATTAAGTGTCAAGCCTAACCTCGATCGATAGTGAAGGGGAAGGTCCGGTCCCTACTGAGGTTAAATGAAATATAATGTATAGTAATGTAGAATGAAATAGTACAGCTAAGTGCAACAGTAAGAAATAACATATAATAGGAAGAACAATAGCAATTACAACATAGATATAATAATTACATAAAGGAGTACAGCTCAACATAGAGATAAACATTGTGGATCTCCCAGGATACTGTCCTGTATTCCCTAAATATAAATATCTAGTGGATCTCCCGGGTGCAGTCCCATAGTCCAACTCTTAATGCACGGGGATCTACCGAAAGTATGATCCGTAGTCCCAATTGTAAATATCCAGTAAAGGGAGAATCTACCAGGTGAAGTCCCATAGTTCCAATGTAAATGTGCAGAGGGCTCTACCCGAATATTAATCCGTAGTCCCAATGTAAACACACAAAAACAATACGACTAATAGGCAATCCAATTCAAATTCCATACCAAGGTAAAACATGTATTTCTATCCTAGCATGTTGCACATTATCCAAATAGAGCAGTTTGAGCAAGTAAAGCAATTAGGTCACTTAGGAATGCTTCCCTAACCTAACAATTGGCTTAAATTGCAAGTAATATAAATAGGAAAAGAAACACAATTATAATTACTTAATGAAAACCAGATTTCCAAACAATTAGCACAAGCACGCACTCGTCACCTCACGTACAAGGTATTTCAAATATCAATAATACCAAATCCTAAGGGGAGTTCCCCCTACACAAGGTTAGGCAAGACATTAACCTCGAACCGGCTCAAAATCAATCCTAAACCACGATCTTGCCACGAGTACTCGACTCCAAATTGCCCAAATCTATACAATTCAATTGCATGATGTAAATAACACTTCAAGTAACTGATTCTACAATTAAATTCTAAGCTAATACGTGAAATTAAGAAACATGAGCAAAACAACCTCCAGGCCCACATCTCGGAATCGGGTAATACACGAGTCTAACCATTCCAAAATTATCTAAATCCAATGTCAAATTCCCAATTAAAACTTGAAATTTAGGTCTAAGAACTTTCTCCAAATGTTTCCTCAATTATCATCCCAAATCCTAAATTCAATGGAAAAACTAAGATTAGATTATAAGAATACAACTAAGAAGGGATTAGGAATCATTACCCACTGATTTCTTCTCAAAATCCTCCCAAAATCATCTTCTCCCAAGCTCCAAATCAATTTTTTAAATTTTGAAACTAAAGCCTCGAAATTATTATTTTCTTCCCAGCAAATCCGTCATTACGGTCCCGCTTCTGCGGAAAAAGGACCGCACCTACAAAAATTCATTAAACCTCAAGCTTCTGCACTTGTGACTAACATACCACACCTGCAGTACCACGAGTGCGCTCATCTACTCGCACATATGACTCTGGTCCTCTACGCACATGGCCGCTTCTGTGGCATGATTCCAAATCAATGGGAGTCGCACTTGCGGCCTCTCAACCACAGATGTAGTTATGACAGTATCCAAGAACTTCAGTTGCAGCTCCAAATATCCTAACTTTCTGTTTATCATCTGAAATCATCCCGAGGCCCTGGGACCTCAGGTAAAAGCATGAACAAGTCATATACCACTAGCCAAGCTTATACCAATCCTTAAAACACCTGAAACAACATCAAATCAACCAAATAACATAGGATTCAAGCCTAAGAACTTCAAAAAATCGCTAATTATGCTTTTGATCAAAAACTCTATCAAACCTCATCTGAATGACCTGAAATTTTGTACGCACGTCACATTCAACACTACGGAGCTTGTTCCAACTTTCGAAATTCCATTCCGACTCTTAGATCAAAATCTCACTATCAAGCCGGAAACTTCAAAAATTCAACTTTCGACATTTCAAGACTAAATTAGTTACAGACCTCCAAACCACAATCCAAACACGCCCCTAAGACCGAAATCACACAGCGGAGCTAACGAAAACTTTGAAATTCTATTCCAAGGTCATCTTCACACTGCTCTGACTACGGTACAAATTCTACAACTTAAACTCTCATTTAGGGACTAAGTGTCCCAAAACTCTCTGAAACTCCAAAAAAATGCTCCCAGTAACTCACAATAGCAAAAACAAATATGGGGAATGTAGTTAATTGGAGATCGAGGCTTTAATTCTTAAAATGATCGATCTTGTCGTTACAAGTTGTACCTTAAGTCTCTGTCAAGTATTGCATCCAAGAAATCTACTGACCTCCGCCAGGACCAACTCCAAAATTTGCACAAGAGATGCAAGTGTTGTATGAGTACAATCGACCCCACGTACTCTATAAGTGGAGAGCCTAACCTCGATGAAGTAGTGATGAGGCCAAGGCGGGTCACTTGCAATAAATTGTATGCAGTAATAATAGTAACAATCGGGTGGAAAGTAGAAAATGGTGGTAAAGCAATCAATTTATGAAAATGAGTTCAAATCTCACAATTAAAGAATCTAAAATAACTGATCTCATAATTTCATATAACAAAGTTGGAAATCAACACAAGAACAACAACGAATACAACATACACAATCCGTTGCAGTGTGCAGTCTGATCCCACCTTACACACACAATCCTCCCTTATTCTCCATAACATCGTTCATCAATATCAAGAATCATATATAAAATCCGTTGCGGCGCGCAACTCAATCCCGCCATATCATCAGAATCAATATCATAATCCTTCCTTATTTTACCATATCATAATTAATTAATACTCCCTCCGTTCCAATTTATGTGAACATGTTTGACTGGGCACGGAGTTTAACAAAAAAATGAAGACTTTTGGAATTTGTGGTCCTAAACAAGTTCAAATGGGGTCCAGAGTATTTGTGTGGTTATAAAGGCTTTTCATTAAGGGCAGAGTTGTAACCTTAAGCTAAATTACTACCAAATTTAGAAAGGATTCATTCTTTTTTAAACGGACCAAAAAGGAAATAGGTTCACATAAACTGGAACGGAGGGAGTAACAAGTATTACATACACAACAGTTACAGTGCAAAATTCGGTCCCGCCTTATCATCATAATTAATTTTAATATCCTCCTTTATTCCACCATATGACAACCGTTGCAGCGTGTTACACGATTGATAAATAATTTCCTAAATGTAACCAATCCTATAGGTCGATTACAAGAATCTCTACTATTAAAAAAATATGAAAGCAAATCAATAAAGGAACCATATACCAGTCAAAGGATTGCAATAAATAATACAAAAGCAACAACACATGTCAAACGCGACAATTAAGGTATGAAAGTAAGACAATAAGGCAAGTAGCAATTAACCACGGAGTCATGAAAGGGATGAACAATTCAATACAAGAATAATTAATGATAATTAGCAAGTTATGGCATAGAAATAAATTAAAGAATAAACAGCTAAGGCATGGAATAAAATAATTCATGAAATATGAAAACGCATGGAAACAATTATTTTGATGGTGTATATACACTCGTCCTTGTATATACGTCATTGCACACATAATTCACATAACATATAGTTTAAGGGGTCCTAATTTCCTCAAATCAAGTTTAGATCCAACACTTAACTCGCTCCGCAATCAACTCAAAGCTCAATCAAGGTTTTTCCTCTAAAATATGCCTCCAAACCAATCAAATTTAACCAGAATCGACTTAATATCAACAAACAGTGCTAGGAAAAGCAATTACAATAGATATATCAAAGATCATTACACTTTTCCAAAAGAAGTCAACAAAAGTCAACCCAGGGCTCGCTTGGTCAAAATCCGAGATTCGAACTAAAATTCAATTACCCATTCTCCTAGCCCGGTTATGTGATTAATTGCAGAATCCAACCTTAATTTGAGATTTAAATTTTAATTTTATAACAATTTTGCCCAAATCCCTAATTTCTACCATGAAAGAGCATAAATTAAAGGTTAGAAATCAATGGGTGTTGATGGAAATGGAAGAAAATGAGTTACAATATATTAACCTATGAAGTGGGGATGAAATTTCTCTTAGCAATTGCCTTTAGGCCGAGCTCAAACATGGAAATGGTGAAAAAATGGGGTAAATCCCAATTTTTAGAAGTCTAAAAGACTGGGCGTCAGGTGTCATTCGCGTTCATGAAGCAGCCGATGCGTTCACGAAGAGCATTGGCCAAAAATCCATCGCGATCGCGGTCGACTCGTCGCGTTCACGAAGGCTTAGCAACCCCCCCCCCCCGCCTCCTTCACATTTGCGAGCCAATGGCCGTGTTCGCGTAGAGTCACTGCCAACTCCTACGGAACCCTACAAAGCTTCACATTCGCGAAGAGTAAGCCCCCTCCACTTTTCATTCAAGACCAGTACCTCACGTTCATGAAGAGTAACTTTATCCCAATCCCAAATTTCCTTTCACGATTGCGAAGCACAAAACACCAAATATATAAAAAAAAAATAGCAGATGCCTCAGTCCAAAAATCACTCTGTAGTCTATCGGAAACTCACCCGAGCTCATCGGGCTTCAAAACAAACATGCACACAAATGTAATAATGCCATATGACCTTGCTCACACAATTAAAAAATACAAAATAATACATAGAATTACAAATCGGACATCAAAATAAATGAAATTTTCAAAGAAACTTAAGAACTTCCAAATTTATAATCGGATATCCGAATCACATCAAATCTACTCCCTGTTGCACCAAATTTTGCAGACAAGTCATAAGTAGTAAAATGAACCTATACTAAGTTCCAAAACCCAAATCCAAATCCGGTAGCAACAATGTCAACCTACGGTCAAAATTAAAAATTCTTTAAACCTTAAAATTACTAGCGTTCATCAAATCACGTTAAATAAAGGTAGAGACTTTCGAATTCGATTCTGAGCATACGCCCAAGTCCCAAATCACGATACGGACCCACCGGGATGTCAAAATAGTGATTCAGACCCATTTATTGAAAATGTTGACCGTAGTCAACTCAAATCATTTTAAGGTTAAAATTTACATTTTTCAATTGCTAACACAAATTTAAAAAAAAAAAAAGAAACGGACTGCGCATGCAAATCGAAGAAGGCTAAACAGATCCAGATCTTGAAACACAAAAATGAAGGCTAAAACTCAAAGTGACCTATTGAGTCATCACAATCCCAAAACAATTTATAATCAACATAAACAATTCAACAACCAAATTTTGAAGAATTACTACATTATGAGGGTAAATATACAAGGTAATAAAGAATCACATAATTGTCTCATCACGAGAATGGAACAAAAGTTTAGTTGACAATGTTGAACCGTCATAAATGACTTTGTTTGATTTCTTTGAACCTAGATCTTGGGATCTCCAGTATTCTAGGTAGAGTTACCGCCACTATGACTTGTTCTCGGCCACAGTCTCATTCCCCTTGATGACTTCTCAACAACCTCTCTAGTTACGCCTTTTGTAAGTGGATCTGACACATTATTACTTGACTTTACATAGTCAATCGTGATAATTCCTCTAGGGAGTAATTGTCTAACGGTTTTATGTCTTTGTCGTATATGACGAAATTTACCGTTATACATAACGCTCCCAGCCCTTCTAATTGACGCTTGACTATCACGATGTATGCATATTGGTACCAACGGTTTGGGCTAGAATGGAATATCTTCCTAAATATTCCGGAGCCATTCAGCTTCTTCACCGGCTTTATCCAAGGCTATGAACTCAGCCTCCATTGTAGAGCGGCAATACAAGTTTGTTTGGACGACTTATAAGATACCGCTCCACCACCAATAGTAAACACATATCCACTTGTGGACTTAGAATCAGCTAATCCGGTGATCCAATTTGCATCACAGTATCCCTCAATGACTGCAGGACATTTACTGTAGTGCAAAGCAAAGTCCTAGGTATGTACTAAATACCCCAAAACTCGTTATGACCATCCAATGAGATTGACCTAGATTGCTCGTATATCGACTCAATTTACTTATAGCACAAGATATATCTAGTAGTGTACAATTCATGATGTATATTAAGCATCCCAACCACGAGCATAATGATATGCTTTGGCCTTTGTTCTTTGCTAATGCAAGATTCATGTCAATTGGAGTATTTGCAACTTTAAAGCCAAAGTGCTTGAATTTTTCAAGTACTATCTTAATATAATGAGATCGTGACAATTCCAGACCTTGAGAAGTCTTATGTATCTTAATTCCCGGAATTAAATCAGCAACTCCCAAGTCTTTCATATCAAACTTGCTAGTTAGCATACGCCCAGTAGCATTTATGTTGGCAATGTCATTACTCATTATGAGCGTATCATCCACATATAAGAAAACAATGACTATGTGATTTGGAACATTTTAATGTACACACATTTATCACATTTAATTATCTTAAACCCCTTTTACAATATTGTTTGGTCAAATTTCGCATGCCATTGTTTCGGTACTTGTTTTACTCCGTAAAGGGACTTAACAAGTCTATAAACCTTCTTTCTTTACCTGGAACCACAAACCCTTCAGGTTGTTCCATGTAAATTTCTTCCTCCAACTCTCCATTTAAGAAGGCCGTCTTAACATCCATTTGATGAATTTCAAGAACATAAACTACAGCTAACGCTACCAACATTCATATGGACGTAATTCTTGTAACTGAAGAGTATGTATCAAAATAGTCAAGACCTTCTCGTTGTCTATACCCTTTGACCACAAGTCATGCCTTATATTTGTCAATAGTACCATCATCTTTCATTTTCCTCTTAAAGATCAATTTAGAACTCAACGGTTTATTTCCAGGAGGAAGATCAACCAATTCCCATGTATGGTTGTTCAGTATGGATTCAATTTCACTACTGACTTCCTCTTATCGTCCCAAAACCTCGCTAATTGATCTTTACGGTGCTTCCTCTATCTCTATCAATTAAAGCCCTATATCCATTGAAAAAAGTTGATAGGCATTTTTCTTTTTTCCTATTTTGACTTCTATGAAGTTTCTTTCTTTGCTACAGCTGATAAAAATCTTTGTTTTAGACGATGCATATGTAGAAAGCCTGTTTGTTTCTAGTAGTTACTTTACTAGATTTTTCTTTTTTTTCCATAGTGGAGATAGTCGCACGTAATGACAGATCACGGCCATATTATTAAAAGCTTGTGGTAAGAATGGGTTTCGTTCTAGTGCTCGAAAATAATATTCCAAAGCTTTCGTATGTTCTCCATTACTTATGTGGATAAGCCCTATATTATAGAGTATATAACTTTGATCATAGGGATCAATTTCTAGTCGCATAGCTTCATATTAATTATGCAAAGCTTCCACGTAATTTCCTTCGGGTTGAGCCGACATCCGTTACGGTCATCATTCAATTGAAAGAATCTCCGTTCCAGAATCGTACGTGAGATTTTCACCTCATACGGCTCCTCCCTTATGTGCATAATGAGAATAATACATAGAATCAAAAAAGATTCAACGATGAAAATATTCTCATTATGAACTCAGTAGGGCTAGTGTTTATACAAGAAATCTCTAGCCAACCTTCCTGCAAGAGATTCTTTCTTAACATCAAGCCTATTGGGACTAGATAGAAATGATAAGATAACTCCAACAATTTCTTTGTTTTTAATGCCTCCTAATTTCCAGGAATTAGTCACTTCAATAGCCTTCGATGGTTATACGGGTATCCAAAGGACGAACGAGATGGATGTTTGTTGTCCCAACCATTCTTTTAGTCCCAAGCTCGCTAAGGAAAGGGCTGACTTAGAAGAAAGTTTAGTGTTGTTGATTCCTAGGTGTAGTGCTTCTTCCCCTATGCTGCCTATTAGCGCTAGTCGAGTAGGATTGACCCGTAATACAGAACCTCTAGGCGTAACCTTTCGCTTAATAGTAGAATCGAGAATCAAAACATAGCATCTGAGGTTGCATTAATCGAGGATACACGACAGAAGGAATTGTTCTATTTCCAAACTTCACCTTAAAAAAGCGTAGATTTTTTCAAAAAATTTCTCGAATCACGTGTTTTTCTCCTCGTAAGACTGAGAGAAATGAATAAATATGAAATAAAAAAAGAATCAAATCGCACCATCTCTGTAATAGGTAAATTCCTCTTTTTCTCCTGAAGTTGTCGGAATTACTCGTAATAAGATATTGGCTACAATTGAAAAGGTCTTATCAATAAAATTTCCATTTATCCGTGATCTAGGCATAGGTAGCAACCCATTCTAGAATTCTTCTCATTACCTCTCATAGGAAAAAGATCCCACAAAGAAAAGAATTGCATAGTACGAAATAACATAAAAACTTCTTTTGTTTAAAGAAAAAAACAAAAGATATGAATCCTCTATTCCAATTGTTCCTTTTTGACAGGAATCGATAAGAAATAAGAAATATTTCAAGGCGATTCGATTTCATACTAATGTAGTAGTATAGGAACTATTCCGATTTCGGTGAAGTTACAAATTCGAAGAACTCGAGAAATTTTGATTGAATCATGATACAAATTACAAAGAAGAAAAAGACCGAATAATCATTCTATGATGAAAATAGAATAACTGCCAATTTTGTGTACATAATGGGTATACACTATACAATCAAATCTAAAGTTTTTTTATGAATTTCTATTCTAAGAGAAGGGTAGGTGTTTGTTGTTGAGAACTCCAAAACCGAAAAGTAATTTGAAAATTTTTCTGGTATGGAATCATAGTCTATATAATTAGAATTATATGTAAGAGTATCCATTAATTATAGTCAAAAAGATATAGACCATCAATCAGTTGATTCTTTCTAATTCATTGAATTAATCCGTTATAAAAATATCAGAAAGGGAATGTTGTTTTTGTAAACATGAATCGAATTTTTTTTTTCACAATTTTTACGCAAAATTGTATCTTTATCCCGGAGCCTCGATGGAAAGAAAAATCGTTCTTTGCTTTGACTTTGATGACAAATTTTCAGTTAAAATGGATTGGTCGTACCTATCCAATAATGGAATATGGATTATGACTGACTCGCTATTCACTCGATTTTTGGGTCATAATCATTATGTAGGAGAGATGGCCGAGTGGTTGAAGGCGTAGCATTGGAACTGCTATGTAGGCTTTTGTTTACCGAGGGTTCGAATCCCTCTCTTTCCGTACCTTCGCTTAATTCACCAATTTTACTAACAACAAGGGCTCAAATAGCAATGGGTACCATTATTCCAACAGCTAGACCCTTCTTTGATCTAAAGATATAGATTTTCAATTCCTAATTGATGTGACGCGTAAAATAGAATACTAAAAAATAATCATAATCAAAATACTGGAAAGAAAATAGTAGACAAGGAATGAAAATAGATCCTTGGTCTATGATACAAAAATGGGGGAAATCCAGATCAAACTCGGATTTGTCTTACTTAACCTTAGTTTAATTTACTTCGCCTAAAGGAAAGAAAATTGTCCGAACGCTCGAGTTCACTCTGAGGTTTAAGTCTGACGAGAATAATATTCTACGACTAGCAATTCATTTATTTCCAAACCGACCCATTTACTATCTAAAATTTGATTGACTAATCCTTTATATTGAAATGGGTGAAGGATCAAATGGTTTGGAAATTCCTCATGAGGGGATGAATCGAGAGAAATTTGAATCAGAGCTCGGGATTTTTGTTCATCCTTTGCCGTAATAATATCTAGGGGTTTGCAGCGATAACTCGGTATATCTACTATACGACCATTAACTAAAATATGTCGATGGTTAACTAATTGACGGGCTGCGGGAATAGTTGAAGCCATACCCAATCGAAAAAGGATGTTATCCAAACGCATTTCAAGTAATTGTAGTAAAACTTGACCTGTTGACCCCTTGGCTTTTCTGGCGATACGAACGTATTTAAGTAATTGTCGTTCTGTAAGACCATAATGAAAATGCAATTTTTGTTTGTCTTCTAGACGAATACGATATTGAGATTTTTTCCCGGAACGCGATTGGTTTCTAAGATCACTTCCGTTCCTAGGCTTTTTATTAGTTAGTCCCGGTAAAGCCCCCAGGCGGCGTATTTTTTTGAAACGAGGTCCTCGGTAACGCGACATAAAGACTCCTTATTCTTATTTCTGTTTATTTTATTTTTTATTGAATTTTATTTTACAGAATAAACCTAAACTAAAACTAAACTGAACTAAATGAAGCGAAGTTTACTGAAATAGTGTACTTGTACTATTACTATAAAGAAAAGAAGAATGGATAAATTGGATAAATATACAGACCCCCTTCTATTATTATTATATATATAACCCTTTCCTGACATAATTGGAAGTTCCTATAATAAATTGATAGCTTTTGGAAATGGAATAAAAAAAAGAATAGGGAAAAGCCGGCTATGGGAATCGAACCGATGACCATCGCATTACACATGCGATGCTCTAACCTCTGAGCTAAGCGAGCCCACATAACAGAAATCTTATATGCATAGTAAATGACTAAACTATTGGAATTGGAATCTTTGTTATTAACTATTCAATTTCATATTGAATATTCTAGAACATAAGGATTAATATAGCGATATAGAATTTCAATTTATCACAATTCTAATACTAATATTATTAAATAGTGATTGTAAATATTGTTAATATTCTTTTTTTTTTCATTTTCAATTTGAATGGTAAATGTTCTTTTTCATTTCTTTTTTTGTCATTTGAAATCCTTTAGATTTTTTATTACAGTTCTATATTTGATTCTATATCATATATATCTCTCACATTCTATATTTATTTCAAATTCTAATTGTTAAATGGAATGGTTAGGTATAACTAATGAGACATTCCTCCACTTTCAGGCGAAAGTGAAGATAAAAAAAAAAGAATCGACAGTTCAAGTATTCCAAATTGAATTGCAAAATGGTAGGAAGAGAGACATAGATGGGGTATATATCCATCTATATTGAATTGCGGATTCCGAAATGATAAAATCATTTTTAATTGGACAAAAAAAGGTCTCCTATAGAAGATAGTTAAGAAAATCAAAGAGGAGAAAACACATTTTCAAGATAGGAATCGGTATCTAATGAATTCAATGGTTCCAGTATAAATGAAAGAAAAAGAAAAAGGAATGACATCACAACGAGATCCTAATCTCAAAAAGAAAGGGGGATATGGCGAAATTGGTAGACGCTACGGACTTAATTGGATTGAGCCTTGGTATGGAAACTTACTAAGTGATCACTTTCAAATTCAGAGAAACCCTGGAATTAACAAAAATGGGCAATCTTGAGCCAAATCCTGTTTTCTGAAAACAAACAAAGGTTCAGAAAAAAAGGATAGGTGCAGAGACTCAATGGAAGCTATTCTAACAAATGGAGTTAAATGCGTTGGTAGAGGAATCTTTACATCGAAACTTCAGAAAGAAAAAGAATGAAGTGAAGGATAAACGTATATACATACGTATTGAATACTATATCAAATGATAAATGATGACCTGAATCCGTATTTTCTCTATAAAAAATAGAAGAATTGGTGTGAATCGATTCTACATTGAAGAAAGAATCGAACATTCATTGATCAAACCATTCACTCCATAGTCTGATAGATCTTTTGAAGAACTGATTAATCGGACGAGAATAAAGATAGAGTCCCGTTCTACATGTCAATACCGGCAACAATGAAATTTATAGTAAGAGGAAAATCTGTCGACTTTAAAAATCGTGAGGGTTCAAGTCCCTCTATCCTCAAAAAGACTATTTAACTCCCCAACTATTTATCCGACCCCCTTTCCTTAGCGGTTCCAAATTCCTTATCTTTCTCATTCACTCTATTCTTTTAGAAATGGATTTGAGCGTAAATGGCTTTCTCTTGCTATATATGATACACATAGAAATGAACATCTTTGAGCAAGGAATCTCTAGTTGAATGATTCTCTATCAATATCATTACTCATACTGAAACTTACAAAGTCATCTTTTTGAAGATCAATGAAATTCCCCGGCTTTGATAAAATTTTTAATCTACTTTTTCCCTTGTAATTGACATAGACCCCAGTTCTCTAATAAAATGAGGATACTACATTGGGAATAGCCGGGATAGCTTAGTTGGTAGAGTAGAGGACTGAAAATCCTCGTGTCACCAGTTCAAATCTGGTTCCTGGCACATGATTAATTTGTATGGATCTCTCTTCCCTCGAATTAATTTCTAATTAATTGATATGAATCAACATACATATTCTTTTAGAGTCTAGATTAGAATAATAGCTTTATCCAGTTTGGCGAGATATACCCCATCTATATTCTAGATGGGTAGAGTTTCTTAGATAAAGTATCTAAAAGAATTGGATTCTATCTCCTCTCTTTTTTCTCCTCTGGTTCAACCGAATTTGAATACGTAATACATATTCGAAAGGTTCAATTGGTTAATTGTTGAAAGGCTCAAAAGTCGAATCTGAATCTAGGGGGGTTGAAATAGACAATATTCAGCTCAGATCCAAGGAAATAGAATCCGATATTCTCTCATTTCTTTGTCTTTTCTTTCATATTCGATTTCTTCATTCCGGATTTCTCCATTCCTTCCTATATGCCTTTCTAGAACCCATCTAAGTAATGTGCGCAGTACAAAGTTCATGATGCAGAACTCATTTGGTTCATCCTATTGGTGTGACCCATCCGAAATAAGTATCTTCACCAAATAAATGTGAGAATCCCAATGAATCCCTAATTGTCTTTTTTGTTAGCCTATAGATAATTCCCTAAATTAGACCTGCTTAATCTAGAACAAAACGTGCAATCCTTGAATATCTGAAATTGTCTAAGTGGAAATAGCCTTCTTATCATTCAATGAGCATCTTGTATTTCATAAAAATTGGGGGCAATATAATCCTTACGTAAGGGCCATCCTATCCAACTTTGAGGCATTAAGATACGTTTCAAGCGTGGATGATTATCATAAGAGATTCCCAACATATCATATGATTCTCGTTCTTGAAAATCCACACTTTTCCAAACCCAGAAAACAGACGGAATTCTAGGATTCCTCCTGGAGGCAAATACTTTTATGCATACCTCCTCTGGTTGATCCACACCATCCTCTATTCTCGTAAGATGATACACACTAGCTAACAGCCCGCCAGGCACTACATCATAGGCACATTGAGAGTGGAGATAATTGTACCCATATACATAAAAAATGGCAGCTAAGGAATGCCAATCCTCGGGCTTTATTTGTAAAGTCTCTATTCCTTAGTAATCAAAGCCCAAAGATCTATGAATTAGCCCATGCTTGACTAGCCAAGCAGACAAACGACCCTTCATCTTTTTTATCTCTCCCGCATTTTTATTTATATAAGTATTTCACATTTACGATGAAATTTCTGAAAATTGACCCAACACTTTTTATTCTGGACAAAGGAATCCTGTCCAATTCACTAATTCGTGGGAAGATGCTGAATTTTTGTATTTGAAAAAGATTTCCGTAGGGATCTCTGAAGTAGATGGTAGTTGATAAAGAACTCTTTGATCATAATTTCCCGTATGAATACTGTGTTGAACACAAAACTTGTGATTGGTAGTAAAACACTGATTCGCTCGTTGAGACCTAATTCGATCTTTATAGAGTTCTCGAGATATTTTCTTACGAAGTTTTGTTATAGAATCTATAACCGCTTCCGGTTTAGGTGGGCAACCTGGCAAATATACATCTACAAGAATTAGCTTATCGACTCCCCAAACAGTACTATAAGAATCGGTACTGCACATCCCGCCTGTAACTGTACAGTCCCCCATAGCAATAACATATTTTGGTTCAGGAATTTGCTCATATAATCTCACTAAAGAGGGGGCCATTTTCATTGTTACTGTTCCGGCTGTTAAATTAGATCCGCTTGTCTAGGACTCGATCTTGGTACTAGTCCATAACGATCAAAGTCGAAGCGTGAGCCTATTAGTGAAGCAAATTCAATGAAGCAACAACTGGTACCATAGAGAAGCGGCCATAAACTAGAGAGTCTTGACCAATTTGAAAGATCATTTAATGTAGTTGAAATAACTGAATTTTGGGCTGTTCGATCAAGTAAAGGAAACTGAATGGAATTCATAACTGTCTCAATCTTATTTTTTCCGTTTTTCTTTTTATTGTATGAATATTCAGGAGCTAAGACCATTCCAATGCCCCCTTTCGCCATGCATAAACTAAACCAATAATTAAGATAAGCACAAAAATGAAAGCTTCTATAAATACAGATACACCCAATACGTCGAAACTCATTGCCCATGGATAAAGAAAAACCGTTTCAACATCAAAAACAACAAAAACTAGAGCAAACATATAATAACGGATTCAAAATTGTAACCAAGCATCGCCCATTGATTCTATACCCGACTCATATGTAGAAAGTTTCTGCGGCCCTTTGCTAATCGGGGCTAACACTCCGGAAATAAAAAATGCCAAAATAGGAACAAGGATAGATATTATTAGAAATGCCCAAAAAAAATCATATTCGTAAAGCAGAAATATAAACGCACTCCTATGAACATGGAAAATATACCCGATTCTATTGGCCGATTCGAATTGGAATTGTCAAGTCATCCATAACTATTTAGTCAAAACAAGAATTAATTTTGATCGAACCGTCTAGTTTGCTTTGTTTATTGGTTTATTGTAGGGCATATCTCATTGCAAGATTCATCGACTGGAATCCGGTTTTATTTCCATTATACTTATTTCCATTTTATTTAGTTAGTGGAACCTTCGAACTATATATTACTCTTATACAAATTCTCTTGTTTCTCTTGTTTTCATCCAGGATTTTCTCTAAAGACGGGGAATTCTAAATTAATTACTTATCTTATTTCTTCTTTAATTAGAAATTCTTTAAAGATTTCGATTTTTTTCTATAAATAGAATCAGGAGGTCTTTTTTTCTTTTTTCTTATTTTTTCTTAGTGATTTAGAATAGAACAAGTAATCAAATAGAAGAGAATGTATAGGAATTTCTATCTCAAGATTTAGAAGATCTTGTTTTGGTATATTCCTTATTATTATTATTATTATTTAATAATAGTATTAGGGTTCGAATCCAGGTGGCGGGGTTTTTCTTGGTTGAATATAGAAAAAGAGGACTGCCTTTTTCGTGTTGTGCTTCGCTAGGTCGAGGTAAGTAAGGTATACGAAGGAAAAGCCTATTTGACAATGAAAGTGACCAAAGGTATTCGTTTTTCAAAAAACTTTAGCTTGTACACAAATACAGCATGCCCTTCCTAAATCCATGTGAATTCCTCTTCGTAGTTTTTCATTTCACCAGGCTCGTGAAATGATTTGACTTCCACAACTCAATAAGATTGGGGATATCAAAAGAAAGGGAGTCTCACTAATTCTTGTATTGTGAATATGAATATGTAATTCACCTCCGAAGATTAATGACGAAAGGTTGCTTTGTTTATCCACAATTGAAAAAATCAATATTGATTGGATCCGTTGATATGCATTTTTTCTTTCATCTGCTTAAACGATTGCCGTGAGTAAACTTATAGGAATAATTGGATTTCACTTAGTTACAAGTAAGAAATAATAATGAAGAAATGAAAATTATAGAATTTTTTTTATTTTGCATTTTTATAGGGCTATACGGACTCGAACCGTAGACCTTCTCGGTAAAACAGGTCAAACTAATTATTATTCAAATGATACAATTATTCCGAAGAAGACGTAGCTTCTTTAAATGTTTGAGGCTCATTTTCCAATAAGAAAGTCACAAAATCTGGTCCAAATGTAGTAGACGTTTACTACATCTTTGATCCTCCTAGTTATGTGAACTTTCTTTTGTTTCTTCCCGAAGTCATTTAGATCCTTCACCAAACGACTCACATTCCTTTTTATACAGATACATATTTTCAAAGAACTCAATATCTGATTCTATAACTGTATTATTATTAATGTTGGGATTTTCTGATGAACCATAAATCGATATGCTTTACTATTAGTTGTATATCCTATAAAAACACAATCAACAGTTTTCGGTCTTATTTTTACCATTTTGGGTTTAGGAACTTGCAATTTTTCCAAACACCCCCACACTTTAAAATAATTTAAGTTGGGCTTCCTTGCTTTCCATTTTTCATATGAAATTGATTGTATTTTGCTATAGGGTACTCGATTTAGTATTTGGCTAGCCGTAAGAATGACTTCCCCCCCACAAGTTCTGTGGCAAAGCAGAACTTATCAATAATGCGTTCATCATCTCCTTTAATAAACGATTCTTTCTTTCTGCAATCCTATTAGATTGGGGCGTGTAAGGGGCTGTTGTTTGATTTATAATTCCATATTCTAAACATATTTGTTCAAATGGAGATTCATATCTCCACCCCTATAATATCTTATCATTTTGATTTTCTTGTTAAGTTATGTTTCAACTTCATTTTTGTATTGTTTGAATGCGTCTATTGCTTCATCTTTACTATTAAGTAAGTAAATATGGAAATATCTAGTACTATCGTCAGTAAAAGTTATGAAATACTTGTTTCCACCACGAGATAGTATTGACTTCATGTCACAAATACCTGTGTGAATTAAGTCTAAAGGATTTGAATTCCTTTCAACTGACTTCTAAGGATGTTTAACATACTTAGATTCCACACATACTTGACATTTTGATTTGTCACATTCAAATTTAGGCAATACTTCCAAATTAATCATTTTCAGCTAGGTTTCCTAATTAACATGACGCAAACGTATATGCCATAATTCATTTGACTCAAGTAAGTAAGACGAAGCTGAAACTTTATTATTATTTTCCACAACCATTACAGTCAGCTTGAAAAGGCCCTCAGTAAGGTAACATTTTCCTACAAACATTTCATTCTTACTTATTACAACCTTATCTAAAACAAAAACACACTTAAATCCATTCTTAACAAGAAGTCTAGTAGAGACTAAATTTTTCCTAATTTTGGGAACATGAAGGACATTGTTAAAAGTCACCACTTTGCCGGAAGACATTTTGAGAAAAATCTTACCACATCCTTCAATCTTGGCCTTTGCAGCATTTCCCATGGAAATTGTCTCGTCGGGTCCAACATGAGAATAAGTAACAAAAGCTTCCTTGACAGCATAAATATGGAGAGTGGCTCCAGAACCAATCCACCACTCTTTAGGATTGTCCACCAAGTTGCATTCGGAAAGCATGGCGCATAAGCCATCAACATCATCATGATTTTCTACCATGTTTGCTTGACCATTCTTCTTGTCTTTCTTCGGAGCACGGCACTCCGTATATTTGTGTCCGAGTTTTCTATAATTGGAGTAGTTTCCACTAATGTGCTCGTTACTTGGGTTGTATTTCGGACCAGAAGCCTTCTTCCTCTTCTTGTTCTATTCAACAATATTTGCTCTCATTATTGTTGGCCTCTTTTTTCAGTAGCTTTTTTGTCCTCTTTAATTCTCAATCTAACAATGAGATCTTCAAGGGACATCTCATTGCGTTTGTGTTTCAAGTAGTTTTTGAAGTCCTTCCATAAAAGAGGCAACTTCTCAATCATTGCTGCTTCTTGGAATGCTTCATTGATGACAAGACCTTCAATGAAATTTTCGTTAGTAAGAATACTAAGATTATTATTTTCAACATCAATATTAATTTGATTCATACCTTCAGCAAGAAGATCATGAATAATCACTTGCAGTTCTTGGACTTGGGTAATAACATATTTGCTATCTGCCATTTTATAGTCCAAAACTTTTGCAGCCACGAACTTTTCCAACCCGGCATCTTCAGTTTTGTATTTCTTTTCAAGCATATTCCCAGTTTTTTTGACGTTTCCACGCCACTGTAGACATTATACAATGCATTCTCCAATCCGCTAAGAATGTAATTCTTGCACAAGAAATTTGAATGCTTCCACGACTCAGCCATGAGAAAGCATTCATTATCAAGAGTTTCATCGGCCAGCACAAGAACATCTTCCTTGATGAACTTCTGAAGACTTAAGGTAGTGAAATAGAAGAACATCTTTTGCTGTCAGCGCTTAAAATCGATCCCGGAACATTTTTCGGGATTCTCTGCCGGTGCCAATGCCGTCGGTGTTCGGCTCATTGAAACATTGGCAGTCACCATTGGAACAGCCTGGTTCTCATTTCAATTAGTCATTTCTGTAAAAGAATGACACCAGCATTAAAATCACATAGATTTTCATAGAGTACCACAAAGATTTTACTCTCTAGAAACAATAATACAAATACAGACATATAAACTAAATTCCTTAAGCTTGTTATAAAACTCTATTTTTAAAATAATTCTAGAAATATAAATTAATATAAACAGAAAATATGATAAATAGAAATGACATAAACAGAAATGATCATAGACAATTCGAGCCCAGTGAATTCACAATGTCTCCATAAGGAATTTAATATCCTTCTAGCACCCAAGGTTATGGATAATTTCCTCCTAGGATAGAACGAATACACACTAGTATAGTGGTATTCCAAACGCCAGTGTTTCAGCGAACACAAAGATCATTAGCAAATCACACTTACTTTTTGCTTTGTTTTATGCTAAAAGTATGCAAAAGAAGGAGAAGAAACTCATAAATTCATAGTGAAATTCTGAGCAGAGTAGTGTTGTATTTATAGCTAAAATTTGGGCTGAAATCTAAAGAGGTACAATTCTTCTGAATGGTTGTCTCTGCAAAACTGTCACAGCATAAATGCCATTACATAAATGGCTATTTACTCAATAATAAAGAGGGAAATAAATAGGAAAAATTGATGGGTAGTTAATTTTCTGTTACAAAAACAGAAAAACGGATTAGATTTAATATTAATATTCTGTTATAAACAATTATTTAATAACACATTTCTGTTAATATTTTATAGCCGAAGCCGAGCCGAGCGAACAACGACGACGGCGCGAGGATTGCTTTCTTCTCAACTCTTTAAGAGCTAGAAGAAGAGCAATTGCTTATAAACCCATAAAAAATCTCTTCCTCTTCCAATATGGGACAATGTCCATATGCCAAGGGGGAACTTGAAATTTCACTCAAAAATTTTATTTTCCTCAATTTTTCATTCACCCTCTTTTAATTATTTAATATATTAATTAAATACCTTAAAACCCCAACAAAGGTGGGGGCCGCCCCAGTGGATGAGAAGCTGCGGGAAACTAGGCTCAGGTGGTTTGGGCATGTGCGGAGGAGAAGCTCTGATGCCCCGGTGAGGAGTTGTGAGTGGCTGGCGGTGGTTGGTGCGAGTCAAGGCAAAGGGAGGCCCAAAAGGTATTGGGGAGAGGTGATTTGGCAGGACATGGCTAGAATGCGGATTTCTGAGGACATGACCCTTGATAGAAAAGTATGGAGGTCTAGTATCAAGGTTGTAGGATAGGGCCTTCTAGAATTTTCTTTTTGCACTTCTTTCCCGGGGCTGGGTGGGGCTTGGTGGGACTCTCCATAGATGATTTGTGCATTTTTATTGTGCCCCCTTATGGTAGTTAGTAGTCGTTGTTATTGCATGCCATTTTATTTATGGTTTATGGTTACATAATTATTTATGTGATTTCTGCTGGAGTTACTAATGCTCTTTTATTTTTGTTTTTTTTATCTTTTCCTTTGGCATGCCATCTTATTTATGGTTTAGGTTACATAATTATTTGTGTGATTTCTCATGGAGTTACTAATGATATTTTATTTTTATTTATATTTTTTTTCTTTGCCTTTTCCTGAGCCGAGGGTCGATTGAAAATATCATCTACGCTCTTTCGGGTAGGGGTAAAATATGCATACGTATTACTCTCCCCAAGTTACACTCTGTGATGGGACTATACTGAGTAGCTGTTGTTGTTATTGTTGTTATATTACTCATATCTCAAATCATCATAAGCTGGAAGATACGATCAGTTGAATTTAGGTCATACACGAATATTCGCTTTCCTTTCGTAAATAATCCCAATTTAAGGTAGGTAATCTCTCCCAAGCTAGGAGCCATAGGAAGTCTCTAAGAGTATTTGCTTTCCAAAGCCAAGTCTATATTGTTGATAGGCCAATTTTGTTGCTATGATAATAAGTAAGCTGACTTGGAAGTGAATATACCATTGCCAGTAGATGATAGTGATTATCTACGTTTTGGTTAATGTAAATGACGTACACTACTGATTGTTTGATCTCAAGGGTAGCAGGAGGGAGAGGTTCTCTAGAATCAAGGGCAGAGGTGGTGATTGTGTGATACTTTTACTTCATCTTTGTTCATATGTCCAATATTGAACCCCCTTGGCTCTGCATAGCTGTGTGCCTTAATTTTCTCGTAATAACTAAAGTTTCATTGTTAATTTTGTCTAATTTTCTTTAACAACTCTATAAATTTACAGGAATCTTACCAAGCGAAATTCAGAATCTTCCATCGATTCAAAGACTAAGTCTTCGACGCAACAGTTTGGTGGGAACTGTTCCACCTTCTATGGGGAATTTATCGACTGTGAGAGTGATAGATACTGGTGAAAATAGTCTTCATGGCAATATTCCTACACAACTTGGAAACCTTGGTAATCTGAAAGAAATATATCTTGGTTCAAACGAGATATCAGGTCAAATTCCTAGCTCTTTCTACAACATTTCTGGTTTAGAAATAATTGCACATGCAGCTAATCAACTTTCTGGAACTCTACCTCCTAATATTGGCCATAGCTTTCCAAATCTTAATGGACTTTTTCTTGGGGTGAACCAGTTTAGTGGGAGAATTCCTAGCTCCATTTCCAATGTCTCCAAGCTCATTTACCTTGATCTTGGCCGCAATTTGCTTAGTGGGGATGTACCAATGAATCTTGGAAACTTACAGCAGCTTAAAGTGATCAACTTGCAATTGAATAATTGACAAATGATCCCTCTACAGGGGAATTAGGTTTCCTTACTTCTCTCTCAAATTGCAACAACCTTGAGGGAATACAAATAGGAACTAATGCATTTAGTGGAAAATTTCCAAAGTCCTTAGCCTTTGGTAATTGGTCTCATTCTCTTGAAAGGTTCAATGCCTTTCGATGTGGCATCACTGGTGAAATCCCTCTTGAAATCAGTAAGTTGAGTAAGTTGACGTGGTTAAGCCTTGGAAAGAATGAACTGATAGGTTCAATTCCTCAAGAATTTGGGAACATGAGGAAATTGCAGAAGCTGGTATTTTGGGGAAACAAAATAAATGGTACCATACCAGAAAGCTTATGCAATATGGAGGTATTATTTCTACTTGCCTTGAGTGAAAATCAGCTTTCTGGGGAAATACCTACTTGTTTGGGGAATCTTTCTTCTTTAAGAGAACTTTATTTACATGCAAATGCATTCAGTTCCAATATTCCACCAACTTTTTGGAGTACTAACAGCGCAATATCAGTTCTGAGTTTGTCCTCCAATTTTCTCAATGGTTCTTTGCCATTCGAAATAGCAAGTCTGAGGAGTCTTGGTGATTTAGATTTATCAAGAAATCAATTCATAGGACAAATTCCGACCACAATTGGACAGCTATAGAATTTGGTGAATCTTTCATTGTCAATGAATAATTTTGAAGGTCACATATCATTAGGAGACTTGGTTTCTCTTGCACACTTGGATCTATCCGGAAATAACCTTTCTGGCATGATCCCTGAATCTTTGGTGAATCTTCAACAGCTCGGCTATCTTAATTTGTTTTTCAATATACTCACTGGGGAGATTCCAAATGAAGGACCTTTTAAAAACTTGACAGCTGAATCTTTCATGGGTAACACCGCATTGTGTGGACCATCTCAATTCAATGTGGTGAAATGCAGAATCAATAGCCGGAAAAGTAGAAAGAAGAGAAGGGCTTTAACTTTTGTTCTTGCATCGATTGCAGTAGCATTAGTAGTAACAACCATTTTCATGGTTTGGTTACTGAAATATCGAGAAAGAAGTAGACAAGTTGCTATACCAGATTTGATTGGTCAATCCCATAAGAGGATCTCATACTATGAGGTTGTTCGAGGAACAAACAACTTTGATGAAGCCAACTTGATTGGCAGGGGATGCCTTGGTTTAGTATACAGAGGAACACTCCTAGATGGAAATATGGTTGCTGTAAAGGTTTTCAATAAAGAAGTAGAAGATGCATTCAAAAGGTTTGATTTGGAGTGTGAGGTTTTGCGGAACATTCGCCATAGAAATCTTGTTAAGGTGATAAGTAGTTGTGCTAATCTTGATTTTAAAGCATTGGTGGTGCTGGAGTACATGCCAAATGGAAACCTAGATACATGGCTTTACTCTCACAATAATTTCCTGGATTTAAACCAAAGACTGAAGGTCATGATTGATGATGTGGCTTTTGCAATGGAATATTTGCATGGTCATTCTTTTGTTGTCGTCCATTGTGATCTAAAACCAGGTAACATACTTTTGGATGAAGACATGATTGCAAGAGTGAGTGACTTTGGTATATCCAAACTTATGACATCAGATAAAATGATAGCACAAACCAAGACGTTAGGCACTATTGGCTACATGGCACCAGTAAACAAGTGTTATCAAGTCGTCGTGTATGTTAAGTTAAATAACATTAACTTGTCTACGGATACAAATGTTGCAGAATATGTATCGAAAGGCTTAGTGTCAACCATGGGAGATGTTTACAGCTATGGTATCTTGTTAATGGAGACCTTTACAAGAAAGAAACCGACGGACGATCTCTTCGTTGAAGGACTCAGCTTGAAGAGATGGTGTTTGAAGCATTCCCTGATAATGTGGCAGATATTGTAGATGCTAATTTGTTTTCAAGAGAAGATGAGCAGTTTTCTTCCAAAGAGACTTGCTTTAAGTTGCTAATGGAATTAGCCTTACATTGCACAGCTGAATTGCCTCAACATCGAATCAGCATGAAACATGTCCTTGTAAGACTCAACAAGATACAGACTCAGTTTTTGCAACGTGCAACAACCACCCAATAATTTGAATTCATCATCTGAAAACTACCAATAATTTATATGATCTAAGAGATATGACGAAGCGTAGGAAAGTTTTCATTTAGTTTGTTCTTTGTTCTGTCAATAAATTTTATGAAATGATCCTTTTTCCATCATCATCATTTTTTTGAACTTCCATATGTACAACTTGGAAACCTCTCGAATTTTGAGATCTATCGATTTTTCACCTCCGGATACAAAATTGGAGTGTGATTCTACATGGCAAGAAAATTGCCAATAAAACTATGGTAATTATGTACATAAAACTTAACACTGAAGTAGACTGGCATCAACTTGTTTGAGCAAAGCCTTCCAAGGCTGCTATCATCAAGAATGTAGTAAATCTTTCCCGATTATGAACTGTTCTCCGTATACACTCTTTCGGCTTGGAATATAGTAGCTTGGTCAATTTGAACTGATCAGACAGTATGTAACTGATTTCGAAAGTTTAGTTTTATTCGATCAGCATCAACTTCTTTCTTTCCAGAAGAACTAACGGCTGCTTGTTCCTTCAAGGCTTCCTTTTCCAATTTCTTCCTTTCAGCATCAGCTTGTTGTTCATTCTCATCGCGTGATTTTTTAAACATCTTGGTGAAGACCACCAAAATCTGTGTCACTGCATCCAGAAAGTAAACATACGCATCACTCACACTAAAGGATATGAAGACCGTCAAAATTTGTCACATAGATCAAAATGCTATTAATACATATACCTGGTTAAGAAGTTGCTACACTAGGAGAAATCTGTTGAAGCAATTCACATTGGTTGAACATACAAATCTTGATCTAAATGATACATGAACTAAACAAGATCCCCAGGACAAATGCAAGTCGAAAAATCTAGCCAATGGTAATATGCACTAAACAGATGCTACAAAAGACAAAGAGGAAAGAAGGGTGGCATCAACCTGACAACGGATCATAGGAAAGCGTCATACACTGTGCATCACATAGTCTTCACATTAAACGCTTAAACTACTAAAAAGTAGTGTATCACTGATAACCCATACTGAAATAGCTATATTACCAAGTGTTGCATCAAACAGCTACAAGACTCTATTTTTCTTTTCCAGAAATCTCACCAGATGACTCATAACACAGAAAGAAAATTATATCATATGTAGTTCTAACCTTGCTCAAAGGGGCATCGAGTTGGATCCTCGCCAAAATACAGGGACAGGGAGTCTGCACTCCTTCCCTGTAGTTTTACGAGATAGAACAATGAGCAAATATGACATGGCTCAAACTTCCAGGAGTATTAAAGATATGACATAATGAATGCAGGAAAACTAACCACTTCAATATAAAGAGTAGTGAGAGACTTCACTTCAGCCTCGGCAGTATCAAGGAAATTCTTTAACACCTGAGAAGAAATGTCCAAGTAACTAACCACGTATTTCAGAAGTTCAAAGAAATTATGCATGTACACCAAATCGAGGGCATTGCAATCATATTTGACTGCAATACCAGTTAGTCTCCACTTGAAAACCATGTCCGATACAAACCAAATGGGGGCCTTTCCCATGCGTGCCCTTTTCACTTGATTTTTTGAGTCAAACTAATTGTCATCCATTTATGACACATATTACTCTTCTAGACCAGCGGTACAATTCTTCCTTACTTTGTCTTCTCATAGTATATCCAGGATGATGTTTTTTAATAGTAAAGAGGGATCCTTGTATAATGAAGGAAACCTGGGGAAAAACGGAATCCGCTCAATGCCATTCATTTCACTTTTGTTGTAAGAAAATCATGAGAATTGTTAATACTTTTAGACGTTGATTTCTACGATCTTCTCAACATATAAAAAGTTTCGGATGACTTTCGGTCAATTAGACTTAATCACGTGCAAATGTGACAATGTTCCCATGTACTAGAATAAGTTTTCTACAAAACATTGTTAAGGTACATTGTCAAATGGACTTCAACAGTTAAAAGTTAAAGCTAAAAAAGACATAAACTTGAAAGTATATGCAACCAGCTAAGGCATGGTAAAAAGACATTTTACCATTCTCTTATCTCACCTTCTGAAAGCCTGACGATATTGCACCATCATTGTCGGATGCAGTAAGTTCTTGTTCAACTTTCTCAAGACCTTTGCTCACTGCTTGCATTTCTTCAGCCAAAGACTTCAGTTGGATCTAATCAATTAATATAACGTAAACAAACATTTCAGTTTCACCATTATACTAATATTACTGCAAGTGAAGACCATTATGTACAGCAAAGAGTACCTTAGAAGCAGCTTCCAAGTGAAGAAGATCCTTGTCGAAATCAAGCAACTCTGGCATTTTCTCAGCAAGAAGCTGACAGAAACAAGACAGATTTACATCTTTGGAATTGCAGTGGAAAGTGGAAACATACATATGGAAAAAGAGTTAAGACACAAGAGAAGTCCAGGTTGGCCCAGTGGCTGGTCAACCCCAGCTTGGGCTCTCTGTTATAGAATCCAAATCCCTAATATCCCAAATTTCCTGTGCTTGAATCCCTATTGCAACTCTTAATATCCCTCTCTCTCTCTCTCTCTCTCACACCCCCCCCCCCCCCAATTGACATTGTAGAGGAAACCTCAGATATAAACCACAACAGAGGCATGAAAATATAGTAACCTTGCTTTTGCCACTGTCATAGCCATACCCACTTGTGGCAAAGCAGCACATTCATCCTGACTAGCGTCCAGCACCCTCTCTCCACATCCCTTTCCTCATCAGTTCTCTGTTTTCACTGTTTCCGATGTAATTTAATTTCATCACTGGCGCTTGTGTCAAGAGTTGTTTTAAACTTGATATTTTCATTACTTATAATTAAATTTCTAAATTTCTCCCCTAACAAAACTTCAGTTCGTTCTGTAAATTTTCAGCATCTGTTCTCCTTCCTTTTCTCTTACTGTTTTCAGCAGGACTAGCAAAGAAAAGACAGTATCTCTATCCAAACGCCATGAGAAACCTCGGTAAGGGAGTTAGGAGTAGTTTGTATTAATCAATCTTCAAATAACTTGTGCACATGAATTAATTAGTTACATATTTAAAGCTGTCATCAATTGTCTGCAAAACACCAAAAAGAAAATTTTTAAGTGGTTATAACTTGGAAATGATGCAGATTTGGCACTTTGATGCATGGTTTTAAAGATCTGATTCTAAGAGCTCACAAAATGGCAGGATGATGCTGTTTCAAAATCTTATTGTAACGTTCCTTTTTTTTCCTTTTTCTTCACGGAAAACTATTATTACGCCTCAATCACATAATAGTTGAAGTCAGCTATATGAATCCTCATATGCATTGTACACCATTTCCTTTGGACTCATTTCAATCCAATACTCAATAATTTGTCTTTTCAAACAAATTAGTGGTTCCTTTAATACTGAAGGTTCTCTACATTTTCCACTGACAAATCTCAAAACAAGCTAAAAGGACGGAAAAATGCCACCTAATGTAAGGGTACCAGCACAACTGAGCCTTTTTTTGATAAGGTAAATTGAGTTAATCAAAAAGGAGAAAAAACTCCCGTATATAAGAAGTATACCAAAAAGTAAAGAATTTACATCAAACATGATTCTCTACAAAAGATGCACAATCTTCTATACCACAACTGAGCTTTAATTCCAACTTGTTCCAGCTTGTTGCTATTATCCACAAGAAAACTTGCATAATTTTCAATACAGTGTACTATCAGTTAGTAAGCAGATTCATTGACTAACAACAGTGTTGGACCAGAAAGAAATCTCAGAGCCAAGGTCTTATGTTGTTCCGATATTTTAGTAATAAAATTTCATTTTCTGGATGTTCCAGAATAGAGTCCAAGTTCCAACATTCCCTCAACATACACAAGTTTTGGCCCACCGCAAACTTCTCGAAGAGTGGACTAGGAACTTTAATGATTTCACAATTTGGTAGATACACATCAAATAATATTACCTTAAAATGGGGGAAAAGGATCATGGGATGGATAGATTTAATGCAGAAGAGGAATTTAAAGCAGCAAATGGAAAAATCAATGTGACCACCAATCCTATTTAGAGCAATGCCTAGAACAGGAAGTTACATGATAAAAAGGAAATGGATCTCTCGAATCACATAAAGCGGATGTGTATCACTGGCACAAAAAAATAGGAAATGAACAAAAGTATAAGCTACCCATGAACTTTATTGTGAATGTTAGCCAGCAAAGTTATACAATGTTGAGAAGGCATAAAAGTGGCAGTTCTTCTAATGGTGCTGATCCAGCTAATACCGTGGGTAGCCTTAAGCTGTCAGATAACTTTATAAGGATTAGTTTTCAGATTTTCATCATTAGAAGTTTGACTTCCTTCTCCTTGATAATGAATGGAACCCTTTTCTCAGAGATTTGTTACACAATCTTCTTTTTGTTTGGGTGCTCAACAGAAGCACCTATACACATTGGACTTTTCTTTGCTTTTTATTTTTTTTATTTTGAGAAAACACATCTGGACTTCCCTTTGGGTGATTTGTAGGTTCTTTTGTGTATTTTATTAAAATATTTTCATTTGGCAAGATAACTTAAGCTTGAAATTTTTAATTTCTGTAAGAGTCTTGTATACCTAGTTTCATGTTTGATCTTCAATTTCACTAGCGTCAGGTGCGGCACCTAGTCGAATTACCCCCCATGATCTATGTTGCTCGGACACGGGTGCGGATCTAGAGGTCGGATCTTTCGAGATCTAAATTCTAAGATTCGGGAATACGGATCCTAGTACGGATACGGGTGTGGGGATCCGACTACAAAATAATTCAAAAAAAATATATAAAAATATCTTTAAATTATGATAAATTTTGTGAAATACTTACGAATAGCTTGTAAAGTGTGGATTTCTTTTTATTCTCATGTTATAGATAAGTAAAGGATTGATTTCTTAGATAAGGGATGCTATTTTCTTTAAATTTATCCTAGTTTTGGTTCTTATTTTGGGAATCAAATTGTATCTCGTGTCGAATATTTTCGCCCATCGTGGTCAAATAACCAAAATTATTTGACCAGATCCGGTACGGATACCATACCCACACCCATAATAGTGTCGTGTCCATACGGGTGCGGCACCTAAATTGCCATGCCGGAGCAACTTGCCCATGGTAAACCCTAGGTTTAGCTTCCTATAGGTGTCGCTTGACTCAAGCAAGTCTCTACACTTAGACAAAGTACGCCTCGAGGTTTTGGTAGTGTTAGTGGCATCTGTGGCATTTAGCAATGCTTAAACGACACTTTGATACAACGGATGACTTGGACAATAAGCTTGGTTAGTGAAGGAATTGGCATTTGTATTATAACACAACTCTCATCACAATGCTTGAAGGAGTACATGACATTAGGACACTCATATAAAGCTTTAGAATGCTAGTAGTACACTTAGGGGTCGTTTGGTATGAGGTATAAGAAGGTATAGTGCTGGTATAAAAATTTAATACCATCTTAATACTTCGTTTGATTAGCAAACCAGGTATAAGTTATCCCATGATTAAAATTAACACCGGATAATTTATACCTTATAGAGGGTGTGTACCAGTATAACTTATACATTCTTCTTACAAATTATGCAATTGTCATATTTAATACAACATACCAAACAATGGATAAAAAACAATCACAGCATAACTAATCCCGATATAACTTATCCCAGCGTAAGCCGTACTCAAACCAAACGAGCTCTTAGGACTTTGGAAATGTCTAGATCTATTGGTGGGTTGCTTGCTTACAAAAGGTGTGGGTCTCCTCCTATTTATAAGCCCCCAAGGATCATTGTAGAATCAAAAAGTTGGGCTAAAGCTGACCTGACCACCAGAGTGTTCATTGGCAGCAACCCTAAACCCTCAAGTGCCTTCTAGACACTTCTGTTGTCAGAGGGATTGGGCCGTAGACAATGCCCAGCCTAATGCACTCCATCACACCCTAGACCAACTGCATTCCACAACACATCCCTATGTGCTAACACTCTTAAGCTTCCTTGGCATATTATTGGTCATTCTTCCACATCACCCGTGCAAACCCAATGTTATCAAAGGCAAAAAGCGCAAAAAAGCTCTAAGATCTGTGGGGGCTTTAGGCGCAAAGTACAAATAAAGCGCAGACTTTAATTATTGTTTGGTGACGCCTCTTCAGGATTACTCTCATTGGCAAGGAAAAGTATGTCTTAGAGCCTTGATGAAAACACTAAAGCGCCTACTAAGCGAGACGAAGCGCTCAACATGTTTTGAGCCTCGCTTTAGGGCTTAAGCGTGCTTTAATTGCACCTTTGATAACACTGTGCGAACCCCGCCATGCTTGGACTCTCGTCCCTTGACATGTACCTTATCATCCTCGCACATCACACCACGTGCATGACATGCGCTATCCATGGGCCTTTAGCCTCGTGCATATACCTTGCCCTTGTCGGGCACTATGCCACACTTATGATATAAGCCTTGCTTGCACGCTATGACTCCCACCCATGCTTTACCGCGGCTGGTCACCACACCTTGTGCATGCTCCATCATCGCACCATCCTCTTGTGCCAATGCTACCACGTGTGATGGCCAAACTAATCATTTGATCTTGGCATGCACCATGCCAACGCTTCCCGATTACCCTTATTTTATTATTGAACTTAAATAAACAATCATTTGATCTTGAATGTTGAAACCTTGAAAGCGCTCGCCTCCTCTCAGTCCATGGCCACCTTAGCCCTTGTAGCATGTGCAAAATATTTTTGGCAGGTTATGACACAGAGCTCAGAAAAATTTCGCACTTTGTCAACTCAATCTTGAGCCACTCATCAATCATCACTGAGCCAAACTAATCTAACTCAACTTAAGCTTAAGTCACCTTCAATCCCTCTCAGTTTAGAGCTAACGGATATATACTACCTTAGAGCTCAAGCTTGCGTATCAAAAGTAACATCCTGACATTTAATAGAAAAAAACAGCAACAAATAGTTATAGTCTTTGTGCAATTACAACAAGATAAAAAGAAATTTCCAGGAAACAAGTATGATCTAAAATGATGCAACTTTACATAAATAAAAACAGAAAAGCATCATAATGCAATAGTTCTACCTTGCACAGATAATGCATCAAGGTCATTTTGTTGTTTCTAGCACGAGTGTCAGAAAGCTTAAGAAGACTGTCCAACTTGAACCCTACAGCAGATCCTGCAATGTAATTACAAAAACAAAGATATTATTCACTGAGCCTCCACCAAACAACTAATCTTTTTTGTATGAAGATCTAGATCTTAGAAACTTGTACCTCGTGCTGTACCCTGATTCAGTGCGTTTCCCAATGTTAGAATGGTCTGCATTATTTGACGTAGTTTGGCAGATTCTTTCACCTACTCGATCAGGAAATGCAGTTAGAATCCAGTTGAAATCAGAATGTGCCAAATCAAACTTCATAAGGTATTAAAAGTACCTCTCTGGTAGCATTGTTAATTGTACTTAGGTTAGTTCTCAAGTCAGTCACCTGAACAACTCAAGATATTACAGTCAATAGAAAAATCAATGGCAGAGTGCATAGACATTGGTTCACTAACAAGTACAAGAGTGAATACCTGATTAGAAAAAGTGATAGTAAATGAAAACACTCTTAACTTGGACTCAACTCGTGGGACCTTCATCAGCTCCAGGAAAAACTGAAACAGTTATTAATCCAGTTAATAACCCAGAACTTAGAGGCTAAAGAATTTTGTAGTTTCTCACTCCCACTATGTTGCCCGGACTCTCCAAAATAGCACCGCACCCGTGTCGGATCACTATTTTTGAAGGATCAGACTTGCATCCACTGGCATTTTCGGAGAGTCCGAGCAACATAGGTTTCCCCATATATATATAGTCAAATTGGAGAAGACCTGCTCACACTTTCCAAGCATTTCCTTGTCCCCATTATAGTTCTGAAAAATAGAACATAACCAGTAAGATCAAATTCTGAAACCAAAAATTAACTTTTAGTTGTTAAATGGCAAGTATACACTGTTAAGAAACTAGCACAACTAAATTCATAAAGATATGGGAAATCAAGAAGAAACAACTATGGATCTGCGTACACAACAGACTATGATATACACATCCACAGACACCAGGAAAGGGAGTCATCAAACGTAAGCTTGCACATCATAGATGCAAGTACGTACTCCATATAAGCATGCTACTGTCAAATGGGTCAATGAATTACGGGCATCAATCTGCACAGCTACTTACATAAAAGGCACATCAACAAAATCATAGGCCACTGGCTCCAATGACTCGCTGAACTACTATTCTAAAATCAAATACAAATGCAAAAGGTGAATGTGTTGGTCCTGGCTCCAAGTTCTATTTTTAAGAACTTCAATGTGAATTATTTTCTCTAAACGAGGAGAGTTAAATAAAATTTCTCTAAACGAGGAGACTTAAACAAAAATTGAAGCTAATTTCAGAAGATATCTCTAACATTACTTATGAACTCAAAATAAATGACTACATGCATAATACACAAATATTATTGTGAGCTAAACTTTGCCAATGTAGGCAAGCACTGCCAGGATGAGAACGGGATAGTACCCTCAGTGTCTCCATTTCTTCTTTTGTTGGGCAAAACTTTATCAGATTTTCAACTTGATCAATGTCCAGAGCTGACGAATCCAAAGCCAAAACAGCATTCTATAAAACATGCATACACTAATGTGTCAGAAATCCAGAAATTTTTAGTAAAAAGAAATCCTATTTGTATTCGCATAATATTTGCATGAGATGAGTTTAAATGGAGTAACATGGTCAGTGAGGACTCATATAGCCAACCCCAACTTGCTTGGGACTGAGGTGTAGTTATTGTATTAGTAAAGGAGATTCAGGGTAAATATTTCATTCATTTCAGTCTACCTCCATTAAAACTCAAAAAAGACAAACAAAAAACCATGCATGAGCATCTCTAAAGAATGTTCACCATGCTGACTAAACACATGCGTGAATCAGCATATCATTACTGTGCATTACTACAATACGATTTGATGACAACGTCAAAGGATAGAATATTTTATACAATATCTATAGTGATTCTTTTGAATTTCAACAGAATATATCGATTGAGTTCAACATTTAATTTTGATCTCCTCAAGTCTAGTGAAATTAGATGATCTTTTCAACTCTCTAAAGTTGTTAAAAATATAAAAGAATGAATATGCCTTTTTAATCAGTAGTTCTACAGCTAGTTCTTTCTTCAGTAACTTCTATTTTCATAATATATATAACTCATTTTCTCTTTTTATTCATTTCATTGAACTCCGTCTATTTTTTTTCCAATGACAATGGTGCACGGTCCTACTTGTGCACGCACCTCCACTAATCTATAGGGTACACGATACCTCCTATCGGCATAGGTATGCCCACCAAAATTTAATCAGATGAGAGAAACTGCCTCTTAACATTTTGCCTCTGTTCGCATTTGAACTAAAATCCTAGGGCCTCTCCCACCTCAATGACCACTAGGCCACACTCTTAGGTGCTCGGTGAACTCCACCTATATGAGAAAAGCATAACTAACTCAAAATTGAATTACGAGGAGAATTGTCATAGGTTAATGGCTCTCATAAAAATAGTCAAACTACCATAGCTCTTTTGAATAAGACCTGACAACTGACATAGAGCAATATGGATACAGAAGATTCACATAGCCAACCCCAAACAGTTTGGGATTCGTTCTTCGTTTTTTTATTGAGTAGAAATATAGATAGTTAATTGGTATATCACTCTTTTTTAAGCAGAAATAAAGATATTTCACTTCCAATTTAGAGTTCAAGACATACTATGATCTTATTCTTTATTTGTTGAGAACCATCAAAACCAACAATAACAACAACTACCCAGTAATGTCCCACAAAGTGGGGTCTGGGGAGGGTAATATGTAGACGAGCCTTACCCCTACCCGAAAGGGCAGAGAGGTTGTTTCCAGTCGACCCTCGACTCAGTGAAGGAGAGGAAAAACAAAAACAAAAACAAAAACAAAAGAACATTAGTAAGTCCAGCAGAAATAGCATAAATAATTATCTAAACATAAGAACCATAAATAAATAGCATGCAATAATATCATACAGTAACTACCATTAAAACCATGATGATGATTCAATATTTTTGCATAATATTGTATCTATTTGGTTCATCAGATACTTCTACAGATTTAGCAAATTTAAAAAGGGACAAGAACCAAAATACTTAATTGTAATGTTTTGGAAAATAAAGTCTTACGGTATAAACATTCAATTGTACATGTTATTTGTTACTTGATTACAATAGATAAAAGCATAACGAGTCATTATTACTTTTTTTGGTTGTTAATTTGTGTCACTTTTAAAATTATAAGCAGCTCGATTTCAAAAGTTTCTGATTGTCCTATAGCCAAGTAAAGATTAACTAATATAATTGTTTCATATGATAAACAATTAAAAGGTTTGGTCATAGGACCGACCTGTGGAGTAGGATACATAAACTAGTGCAATAGATAAAATATTGAAGTTGATAGTAGAAAAAAGAAGATGCTAAAAGAGGGGTTGCTCTGATGGTAAGCAACCCCCACTTCCAACAGAGAGGTTGTGAGTTCGAGTCCCCAAGAGCAAGGTGGAAAGTTCTTGGAGGGAAGGATGCCGGGGGTCTATTTGGAAACAGCCTCTCTACCCAAGGTTAGGGGTAAGGTCTGCGTACACACTACCCTCCCCAGACCCCACTAAGTGGGTTTATACTGGGTTGTTGTTGTTGTTGTTATAGTAGAAACAAGAAGATGCTACAAGAACTCACCAGCATATCAGGCAAGGGAATCTTGATTTTTGTAAGCATGATTTCGCAATTGTACGCCCTGCGCAAATCAACCTGACAAAAGCATATGTTAAGAAATAATTCCCTTTCTTTAACAAGTTAAACCAAAATTTAACACTTCCAGTCTTTCACTACAAACAGAGTGAGTTCTGTAAAATGGACTCCCAATACCTCAGGAAGAAAAAGAAGCCAACACCCAGTAGACTGTTCACCAATTATTCCATAGTGATCTCGTAATGTATAGTGAAAGCTTTAGTAAATGTTTCTTTCTATAGAAGAGATTTATCTCTTCCCAAGTTAGCACTAACAGATAAATTAAGTAGAAAGTGAACACCAGTTCATTCATGGTCAATGGCCATCCCAACGGGACGCGTGTATGTTTGAGCATAGCCTCCGTAACCCCTTCATTCTAATCCATCTAGACATGTATCACAACCTATAAAAATGACTTTTCTACATGAATTTATATTACAAACTACTAAAACAACTTCTAAGAAATTTTCAAAAGATAACCATTTGAAATTTTTTGATATGATGGACACCATCCTCCAAACCTCCTACCTCTATCTAGGAGGCCCAAGTGGTCTTCCCCTCTTTATCCCTTGGTGACTCGAACCCTCAACCTCATGGTCAAAGGTGAAGGACCTTACCACTAGGATATCCCTCCATTATTCAGTCAAAGATGACTAACTTAAGTTTACTGGAACAGAAATGGTGTTACCTCTGGGATGGAAAAAAGTAGAACTTTTCCACCCTAAGTTCATCATTTCATCATTCATATCTGTGTCCAGCAACCACATGTTCTTCTCTATCTTGGAATGCTTGCTTCCAAACTTCGCCTATGTTAAACCCATTTAAGGCCTTACTTTCCACATTGTTAGAGTACCGCTCCGGGCCTAGGCCCTCACGGGTTTAAAACGTGTCACTAGGGTTTAAGACTTGTTAACTTATATACCCAACATCCCTCTTGTATTTTGCCGATGTGGGACTCTGCCTAAAGTTTGGGGTGTCACCCTCTTATGGACTCAGCGTACTCGTTGAGGTTTGCCCACCGCATGGGATTTGCCTAGACCCAGCACCGAGATTTGCCCCGCCTAACCGGGATTTGCCTAAACTCAGTTGAACTCTGACCCACCATCAGCATGGCTGACACAAGAATGGCTTTGATACCATCAGTAACAGCCCAACCCGCTAGTGATATTTTCTGCTCGGGGCCTAGGCCCTCACGGGTTTAAAACGCGTCACTAGGGTTTAAGGCTTGTTAACTTATATACCCAGCATCGCTCTTATGTTTTGCCGATGTGGGACTCTATCTAAAGTTTGGGGTGTCATAGTTAGCCACAACTTACCACTAAAATTAAAAAAAACCCTTTAAACCTATCCCAAATTCTTAATATCTTTATTTAACTAGTGAAAGAAAGATATCCATACTCATCCTACAATATTCTCCTAACTTCATGAAAAACATGCATGATAATGCCTATCAGGACAATGAGTCCAAGAGGCATCCCTACCCTTACAATTTGGCCATAACTAAGGACTTGGCTATTATTCCAAGAGGAACTTCACTTACTTTTCATTTTTGAAAAAAGAAAAAGATATAAAATATACATGAAGAAGGTTATAGTATCCTCGATAGATTTGACTCGTCACAAGACTGTCTCAGTACCACTTCTATGATGGCGCAGAAGCCATTAGCTGGCTGGGTGAAAGTTACGTGTTTTGGGAAGTCCAAAGTGGAGGTAACACAGCTGCCCAAGGAAACAAGCAAGAGAACTTTTGAATTTTCATCCAATACTAGGTGCGTTGAAAGTGAAGGTCACGAGGTGGCAACACTCTATTTTCTGGATCGGATTTACGACTGATATTGAGTTACAACACTGTTAGTTGGTCAGAGTACAGTCCTACCAAGTACTTCAAGGATATCATGGTAATTAGGCACTAGTAGCAATTTAGTCCATTTCTCATTTCAAAAAATTTATGTGGTTCAAGGTGTGTATTTACTTCTAAACTTCTCTTGAATTTAAATCATTAAAACAATCATCTTACATGTACTAGTCATGGAAGATTATTGACGCTTTCATATGTCCTTTGACCTTATAAATGTGCAAATTCAACATTATCTCGAAGTTCATGCATTTTTAAATTAGGCAAATACGCAATGTCAAATGTTTTATTTCGGGCAACTGATGACACATGATCTGATATAAAAGGACAGCCCTGTGCACTGAGCTCCCGCTATGCGCGGGGTCCAAGGAAGGGTCAAACCACAAGGATCTATCGTACGCATCCTTACCCCGCATTTATGCAAGAGGTTGTTTCCATAATTCGAACTCGTGACCTCCTGGTCACATGGCAGAAACTTTACTCGTTACGCCAAGGCTCCCCTTCAATGACAGATGATTTGATATAAATCTATGAATTAGTGTGCCATGTATAAATGTAACTTCTACGCTCGACTGCCATTAGTCAAGTGCAGCAAGCATCATTAAGAACCATTGTGCCTATTTGGCTAAGAGGAAAGTAAGGAGTATCAATAGGAGAAGGATTAGCTAACAAGATAAGATTCGGCTTCCATGTCTGTGAAGGGAATAAAGAGGAGGGAGAAGAAAGTGGATGAGCTAGATTATAGTATCCTCCATTACATATCCAATTCTGCAGACTGGAGGAGTTTAAGTTTTAATTTGAGCCTAAAGAGAAAAACGTCCACACATGTAAGCGAAAAATGTTGTTAACACATACAGCACTCTAAAGTGAGTGAGTCCCAGAGGAAGGGAACAAAGATAGAAATGAATTAGTATATACAAAGGAAACGGGGCATTTTCATCCTACATGTCCATTGTGTGCCTTGCTCTAAAATTTAAGAAAAAGTAATAAACTTGTTTAATAGCAAATCATCAGCACATTCATCGATTATAGAGACTGGAAACAAGATAAAGCATATATAACTTGCCAATTGCACTTTTTCTGGTTTGTTGATTTTGGAACCACGTCGAGCTCCACCTTTGCTAGTTCCATCAGTAGCTGAAGCCACCGAAAACAAATTTTCGAGCTCTGTAATATCAATTTCAGGTGCTCTGCCACATACATTAAAAAGGTTTGATCAGAACTTCCCATAACAAAGAGATAAATAACAAAATTGCAGTACCCCATGCAAGCTAATAATCAAAGTGCTCAGAACTAGCCTAATGATGACCTGTAACGGAGTTTCACGAGAAAAAACAAATAGCAAACATTATGATCTGCATATTAAATTGAAATGATCCAGAAAGTTCTCATTGTAATTTTTCATCGCCCAAAATAAAATCTGCATACCTGGATGTATTTTCCTTATTTTGTGTATCTGCCCATAAACTCCCTTGCATGGCCCGGGTAACTTTCGACCAATGTAAAGGCTTCAATGAAGCTTTTTTAGGAGGAATTGAAGTACCTCCTGCACCTCGCCCTTTCCCTAGAGCATTTGAGCCTACAGAGGCTCTTACACGTCCAGTAGAAGAAGGTGGTGGTGGTGGCACATTATGTCCCTTTCCACCAGATGGTGGAGGTGGAGTGGGTGTCAAACCCCGTCTAGGAGGTGGTGGAGCATTAGGAGCCTTTGGTGCTGGTGGAGGTGCAGGTGGAGTTGAACCTTGCCTAGGAACTCCCAAAGGAGGTGGAGGAGGTGCAGGTGGCCTTTTAGAATTGCTTGTAGGTGGAGGTGGTGGTGGTGGAGGTGCCAGCGGACTTGACCTATTTGAGGTAGAGGATGAAGGTGGAGGTGGTGGTGGTGGTGGTGGAGGGGCCAACGGAGTTGACCTATTTGATGTAGAGGATGAAGGTGGTGGTGGTGGTGGTGGAGGGGCCAACAGAGTTGACCTATTTGATGTAGAGGATGAAGGTAGAGGTGGTGGTGGTGGAGGTGCCAACAGAGTTGACCTATTTGATGTAGAGGATGAAGGCAGTGGTGGTGGTGGTGGTGGAAGTGGAGGACCCTTGAAAGAGACAGAAGGGGCAGGTGGGGGAGGCGGGGGAGGCGGGGGAGTTACACAAGGCAAGGGCGTACACTTAGATGACACGGAAGGTGGAGGGGGAGGTGGTGGTGGTGGTGGTGGAGGAGATAAAGGGGGGAACTTGGAAGAGACAAAAGGAGGGGGAGGGGGAGGAGGGGGAGCTGATAAATGACAGTTAGATGACCCCCGATGAGGAGGAGGGGGAGGTGGAGGTGGAGGTGGAGGTGGAGGCAGAGCACTCCGAGAAGTAGAAAATGTAGGGACAGGAGGTGGAGCTGGAGGAGCAGGGGTGCATAAAAACCTCTTATTTGGAAGTGGTGGAGGTGGTGGAGGTGGCGGAGGTTCTCTAGCAAAGCTATCAGGAGAAGTTGAAGAAGTATGTTCTCTTGGCAGTGAAGGTCCTCTATGACCACCGATTGAAGGTGGTGGTGGTGGTGGTGGAGGTGGAGGTGATCTATTAGAACTTGCAAGTGCTGGAAGCGGAGGAGGATGCGGGACAGAAGAAGGGCCACCAAATATAGGAGGAGGTGGTGGTGGTGGTGGAGGAGGAGGTAAAGAAACCTCCTTGCTAGGAGAACCAAACACAGAGGGTGCCAAAGGGGGAGACGGTGCTGATGGTTCAGGGACTTTTGTACTAGATATCACAGGGACAGGTGACGAAGGTGGTGAAGGTAATGGAGAAGAAGAGGAAGTTCTTGTATCGCAATCTCGGACTTCCTTTGAATGTTCAGGAGCAATGGCAGCATCCAATTGACTGTTATTTTCAGAAGGAGACTGAACAGGACCAATATCTGACATTGAAAGCTTCACTTGATCCTCAGAAATCTTCAGATCAGAAGTTCCATCAGAAGCTGAATCCTGTTCATCTAAAAAATTGATGTCTGTTGTATTAGCATAAGTAAGATTACTAGCTTTCTCTGAGTCCAGAAAGTCCAAACTGTCAGCAATACTCGATGCATTATTTTCTTCTTCAGAGTCAAACGGGGACGAATACCCGCTCATCCTGCTTTGCAAAATTGATAAATCCTTCATATCATTCAACACGGATAGTTGTTTAAACAACCATAACGCAGCATCATCGCCAGTATCAACCCAATCAGCACCACTAAAAAGTTCTTGTACCCTTGAAAAAGCTTCGATAGGAAGCCCACCTTTCTCCTCACCATTTAGAGCTGCAATGGGAGCTTTTGCAGGAGATATGCTCTCAACATCACCAAATAAAACCTGCAAGTAGATTGTATAAAATTTGAGGAGAAATATGGAGAGCAAAGATGATCCACTTAACCAACACTAATCAGACAGACACAAGAAAGTATTCACCTCAGCTCGAAAGCCTTTTGGATAGCGCGCCTTTGTATCCCATAGAATATCCAAGTTATCGCAGTTTAACATTAAAATGTTGGAGCGAATGAAAGCTGTGTTGAACATTATACGGAACATCATGACTTCCCTTTCAGGGTCCAGGTCTAAGTGGACACACTCCAATACTACATCTCCTTGCACCAAACACTGAATATCAATCTTGATGACATCACTGTCCTTCTGCAAAATGATAACAATCATGTTGCCACACAGCAGAATTGAAGAAGACAAGAAACATGATGCAGTGACAGCAGTTTTTTTACCTGGCGATAATGTCGAAGACTTCTACCTTTCTTTGGGATGGTGTACAACATATAAGTTGATAATCCATCCTTGCTAAGAAGGTTCCGGCCAAAAATGCGGACAATTGGCCTACATCCTTTTTGATTGTCGAATCTTGGAATGGCACGAAGAATGAGGCAATCCAGAGAAAGAGCTTGTTCAGGAGGAGGCCACTCGGGAGATATATTTCTTCTTGATATATATTGTAGGTACCGAAGCTGAGAAGGGAATGGGTTCAGAGGTGACAATAATTGTGATAAACCTTTAGGAGCCTCACGATAAACCATCTCGAGAGTTTTTCGCTCTCCACTTTGTAACTTTCTGAAAATCAAGAAACTAGCCAAAATGAAGGCTAGAAGGGGCCAACCACCTCTCTCACAGTGTAACAAAATCACATTGTTATGATTTTGAAGAGAAAGCCAACTCTCGCAGACACATAGAAAATGATGGATCAAAGACAAAGGCAGTACCGGACAGCCTTCATATTGCCTTGGATAATCCATTACAGTTACATCACACTCGCATAAAATCTCCGCGAACTGGCTCCTTCTCTCGCCTTCTCTGAAATTGAAAGCAAGAAAGGAGGAATCTGGAAATTCTTCGTGCAGTTCATTTATGATTTCGTGCAAGTAAAGCTGGTAAATTCCCTCAGGAAGTACTTCAGTCGAAAAACAAGAATCAAAAACTGCAGACATTCAACACAAGAGAAAAAAAACTTGAGAAAAATACAATGCACTTCGAGTATTCAATAAAATGTAGAATATCAAGCACATTATCAAGTCAAAATTGGTTCTTACCGTATACTCTATCGTCAAGCTCCAGCAACCCATCTGGGGGCCTTCTGTAGAAAAATCTACTTAACAGCGACATAATAAAATTTAGCCGATAAAGCACCTAATTTACCTGCCATCAAAGAAATTTAAACCCATTTTTCATTCATATAGTGTCTCAATATCATAAGGGTCAAAGAATCAGCTCATAATACGAGTTCAAGAAAATGTGAAATTCAGAAGAAAAAAAAAAGTAATCAAGAAAATGCAGCTTACATGGAAAACTCTAAACTAGTCTCAATTTTTGAAGAGCCACCAAGCTAAAAGGGATTGAACAGTTTTACTAGTATCCAACTAGTGAAAAGGTAACATTAACAGACAAACTAACATAACTATATATGTACAAGAAGACCCAGAAAGGGAAATTTTTGAACTGAAGCAAACCGAGAGAAGCCGTTGAGGAAAGATTCAAGATTTGAGGTGAAGAACCGACAGCGTTGCAGACTTGCAGTAACGTTTTCGATTTTAGTATGAACTTTTTCCTGATGTGGTATTTGAACTTATGAGTTTTAAAATTTGGGAAGGGAAAGAAAGGGGGCTGATTTTTTATTAACATATGGTCGTAAAATTTTAAATTACAGTGTACCAAACATTATACTTGTATGATAAACATTACATGTTGAAAAGTATTTTTAAGTAATAAAACTAATTTAATAAATAAGTAATTAAGTGTTTGGGTACACATGCTAAAATTGATAATAAGTTGCTGCATCATTTGATAAAAAAGTGCTTATAAGCTTATTTTCTATTAAAATGACTTAAATAACCTGAGAACTGTTTATACTTATAAAAGCGTAATTTCTTCAAAATTTAGATTCTAGATCGATTCAGATACAAAATATTTTATTTGTCATTTTATTTTAAATATAACTGTACTTAGATAAGATAATTTTTCTGATAAATATAACTTATTTTATAATAAGCATATAATCATAAGTTATAATAATTAATAAATTGATAAAAGTTTTTCAACAAAAAATAAACCTAAATAACAACAACAACAACAACCCAGTATGATCTCACTTAGTGTGGTCTAGGGAGGGTAGTGTGTATGCAGACCTTACCCCTACCATGGGGTAGAGAGGCTGTTTCCAAATAGACCATCGGCATCCTTCCCTCCAAGAACTTACTACCTTGCTCTTGGGGAGACTCGAACTCACAACCTCTCGGTTGGAAGTGGGGGTTGCTTACCATCAGAGCAACCCCTCTTGTCAAAAAAAAAAACTAAATATGAAAAAATATTTTAAGAGAAACAAACATTGTCTTCATCAATATAACACTTAGAAAGCAATATACCAAAAAATTGATATGTCCTCATTTATTACTTACGGTTAAAATACACAATCACATAGATATAGATATGCAAAGGAATAGAGAATTTGTGTATCTTAAATAGTTAATGGGAATTGCAGACATGAAGAGGCGGGGGAAGGGGGAGAGGAATATTTTACAGATAAAACAATAAAAATCTTTGTCAAACTTAAAGTGCTTATAAGCTAAAAATTCATATGCTGGGGGTGACCAGCTTATGGATTTTGGCTTATTTTTGACTTATAAGCACTTGGCTTATAAGCACTTTTAACTTTACCAAACGCATAGATAAGCCGAAAAGTGCTTATAAGCTAGTTTGACCAGCTTCTAAGCTTAGCCAAACACTAGTCTAGTTGGAAACACTTCCAGAGAGGAGGATCGGGATTTGAATTTTATAGATTCAAGTTTAAAAGTTATTGCACTAGGTTTGATTTATCGTTGTTAACATTTGTCAACAGTATTTTACTTTACTAAATTCTTTTAATATTTATAAGTGTTGAACTAAAGCATTGATTCAAATAAACTCATGACTACATTATCTTATTTTGCTCTCACTTAAGGCCTTAAGAGGTCGTTTGGTCGCCACAATAATTAAAATAATGACTATATCTTTCTCCTATCGAGTTGCCTAAATCAAGAAAGAGCTTCTCAGCTAACCTTTCTATTTTTTAATGATACTTCTTTCTAGAATTAGCTAAGCAAGGCAAAATGCTATCTTTTGGTGGAAGAGCTACTATCATCAATCATGTGCTATAGTCCCAGACTTTCTACCTTTCCGCTACCATGGTCCCTCCAAGAACGATTATTAGTCAAATTGAAATGTTTCTAGATAACTTCTTCTAGGATGAAAAAGAAGGCAAGAAGAGCTATCATTGGAGTTCGTGGAACAATGTGAGTTACCTTTGTGATGAAGGTAGTGTTGGTTTTAAAAATCTTCAAGACATTTGTAACTCATTTTCGGCAAAAAGATGATGGTGATTCAGAGTGAAAGGACCAAGTTTTAAAAGTCAAATATTGCTCGAGTCAAACCCTCTGTCCAAAGTGCTAAACTCCAAAGACTCCAATACATGCAAGAATCTACTAGAATTGAGAAAAAAAGCAGATACTAACTTTTTTTTTTTGGAAAATCATCCAAGGGAGCAACTATTTTTGGAGAATTTTAAAAGGCTATTGTCGCTCGATGATATTATTAAAATATATTAACATTAACATTGTTTCTAGATTTGTTTGATACGAGATACCAGAAGAAGAAACTGTGAACCAAATTTTTGTTTTAGGTGAAATAGCTAGAAAAATATGGAAGAATATATCCGTGCCTTTAGGACTTCATCCAAAAGAATGGACTATTCTAAACATATTTAAATACCGATGGAACAAACAAGCAACAAACATAGTTCACATATATTTATTGCAAATCACTCTAACAATAGTTTGCTTGGAATTATGGCAAGCAAGATGCGGAAAAATATGGTCATAATTCTATATCTATTTCTAGAATTTACCAACAAGTTCTTTTTTATGTTAAAAGACTCCATCGGAAAGAAGTTTAGCAAAATGGGCTGAAAATGGAATTGGATCAAAGTCTGCCAAATGATGAAAAATTACAAGCCTAAATTGTCAAGTGTCATGGTCAAATAGGAAAAACTAGAGGGAGCCTGAAATCTCAATACAGATGGAAGCTACATGAATAGCTTGAATAGAGCTGGAGGTGTTATTAGAAACAGGAACAGTTACATTGTGATGGCATTTGTAGCACCAATCTAATTCTTGACTAATAATTATTCAGCGGCCCAAGGTGCCCTTCAAAATATTATATGGTGTTGCCAATAAAATCTACAACCTCTTACACTAGGAATGGACTCCCTTTTGATGGTAACATGATTTTGGGCAAATCTAAGATACTCTTGAAAAGGTTCTAATGTATTCAAGATTCATATGTGGCATTTGAGGATTTTCTGAATTTGTATATGGCTAAGATCTGAGATTTGCATTGGATGGTATGGCTATTACCATGGATTCTACATTTCTGTATAAAAAATGTAAAAGCAACGACTTTAAATTTACAGAAGGTCTCTTCAGAGTGGGTGTCTCACTTATGGTACTTTTGGGCTGCTTAAGAGGGAGTACATTGGCTTATTGGCCTTAGGTCGGTGTGGTTTTATGCTAGTATTTCTTGTGGTGAGTTTTTGGTAAGGATCATGGTGTTCTTTCAAGGAGGAGTATCAACTTAAGGGTAATTCGGAAGCAACTTGAAGAAATAGGACATCTCGGTAGTAGGTTAGATCAACATGGTAATGGATAATGATGTGTTCTTTGGGTACTTATGATGTGGTGAGTCCCTACAAGTGTTTTGTAATAATACTCTTGTGTTGGGAAACCCGTCTGGCTTGATTTGGTTAAAGAGATTCAGTTCTAATGGCTTGGCTATGTGCAAATGGGTTTCGAATAGTTCTCGATGGTTGCTACCATGGTTTGAGATGGATATTTCCTACTGACGTGAGGAGCATGTTGCGCATTGTGTTTTTCTAAGCTTTCTCACTCGTCGGGTATGTATTCTGCTGGTGACTCAGAGTTGATTATGAGATTCTTGTGCTTTTCATATGATGGCATAATAGATTCGGTGCGTCCTGTGGGATTGAGATTTGCATGTGCAAGGCCATGGTTCAGTTTTGAAAAAAGGTCATGAATTCTTAGACAACATGGATAGTTTCAGATGATTAGATGAATGCTATTATTAGGTATTGCTTGAGAAAGTTTCTCACTTCATAAGGCGCGTTGTGTTTTGACTTACGGATGCTTCATTGGTATTGTGGTACTCGTCTGGTTGATCGACTGCTGATATTCAGTTTTTACTATGTGGCATGGAAGAATTATAGAAGTATTTCTCGTGGGGATAATTATGTATGAGAGATATGTTAGTCATTCAAGTGGTGGAGTTGGGATCGGCTATGGCGATTCATATGTTCTACGGATTTGGAGAATGGGAGTTCTCAAAAGTAGATTATTTCGGGGTCGCGGACTGTGAAGATGTGGCCAAAGTTAGCTAGATGGTAGTATGTGATATGGTAAGATCATTGTGGACTTTTATAGGTCCATTTATCCATTTAGGGATGCCCGACGTTGATTTAGGGGCCCATTGGTAGGCCCGATGTGGATGTATATTCTACATCTGGTTGGGTTTGTTGACTCAGCACCATCATTTCTGAAAGGTGTGTCATTCGATTAGAGTTGAGCTTGTTAGTGTTATGATATGTTTAATGCGTTACTCTTATATGCTATGAGGGGTTGTCATTTGTTGCTTATATGCACACCCGATGCGATCTGTTTGGGCCATGTAGGAAATTCAAGTGAGATGGGTATTAGGACGTTGAATGGTTGATTGTGCCTTGGTTATGGTCTTTTCAGGTTGTGGTATATTATGTTATTCGCTTCTAGATGGTTATGTTCATGCACTTCATGTGCTTGATGTCAAATTGCGTGGTTGTTGATTGTGACATTGTGGCTTGAGGTATTTCATATGAACGGGTGGTTGGATGGGTTACGCATTGCAGCAAGGTTATGTTGGGACATGATCTTTTGTGTTATATTCGTGTGTCTTGGTCCTACTAGGTATGATGGGTTCGTGGCATTATGTTGTGGTGGTGCTTGTTGAGCTTGTGGGGCGGTTCTCTAATTTGAGTCATTTCCCATGTTTGAGTACATTTGAATTATTGCTTATTAGTGCACAGATGCACGGTTGTGGCTTTAGGTTGTATTGTGTGCATGTCAATAGAATATTTATGTTTGACGAGATAGGGTCATTGGACTTAGAATGGATACTATCAGATTTGATTACGGTATGTTTGGAAGACTAATATCGGAAGTTAGCTAAGAATTTAGGTATGGTATTTATTGGGCAAGAGAGCTCCACAACTTGTCAATCTGAAAGGTGGTTATGAGTTTATGTATGTTTCTTTCATCATTAGTAATGTACGATAGTTCAGACCAGGATTTTAGTTGATATGAGGTTTGTTATCGATCTCGGGTTGGTTATCGAGCAGCTATTATGGTCGAAAGTTATTGCTATGAGTATTTGAGTTATGTGGTATATCATTTGAGTATGTATTCAGACATAGTTATGGTTTGATACAGTCTGTTCAGACTTATACAGTGTGTAGGTACGAGATTCGGGTCTTTCAAGGAATTTCGGATGTTGGAAATTGGGTTTTAAGGTTTATGGACTAAGGTTGAAGTAAGGATCCTTTGTTAGATGGTGTTGGCAGGCTCATATGGATTGGGGCGATGTGGGATCATCCACGGGCATGTGCATGTAAGGTTACACTGCGATTTGATGGCTTTGGAATGACTCTTGGCACGTTGTAGGACGAATGTATGTTTAAGTGGGGGAGAATGTAACGAACCAATCAATAATTTTGAGCTTTAGCATTTCATTTCATGGCTTAAGACTTTAAGTAGCTTCATATTATGTATAATGACTTGCATGTATGATTGGTTTTGATTTTCATGCAGCTCGGGATTGATTTGGAAGAATGATTCTCGTTTTAGAAGCTTTAAGTTGGAAGAGTTGACCAATGTTTCACTTTTCGGTAAACGGACTCAGAATAGGGTTTTAATTATTCCAATAGGTTTTTATGATGATCTTGGACATGTCCACAAAGTTTGGTTAAATTCTATTGAGGGTTGGATTGTATGGTGCTTGTTTTCGGTTTCGACGTCGATTTGAGCATAAAGGTTATCATATTGAGCAAATGGCCTTTGATATGTGTTTGGACTAAATCATTATATCCGTATTGTAATTTTGAAATTATAGCAACTGAAATCATCAAGTTTTGACATCATATGAGGAATACATGGTCATTTTAATAAGAATTGGATTGCCGGAGTTTTCAGAATAATTATGAAAATGCCACTAAATCCGTATTTAAAAATCTGCATTATTTTCAAATACTGAAACCAACATATCTCCTTCATCATAGAGTCAAATGAAGTGATTCAAAAGCCTAACTTGACTGCAATATCACGATAAACCCATTCGAGGTATCAAAAGCGAGTTACGAGATCATTTGGTACAAGAAACGAGGCAAAATAATTGGGGCAGAAGTATATAATATCAATGATTTGTTCATTTGGTCATATTTTGAGTTGGGAAGCTCGGATTTGGACGATTTTGGAAGTGATTTTTACCAAATACATTGGGATAAGTGTTTTATACGCAATTTTTATTATATTTCATGAATCCATCTTCGTTTTTGGCATTTTATTGATGATTTCAAAGTTAAATATAGGGTTTTTGTCTAAAATTTCACAAAGTGAATTTTTGAGTTTTGAACATCAATTCGGAGTTGAATTTGAGTGAAACTAGTATGGTTAGACTCAAAATTGAATGGCTTGTTGAATTTTATGTGTTTCATCGGATTCTGAGATGTGGGCCCATGTTTGAATTTTTAGTTGACTTTGGATATTTTTATTAAAGTTTCCACCTTTATCTATTGGATTTGTTTCCTTTTGTATTATTGATGTTTTTGAGGTACTTTTGGCTAGTTTCGAGTTGTTCAGAGGTTAGTACATGAGGGATGATATTTCTGGAGTATTGTTTGGCTTTTTCGGATTGGATTCGGCTTGTTTGAGGTAAGAAACACTTTTAAACTTGGCGATGAGGGTATGAATCCCTGAACATACGTGTTATGTGTTTGGTGTTGAGATGACGTACATGCTAGGTGATGGGCGTGCATCTTGGGAATTATGACTCATTGGATTCTGTTATACTGTGTAGTTACCAAATCTTATTTTATCCATGAAATATATGCATGCTAGGATAATGGAGCTATGATCCATGTTAGAAACCATGTTTAGGTTATATGTTGATTTTGTTAGGACCCACTGATGTCATTTCTACTATTGAGTTATTTGCTTAAATTTTAATTTCATACTGAGTCATATTTATCCATTTGAATATCATATCTTAGTCTCTATTATCATGTATAGTTACATATTTGTGAGCCCGAGAGATTGGAGAGATTGATGACTGAGTTAAGGCCGAAGGCCTGATTGTGGGTAATATTTTTAGGATCAGACTACACAATCATGCTATGCCGCAAAATGTTTTATTGATTCATGATGGAATCTGTCTGCACACCGCAGCAAGCCATGTTGGCTTATATTAGTTCTTGGGCAGGATCCGTCCCTCGGAAGTCTGACATATTAGCAGTGAGCGAAGTGCAGAGTGCTGAGTACTGAGCGCAGAGTGATTGAGTGTAAGACAATGAGATTGAGTACTTTGAAAGTGTGAGTACATGAACTCATCGTTATGATGCACTATATCTGACATGCATACTTGGCATGTAGGCATAGAGATGAATTTCCTCATGCTACAATGTTTGTGACATTCAAGACTTCACATGGCCATTGACATGTAGGCATAAAGGTGTTCTTTGCTCATTCTATCTAAGAATGAAATATCTTATCTGTTGTTGAAAGATTTTAGGAAAAATTATAGTTTTCTGTTTTTTTTTTCATATTTTGGTGATTCTGTGTAATTTGTGTTTTATTGTTATACTTGAAAAGCATGCTTATTTTCCCTAACGGTGAATAAGCTGAGCATCATATATTTGAGTTATTGCTTGTACTACTTTTATCTTATTGTTACGAGTTGTTCTAGGCTATTGGTGTTGGACTCTGACCATTGTCCAAGCTCGTCACTATTTTCAATTTAAGGATAGGTTTGTTACTTATTGAGTACATGGAGTCAGTTGTACTCGTACTACACTTCTGCACATTGCATGCAGATTTTGGAGCTAATGTTATTGTATATGGCAGGAGCTGGCATTGATGATGTACCTATGTTCCAGTTATAACTGCCTTTATTCTTGCTAGCGTTAGATTTATAAATCTATTTTTATACATTTCGAACACATGATGTATTTATTTCACACCGACTTTGTAAACTCTAAATTTTAGAAGCTCATGATTTGTACTACTAGCCCTTGGGTTGTTATATAAGATTTCAACTATTTCATCATTATTTTCTCAGTAAATCTCATTTGAAATTAGATTTTTGTTAAAATGGCTTACCTAGCAGGTTGGGTTAGGTGTCATCACGACTAGTTAGATTTTGGGTCTTGACACATGACCACCCAACATGTGTAATGATGGACAGACCAAATATTTGTTCTCGTAAAATATTTATAATAATATTACAATATATTGTTAATTGCATACAAAAATTATTTAATTTATGCATATATTGTTATTAATTTATGAGGTTAGAGATGCACATGTAGTATACATTAGCGTGATTAAGGAAATGTATAACGGAGCCAAGATCCGGGTGAGGACAGTGGGTGGAGACTCAGGTTATTTCCTAGTATTTATGGGGTTTCATCAAGGATAGACCGTTAGTCCGTTCTTGTTTTCCTTGGTGATAGATGTACTGATGTGACACATCCAAGGGGAGGCGCCGTGGTGCATGTTATTTTCAGATGACATAATGTTGTCTGACAAGTCAAGTGGTGGTGTTAACACTAAGTTGGAGGTTTAGAAACAGACCATGGAGTCTAAGAATTTCAGGTTGAGAAAGACTAAAACAGAATACCTGGAGTGAAAGTGTAGTGATTTGGATGATGAAGCGGATGCAGAAGTGCGGCTTGATACGCAAGTCATCCTGAAGAAAGGTAAATCCAAGCAAACGGGGAGATTGATGATGTTTTCACCCATCGTATTGGGATGGAGTAGATGAAATTGAGGCTCACATTCGGTATCTTGTGTGACAAAATTATTCCACCTAGACTTAAAGGTGAGTTTTACAGTTAGGCCGATTATGTTGTATGGGGCGGAGTATTGGCTAGTTAAGAGCTCTCATGTTCAATAGTTAAAATTATTAAAAATAAAGATGTTGAGATAGATGTCTGGGAATACTAAGAGAGATAGGGTTAGGAATGATGATATTTGGGACAAGGTCGGAGTGGCTTCCACCAATGATATTGGGACAAGGTCGGAGTGGCTTCCGTGGTGGACAAGTCGTGGGAAGTGAGTCTAAGATGGTTCAGCCATATTAAAAGGAGTTTCAGATGTTAGATATCCCAGTGAGACGGTGCGAGAGGCTGGTCTTGGTGGACCTAAGGAGTGGGAGAGGAAGACTAAAGAAGTATTGAGGAGAGGTAATAAGGCAAGACATAGCACATCTGCAGCTTACTGAGGACATGACCCTGGATAGCAGGGTGCGGAGATCGAGAACTAGTGTAGAAGGCTGGTAGATAGTCTTAAATTTATCATTATCTTTCTTGTAGTATGTATATAACTCTCGTACTTCCTTATACTTAGATTTGTATTACTACCAACTATTTCATTGCCTTAGTTTTCTTATTATCATGTTGTTATCGGTATTGATTCATGTTTCTATTTTCTTTTATGGTTTATCTGTTATTGTATTTATTTTCGACTATGTGACTTTGCTTCCTGAGTCTAGGACATATCGGAATAGGTTTTCTATCTTCACAAAGTAGGTGTAACGAACCGCCCGGTCATTTTGAGCTTTTGCATCGCTCGCTAATACTCGGGCATGACTAGCCCCGTGTTTTGTATTATGACTTACCAAATCGCCAGTCTTGATTTTCAGGATAATTAGAATAGATTTGGAAGAACAATTCTCAGTTTCAAGCTTTAAATTTAAAAGGCTTCACAAAGTTTTGACTTTTTAGTAGTCGATCTCAGATTTGGATTTTATTATTCGGTTAGCTCCGTTAGGTGATTTTAAACTTAGGAGCGCGTCCGGAATGTATTTTGAAGGTTCATGGTAGATTTAGGATTGGATTGGCGAAATTGAGAATTTGGCATTTTTCGGTCAGCAGTGGAAATTTTGATATCGGGGTCAGAATAGAATTCAGGAAAATGAAGTAGGTCCGTTGTGTCATTTTTGACGTGTGTACACAATTTCAAGTAATTCGGACGAGGTTTGATAGACGTTTTGATCGAATTCAAAAGTTTTGGAATTCTTAGGCCTGAATCCAAAGGTGATTCGATGTTTCGATGTTATTTTGAGTGTTTCGAAGGTTGGAACAAGTTTGAATGATGTTATGGGATGTGTTGGTATGTTTAGTTGAGGTTCCAAGGGCCTCATGTCAGTTTCGGGGTGGTTTCAAACCATTTCTCGGCCATTTCTAGTTGTTGATTTTTGGCTTCAACGATGTATAGTGCGTTAGCATAGATCTGACCGCGTTAGCATAGAGAAAAATTGGAAAAATTGAGTTGTTCTATGCGATCGCATAAGTCTTCCCGCGATCGCATAGAGTAAAATCTCTACTGCACTGACCCAACTTTGAAAGCTTATATCTCACAAGCTATAAGGAATTTGAAGATGGTCCAAAAATGAAAGTTGTATCCCTTTATGCCTAAGTTCCAGAAACTTAAACCAATTGTAGTTTGGATTTTTGTACAAAACGTTATGACTATTATTCTAGAGGATGTAGAGAAGACTGTTGGAAAAATTTGTTCTACGCGATTGCGGGGGAATGGCTGGGATCGCTTAGGGTAAAAGAACAACTGAAAAATTTTGTGCTTCGCTATTGCATTAGTTTGTCTGCAATAGCATATGGTAAATGCTTGGGCATATTATAAAGTACTCTTTTTCGAGGATTTCAACCATTTTTGAATATTTGGAGCTATGGAGCTCGGATTGAGATTGAAGGGATTTTCAGAGGATTGATTGGGGTGATTGTTCTTCACTCAAATTTGGTTAAGTCGCATGATTATGTCTTGATTCTTATCATTTAATTTAGGAATTTGGGATGAAAATTGGAAAAAATGCAGGAAGGTTTGGAGAGTTGATTTTGGGGATTTGGATGGCCATTTGAAGTCGGATTATGGTGAAATGGTTAGACTCGTGAGCGATTGGATTTTCTAATTTTGTGAGTTTTAACGAATATCGAGACGTGGGCCCGATTGCCGAGTTTTAGCCAATTTTGGAATTTTTGTGTTAATTTGATTATTTTTGCTTGGGCTTCGTTCCTTTGACTTACATTGATAATAATATACTGAATTTGGTTAGATTTGGAGCATTTGGAGGCTTATTCGATAGGCAAAGGCATCGCGATCTAGAGTCTGGACCGATTTGAGGTAAGTAATGATTGTAAATATTGTCTTGGGGGTATGAAACCCCGTATTTCACATCGTTGTGCTACTTTGATGTGACACACACGCTAGATGACGAGCGTGGGTTCGTGCAACGTTGTGGATTGTCACTTAGTCCATCCTGTATGACTGTTAAGTCGCGTATTTGATTGAAAACTGTTCAGTATCATTATGTTTTGGCAATTATTTCCATATTTTGGGTTGAATGCCATATTTGGGCCTCATGCAAACTATTTTGGACCCTTAGGGAGTTTACTACTATTCCTCACTATTTTGACTTCATACTTGTACTTAGTCATGCTGTATTCTACTATTTTTCACAACACATCTATATTTACTCGTTCTTGATATTTAAATAATATTTTGGGCTGAGCATCATGTTTTACTGTTTCCCGAGTGGCTTGAGAGATTTCGGACTAAGTGAGGTCGGGGACCTGTGTTGGGAGGATATTATAGGTCGAGCTACGCAACGCAGCAATGTACTACTGATTTATGATTATGAGGCTAAGGGCCTGAATTGTTATGCCACGGGGTGGCTTGATATGAAGCCGAGAGCCTATTTGATTATGCCACGAGATGTCTTGTTATTGCGCTTGGGCGGTAAGGCCCCTCCCGGAGTCTGTACACCCCTAGTGAGCGCGGGTACCCAATATGAGTAATATGATTTAGCTCAATGGGCTATTGTTGTTTCATATTGTAGCCCGATGGGTGATTTTTGATCCTTGTTATGCCCGAGGGGATGATTACCAGTGATTGTGAGGTAGCTCGAGGGGCTGGTTCTATTAATATTATGCCCAAGGGGTGATATATGGTATATGTTTTGCCCGAGTGGCTGTTTATGTTTTTATCATTTGTATTCACTATCCTATCACTCGTTTGAAACTATTGAAGGTTGTTTTAAAGGGTTTTACTGAAACTGAGCTTGATTTACGAAGTAAATGATTTATGTATTGTTTTGGAAAGGTACTGCATTTGTTGTAGCGTTATGATGTGGCTTACGTGTTTTCATACTGCTCAGCTTTCATTTACTTTTATTGTTTACTGAGTTGGCGTACTCACATTACTCCGTGAACCGTATGTGTAGATTCAGTATTTCTGAATTCGGTAGCAGGTGTTGATTGCTCAGTGTCAGAGTCATTGGAGTTAGCAAGGAAGCTGCCCAACGTTCGCAGCCCTGCTCTTCTGCCTTTTGTATTCCTTAAATTGTTTTAGTATATTTTCAGACTGTCACGACCCAACGACCATATCCGGTCGTGATGGCGCCTTTCGTGAAGACAAGGCCAACCAACTAACCCAATTCGTTTTTTAACACTTACTAAGCATAAATAGATGGAAAATGCAACTTACGAACATTAATTATCTGCATTACAACCTAACTCGGCTCGATCAGGGTGTCACAAGTCACGAGTATCTAGGAGGATCTTGATTACCATTTCAAATTCTATAATACATCAAGAAGAAGAAGAAACTCGGTGCCGTGAATGCCAGCAATCACCTTGCTCAGCTACGATAGCAATACCTTCAATTCGCTTTTAACCCATTACCGGGTGAGCAGTACCTGCAATTGCACGCGAGGTGCAGGGAGTAAAGTGAGTACTTCCAACTCAGTGGTAGTAAGAGCGAATAATACCTGAGTTACAAGAAAACACGTATGAGCACTCCAAAATTCTATAAAAGACTGTGCAAGCCCCTTTTTAAAAAAAATAGTAAAACCGTAACACCGAGGTAAAATCCTTTAGAAAATCTCAAGCTCATTTAAAAATCTCTTTTTGAAAATATGCCTTTTCAACAGTTGCAAAATTATTTTCAACAAGTAGGAAATAATCAGAAATCTGCCCCTCGGGATCAGTATCAACCTCTCAGTACAGTATCAGCCCCGCGGGCTCACTCCCAACTGACAAGGTACAACATCACCCTCTCGGGCTATGCACTCCATATCATGTAACACCAGGGTATCAGGTCAACAAGGCGTGTAATAGCATGTATGACAATAATATATGAGTGCTAAAAATCATGCCACGTAGTACCAATAGGAACAAATGCATGAATGCAATGCAATGCACATGACCGCTGCAGCGTGCAGCCTGATCCATTTGGGTACCCTCTGCTCACCGAGGGTGTGTATAGACTCCGGAGGGGCTCCTACAGCCCAAGCGCTATAATACTGCGGCGTGCAGTCGGATCCATATAATATATTACTGCGGCATGCAGTCGGATCCATATAATATACTACTGCGACATGCAGTCCGATCCATATAATATACTACTGCGGCATGCAGTCCGATCCATATAATATACTACTGTGGCGTGCAGTCCGATCCATGCATGTATATGTATATATTGATGCGGCGTGCAACCCGATCCATGCTCAATCCAGCAATGCACATAAACCCCTTGGGCAATAGTAAAATAGCAATTCTCATCTCAAAACATCAGTAAAATATCATTTAAGTTTTCAAATCATAGAAAAATGGCCGAGTTTGCAAAATAGTATTTAGAACCTTGGACTGAGATCAAATAATATACAACGTAAGGCAAAATAATGACATCAATCCTTGAAGGTTTCAAATAATCGCCACGAAGCCCAAAACATGGCCATCAGCCCAAATCATGATAACATCAAGTAGTTTTCCATCAATCACTCAGTAAGATCAACTTCCGGGATAGACTAAGTCACAATCCCCAATGGTTCGCTCATACCTGGCGTCCAACTCACCACAATACAACACTATGATGTGAAAATCCGGTGTTTCAAGCCCTCAGGATATCATTCACAAGTATTACTCACCTCGAACCAGCAAAATCTCAAGCATGCGACGCCTTTTCCCCTCAAATCGGCTTCCACACACATCGAGTATAGCCAAAAACAAAGCGAATACATCAAAATATGCAAATGGGACAATACCCAATCGAAAACTATCGAGTTATAGCAAGAACCTCGAAACTAGCAAAACCCGAGCCCCAGGCCCGCTCATTGAAAAATAATAAAACTTACATTACTGGATTCCTCGTCACGCCACGAGTTCGTGCATACCAAGAACTCCCAAATCTAAGCTCAAATGACCTATCAAATCCCAATTTCACATTTCAAATACCAAGCCCTAGATTCTTCAAATTTTTACCCAAATTTTCAGAAAATCAAAGGATGAATCTTCAATTAAATGATGTTTCTAGGCTACGAGACTTACCTCCAATTACTTCCCGTCAAAATCCCCTTAAAAATCTACTAACAAGCTCCTAAAGTAGTCAAAAATAGAGGAAGTTATGAAGGAACTCGCGGAATAGGTTAATGTTTAACACCCTCAGTCATTTCCGCTCTTGCCGTCTCGCAACTGCTTTTGGGGGACCGCTTCTGTGCCCTTATGACCGCTTGTGCGGTTTCCCATTAAATCCCGACCCTCCGCCTTTGCGAGCCAACTTTCGCTTTTGCGAACCTCCTTTTCCTGCTTCTGCGAACCCGTAGAAGTGACTCAAAGTCCACTTTTGCGGAAACCTGCTCGACCCCCTCTTGGCCATTTTTGCGATGAACCAACCGCATCTGCGGAACCGCTTTTGGGCCCCTCTTCCGCAGATGCGGAAATACCAGAAGCCATATATCCTTTTCATGCAACAACTCCAAAAACCTCCGCTCAACCACCCGAAATCACCCCGAGGCCCCCAGGGCCCCAACCAAAGGCACAAACACGATCCATTCTCTTATTCAAACTTGCTTGAATCATCAAAACTCTATCGTTAACATCAAAATCCTCAATTTTCATCAAATCAAAGCCTAAGTTTCTTAAAAACTTCCAATTTGCACATTCGATCAAAACCCGACAAAATGACATCCGAATGACCTGAAAATTTACAGACACATCCAAAATCACCTAACGAAGCTAGTGCAACTCTTGGAATTCCATTCCGACCCTCGGATCAAAATCTCACCAATCAACCTGAATCCGCCAAAATTCAACTTTGCCAATTCAAGCCTAATTTTACATCGGACCTCCAAATTCAATTCTGATCGCTCTCCTAAGTCACAAATCATCCCCAAAGCTAACCAAACCACCGGAATTCACGTCTGAGCCCTCTACCCACCTAGTTAACTTCCAGTTGACTTTTTCGAAATAAGCTTCCTTCTAAAAGGATAGGTGCCTCAGTTCCAACCAAAACCAATTCAATTCTGTCCTACAAACTCAAATACTGATATTGAAACCTAGAACAACATAATATGGGGAAAACAGGGCGGTAACTCACGTGACAACGGGCTGGGTCATCACATCCTCCCCAACTTAAACAAACGCTCGTCCTCGAGCATGCCGAGAGTTATCCTAGAAGCCAACCAAGAACTGAACAACCTTACCGGGCATATACCTGGGGTGATCCCACGTCACCCTATCTCTTATAGGTCCGACAACACAACATGGCTGAAATTACCCAATCCAGTCTAGCCCATAATTCACATATCAACCACTCATGAAACCCCTTCCTTTTTGACTAATACCACAACAGATTTCCGAGCCAAACCTCGATATAAATCCTCTAACCAGCCGAAATCACATTAGTTTGCATTTACTAATGACTCCAATGATCACCTCGAATTCAATGCACCACACTGGTGATATGACATCTCATCACCGACCTAAGCCAGAACTTGCATAATCCACGCACCAATGGTGCGCGATCTGAACATACTCAAATCATGACAAATGGCTCAACAAAAGAGTTGTAACTCAAATTCCTCGGATCATCACAACACAAGGCTGGGACCCTATCCCTCATCATAGAAATAGAATACCTGAATCTACCCCAGAGGGTCTAATCTCCACGTAGCCTCGCTATAATGCGCGATCTCATCCAAACACTGTTACACATGAAGCACCTCAAGTCACCTTGCTCAAAAGTAGACAACCACACACATATTGGTTTCAGAAACCAAGCAATCCATCACACCCACTGTGAGGCAAGTAATATACACCGTTCAATCCTGAAAGGACACAACCGATACGCCATTCACCGAGTAACACCCAATACGGACTTTCTTTAGTAACCAGGAAGCAAGGCATACCAAGTAACATATGGAAAACTATTCTCAACATCAGACTATTGCGACGTGCAACCCGATCCAGATAACGTACCCGTGGCGGCGTGCCACTCGATCCATACAAATATATCACATAGGGAGATGCATATCGAGCCCAAATTTGCTCATTACGAAAAAATACTGAGTGCATAACAATATTTACATATAGCATTATATGCTACAAAACTCAAGCACAATTCGAAATCATAACGCCTCACAGCACCGAAAAAAGCATCTCATAGATCTTCCCAGATCCCAATCACTCAATAACGAGAGATTAAACCTATCCCTCAACAATACCTATCATGGCCAAGCAAGCCATCTCAATCTGAATACGTAGCCACATCGGCCTGCCAACGAACTCAATGCCAAGAAGCCTAAAACTGCCTCTTCCACTTATATAACTCTTGCTAGAGCCCTACGATACGGTGCCTGGCGTCCAATAAATGCTGAAACCCACAATCTCACCCAGCGGCATGCCCGACCATAAGGAACGCATCCGAAAAAAAGAAGATCCTTCAATACCGGAACTGAGTCAATGTTAGAAACCTCTATACCAACATCCGCCGCCAAGGCCCAATTAAGGAAAGCAATCTCTCACAGCAGTCCACTAGTTCTTGGAGTGCCAACCACTCTGCTATTAACATGATCTGATACACCTCGCTACGTATTAACTTCTAGATGATGATACATAGAATCCCATAATCAACACAAAAATACCACAAGCCTCGACATTCCCCAATTAATCAACACTCTCTGACCACATACACAACCTTGAAACATCTGATTGATACATGTACAATCTTGAACACATTAAAACAATTCACGATAGTCATTCACTCGTATTCAAACTGCAATTTACCTGACTTAACAAACATAACCACTCGTGCCTTATTGGCACTCTGACACCGTAGGATGTGATCTTATTCCAATTCAATGAATATCTTCCTTTTCTACATACTGAACATTCTTTATCGATAACAGCTCAGGAAATAATATTATCTTAACACATCTACGAAGTACCATATAACCTTTATCAAAATTTTGCTTCACTCGTGCCATCCTCGGCTCATTTTCTGCAACCCGGACTGATCCGCCAGCATACCTCAGAAAGGAACCAACATAGCACGTAACCGTATGATAAGCTAATCAACCGCAACCTCCCCAACTTGGCTCAAAGCCACCTATCAGGACATATTTAATAATCCGTAATACTTTTACTCTAAAGATGCCACAATATAATAGCGATATTAAACATAAATCCTCTGCTAGTTTATGAAAACACAAATCATCTAGTCTTCCTGAGTCTGAACTCATACCGCCACATTTAATGTCCTTCATTCCCCAACTAGGAAACATAAAATATTCTTCACGCGCCCATAGCTCGGAGCTACACAACAGATTACAATAGGAATCGAACACTTAGCTGTTCACTTATTATCCCAGAGACTTCTTCATCACTACCAAGTCATATAATAACATCTCATCACATGAATACCAAACTACCATTCCGGCTAATAGAAACAATATCGAACATATAAGTTCAAAACACTTGCTCACATGATTAGCACCTCAGTGCTCCAGTAATAGGAAAGATCCGGCCTCAAGTCCTCCAGACTGTTAGATAATACGCTTAACGCTAGAGGGGGGGGGGTGAATAGCGTTATAATAAAAATTAGAGTTAACTTGCGGAATTTAAAAATTGCAGGAAATAAATAAGTGCGATAAGTAAATAATTTAGAACAAACGCACCGATGTATCCTGGTTCACCACAACCCGTGGCTAGTCCAGTCCCCGAGAGACTCTCTCGAGATTTCCACTAACTTGTTAAGCTTACGGGTGCTCAACAAACCGTTACAACTTGAGGACACAAGCCTCAACAACCTTTGCTCGGAGATACAACACTCCAAGACTTCAACCAAGGAAACACAAGTTCCTTCTTACAACACAAGGGACTAACACTTCCCTTCAATTGTACAAAAACACTTAGCACTCAAACAAGACACTCATTTAAGAGTAGATATGAGTAAAAAGAATACGCTCAAGATCGCAACAACTTTCGACAAGAATTTGGCTCTCAAAAGCTTATGTAATGAATATAAAATGATAAGCAATAAAGTATGCAAGCTTTAGCAATTGTATGATCAGTTGTTGTGTTTAGAAGACTGAATTGAAGCTGTATTTATAGTTGAAAAACCTTGTATTACCGTTGCCCAATTGCCAATTAAGAATTGCTGATTTTACTCTGTGACAATCGATTGTCAAATTACCACAATCGATTGTTTGCCAGTTCTTCCAAAAATCAATCCCAGATTTTACGCATAACAATCGATTATCTAAGATCAATAATCGATTACTGGCAACGTTCAAAAAATCATTTCCAAATTTTACTTAAAACAATCGATTGTCAGAAATCTACAATCGATTACTCAGCAACGTTCAAAAAATCCTTTCCAGATTTTAATTAAAACAATCGATTGTCAGAAATCTACAATCGATTACTCAGCAACGTTCAAAAAATCCTTTCCAGATTTTAATTAAAACAATCGATTAAAGGAAATCAATAATCGATTACCTGACGGTATTAGAAAACATTTTGGCAACGGTCAGTTATACAATCGATTATACTAAGTTAACAATCGATTATATATCAGTCTTGAAAAATCAATTTAGACACTGCCTCTTGACAATCTATTGTCATAAGTTCACAATCGATTATTTAATAACTTTGAAAAAGTTTGGAAGACACTGCCTCAACACAATCGATTGTCATAAGTTCACAATCGATTATTTTATGACTTTGAAAAATCTGATGGACACTGTCTCTTCACAATCGATTGTCATTAGCTTCACAATCGATTATTTTGAGCTTTGAAAAACTTTGATGGACACTGCCTCAACACAATCGATTGTCATAAGGTTCACAATTGATTGTCATGCAGATTTGAAAAATCTTATGCTCACTGCCTTAACACAATCGATTGTCAAGCAGCTGACTTAAACATAATCGATTATCATAAGTACATAATCGATTATCTTAGTCCAGATTTTAAAGGCATGCTTAAAAATCATTTTGACTAAAGTAAATATGCATTATTTAAAATCATTTTGCTCTAAATTAAATATGCATGATTTGTTAAAAATATTTTTTACGAGAGAAGCCAGGTCTTGAGTTTAAGTTGTCGGATCAAGATCACAATTAAATACCGACTCATATAAAACTTAATCTCGATCTTTGTCTGGTGCTTGAATCTCATTATATATCAATTTTGGGCTTGTGCTTGGACCTCGTCATATGTCAATTTGCGCATAGTTTGTCATTCATCAAAACCTACAAATATGAACACACGTTTAGCATAATGCCTTGAGAACGTGTTTCCAACAATTTCCCCCTTTTTGATAATGGCAAACTTTAAGCGGGATATGCATACGATTCAAGACAAGTAAAGATATGCAACAAGTATATAGTTATGCAAATTGTTCCCCCTCAATATATGAATTCCCCCTCTTTTTATGCCGATAAGTATTGAGAGTGCATACCCGTTATCTTCCTCCTTTAGCCATTAGCAAAAATATAGAATAATTAAAAAAAACTTGTTTATTTATTAAATCTGCAATTTCAGAAATAATAACGCAAATAATGTCAAGACAATCGATTATTGATACTGGATAATCGATTATATAAAAGAGAAATCGATTGTTCTGTGCGTCAAGCTTTATAATTCCCCCTGCATTTAGGGCGATACCTGCAAAAATACGTTAGACGTCTCCAACGCTCAAGTTAGAAAACATGTGAAAGGGAAAATGCAATGCATGACTTAGATCAACGTGGAGTCAAGGATCCCGAGTTCACTATGAATTCGGAAGAATGACTCTTTCTCTAAGGGCTTTGTAAAGATGTCGGCCAATTGATCTTTGGTTTCAACAAATTCAATTTCGACATCGCCCTTGAGAACGTGATCTCTTATAAAATGATGTCTAATTTCAATGTGTTTTGTTCGCGAATGAAGAACGGGGTTCTTCGTCAAGCATATGGCACTAGTATTATCACATCTAAGAGGAATATGATCAAGACTTAGGCCATAGTCCAAGAGTTGTTGTTTCATCCAAAGGATTTGAGCGCAACAACTCCCCGCGGCTACATATTCAGCCTCGGTTGTGGACAACGCAACACTTACTTATTTCTTGCTAAACCAAGAAACGAGAGAGCTACCGAGCAAATGGCAAGTGCCACTAGTGCTCTTGCGGTCCAATTTGCATCCAGCAAAATCGGAATCGGAATAGCCAACAAGTTGGCATGAAGAACCTTTGGGGTACCATAGACCCACATTTACAGTACCAACAAGATACTTCAATATCTGTTTCGCCGCAGTTAGGTGAAACTCCTTCGGACACGATTGATAACGAGCGCATAAGCACACGCTAAACATGATGTCCGGACAACTAGCAGTAAGATAAAGGAGAGAGCCAATCATACCTCGATACTTTTTGATGTCGACTTCCTTACCTTTCTCATCTTTGTCTAGATGATCGGATGTGCTCATGGGGGTTGCCATTGCTTTTGCATTGGTCATTTCAAATCGTTTCAGCAATTCTTTGCAATATTTTGCTTGGCAAATGAACGTACCTTCTTTCATTTGCTTTACTTGTAATCCCAAAAAGAATGTTAACTCACCCATCATAGACATCTCAAATTCGCTTGTCATTAAATCGAAAAATTCCTTGCACAAAACATTGTTAGTAGCACCAAATATAATATCATCCACATAGATTTGAACTAATAAAATATCATTGTTTTTATGCTTAACAAAAAGAGTGGTGTCAACTTTCCCCCTAATGAAATCATTTTCCAATAGAAATTTACTCAATCTTTCATACCAAGCTCGGGGAGCTTGTTTTAAACCATAAAGAGCCTTTTTGAGTTTGAAAACATGATCGGGAGATTTAAAATCTTCAAAACCGGGGGGTTGTAAATTGAAATTCAATAGAAGAGGCAAAAGCAAGCAATAAACGAATAGCTTCTAATCTAGCTACGGGAGCATATGTTTCTTCATAGTCAATACCCTCTTCTTGATTATAGCCTTTTGCTACAACCCTAGCTTTGTTTCTAGTGATTACACCATTTTCATCTAGTTTGTTTCGAAAAACCCATTTCATACCAATTATGGTATGATTTTCGGGTCTTGGCACCAAATCCCAAACGTCATTCCGTTTGAATTGGTTAAGCTCCTCTTGCATTGCCAAGGTCCAAAATTCATCCCCAATTGCTTCGGAGATGGTTGTTGGTTCAATTTGAGAAACAAAAGCAGTATGTCCTAAGGTGATCTTAAGGGAGTTTCGGGTACTTACCTTTTCTCCGACGTCGCCAATTACCTGTTCGAGAGGGTGATCTTTTATTGTCCTCCACTCATTAGGCATTTTCGTTTCTTTCTCCAATTGTGGCGTTTCCTCCGTTGATTCTTCCAAGATTTCATCTTGAATTTCCTTAGGAGTTTCCTCTTGTACTTTGTCTTTTAAACTATTTAAAATACCTGCAAGATCAGAACAAGAATCCTTTCTCGCCAAGCGATCATTATTTTCGGAAAACACAATATGGGGGGATTCCTCCACAGTTTGGGTTCTATTATTAAATACCCTATATGCTTTGCTACGTGAAGAATACCCAATAAAAATTCCCTCATCGGATTTGGCATCAAATTTTCCCAATTGATCTTTTCCATTGTTATGAATAAAACATTTACAACCGAATACTCTAAAATGGGATATATTTGGTTTCCTTCCCTTGTAGAGTTCATACGGGGTTTTCATGAGTATTGGCCTTATGACTACTCTATTTAAAACGTAGCATGCGGTACTCACGGCATCCGCCCAAAAATGTTTGGGAATCTTAGCCTCTTCGAGCATGGTTCTAGCCATCACTTCGAGACACCTATTTTTTCTTTCCACCATCCCATTTTGTTGTGGTGTTCGTGGAGCGGAAAAGGTATGCTCGATACCGAGTTCGTCACAAAAGTCCGCAAAGAGATTGTGATCAAACTCTCCCCCATGATCACTTCTAATTGAAGTGACGGTTGTTTCCTTTTCGTTTTGAACACGTTTAAGAAAATATTTAAAATTTTGAAAAGCATCACTTTTATAGGCAAGAAATAAAGTCCAAGTAAATCTGGAATAATCATCAACAATAACAAAAGCATAACGATTTCTACCAAGACTTTCAATGCGAGATGGTCCAAACAAATCCATGTGAAGCAATTGCAATGGTCTAGTAGTTGAAACAATATTTTTCGATTTAAAAGATGCTTTTGTTTGCTTCCCTTTTTGACAAGAATCACAAATAGAGTCATTTTCAAATTTTAAATTTGGAAGACCAACAACTAAATTTTGTGAAACCAATTTGTTCAAAAGTTGCATGTTGATGTGAGCTACTCTACGATGCCATAACCAAGAATCATCCTCTTTGCTCATTAAACAATTCACATATTCGGATGAAGAATTTGCAAGATCAACCATATAAATATTATCCATTCTAAATCCACGAAGGATAATTTTAAAATCGCTACGTCTAAAAACTAAGCATTCATCCGAATCAAATAAAACAAGATTTCCCTTGTCACATAATGATTTATGCTCAAGAGATTATGTTTTAAACCTTTCACAAGTAATATATGCTTAATGGAAGAAATTTCATCCTTACCGACCGATCCGATGCCGATAATCTTTCCTTTGTTGTTATCACCAAAAATAACACTTCCCCCTTCCTTGTGTTCTAGTTGAAGGAATTTGGAGTCGTCTCCCGTCATGTGCTTGGAGCATCCACTATCAAGGTACCATAGTACACTTGATCCCTTCAAACATACCTACAAAACAGATTAATGAGTTTTAGGTACCCATGCCATTTTGGGTCCTTGGGGGTTAGGCAAATCATAGTGATGTGATTGAGTGTTATGTCTATGTCGTGTAAAACAAGCAGGAGCAATATGTCCAATTCGTCTACAATAATGACAAGTCACGTTAGGATTATGCATCCTTCTAAGTTGATAGTAATTGGACGGACGAAATTCATTTACTCTATTCTTGACAATATGACTATTGCGCAAATCATGAAAATCATTTCTCCTACCATTTGTTCTAGGATATGCATCATTTCTAGAATAGTTGTTTCTAGGTTGGAAGTCATTTCTAGGTGTTCTAAAAGGTTCAAAATTCCTTCTAGTGTTTGGCCTAGAATGTGCATTATTTCTAGCATGATTATTTCTAGGTTGCGATTGATGAAAACCATTTCTAGGTTTGTTATATCTAGGATGAACATTTGTTTTATTTATCCTAGGTTGAGCCTTAGGTGGTTGGGGGTTGGCTTCAACTTTCTCTTTAGGCTCGTTTCTAAAACCTATGCCATGCTTGGTCGACTTCAAATTAACAAGCACTTCATTCAAATTTTTATGAGAAGAGTTAAACTTATCTAAGGTGCCCTTAAGCCTTTCTACTTCATTTTTGAGATGCATGCAAGAAGTACAATTTCTAGAACTCTCAGGCTTGTCGGCGCTTCTCTTGCCAAAAAATTTATTTTCCTCTTTCAACTTCTCATTTTCTAAAATCAGTTTTTCCAATTCCTTTTCTTTAAAAGAGAGTTGTTTTTGAAAATCTTTTTCTTTTAAAGAAGCATTTTCTTTTATACTCTTAACAGTTTTTGAAGCTTTAATAAATTCGCTATACAACTCATCAAAAGCATTTTGCATTTCTTCAAGGGAAAAGAAATTTTTGGAAGAAATTTGACATACCACTTCTTTGTTGTCTTCTTGTGCCATAAGACAAAGATTTGCGGCTTCGTCTTCTTCTTCCTCACTTGATTCGTCACCGGAGTCGCCTCCCCAAGATATGTATGCTCGTTGTTTCTTGAAGGGTTTCTTCTCCTTTTTAGCATTTGGTAAATTTGATTTAATGTGCCCGGTTTCTCCGCACTCATAGCACTTTATTTGATCTCCTTGCTTTTTGCCCTTTCGTTCATACTCTTTTCGCATGAACTTTTGAAATCTCTTGATAACGAGTCCGAACTCGTTGTCTCCGTCCTCATCATTTTGAGATTGGCTTGTGCTTGCCTTGAGAGCGATTCTTTGCTTCCTTTGATCATCAACAAGAGGGTTAAGTATAATAGATTCATAAGTTTTAAGATTACCTCTTAATGCGTCGATGGTGACATTTGAAATGCCAATGGATTCTTGAATCGCGTCGGCCTTGGATCGCCATTCCGGAGTGAGACTTCGGAGAATTTTTTGGACAAGTTCCTTATCCGTGAAGGTCTTCTTAAGAGCATGTAAATCATTTACGATTTTTGAAAATCGTTCAAACATCTCATCGACCTTTTCGCCTTCCTTCATGTGAAACAATTCATATGCACGGGTTAGGAAATCAATTTTGGCTTCCCTTACCTGGTCCGTACCTTCGTACGTAATTTCCAGCTTGTCCCACATTTGCTTCGCCGTTGTGCAACAAGATATCTTCCTGTAATCATCAGCATTTACAGCACAATATAATAAATTAATAGCTTTAGCATTATTTTGCACCTTTCGGATATCATCCGCATCGTATTCATCTTCGGACTCTGGGACCCATTCATTTTCAACCTTCTTGGTTGGAATTTGTTCTCCATTCATTATGACCTTCAAAAGATGAAAACTATCTCATTTACAAATATTCTCATCCTCTCCTTCCAGTATGTATAATTTGTACCATCAAATAGCGGTGGTCGGGTGGAGCATTGTGCTTCACCTATTCCTGCAAAAGAATCACGAGTAGAAGCCATGGATGTTTCTCTCAAACGGTTAAGTCTTCAGAGAGTTGGGCTCTGATACCAATTGTTAGATAATACGCTTAACGCTAGAGGGGGGGTGAATAGCGTTATAATAAAAATTAGCGTAAACTTGCGGAATTTAAAAATTGCAGGAAATAAATAAGTGCGATAAGTAAATAATTTAGAACAAACGCACCGATGTATCCTGGTTCACCACAACCCGTGGCTAGTCCAGTCCCCGAGAGACTCTCTCGAGATTTCCACTAACTTGTTAAGCTTACGGGTGCTCAACAAACCGTTACAACTTGAGGACACAAGCCTCAACAACCTTTGCTCGAAGATACAACACTCCAAGACTTCAACCAAGGAAACACAAGTTCCTTCTTACAACACAAGGGACTAACACTTCCCTTCAAGTGTACAAAAACACTTAGCACTCAAACAAGACACTCCTTTAAGAGTAGATATGAGTAAAAAGAATACGCTCAAGATCGCAACAACTTTCGACAAGAATTTGGCTCTCAAAAGCTTATGTAATGAATATAAAATGATAAGCAATAAAGTATGCAAGCTTTAGCAATTGTATGATCAGTTGTTGTGTTTAGAAGACTGAATTGAAGCTGTATTTATAGTTGAAAAACCTTGTATTACCATTGCCTAATTGCCAATTAAGAATTGCTGATTTTACTCTGTGACAATCGATTGTCAAATTACCACAATCGATTGTTTGCCAGTTCTTCCAAAAATCAATTCCAGATTTTATGCATAACAATCGATTATCTAAGATCAATAATCGATTACTGGCAACGTTCAAAAAATCATTTCCAGATTTTACTTAAAACAATCGATTGTCAGAAATCTACAATCGATTACTCAGCAACGTTTAAAAAATCCTTTCCAGATTTTAATTAAAACAATCGCTTGTCAGAAATCTACAATCGATTACTCAGCAACGTTCAAAAAATCCTTTCCAGATTTTAATTAAAACAATCGATTATAGGAAATCAATAATCGATTACCTGACGGTATTTGAAAACATTTTGGCAACGGTCAGTTATACAATCGATTATACTAAGTTAACAATCGATTATATATCAGTCTTGAAAAACCAATTTAGACACTGCCTCTTGACAATCGATTGTCATAAGTTCACAATCGATTATTTAATAACTTTGAAAAAGTTTGGAAGACACTGCCTCAACACAATCGATTGTCATAAGTTCACAATCGATTATTTTGTGACTTTGAAAAATCTGATGGACACTGTCTCTTCACAATCGATTGTCATTAGCTTCACAATCGATTATTTTGAGCTTTGAAAAACTTTGATGGACACTGCCTCAACGCAATCGATTGTCATAAGGTTCGCAATCGATTGTCATGCAGGTTTGAAAAATCTGATGATCACTGCCTTAACACAATCGATTGTCATAAGTTCACAATCGATTGTCAAGCAGCTGACTTAAACATAATCGATTATCATAAGTACATAATCGATTATCTTAGTCCAGATTTTAGAGGCATGCTTAAAAATCATTTTGACTAAAGTAAATATGCATTATTTAAGATCATTTTGCTCTAAATTAAATATGCATGATTTGTTAAAAATATTTTTTACGAGAGAAGCCAGGTCTTGAGTTTAAGTTGTCGGATCAAGATCACAATTAAATACCGACTCATATAAAACTTAATCTCGATCTTTTTCTTGTGCTTGAATCTCGTTATATATCAATTTTGCGCTTGTGCTTGGACCTCGTCATATGTCAATTTGCGCATAGTTTGTCATTCATCAAAACCTACAAATATGAACACACGTTTAGTATAATGCCTTGAGAACGTGTTTCCAAACTAGCCAAACATTAAACTCACAGGATCATACCTCGCCCCTCGATCGGGGAATCACAAGCCACTAAGGCACTTATAATACCGAGTGCTCATGTGCGCATATAGACGTGTGGAAGGAATTTCAAGAGTTATATCTCAAGCTGAATCAAGTGCGCACAATAAGAATTCCAAGAAAGTGAAGTTTCCTATAGGTTTTGTAACCTCTCGAGGATAAACACAGACGTCTTCATACCGATCCGCGAGACTCTACTAAACCTGCTCATGACTCGTGAGACCTAGTAACCTAGGCACTGATACCAGCTTGTCACGACCAAACCTCCATATCCGGTCGTGATGGCGCCTTTCGTGAAGACAAGGCCAGCCAACTAACCCAATTCGTTTCTTCAACACTTACTAAATATAAATAGATGGAAAATGCAAGTTAAGAACATTAATTATGCACATTACAGCCTAACTCGATCCGACCGGGGTGTCACAAGTCACGAGCATCTAGGAGGTTGTTGATTACCATTTCAAAGTCTATAATACATAGAGTAAAAATCAGGAAAAAAAATCAAGAAGAAGAAGAAGCTCGGTGCCGCGCCAGCAGTCACCATTCTTAGCTACGATGCAATACCTTTAATCCGCTTTTAGGTGAGGAGTACCTGCAATTGCACGCGAGGTGCAGGGAATAAAGTGAGTACTTCAAACTCAGTGGTAATAAGAGTGAATAATACCCCAGTTATAAGAAAACATGCATGAGCACTCCAAAATGCTATAAAAGACTGTGAAACCCCCTTTAAAAAAATAGTAAAACCATAACACCGAGGAAAAATCCTTTAGAAAATCTCAAGCTCATTTAAAAAAACTCTTTTGAAAATATGGCTTTTCAGCAATTGCAAAAATACTTTCAACAAGTAGGAAATAATCAGAAATCTACTTCTCGGGCTCAGTATCAACCTCTCAGTACAGTATCAGCCCCACGGGCTCACTCCCAACTTACAAGGTACAACATCAGCCTCTCGAACTCAACATTCCTTAACATGTAAACCAGGGTATCTGGTCAACAAGGCAAGTAATAGCATGTTTGCCAATGATATGTGAGTGCTAAAAATCATGCCACATAGTACAAACAGGAATGAATGCATGAATGCAATGCAATGCACATGACCGCTGTGGCGCACAACCTGATTCATTTGGGTACCCTGCGCTCACTGAGGGTGTGTACAGACTCCGAAGGGGCTCCTACATCCCAAGCGCTATAATACTGCGACGTGTAGTCCGATCCATATAATATATTACTGTGGCATGCAGTTCGATCCATATAATATACTACTGTGGCGTGCAGTCCGATCCATATAATATACTACTGCGGCGTGCAGTCCAATCCATCTAATATACTATTGCGGCGTGCAGTCTGATCCATTCATGTATATGTATATACTGCCTCGGCGTGCAGCCCGATCCATGCTCAGTCTAGCAATGCACATAGGCCCTTATGCAATAGTGAAATAGCAGTTCTCAGCTCAAAACGTCAGTAAAATATCATTTAAGTTTTCAAATCTTAGAAAAATGGCTGAGTTTGCAAAACAATATTTAGAACCTTGTACTGAGATCAAATAATATGCAACGTAAGGCAAAACAATGACATCAATCCCTGAAGGATTCAAATAATCGGCACGAAGTCCAAAACATGGCCATCAGCCTAAATCATGATTGGATCAAGTAGTTTTCTGTCAATCACTCAGTAAGATCAACATCCGAGATGGACTAAGTCACAATCACTAACGGTGCTCTACCCCACGCTCATACCTGGCGTGCAAGTTACCACAATACAGAACTATGATGTGCAAATATGGGGTTTCAAGCCCTCAGGATATCATTCACAAGTATTACGCACCTCAAACTGGCAAAATCTGCGCCTTTCCCCTCAAATCGGCCTCCATACGCATCGATTCTAGCCAAAAACAGTGCTAATACATCCAAATATGCAAATGGGACAATACCTTATCAAAAACCATCGAATTATAGCAAGAACCTCGAAACTAGCAAAACCAGAGCCCTGAGCCCGCTTCTTGAAAAACTACAAAACTTACATTACCGGATACCTCGTCTCGCCACGAGTCCGTGCATACCAAGAACTCCCAAATCCGAGCTCAAATGACCTATCAAATCCCAATTTCACATTTCAAAACTAAGCCCTAGTTTCTTCAATTTTTACCCAAATTTTCAGAAAACCAAAAGATGAATCTTCAATCAAATGATGTTTCTAGGCTACGAGACTTACCTCCAATCAATTCCCGTCAAAATCCCCTTTAAAATCTACCAACAAGCTCCCAAAATAGTCAAAAGTGGAGGAAGTTATGAATGAACTCGCAGAATAGATTAATGTTTAAAACCCTCAGTCATTTTCGCTCCTGCGGTCCTGTAACTGCTTTTGCGGGACCACTTATGTGACCTTACGACCGCTTCCATGGTTTCCCATTAAATCCCGACCCTCTGCCTTTGCAATCCAACTTTCTCTTCTGCAGACCTCATTTTTCCGCTTCTGCGGCTTGCCTTCCGCTTCTGCGGACCCGCAGAAGCGACTCCGAGTGCACTTCTGCACAAACCTGCCCGGCTCCCTCTTGGCCTCTTCTGCGATGAAGCATCCGCATCTACAGAACCGCTTTTGTGGCCCCACTTCCGCAGATGCGAAAATACCAGAAGCCTAATATACTTTTCATGCAACAGCTCTAAAAACCTCCGCTCAACCACCCGAAATCACCTCGAGGCCCCTGGGCCCAAACCAAAGGAACAAAGAGGATCCATTCCCTTATTCAACATTGCTCGAATCATCAAAATGCCATCTTCAACATCAAAATCCTCAATTTTCATCATATCAAAGCCTAAGTTTCTTAAAAACTTCCGATTTTCACATTCGATCAAAACCCAACCAAACAACGTCTGAATGACCTGAAAATTTACAGAAATCCAAAATCACCTAACAAAGCTACTGCAACTCTCAAAATCCGATTTTAACCCTCGGATCAAAATCTCACCTATCAACCGGAATCCGCCAAAATTCAAACTTCGCCAATTCAAGCCTAATTTTACACCAGACCTCCAAATTCAATTCCGATCGTACTCATAAGTCAAAAATCATCCCCCGAAGCTAAGCAAACCACCAGAATTCACATCCAAGCCCTCTACCTGCCTAGTCAACTTCCAGTTGACTTTTTCCAAAATAAGCTTCCTTCTAAAAGACTATATGCCTCATTTCCAACCAAAACCAATTCAATTCTATCCGACCAACTCAAATACTGATATTGAAAAATAGAACAACATAATATGGGGAAAACGGGGAGGTAAATCACGTGACAACGGGCCGAGTCGTTACACAGACCTTGTAGATGCTCTTGACTTGCGAGACCCTGATGTCGGGCTTGTGTATTTATTTGTACTGTCCATTTAGACTTACATTATGAGATATCTAATTAATTAAAGGCTTAAAATGATTGTTATTGATTAAATGGTTAATTCAAGAGTTGTGTCATCTGGCATAGTTTCAGGATAGACGCCATCACGATCGAGTCAGTTTTAGGGTCGTGACAAGTTGATATCAGAGCCTAGGTTACATAGGTCTCACGAGTCATAAGCAGGTTTATTAGAGTCTCACGGATCGGATAGAGACGTCTGTACTTATACCTCGGGAGGCTATAGAACCTTTAGGAAAAACTTCACAATCTTGGATTCTTATCGTGTATCCTTTATTTAGCTTGAACTACAACTCTTTGAATTTCTTACACTCATTTGTATGCGCGCATAAATGCTCGATATCAATGGTGCATTGAAAGGCTTGTGATTCCCTGATCGATGGGCGAGGTGTAATTTCTGTGCGTTGATATTGGGCCAGTCTGGAGGACTTGAGGTCGAGCCTTGCCTGTAGCTTGAGCCATGAGTTGTTGATTGTGCGAGCGTATGTTTCTGGATTTATATGTTCGATAGTTCCCCTATTAACGGAAGTGATAAGTGGATAGTTCCGTGATGAGTGTGATGTGACTACGAGATGTGTTTATATGAATTGAATGAGACGAGAAAGGTTTGCTTGGGGGTAGCAAGAACTATCTTGTTCTTGATTTATTGGATATATGGCCCCGAGTTATGGGTGTGTTGAAGGATTTTTTCATGATTTCCTACTTGGGAAGTGAAGTAGATTTCACATTGTGATATGAGTTCAGACTCATGACGATTAAATGACTAGGTAATATTTATGATGGTAGAAGGGTATAAAGAGATGTTAGTTTGAGGCATAGCAGGTGGGTTATCTCCTGCGGAGTGTTCTGAAGTTTGTGTGATCCTTAGGTTGTTTGTTGGAAGATCTAGTTTACCAATGAAATATATGTGTTGCAATTTGAATTTTGGTCGCTTAAGAGAGTGAGCTTGACTGTTACGAGGGTGAATGCGAGATTTGCAGAAGATTTGATGTATCAGATGGTCTGTATTGCACGAGCGTATGAGGGATTGAGTTTAATCTCACTATGGAATTATGGAAGTAATAGGGTATATTCATTATGAGTTATTGTGTGTTTTTATCAATGTCTTTGATCCAAGTAGGGGAGTCTGCTATTGATTAGTTGATTGCACGGTTATGTGCTATGTTGGTTCCAGTTTGAGGCATACTAGTGAATCAGTTATGGCTCATAGAGGTTTAGACCGAGGATGGATCGAGTAAAGGAAATTTAAATAAAGGTTATGTTTATGGGTGTATGAGAATCACGAAATGGCTTGAGTTGTTATTGGTAAAGGATGTACGGTGCATAGAACAAGAAGTTGCTTGGTTGCTTTAAGGTGAGGTTATATTCTACGATGTCGGAGTGCTAATGGGGCACATGTCATCCAGTCTGTTTGATCGGCCTAATAGCGATTTGATTATAGTGGGGGACTCTCGAGAATGGTTCTAATGGGTTCAATATTTTTCATGTAATAATTGGATTTTCAGGTTGTATATTGACTGGTTGTTTTGAGCTTTTGCATTTAGATCGCTAGTTCTCAGGCATGACTAGCCCCGTGTGCTGTATTATGACTTATGTAAATTATCAGTTTTGGTTTTCAGGATAATCAGAATAGATCTGCAAGAACAAATCTCAGTTCGAAGCTTTAAATTTGAAAGCATTGACTAAGTTTTGACTTTTTAGTATTCGATCTCAGATTTGGATTTTTATGATTTGGTTAGCTCCGTTACGTGAATTTGGGAGCATGTCCGAAATATATTTTGGAGGTCCGTGGTAGATTTAGGCTTGAATTGGCGAAATTGAAAATTTGGCATTTTTCGGTCGACATTAGAAATTTTTATATCGGGGTTAGAATGGAATTATAGAAATTGAAGTAGGTCTGTTGTGTCATTTGTGATGTGTGTGCAAAATTTCAGATTATTCAAATGAGGTTTGATAGACATTTTGATCGAATTCGGAATTTAAAAATTTTGGAATTCTTAGGCTTGAATCTAAGGGTGATTCGACGTTTTGATGTTTTTTTGTGCACTTCGAAGGTTGGAACAAGTTTAAATGATGTTATGAGATGTGTTGACATGTTTGGTTGAGGTCCCAAGGGCCTCGGGGTGAATTTCGGGGTAGTTTCAGACTTTTTCTAGGCCATTTTTAGTTGCTTGTCTTTATCATCAGGGGTGTACAATGCGTTAGCATAGATCTGATCGCGTTAGCATAGAGAAAATTTGGAAAAATGGAGTTGTACTATGCGATGCATGTCTTCCCGCGAAAGATTAGAGTAAAATCTCTACTGCACTGACCCACTTTTGGAATCTTATATCTGACAATATATAAGGAATTTGAAGATAATCCAAAAATAGAAGTTGTAGCCCTTGATGTCTAGTTTTCAGATAGTTAAACCAATTGTAATTTAGAGTTTTGTTTAAAATGTTATGAGTATTATACTAGAGGCTATCCAAAAGAGTTGGAGAAAGCTGTTGGAAAAATTCATTCTACGCGATCGCAGGGGAATGGCCGTGATTGCATAAGGTAAAAGAAGGGCTGAAAATTTTTGTGCTTCGCTATCGTATTAGTTTGTATGTGATAGCATAGGGTAAATGCCTGGGCAGATTATAAAGTACTCTATTTCGAGGATTTCGGCCATTTTTGCATTTTTAGAGCTATAGAGCCCGGATTGAGGTGATTTCTAAGGGATTTTCAGAGTGTTAATTGGGGTAAGTATTCTTCACTCAAATTTGGTTAAATCACATGATTATTTCTTGATTCTTCTCATTTAATTTAGGAATTTGGGGTAAAAATTAGGAAAAATGGATGAAGGTTTGGATAGTTAATTTTGGGATTTGGATGACCATTTGATGTCGGATTTTGGTGAATGTGATATGGGTAGACTCGTGAGCGAATGGTTTTTAAGTTTTGTGATTTTTAACAATTTTTGAAACGTGGGCTCGAGGGCCGAGTTTGAGCCAATTTCGGGATTTTTTAGTTAATTTGACTGTTTTAGGTTGGGATTTGTTCCTTTAGCATATATTGATGATAATATACTGATTTTGGTTAGATTTGGGGCATTTGGAGGCCGATTCAAGAGGCAAAGGCCTCGCGGGCTAGAGTTTGGATCGATTTGAGGTAAGTTATGATTGTAAATGTTATCCTGAGGTATGAAAACCCGAATTTCACATTGTTGTGTTACTTTAAGGTGATGCACATGCTAGATGACGAGCGTGGGTTATTTCACAGTTGGGGATTGTGACTTAGTCCGTCCTATATGACTGTTAAGTCGCGTATTTGATTGAAAACTATTTGATATCATTGTGCTTTGGACATTATTACCATGTTTTAGGTTGAATGCCATATTTGGGCCTCGTGCCAACTGTTTTGGACCCTTAGGGATATTTACTACCATTCCTCACTGTTTTGGCTTCATATTTTTACCTTGTCATGTTGTATTCTACTATTTTTTTAGCACTCTAATTCTCTTGTTGGCGTTGATACCATGAAATAAAATAGAGAAAAACACCTTCAGGAGAATAAATAAATAAAACTATTTTCAAGAGACAAACCCCAGCGAACCCCTTTCCTCCCATTCATTGCCTTTTTAAAGAAGTCAAAATAAAAAAGAATCTAACGCTCTAACTGAATTGAAGAGTTTATTTTTCATTTCTCAGCTATATTTACTTGTTTTTGCTATTTTAAATGATATTTTGGGCTGAGCATTATGTTTTACTGTTGCCCAAGTGACTTGAGATATTTCGGACTAAGTGAGACCGGGGGCCTGTATTGTGAGGATATTATAGGATTGGGTTGGGCACCGCATCAATGTGGTACTGATTTATGATTATGAGACTGAGGGACTGCTTCGTTATGCCACTAGGTGGCTTGATATGAGGCCGAGAGCCTATTTGATTATGCCATGAGATGACTTGTTATTGCGCTTTGACTGTAAGGGGCCCCTCCCGAAGCATATATATCCCCTAATGAGCGCGAGTACCCAGTGTGAGTGATATGATGTAGTCGAGGGGTTGTTGTTGTTTCACATTGTAGCCTAAGGGGCTATTCTTGATCCATGTTTTGCCCGAGGGACAGTTCTTAATTCAGGTTATGCCCGAGGGGCTGATTACAAGTGATTGTTAGACAGCCCGAGAGGCTGGTTCCGTTGATATTATGCCCGAGGGACGATTTATGTTATATGTTTTGCCCGAAGGGCTATTTATGTTTCTATCAATTTTGGTCACTATTCTATCACTCATTCAAAACTATTGAAGGTTATTTTAAAGGGTTTTACTGAAACTGAGCTTGATTTATGAAGTAAATGATTTCTGTACTATTTTGAAAAGAGACTGCATTTGCTGTAGCATTATGATGTGGCTTACGTGTTTTATTACTGCTCAACGTTCATTTACTTTTATTGCTTACTGAGTTGGCATACTCACATTACTCTCTGCACCTTGTGTGCAGATTCAGGTATTTCTGAACCCGATAGAGGGTGTTGATTGCTCAGTGTCAGAGTCATTGGAGTTAACAAGGAAGCTGCCCGACGTTCGCGGCCCTACTCTTCTCTCTCTTGTATTCCATAAATTGTTTTAGCATATTTTTAGGCCTTAGTAGATGCTCGTGACTTGTGACACCCTCATGTCGAGCTTCTGTATTTATTCTGCACTATCCATTTAGAATTACATTATGAGATATCTGATTAATTAAAGGCTTAAAAATAATTGTTATTGATTAAATGGTTAAATCGAGAATTGTGTCGTCTGGCCTAGTTCCACGATAGGTACCATCACGGCTACGTCGAAATTAGGGTCTTGACAGTAGGGTTAGATATGTGCTCACTATCCTTATAAAACTCCACTTGTGGTCAATAATAAAGTATGACTAGTTATAAAGGAAATACCTACTTTAATAATAATCTTTTAAAAAAAGTTTATATGTATATTACTGCATAACGTATGGGTCTGAATTCGCTCTGATAGATGTACCTTTAGTAAAGTCTTGCCACGTGTCTAAAAGAAAAAATAATGACACAATTTTGTGAGTGAATAGGCAAATAACTGTACAAGTCACTTTAAGAGTTGAAAATTAATATTTCTTTCATCTTTTGAAGGGAACTATAGCCGCGTAAGCAAATGTTTTTAGTGAAATTCAATTTTAAACCACATTTAAAAGTGTTGTATTCTTTTTTATGCGGACACTTAAACGTGCCCGAAATTTTCACTTAGGCACATACACTAAGCTAGTGATCTATTGAATACTTAATCTATATGCAAAATAATTATATTAGCCTAAACAATAAAAAAAGGCGATGTGTGTAGTTCAGATGCGGTTGATTTGGCAAAGGAGCCAATAAAAGAAAAACACGTGGCCTTTAATCCAAAATATTTCAGATTAAAAATAGAAAAAATAGTATTATTTTAACTCCATCACCATTCTCCACCACTTCACTAAAACCAAACCAAAACTCAAGATCTAATTAAAAATAGTCAACATTCATCTTCCTCCCCCATTTGTGTCCATTTATTTTATCCATTCTTGTTGCAGAAGGACAACCTTTATAGAGAAATAAAAATATTAATAAAAAGTCGAACCCCGGAAAAATTCCATTAGTTACCAATAAATTCTTTCCCATCAACCATCATTCACATGATAATAGGTTATTGGAGAGCTTAAAAAAGTGGGACCCACAAGGTCGATGAGTTGTGTATCAGTCGCTATATAGAGTTCTCACGACCATTATTGCATAGTTAGAATTTTTCCGCTCTTACATGCTGATCGAGCTTTTCTAGTAATCGGTGAGATTGATTTTATTCACTTTACACTATCTTTCTTTAGTTTTTTGCATTTTAGTGCACTAACAAGATTTATAAGTGTTAGAATATACTATAAGTCATGTGTATTGTTATAGTATTCTTTATGAATAATTATTTATTTACTTGTTTAAATTAAATAAAGTTTTATTTTAAATAGATCATGTGTTGGTTTGTGCGTCCATTGCTTACATAGTAGATGATTTAGTGTATAGAGTTTAGCTTATACACGGAAGATTAAATCATCAGTTCTTGTAAGACATAAAAGTTAATGTTCACAATCTAATGATAAAATTGGACAAATCATCGGAATGATTGTAGCACAATATTAAATATAATTTATCTTGATTATGGGAATGGTTTAATTCCAACTTCTTGTGCTAATACATTTTATATGTATTGAATGGATCAAGTAGAGATGAATATTTTATACTAACTTTATAAAATAATTTCTCTAGTCCATTTAATGTATTTATACTCTTAGTCCTGATATAATTATTATTAACTGTGTATGTCACTTGTTGTTTTGATTTATTAAAAGGCGAGATTCTTTCGCGAGTCAATAAGCCTGGTAAATTGGATAACATTGATATACATTAGTGAAGTAATAATTAGTTGATGGAATCCATGTCTATTTTGAGGTTGATGATACTCCTTTATGAAACTTATAAGTTTTCATGTGTAAACCCGGCCGGTGAATTTTGTATCCGAATCATGAAATAAGTTAAGTGTAAGTCTAAAGGAAGTAATCGATAAATTAAGTAGTCAATAATTTAATTTGATTGATTAGTATCTGAATCTTAATATGGGGAGTTAAATAAGGTTTTATGGAAGAATTTAGAAATTGAATTAAGGAGCACAATTACGAATTTAGCGGAATAATTTGTAATTTATTATGATGGAAATTAATTTCAGAATTTCGAAATGGAAAAGTATCATGAAAATGGAAAAGCAAGTTTCGCCGAATTAGGGCAGAAAATTGGAGGTCAAAAAGTTGACAAACTCCGATTGACTTGAAATTTGGCAGGTCTATGCGAAACGGCCCAGTGAGCAATACTCATGCAACATGAGTGAAGCTGGTTTTTGGGCTTTCGGGGTCGTTTAGATGGAGTTTTTGCTGTTTTCTAAGATTCTGAATTTTTTGTTAGTTTTTTTAATTCCAGTGATTATGGGGATAAATTCCCTTGGTCCCGGGCTTAAAAATTAGTGATATAATATTTTTACACGTTGATGTAGGTCTTCTTCCATATCGGATAAAAATATTATGAATAATCACTATGTTATACTAGTCATTGATTATTTGTATTTACTCTCCATCTGAGTATGCATGTTGGTTTAATGGAACTAATATATGTTGAGTGTTGATATTCACTTGGCTTTCAGTTTACTCTCCATCAGAGTATGACCTGTTTAAGTTTATGGAACGAAAATTTGTCATTATATATGTATATTGCAAGAATAACTTCTTTCCCATCAAAATTTGTTGTTCAAGGTGCCTAGATTGTATATATATAATGTGTTTTGAATTTTAATCTTCATAATACAAACTGATTTGATCTATTTAAATATTTAATGTCTCTCAGATTGACAATGACTGCTTTCAATCCCCTTATTGTCATTCTTACCCAAAACAAACTTGAGGGTCCAAATTATGTTGATTGGAAACGAAATTTGGATATTGTTATAATTGCTGAAAATTACAAATTTGTGCTAGATGAGGTGTGTCCAGAAAAACCTGGAGATGATTCATAGATGATGAACAAAAGGCTTACCAGAAATTGATTAAGGCTGATGAGATGGTGCGGTGTTACATTTTGGCATCCATGTCGAATGTTCTGCAACATCAGCATCAGTCGATGGAGTCTGCTTATGACATTCTGGAAAATCTCAAAGAAATGTTCGGAGATCAGAATCGTGCGGCTAAGCAGACTGCCATGAAAGCCCTTCTGAATACCAAAATAGTTGAAGGTTCATCGGTAAGGGACCATGTTTTGAAGATGATGAGTCTTCTGAATGAACTGCAGGTCCTTGGAGCTAACATTGATATGGACACGCAGGTTGAAATGATCCTGCAGACTTTTCCTGATAGCTTTCAGCAGTTTCGCCTGAATTATAACATGAACAAAATGGATTTGTCCCTTGCGAAATTGTTGAATGAGCTGCAGTCGACAGAGACTATTATCAAGTCCCAAGCTCCTCCCGTGGCATTGAATTTTGAGGAAGGTTCTTCTTCTAAGCTGAGAGGCAGATAGAAAAAGAAAAAGGCTCAAAATCCCTCTGTTGGTGGCACGACTGCTGGTGTGAAAAAGGCAAAGGGAAAGTTGTTGAAACACGTTCTCAAGGCACTAAACTAAACGTGTGTTCATATTTGTAGGTTTTGATAAATGACAAACGACGCGCAATTGACATATGACGAGGTCCAAGCACAAGCGTGCAATTGACACATAACGAGGTTCAAGCACAAGACGAACAAAGATCATGATCAAGCAAAGAAATAAAGTTATACATGAGTCGTTCTTTAATTGTGATCTTGATCCGACAATTAACTTAAGACTTGGCTTCTCTCGTAAAATCATTTTTATCAAATCATGCATATTTAATTTAAAGCAAAATGATTTTCAAACATTTTATTTTAGCCAAAATGATTTTTAAACATGCCTCTCAAATCTGGACAAAGATAATCGATTATGTACTTTATGATAATCGATTATGTTAAGACAATGTACACCAGATTTACAAAGCTGAACAATAATCGATTATGTACCTTATGATAATCGATTATGTTAAGGCAGTGTACATTAGATTTTTCAAAGCTACAAGATAATCGATTATGTACCTTATGATAATCGATTATGTTGAGGCAGTGTCCATAAGATGTTTCAAAGCTACAAGATAATCGATTATGCACCTTATGATAATCGACTATGTTGAGGCAGTGTCCATCAGATTTTTCAAAGCTATAAAATAATCGATTATGCACATTATTGTTGGAAATCATGTATATCTATAATATGTGCGCTTTGGTTGTATGAGCATGATTTTCAGGTATAGGTTTTGATGAATGATAAACAATGAAGTCAAGTGTCAAACAACGATAATATGACAATCAATCAAATGGCGAGAAGCATACTGATGACGGAATTGCATGAACGAGCCAAAGAGTTCAAGACCGAAGACCCAAGACGTAGGTCGTTTGGTAGAACCAATGTAAGGACAACGTTTAAGTTATCTTATCCTTTGGCTCAACATTAGGTCATCATAAACATGCATAAAATATTTTATTAAATCATATTTTTCATAAACATGCATCTTTGTGTTAAAACAAAATGATGTTGAAGGTTTTAAACATGTCTTTTAAATCTGGGTCTCAACAATCGATTATTTGAATCCTACAATCGATTGTATTAAGACAGTGTGATCTGAAGTTTTTCAAAATAGCAAACAATCGATTGTCTACTTTTAACAATCGATTATTTTGAGACAGTGTGCAACCGAAGTTTTTAAACATCTAAACAATCGATTGTTTTTATCATACAATCGATTATATTCATAAACAATCGATTGTCATTTTCATACAATCGATTATATTTTGATCGTTCCCACAGAATCCTAAATTGATTTTTGAACGTTGAATACAATCGATTATTTAGTCCATACAATCGATTGTTTAGCCTAAAATCAGGAATCTGTCTTTTGAATGTTGGTTAAACAATCGATTATCTACTCCAAACAATCGATTGTTTGAGCACAGAATCAGGGATTTTATTTGTCAATTAAGCATCAGTCAGCATCACTTTTTCACCTATAAAAAGAGGTCTTTTGAGCTGTTTTCATATACACAACTCCTCCATACATTGTTATACATATTGATTATTTTCAAGCATCATTTTAGAGCTTTTGTTGAGCCATTTGATAGACAACTTTGTGTTCTTCATAGAGCTTATTGTGTATCTCTTTATCCACTCTATTGAGAGAGTATTTGTTGTAAAAGAGAGTTGTTTGAGAAGAACATATCTTCTCATTTGTCGGGTTTGCTAAGTACCCAAAGTCTTAGTGGTTGAAGTCTTGGGGTGAGGTATCCTCAAACAAGTGAAGTCTTAAGGTGTGGTATCCTTGAGCAACTGTAACGGTTTGTTAAGCACCCGTAAGCTTGACGAAGATAGTGGAAATCTCGAGAGAGTCTCTCGGGGACTGGACTAGCCACGGGTTGTGGTGAACCAGGATACATCGGTGCGTTCGTTCTTTATTATTTACTTATCGCACTTATTTCATTCCTGCAATTTTTAAATTCCGCAAGTTTACGCTGTTTTTATTATAACGCTATTCACCCCCCTCTAGCGTTAAGCGTATTTTCTAACAATTATGATAATCGATTATGCTGAGGCGGTGTCTATCAAATTTACAAGACTGCAAAATAATCGATTATATACTTTATGATAATCGATTATGTTAAGACAGTGTAGTCCGAAGTTTTCAAAATATAAAAGATAATCGATTATCCTTATAGCATAATCGATTATGCAAATGACCGTTGCCAAAGTATTTTTAAGCTCTGAAAGATAATCGATTATACACAATCTGATAATCGATTATGCTAAGTAAAATCTGCATATGATTTTTTGAACGTTGTCAGGTAATCGATTATACACAATCTGATAATCGATTATGCTAAGTAAAATCTGAATATGATTTTTTGAACGTTGTCAGGTAATCGATTATACGATTTGGATAATCGATTATTCTGCTTAAAATCTGGGAATGATTTTTGAACGATTGGAAAATAATCGATTATGCAAATCAGATAATCGATTATCTTAGCACAAAATCAGCAATTCTTGATTGGCAATTAGGCAACGGTTGTGGGGGTTTTGAACACTATAAATACAACTCAAAATCAGTCTTCTAAGTACAACAACTGATCATATTCTTGCTAAAGCTTGCATACTCTCATATTCATCATTTTCTATTCATTTCATAAGTTTTTGAGAGCCAAACTCTTGACGAAAGTTGTTGTGTTCTTGAGCGTATTTATTTTACTCATATCTACTCTTAAAGAGAGTCTTGTCTTGAGTGCTAAGTGTTTGTATACACTTGAAGGGAAGTGTTAATCCCTTGTGTTTGTAAGAAGGAACGTTTTCATTCCTTCGGTTGAAGTCTTGAAGTGTGGTATCTTCGAGCAAAGGTTGTTGAGGCTTGTCTGACTCAAGTTCTCAGTTTGTAATGGTTTGTTAAGCACCCGTAAGCTTAACGGAGTTAGTGGAATCTCGAGAGAGTCTCTCGGGGACTGGACTAGCCACAGGTTGTGGTGAACCAGGATAATTTCGGTGCGTTCGTTCCTTATTATTTACTTACCGCACTTATTTCAATCCTGCAATTTTTAATTTCGCAAGTTTATATTGTTTTTTATTATAACGCTATCCACCCCCTCCCCTCTAGCGTTAAGCGTATATTCTAACAATTGGTATCAGAGCCCAACTCTCTGAAAGACTTAACCGTTTGAGAGAAACAATCCATGGCTTCTACTCGTGACTTTAATGCAGGAATAGGTGAAGGACAATGCTCCACCAGACCACCACTATTCGATGATAAACTATACGTACTGGAAGGAAAGGATGAGAATATTCATCCAATCGAATAATTTTCATCTATGGAAGTTTATAACAAAGGGAGAACAAATTCCAACCAAAAAGGTTGAAAATGAATGGGTTCCAAAATCCGAAGATGAATACGATGCGGATGATATCCGAAGAGTGTAGAACAATGCTAGAGCCATCAACTTATTGTACTGTGCTGTAAATGCTGATGATTACAGAAAAATATCATGTTGCACAACGGCTAAGCAAATGTGGGATAAGCTGGAAATCACGTACGAAGGTACGGACCAGGTAAGAGAAGCTAAAATTGATTTTCTAACCCATGCATATGAACTGTTTCACATGAAGGAAAGCGAGAGGATCGATGACATGTTCGAACGATTTTCAAAAATCGTCAATGACCTACATGCTCTTAAGAAGACCTTCACGGATAAGGAACTTGTCCAAAATATTCTCCGAAGTCTCACTCCGGAATGGCGTTCCAAGGCCGACGCGATTCAAGAGTCTATCGGCATTTCAAATGTCACCATCGACGGACTAAGAGGTAATCTTAAAACCTATGAATCTACTATACTTAACCCTCCTTTTAATGATCAAAGGAAACAAAGAATTGCCCTCAAGGCAAGGACGTCTCAACCTCAAAATGATGAGGACTCAAACAACGGAGATAACGAGTTCGGACTTGTTATTAAGAGGTTTTAAAAGTTCATGCGAAAAGAGTATGAACGAAAAGGCAAACAACAAGGAGATCAAGTAAAGTGCTATGGATGCGGAGAAATCGGGCACATTAAATCAAATTGCCCAAATGTCAAAAAGGAGAAGAAACCCTTCAAGAAACAACGAGCATACATATCTTGGGGAGGTGACTCCGGAGACGAGTCAAGTGAGGAATAAGAAGACGAAACCGCAAATCTTTGTCTCATGGCGCACGAAGACAATCAAGAAGAGGTACGTCAAATTTCTTCTAAAAATTTCTTTTCTCTTGAGGAAATGCAAAATGCTTTTGATGAATTGTATAGTGAATTCATTAGAGCTTCCGAAACTGTTAGAGACGTAAAGAAAAATTCTTCTTTGAAAGAAAAAGATTTTGAAAAACAACTCTCTTTGAAAGAAAAAGATTTGGAAAAATTGATTTTGGAAAATGAGAAGTTGAAAGAAGAAAACAAATTTTTCGGCAAGAGAAGCACCGACAAACCCGAGAGTTCTAGTAAAAATTGTATTTCTTGCATGCATCTAAAAGATGAAGTAGAAAGACTTAAGGGCACCCTAGATAAGTTCAATTCTTCTCATAAAAATTTGAATGATGTTCTTGTCAATTTGAAATCGACCAAACATGGCATAGGTTTCAAAAACGAGCCTAAAGAAAAAGTTGAAGCCATCCCCCAACAACCCAAGGCTCAACCTAGGATAAATAAAATAAACATTCATCCTAGAAATAACCATCCTAGAATCAATATGCATCCTAGACCAAACACTAGAAGAAACTTTGAACATTTTAGAACGCCTAGAAATGGCCTTCAACAATCGCAACCTAGACATACTTGACCTAGAAACAATTATTCTAGAAACACTGCATATCCTAGAACAAACAGTAGGAGAAATGATTTTCAAGGATTGCGCAATAGCCATATTGTCAAAATAGAGCAAACGATTTTCGTACCTCCAACTACTACCAACCTAGAAGAATGCATAATCTTAATGTCATTTGTCATTATTGTAGTCGAATAGGACATATTTCTCCTGCTTGTTTTACTAGACATAGACACTTAACTGCATGTCAAGCACAACAACATTTTACACCTAACTCAAGGACCCAAAACAGCTTGGGTACCAAAAACTCATTAATTTGTCTTGTAGGTATGTTTGAAGGGATCAAGTGTACTTTGGTACCTTGATAGTGGATGCTCCAAACACATGACCGGAGACGCATCCAAGTTCCTTAAACTAGAACACAAGGAAGGAGGAAACGTTATTTTTAGAGATAACAACAAGGGAAAAATCATCGGCATTGGCTCGGTCGGTAAGAATGAATCCTCTTCCATTAAGCATATATTGCTAGTTAAAGGTCTAAAACATAATCTCTTGAGCATAAGTCAATTATGTGACAAGGGAAATCTTGTTTTGTTTGATTCGGAAGAATGCTTAGTTTTTCGTCGTGATTTTAAAATTATTCTTCGTGGTTTTAGAATTGATAACATCTATATGGTTGATCTTGAAAACTCTTCATCAGAGTATGTGAATTGTCTTATGAGTAAAGAATATGATATGTGGTTATGGCATCGTAGTGTAGCTCATATCAACATGCATCTTTTAAACAAATTGGTTTCACAAAATTTAGTTATTGGTCTTCCAAATTTGAAATTTGAAAATGACACTATTTGTGATTCTTGTCAAAAAGGGAAGCAAACAAAAGCATCTTTTAAATCTAAGAATATTGTTTCAACTACAAGACCTTTGCAACTTCTTCACATGGATCTCTTTGGACCATCTCGCATTGAAAGTCTTGGTAGAAATCGTTATGCTTTTGTTATTGTTGATGATTATTCTAGATTACATGGATACTATTTCTTGCTCACAAAAGTGAGGCTTTTCAAAATTTTAAATGTTTTCTTAAACGTGTTCAAAATGAAAAGAATACAACCGTCACTTCCATAAAAAGTGATCATGGGGGAGAGTTCGATCACAATCTCTTCGCGGACTTTTGTGACGAACTCGGTATTGAGCACACCTTCTCTGCTCCACGTACACCACAACAAAATGGAGTGGTGGAACGGAAAAATAGGTGTCTCGAAGAGATGGCTAGAACCATGCTCGATGAGGCTGAGATTCCCAAACAATTTTGGGCGGATGCCGTGAGTACCGCATGCTACATTTTAAACAGAGTGGTCATAAGGCCAATACTCATGAAAACTCCCTATGAACTCTATAAGGGAAGGAAACCTAATCTCTCCCATCTTAGAGTATTCGGTTGTAAATGCTTTACTCATAACAAATGGAAAAGATAATTTGGGAAAATTTGATGCCAAATCGGATGAAGGAATTTTTCTTGGTTATTCATCACGTAGCAAAGCATATAGAGTATTCAATAATAGAACCGAAACTGTTGAGGAATCATCTCATATTGTGTTTTCCGAAAATAATGCTCGCTTGGCGAGAAAGGATTATGGTTTTGATCTTGCAGGTATTTTAAACACAATAAGTCCTCAAGACAAAGCACAAGAGGAAAATCCAAAGGAAATTCAAGATGAAATCTTGGAACAATCATCGGAGGAAGCGCCACCACTGGAGAAAGAAACGAAACTGCCCAACGCGTGGAGGACAATCAAAGACCATCCTCTCGACAAGGTAATTGGCGACATTGAACAAAAGGTAAGTACTCGAAACAATCTTAAGAACACCTTAGGACATACTGCTTTCGTTTCTCAAATTGAACCCTCAACCATTTCCGAAGCAATTGGGGATGAGCATTGGACCTTGGCAATGCAAGAGGAGCTTAACCAATTCAAACGAAATGACGTTTGGGAATTGGTGCCAAGGCCCGACAATCATACCATAATTGGTACGAAATGGGTTTTTCGAAATAAATTAGATGAAAATGGTGTAATCACTAGAAACAAAGCTAGGCTTGTAGCAAAAGGTTACAATCAAGAAGAAGGAATTGACTATGAAGAAACGTATGCACCCGTAGCAAGGTTAGAAGCTATTCGTTTATTACTTGCTTTTGCCTCTTCTATGAATTTCAATTTATATCAAATGGATGTAAAGAGTGCTTTTCTAAATGGTTTTATTCAAGAAGAAGTTTATGTTGAACAACCCCCGGGCTTTGAAGTTTTTAAATCTCCCGATCATGTTTTCAAACTTAAGAAAACCCTTTATGGTCATAAACAAGCTCCCCGAGCTTGGTATGAACGATTGAGCAAATTTCTTTCGGACAAAGTTCATTAGGGGGAAAGTTGACACCACACTATTTATTAAGCATAGAAACAATAATATTTTATTAGTTCAAATCTATGTGGATGATATTATTTTTGGTGCTACTAACAATGCTTTGTGCAAGGAATTTTCTGAATTAATGACAAGCGAATTTGAGATGTCTATGATGGGTGAGCTAACCTTCTTCTTGGGGTTGCAAGTGAAACAAATGAAAGAAGGAACTCTCATTTGTCAATCTAAATATTGCAAAGAGTTGCTAAAACGATTTGAAATGAGCAACGCCAAAGCAATGGCTACTCCAATGAGCACATCCGATCATCTTGACAAAGATGAGAAAGGTAAGGAAGTCGACACCAAGAAGTATCGAGGTATGATCGGATCCCTTCTTTATCTTATTGCTAGTAGACCGGACATAATGTTTAGCGTATGTTTATGCGCTCGATATCAATCATGTCCGAAGGAGTCGCACCTAACTGCGGTTAAGCGGATAATGAAGTATCTTGTTGGTACTATAAATGTGGGACTATGGTATCCCAAAGGTTCTTCATGCCAACTTGTTGGCTATTCCGACTCTGATTTTGCGGGTTGCAAATTGGACCGCAAGAGCACTAGTGGCACTTGCCATTTGCTCGGTAGCTCTCTTGTCTCTTGGTTTAGTAAGAAACAGGTAAGTGTTGCATTGTCCACAACCGAGGCTGAATATGTAGCCGCGGGGAGTTGTTGTGCTCAAATCCTTTGGATGAAACAACAACTCTCAGACTATGGACTAAGTATCGATCATATCCCTCTTAGATGTGATAATACTAGCGCCATAAGCTAGACGAAGAACCCCGTTCTTCATTCAAGAACAAAACACATTGAAATTAGGCACCACTTTATAAGAGATCACGTTCTCAAAGGTGATGTCGAAATTGAGTTTGTTGAAACCAAATCTCAATTGGCCGACATTTTCACAAAGCCTTTAGAGAAAGAGTCCTTTTTCCGAATTCGTAGTGAACTCGGGATTCTTGACTCCACGTTGATCTAAGTCATGCATTGCATTTTTTTCATTACTAACTTGAGCGTCGGAGGCGCCTAATTCTGTTTTGCAGGTATCGCCCCAAAGACAGGGGGAATTATAAAGCACTGGTGCAGAATAATCGATCTCTTTTAAGAATAATCGATTTCTCTTAAGTACATAATCGATTATCAAGTATCAATAATCGATTATGTTGACATTATATTGTCCCTTTTATAATTGCAATATTGGTTAATCATTAAACAAGTTATTTACTAATGTTTTTTTTGCTAATGTCAAAAGGGAGAAGAATAAGGGCTATGCACTTAATATTTATTGGCATAAATTGAGGGGGAATTCATATGTTGAGGGGGAACTAATTGCATATCTATATACTTGTCTTGGATCGTCATTATGAATTATCTAATATACATATCCCGATATTGGTTTGCCATTATCAAAAAGGGGGAAATTGTTGAAATACGTTCTCAAGGCACTAAACTAAACGTGTGTTCATATTTGTAGATTTTGATAAATGACAAACGACGCGCAATTGACATATGACGAGGTCCAAGCACAAGCGCGCAATTGACACAAAACGAGGTTCAAGCACAAGACGAACAAAGATCATGATCAAGCAAAGAAATAAAGTTATACATGAGTCGTTCTTTAATTGTGATCTTGATCCGACAATTGACTCAAGACTTGGCTTCTCTCGTAAAATCATTTTTATCAAATCATGCATATTTAATTTAAAGCAAAATGATTTTCAAACATTTTATTTTAGCCAAAATGGTTTTTAAACATGCCTCTCAAATCTGGACAAAGATAATCGATTATGTACTTTATGATAATCGATTATGTTAAGACAATGTACACCAGATTTACAAAGCTGAACAATAATCGATTATGTACCTTATGATAATCGATTATGTTAAGGCAGTGTACATTAGATTTTTCAAAGCTACAAGATAATCGATTATGTTGAGGCAGTGTCCATCAGATGTTTCAAAGCTACAAGATAATCGATTATGCACCTTATGATAATCGATTATGTTGAGGCAGTGTCCATCAAATTTATCAAAGCTATAAAATAATCGATTATGCACATTATGATAATCGATTATGCTGAGGCAGTGTCTATCAAATTTTACAAGACTGTAAAATAATCGATCATGTACTTTATGATTATCGATTATGTTAAGACAGTGTAGTCCGAAGTTTTCAAAATATAAAAGATAATCGATTATCCTTATAGCATAATCGATTATGCAAATGACCGTTGCCAAAGTATTTTTAAACTCTGAAAGATAATCGATTATACACAATCTGATAATCGATTATGCTAAGTAAAATCTGCATATGATTTTTTGAACGTTGTCAGGTAATCGATTATACACAATCTGATAATCGATTATGCTAAGTAAAATCTGAATATGATTTTTTGAACGTTGTCAGGTAATCGATTATACGATTTGGATAATCGATTATTCTGCTTAAAATCTGGGAATGATTTTTGAACGATTGGAAAATAATCGATTATGCAAATCAGATAATCGATTATCTTAGCACAAAATCAGCAATTCTTGATTGGCAATTAGGCAACGGTTGTGGGGGTTTTGAACACTATAAATACAACTCAAAATCAGTCTTCTAAGTACAACAACTGATCATATTCTTGCTAAAGCTTGCATACTCTCATATTCATCATTTTCTATTCATTTCATAAGTTTTTGAGAGCCAAACTCTTGACGAAAGTTGTTGTGTTCTTGAGCGTATTTATTTTACTCATATCTACTCTTAAAGAGAGTCTTGTCTTGAGTGCTAAGTGTTTGTATACACTTGAAGGGAAGTGTTAATCCCTTGTGTTTGTAAGAAGGAACGTTTTCATTCCTTCGGTTGAAGTCTTGAAGTGTGGTATCTTCGAGCAAAGGTTGTTGAGGCTTGTGTGACTCAAGTTCTCAGTTTGTAACGGTTTGTTAAGCACCCGTAAGCTTAACGAAGTTAGTGGAATCTCGAGAGAGTCTCTCGGGGACTGGACTAGCCACAGGTTGTGGTGAACCAGGATAATTTCGGTGCGTTCGTTCCTTATTATTTACTTACCGCACTTATTTCAATCCTGCAATTTTTAATTCCGCAAGTTTATATTGTTTTTTATTATAACGCTATTCACCCCCCCTCTAGCGTTAAGCGTATATTCTAACAAAAGTGTTATCATTGCAAGCAGCCCAGGCATCATACGAAGCAGTGTCCAACTTATCTGGCCAAGTTGAAAAAAAAAGCAGGTGATTTACATCTACTTGTCTTTGAAACATTTTTAGCGGCTGTTTCTACCATGTCATGATGTGTAGATTCGAAGCCACTAATCATATCTGCACTTATTTGCAGGGGTTTCAGGTAACGCGGCGGCTAAGTAGAGGAGAAATCAATGTTTATCAAGCAGACGGTTCAGCAGCCCCAGCTTTAGCATTAGGAAATATTAGTATTTCGTTTGGTACTGGTAGAGTTTTAGCTTTAAAAGACACATTATATGTACCTTCCGTTAGAAGGAGTTTAATTTCGGTTTCTAGCGCTATGAGAGACGGTTATGATTTTAATTGTCATGACATTGATAAATGTGGTATTACTCACAGTAAGCGTTATCTCTCTTCGGCTACATTGACTAATGGTCTTTTTGTTGTTGACTCTATTCCTAAATCGTTATCACCTAAAGAATTGAATAATGTTAATTTACCAAGAAAGAGAAAACGTTCTTCTTAATTGAGTGAAATATATTTATGGCACTTGCGTTTGGGTCATATAAATCTAACATATTTTCCAGGTTGGTCAAGGATGGACCTTCAAATTCATTGAAAGTGGAGGCATTACCAACTTGTGAATCTTGTTTAGAAGGAAAAATGACAAAACGAAATTTCCCCTCAAAAGGAAATCGCGCAAGTGATAAACTAGAGTTAATTTATTCTGATTTGTGTGGTCCAATGAATGTCCAAGCAAGATGTGGTTTTGAGTATTTTTTGACTTTCAAAGATGATTACTCAAAATATGGATATATTTATTTGTTGCGCCGAAAGTCTGAATGTTTTTAAAAGTTCAAAGAATTCAAGACTGAGACTGAAAATTGACATAATAAACATATCAAGACACAACGATCTGATCGTGGTGGGGAGTACCTCTCTACCAGACTTCATTGGTTATTTATCAGAATGTGGAATTACATCTCAAATATCTGCACCTGGAACTCTACAACAAAATGGTGTAGCTGAAAGAAGAAATATGACTCTTATGGAAATGGTTAGATCAATGATGAGTTTTTTCGATTTGCCTTCGTCTTTTTGGGGACATGCCTTAGAAACTGTGAATTACGTTCTGAACTTAGTTCCTTCAAAGTCAGTACCCTTGACCCCTACAGAATTGTGGACTGGGCGCAAGCACCGTCGACGGCATATTGGAGTTTGGGGTTGTCCAGCACATGTGCTAAAGGGGAAAACGGATAAATTGGAGGCAAGAACGGATGTATGCGTGTTTATAGGTTATCCAAAAAGGACGAAAGGTGGTTTATTCTATTGTCCTAAAGAGAAAAAGGTAATTGTTAGCACAAATGCCAAGTTTATAGAAGAGGACTATTTGATGAACCATGTTCCTAAAAGTAAACTCGTTTTACAGGAACTTATCAAAGGAATGGAAACTCAGTCATCTGAAAATCAAAACGACCATATCCAAACCCCTGAAGTCGATTTTGACATACCATTGCACCTTAGTAGTGGGAGAAATGTCAATAGACTTAATGTCCCACAAGAACAAGTGCCCGAAGTCATACTACCACAAAGTAGTGGGAGTCATGTTGAGCAGACTGCACAATAGGAAGATGTCGTTGATATCCCTGTGGATAGCATGGAGACTCAGGTTCCTGATGATGTTGTGGTTCAACCACAAAATCAAAGTGATGTAGTTGCAACTGATGTAGTGCGTAGTCGTAATGGGAGAGAAATAAGACAACCAATTCATTATACGCTCTTGGGAGAATCATATGATAGGATCCCTGAGGAGCCTACCTCCGAACCTGTCAATTACGACCAAGCACTACATGATAAGGATGCCGGTAAGTGGGTTGCTGCTATGAAATCAGAGATGGAGTCTATGTACTCTAATCATGTCTGGGAGTTTGTAGAACCAGTTGATGGGGTTACCCATTGGATACAAGTGGATCTATAAGAAAAATAGAGGTGTAGACGGAAAAGTACAAACTTTTAAAGCAAGGCTTGTAGCGAAAGGGTTTACTCAGAAAGAAGGGATAGACTATGAGGAAACCTTCTCGCCGGTAGCCATCCTTAAGTCTATAAGGATTCTCTTATCTATTGCTTCTCATTATGATTATGAGATTTGGCAAATGGATGTCAAGACAACTTTCCTTAATGGAAGTCTTGATGAGTGCATCTATATGATGCAACCAGATGGTCTAATGGAAAGTGGCAAAGAACACATGTTGTGTAAGCTTAAAAGGTCCATTTATGGACTAAAACAGGCATCTAGGGCATGGAACACTTGTTTTGATAAGGCGATTAAAACTTTTGGTTTTGATCAGTGCCTTAACAAATCTTGTGTATATAAAAAGTGGGATGGGGACAAAGTGGCGTTTTTTATCTTATATGTAGATGACAGAGTGCTCATAGGAAATAATGTGGGCATGTTGAATCCAGTTAAGCAATGGCTGTCCACACATTTTGATATGAAAGATTTAGGAGAAGCGTCTCATATCCTTGGGATCAAAACTCTTGCGAGATCGCAAGAAAAGGATATTAGGCTCGTCCCAAGGTCTTTATATTGATACAATACTCTCCAGGTTTAGCATGCATGATTCCAAGAAAGGATTTCTTCCTTTCAGACATGGAATTTCTCTATCTAAAGATCAGTCTCCTAAGACTGATGAAGAGATAGAAAAGATGAAGGCGGTCCCTTATGCATCAGCTGTGGGAAGCCTCATGTATACTATGTTATGCACTAGGCCTGATATCTGCTTTGCCATTGGCGTTGTTAGAAGATTTCAGTCTAATCCTGGGAAAGAGCATTGGACGGCGGTTAAACATATAATCAAGTACTTGAAAAGGACTAGGGATTACATGTTGATCTATTAAGATGACCTCGTACCTATTGGGTATACTGATTCGGATTTTCAATCAGACAGAGATTCTAGAAAGTCTACCTCAGGTAATGTGTTTACTCTTGGAGGTGGAGCCATAAGTTGGAGGAGGATCAAGCAAAATTGTGTTGCTGATTCCACCATGGAAGCCGAATGTGTGGCGGCCTCTGAGGCAGCCAAAGAGGCAGTTTGGCTTGGTAACTTCTTAAGATAAATGGGTGTGGTTCCCTCGATTCAAGCTCCAATTACACTATACTGTGATAATAGTGGTGCGGTTGCAAATTCAAAGGAGCCACGAATCCATAAGAGGGCAAAGCATATTGAGCGTAAATATCATTTAATTCGTGAGATAGTGCAGAGAGGGGATGTAGTGGTCACCAAGATTGCGTCAGAGAACAACTTGGCTGATCCGTTTACTAAGAGCTTACCACAGAAGACTTTTGATAAGCATGTAGAAGGAATGAGTGTCAAAATTGTTGACGCATGGTTATTAGTCTAAGTGGGAGATTGTTAGAATATACTATAAGCCATGCCTATTGTTATAGTATTCTTTATGAACAATTATTAATATACTTGTTTAAATTCAATAAAGTTTTATTTAAATAGATCATGTGTTGGTTTGTGCGCCCATTGCTTACATACTAGATGATTTAGTGTATAGAGTTTAGCTTATACATGGAAGATTAAATCATCAGTTCTTGTAAGACATAAAAGTTAATGTTCACAATCTAATGATGGAATTGGACAAATCATCGGAACGATTGTAGCACAAGATTTAATATAATTTATCTTGATTATAGGAATGGTTTAATTCCAACTTCTTGTACTAATACATTTTGTATGTATTGAATGGATCAAGTAGAGATGAGTATTTTATACTGGCTTTATAAAATAATTTCTCTAGTCCATTTAATGTACTTATACTCTTAACCGTGATATAATTATTATTAGCTGTGTATGTCACTTGCTGTTTTGATTTATTAAAAGGCGAGATTCTTTCGCGAGTCAATAAGCCTGGTAAATTGGATAACATTGATATACATTGGGGAAGTAATAATTAGTTGATGGAATCCATGTCTCGATTTTGAGGTTGATGATACTCCTTTATGCAAGCTTATAAGTTTTCATGTGTAACCCGACCGGTGGATTTTGTATCCTACACATGAAATAAGTTAAGTGTAAGTCTAAAGGAAGTAATCGATAAATTAAGTAGTCAGTAATTTAATTTGATTGATTAGTATCTGAATCTTAACATGGGGAGTTAAACAAGGTTTTATAGAAGAATTTCGAAGTTGAACTAATGAGTACAATTACGAATTTTTAATGGAATAATTCGTAATTTATTATGATGGAAATTAATTTCAGAATTTCGAAATAAATATCATAATAGGAAGCCTTGTTAATTAAATTCTGTGGTCCCTACTGTGCCTAAATAATAAGAAATAGCAGAAACTGTTACTGAGTGGGAAAGAAAATGTGGAAATCGTCCCTTAGTGGGAGAAGGATGTAGGAAATCATTCTATCCATGATATGTGTGCTTTGGTTGTATTAGCATGATTTCCAGGGATATGTTTTGATGAATGACAAACAATGAAGTCAAGTGTCAAACAACGTTATTATATGACAAACAATCAAGATTTAATACCGAGAAGCATATTGATGACGGGATTGCATAGACAAGCCAAGACGAGCTCAAAAGTTCAAGACCGAAGACCCAAGGCGTAGGTCGTTAGGTAGAACCAATGTAAGAGCAACGTTTAAGTTATCTCGTCTTTTGGCTCAACATAGGTCATCATAAATATGCATAAAATCATTTTATCAAATCATATTTATCATAAACATATTTCAAATACTTCAAACAAAATGATATTAACGTTTTCATTTTAACCAAAATGGTTTTTGAAGTAAGTTTTCAATTCTGGACAGCATAAGAGAATAATCGATTATGCAAAAGTGATAATCGATTATTCTGGGAAATTCCATTTATTGGAAATTTTCGCAGAGTAGGATAATCGATTATACACTTGGACATAATCGATTATCTTGTATCCGTTGCCAAAGTTTTTGAACGACAGGCAGATAATCGATTATGCAAATCCAATAATCGATTATTCTAGCACAAAATCAGCTTCCGATTTTGTAACGGTAAGCTGATAATCGATTATGCAAATCTGATAATCGATTATCTTGGCATAAAATCAGCATAATTGATTGCCAACTAAGCAACGGATATACTACTTCTACCACCTATAAATAGAGGTCTTTTGAGCTGATTTGAAACACACAACACCTCTCATTATTCATATACATATCAATATTCTCGTGCTGCACTATTCACCCCCCCTCTAGTGACGGGCATAAATCCTAACAATTGGTATAAGAGCATAACTCTCTGAAAGCCTTAACCGGTTGAGAGAACGATAGATTTTTTTGTTGAGAATATTGAACGCAGGAATGATGAGCGAAGGACACTCCACCAATAGGCCTCCACTATTTGACGGAACAAATTACACATATTGGAAAGAGCGGATGAGAATCTTCATCCAATCAAATAACTTTCGTCTGTGGCAAATCATCAAGAACGGTGAACAAATGCCGACAAAGAAAGTTGGAGAAACCACGGTTCCAAAGGAGGAAGATGAATATACTGCCGAGGACATCAAGAAAGTTGAAAATTAACACAAAGGCCGTCAATTTATTATATTGTGCGGTGAATCCGGATGACTATCGGAAGATTTCTTGCTGCACAACCGCCAAGGAGATGTGGGATAAACTTGAAATCACTTATGAAGGTACGCCTCAAGTCTGAGAATCAAAAGTTGATTTTCTAACACATGAATATGAACTCTTTAGAATGAGGGAGAATGAAAGCATCAATATTATGTTCGATCGGTTCTCAATGATCATCAACAATCTCCATGCTCTCGGGAAAGTATACTCGAACAAAGATCTTGTTCGAAAAATCTTGCGGAGTCTCACTCCCGAATGACGATCCAAAGCAAATGCCATCTAAGAGTCGATAGGAATCACGGACGTCACAGTTGATGGACTAAGAGGTAACCTCAAAACTTATGAAAGCACTATTCTTAATCCTTATCTTGGAAATAAAGGTCCAGGTATTGCCTTCAAAGCATCATCCTCTAAAAGAGAAGAGGTAAGTGATTCGGATAGCAATGATGATAATATTTCCAATGCCTTGATCGAAAAGTTTTATAAGTTTATGAAAAAGGAATTAAAGAAGGAAGAATCAAGTCCTTCATGCCAAAATTGTGGAAAACTTGGCCACACCAAATCACATTGTCCAAAATCCAAGGACAAGAAGAAGAACAAACACCAAAGGCGTGTGACATGGGATTCGGACAGCTCGGGCGATGAAACTGCCGCACTATGCCTCATGGCCAACGAGGAAGAAGAGGTAAGTACTCCTAACTCTTACTCTTATGAAGAATTACAAGAAGCTTTTCAAGAATTATATGATGAATTGAAAAAGTCTTCAAAAATCTCCAAAGAGGCCAAGGCTAAAATTAAAGTTTTAGAAGAGAAAAATAAATTTTTGGAAAATGACAATATTGATCTTAGAAATAAAATTAAGGAGATGCATGAAGATTCTTCAATTGATCAAAATTCCAATTGTTCATCTTGTGATTCTTTGAAATTAGAAAACATAGAACTTAGGAACACACTAGAAAAACGTAGTGTAGACAATCCTAAAATAGTTGAAGAAATTAAAAAGAAAAGGCCCAGGAAAAATAAAAGGCGTAAGAATCATGTTAGAAATTGCGATGCTCAACCTAGAAATAATTCTAGGATTTTTGTAAATGAGTCTAGAATTAATCATTTTAGACCACCTAGAAATGATTCTAGAAATTTTATTAATGAGTCTAGAATGAATCATTTTAGACCACCTAGAAATGATTCTAGGAATTTCAACGCTTCTAGGAATAACGACTTTAGATCACCTAGAACGTTTTTGGCTCAACTAAGATATATGCACAACCCGAATGTTATATGTCATTATTGTAACCGGGTAGGACACGTAGCACCCGTATGTTTTGCAAAACATAAAGATTTATCTTTTAGCTATGATTATTATTTACCTAACCCCCAAGGACCCAAAAGTGCGTGGGTACCTAAAACCTATTTTTAGGTACGTTTGCAGGTGTGCTTGATGACTACAATATCGTAGTAGATGCACCAAGCACGAAACCTTATTGCATCGAGGGGGAATTTCGGTTAGTTATCACATTTTTGATAAAAAACGTAATAGTTGATATGTGTTAACGATTAATATATCTTTGTTAATAATTGATATTAATTATTTTTGTTAATTCATGTTTGATAACTTTTATTTTGAATAACAATTGGTATCAATTATTTTTGTTAAAATAATGATTGATTCATGTTTTGATGAATATTATTTTTAATTTGAATAACAGTTGGTATACTCTGGAAAAATAAATGATTCATGTTTTTTTTAATACAACTATTGGTTTGTTAAAAATTAACATTTGATATGTTTTTAAGTAATATGATTCGCTAAAAATAACCGTTATTATGGTTGTTATGTTTTTGCTAACATTTGGTATCATTTTATGTTGGTATGATTTTTTTTTAAAGCGTCATCATGTATTTTCCTCATTGTATTATGTTTGACACTAACAGTTGGTATTCCCAAAAGGGGGAAGTATCAAAAGGGGAAAGTAGCCTGTGTATACTCTCTTTTTGCTAATGCCAAAAGGGGAAAGAAATTAGGCAATATGCATCTAATAAGGGGGAATGTCTCCACCTTCTAGTATGCTTTAATTGAGGGGGAATATTCAATTAAGGGGGAACTGTTTGCATGAATTTTATGTTGAGATATAGCATGAGTTTAGGGGGAATCCGATATGCATATCTCCTATTGTTTGTCATTATCAAAAAGGGGGAAATTGTAGGAAATCATTCTATCCATGATATGTGTGCTTTGGTTGTATTAGCATGATTTCCAGGTATATGTTTTGAAGAATGACAACCAACGAAGTCAAGTGTCAAACAACGTTATTATATGACAAACAATCAAGATTTAATGCCGAGAAGCATATTGATGAAGGGATTGCATAGACAAGCCAAGACGAGCTCAAAAGTTCAAGACCGAAGACCCAAGGCGTAGGTCGTTAGGTAGAACCAATGTAAGAGCAACGTTTAAGTTATCTCGTCTTTTGGCTCAACATAGGTCATCATAAATATGCATAAAATCATTTTATCAAATCATATTTATCATAAACATATTTCAAATACTTCAAACAAAATGATTTTAACGTTTTCATTTTAACCAAAATGGTTTTTGAAGTAAGTTTTCAATTCTGGACAGCATAAGAGAATAATCGATTATGCAAAAGTGATAATCGATTATTCTGGGAAATTCCATTTATTGGAAATTTCCGCAGAGTAGGATAATCGATTATACACTTGGACATAATCGATTATCTTGTATCCGTTGCTAAAGTTTTTGAACGACAGGCAGATAATCGATTATGCAAATCCAATAATCGATTATTCTAGCACAAAATCAGCTTCCGATTTTGTAACGGTAAGTTGATAATCGATTATGCAAATCTGATAATCGATTATCTTGGCATAAAATCAGCATAATTGATTGCCAATTAAGCAACAGACATACTACTTCTACCACCTATAAATAGAGGTCTTTTGAGCTGATTTGAAACACACAACACCTCTCATTATTCATATACATATCAATATTCTCGTGCCGCACTATTCACCCCCCCTCTAGTGACGGGCATAAATCCTAACAAAGGAAATCTAACAGGTTTTGAAAATGGTTTTGACCTAAAAAACGCAGTTATATATATACATATAGGGGTTGGACGTTTTTGACACAATTCTAACTGTAGTTTCTACTAGAATGTTGCCCACCCAAAATTCTCTATTTTCGATTATTATTTGGGAAACACAGTAGAAGACTGTGGAAAACTGCTGGTGTTTTTTCAATCGAGGAACTGGAGAACGACATAGATTTGTTGTGTTTACGCTTCAAGAGGTAATCCTAAAATCTCCATACGTGCTAGTTGTTTAGATTACACGTGAATAAGATTATGTTATTACTTCCGCTGTGGTATATATTCCATCAATAAGCTGATCTAATTTTAAAGTCAACTGAGGTATTTTATGATTTGTTGTAATACTCTGCCATGTATTATTCTTTTTTTATTTTTTCGTTTCATGTTTGTTAATTTGACTCCTCGCATTTCAAGGGTTTTGCAATGACAATAATGAATAAGATTATACTTAAACGGGTCCTATCTAAATAAAAAAGAGTAAACTTAAAGAAATAAAACTATTGTACGGGTATTTTTTGGTTTTATGTCACGGGAGAGGCTGCTAGTAGAGTTTTGGAGGAAAATGTATGGAGATGTGGGTCTTGTTTCGTTGAGAGAGAAGAGAGATAATGAGCGGTGACAGATGAGAGAATATTATAATTGAGGAAGCAGAAAGTACATGTCAGCTCATTTTCAACATCTTCAGGCGCTCTATCCATGTGATACCCACACTATATATCACACCAACAACACGTCCAATACACATATTTTGTTAATAGATTAAGTGTTCACGTCACGAACTAAATTTCTAATCAAGGTGTTGTGATGTGCCTAACACAGCTTTCCAGGTAAACCAACACTTAGCAAAAATACAGGAATAATACTGGGCATAAACTAACATAAATCCATAAATAAAGGATAAAGCTCAATAATGTATAACACAATTAAAACCAACAACCGTCTAACACCTCCCAGAACTAGAGTCACTGAATACACGAGGCTCTATGGAATTACTAAATGTAATATCTGAAATAAATAATACAATGTTTGGTATAAACAATAAAAAGTCTAAAAGATTGGTGACCTCAAGAACTGCGGATGAGAGCGCATCTCTACCTCAAGCCTCCACAACCAAGAAAGCTAGTTAGCTTTCTGCACTTCACTGGTCCAACACTGAAATTCGTACAAAAGTACAAAAATATTGTATGAGTACTGTCGCACTCTATTAAAAGAGAGAAGTCTCCACCCCAACAATTTTTTAAGGTGCATTAAGGAACATATTTACAAAAAATTCTAATTTAACCGGCCAATGTCACCAAAAGTTGGATAAGGTTTCAAGTTGCCTAAAAAAGGAAGTGTTAAACACTCTTCGAGATCCACAAATGTGTTTCCTAATTGAAAATTATGCTATGTGGGACTATTGGATTATAAACACTAAGTTAGTACTAGATGGTGGGTTGCTAAGTTATTAATAAACCTAAGTGGCCAAGTATGCAAATCAATTAGAAGCAAACGATTAGTTAAATCTAATCATGCAAGGAATTCAAACGTAAAATATTAACAAAGTATTATTTTAGAGAACTATTTGATTATATAAAAGGGGTACTTAAGTTGTTAAGCCTTAAAAATCGACTCCAGTGCAAAGTCTGCTGAAATTTTTATAGCCAAAGTACAATGACAATTTGTGCATGTTGTACATTATCTCCAACTATCCTCATTATTATCTTTGAGTTGTCACCTAAAGCACATTAATTGACTCTAAATCACGTCTGAATAGCTTCTCGCCTCTTCCAATAGTCCAAGAGGCTTTAGACACTGTTCTGAAGGGATGATTCTAGACTTAATTAAAATCTCAGATTTCTATTTCTATTCTTATTAGTGTCACATAAAGAAAATACATTGGAATTCAACAAATTGCATGCAATTATGTAATGACTCAAATTGGCCTCCAACGCAGACACTTAGGTAAAAGGACGATGTACATTGGAGCAATTCTGGACAGTAATCCATTAGACAGGCTGAACTTGTTATTAATTGGTTAAGCGTTGGTATTAATTTTGGCCTTAGTTAATTATATAGGCAGGGTTGCAAGTGGATAGTTCAAATAAAAAAACAAGAATCAAGTTGCAAATTGAATTCTATAGGCAAGATATCTAAGCGAAGAACTAAAATTCGAGACTGAAAATCCGATGTTAACTTAACCTGTTTAATTGAACGAATCGATTTTATACGATTACTTTTTATAGGCATGCTTTAGATTATTTACAATATAAAAAAGGATGCGAGGATAATCAGAATGGCATTCCTAAATTGAAATATTATCCCGGAGACTTACTTTCTAGTTGCAAGACATATTCGAATTGTATTAAATCCTGTAGACATAATTTATAACAAACTAAATACGATATCATAGAAGAATACATATATTAATTCCTATAGACATGCTTTCTAAATATGAAAGTACGTAACACATTTAAAATTAACAACTATAGATATGTTTTTCTAAGTTATAATATAAAGAGGGGCAGAGAGGTCCTATAGGCATGATATCTACCCATTGTATGCATAAAAAAAGGGTGTTAAAGGGCCAAGTTAACTCGTAGCCGGACCGGCCCAGATCGGAAAAAACCAAAACCAGACCGGCCCGGTACATAGGGGCCAGGTGAGGCTGGGTAGGAGGGGTAGATGGGGTTGGTCCATTTAGCTTTTTTGATGGTTAACTGGACCGGTCAAACCCGATCCACGTGAACAGTACCATGTACCAGTTTAACCGTCCCGGACCGGATCTGTATAATGGCTATAACTTTTTCTTTTGTTAGTTTTTGAAATAAGTGGGGCCTACTAACCGTTGGCAATGGTCACCCCTGGCAGGGATTCGTTGCCCAACATTTCAATTGCATAAATAGCTCTTTTTTAAAAAAAATGTAACCGCTTTTCAATTTACAAAATTAACCGTCTCTAAAACTATAAATAACCCCTCCTCCCTTCTTCATTTCTTCAATCAACTCTTATTTCTCAATCTTAATTTCTCCCATTCTCCAATTTTCAAGATCCAAGTCTTCAATTCATCTTCTAATTTTATTTGAGCTTTTTTCTTGAATTTAATTTATCGTGTTTTATCATTCAGATTTTAAAGTTTGAACAATTGAACTTCAAAATTGAAATACTTGCTTGACATTTGTGCGTGGTAACATCGAAATTGCATAATCAAGTGCTCAATTTATTATCGAATTCGGTGCAGTCCCTCCAGCTCTTTCTCTTATTTACTATTTTAATTGCATATTTAATTTTAGATTATACTTTAATTTTTATAATATATTTAATGCTGCTAAAAGAACATGTAGAAAAGTTGCTGGTATGAGAAATAAAAAAAGAATTAGTCCTTCAGCATCTGGTAGTGATAGAATACCCCATTAACATTTATAATAGTTTTCGAAACATCGCCTAATGATAATATAGATTATGAACAATTACAACAAGATTTTAGAATAGAAGATAATGAATTAGAAAATAAAAGATGAGATACCATCTACACCTACTAGTGCTGGAGCTGGTAGTGTTGGAGTTGCTATAAGAGGTGGTGGTCGTGGCACTAGGAGTAGACCACTTGTGGCTCCGACTACTACTCGTAGAAAAAGAAGTAAGGTTTGGAATTTTTTTGATATAATAAAAGGTACTCATAGAGTTAAGTGTAAACTTTGTAAGGGTGATTTTAAACATTTCACTGGAGGAAATCTAGGAGGGACTGGGACGCTTAGTAGGCATATGAGAATTGAGCATCCATAGAATGGAGCACTGAGGGTGATGGAAATCAAACAACTCTTAATCGTACTACTGGAGGTCTAGTGAAATATGATAAAATGAAGGGTCGTGAGGAGTTAGCAAAAATGATTGCTTTGGGTTGTCTATCTTTTTATTTTACTTCTTCATCATATCTTATTATGTATATTCAAAGGATTTACGTTTCTTTAAAAAAGGTATCCCTATAAGTACTTGTAGAGCTTATATCTTTAGACTTCATGGACAATATCAAACATACATACTTTATTTGTTTAGCCACCTTCTTTGTAAAGTTTCTCTAACTTCTGATATTGGCCATGCTATTAATGAAAATGATTATTTGACAATTAGATGTCATTGATTAGATGATACTACTTATATGCAAAATTATTATTGTTTTTAGATATGATATAGATCAGAGTCATACTGCTGCGTTTATAAGTATTACTATTTGTGATGTTTTTTAATTTTATAATCTCAAGCAAAAAATTTTGTGTTTGTCTTTTGATAATACTTTTAAAAATAATGCCGCAATTTCAATATTAAAACTGCATTTGAACCACCTATTGATGAAATTTTTCATGTTAGGTGTACATGTCATGTTTATAATTTAATTTTTAAAAGTGGCCTTGATTTATTTTTAACTGATTACTCATATTAAAAGAGCAGTTGGTGTTATTCAAGGAAATAATAGACAATATAGAATAAAGGAATTATTGAACAAGTGTGTCCACTATAACCTTAAACCCAGATTCATGCCACACGAAATAGTTATTAGATGGAATTAAACATATATATTATTATAATATTTCTACAAATATATATTACCAATAACTGGAGTTGCTAATGTGCATTGTACTGATCCAAATAGCATGTTAACAACTAGTACTTGGGAGGTCATTAATGATGTTGTTAAATTATTATATAAATTTTATACAACTATTGTTGAGTTTTGTCGAGCATATTATCCTACTGTTACTATGGTTTTAGTATATATAGATGCAATTTCATTTATACTCTTTGAATTTAAGAAGAAAGAACAATATAAGGATGTTGTGGATAAATGCAAGTAAAATTCAAAAAATATTACTTTCCAATTCTTCCGATTTAGTTAATTGGTGCTATTTTAAATTCTTGTATTAAGATGTGTGATTGTTACCAATTAATAAATACTTTATATACTTATATGGAGATTGGACCAACTGAAACCCCAGATTTATATGTTTCTATGAACAAGCTAAATGATTATTTACAATAATTATATAAATATTATGCAAAGGTAATTAATGATGATGTTTTTACTGTAGGTAATGTTAATCCCACTATGCACTGTACCACTTCTGCTACTAAGGATGATGAAGAAGGCCTTGATAGTTTTAATATTTTTTCTACATTTTCTAACACTCAAACCAGCAGCAGGAACATTGATGAATTTTAATTCTACATGCAGAAGCAAAAAGAGCCTCGAACAAAGGAATTTTTACCATTGGGATGATGGCATGAGAATGGAAAGAATCTGTTCGCTATGGCTCGGGACGTGCTGAATGCGCCAATTTATACTTTTGCATCGAAAAGTGCATTTAGCCAAGCAAGACAACAACTTGGAGACACCCGCCACTCATTGGGAAGAAATACTTTGGAAGTATTAGTATGTTTCAGAGATTCGATTAGATCGGAATGAATAAATCAAGGCTGTGAAGATGTTGATAATCCAGAAGACGACGAACTATTAACATATGGTAACCCATCCGAATTTAACACTACAGAAAAAGGTCACTCAGTTCATATTGATTAAGAAGAACTTACTAAGGCAATGCAAAGCCTTTGAATTTACTTTTTTTTTGTTAATTTACTTGTTGTAAATGTAAACCTTTCAATTTGTAAGTTTGAATTTTGAAATAAATGTAGCACTTGCAATTAATAAGTGCAATATTTTTTCTCATCTTCCGTGTATTCTTTATGTTAATACTTTGTATTAATATAACTTACAATATTTATACAAAATACAAAAAAATTTAAAAATATACTAAACCCGGCTCGGCCCGGCCCTTCAGACTATAATTCTTACGATTCAATTTTTACTCAGATTAACCCAAACCTGTTAAATCTGTTAAGCCCCAACACATAACCGGTCCGGACCATAAACTGTACGGGTCCAAAAAAACCCAACCCAGCCCGGTCCTCCCACCTATTTAACACCCTTAGCATAAAATATGTAATGATCCGACAAATCATTTGGGTTTCAGATCCCCGTTCTCTTATTTCAAAATTTTTATATGTTCTTTTGTTGTTTTGTGACTTGCGGGGATGGTTGGTTTAGTTTTGGAAGGGTTCGGGTTGAATTCAAAACACTTAGTTCCATAATAATGACCTAAGATGACCATGTTTGACTCGAGTCAACCTTTTTAGTAAATGACCTCGGAATTATGATTTTAAGGTTCCACTAGGTTTGTATAATAATTGTAAACTTGGGAGTATATTCGGATCGAGCTTTGGATGGATCACGAGTGTTTCGGTGCTTATTATTGAAATTTGACAATTTGAAGGTTTTAGAATTTTCTAAGTTTGAATTGAAGTGGACTTTGGTAGTATCAATGTCCGTTTAGGATTTCAAGCATGGGAGTAGGTTTATATTATGATTTATGACTTGTGCATAAAATTTGGCGTCATTCCGAGTTGTCTAAGTATGTTTTGTCATGTTCAAAGTTGGTTGAAATGAGTTTGAAGCTTAGAAGTTTATTAATTTGGTTTTTAGGTGTAATTCGAAGTTCTTGTGTTATTTTATGTATTCTGGAGCTTCGAGTAAGTCCGTAGTATGTTGTTGGACCTGTTGGTATGTTTGGATGGGGTCCTGGGTGGCTCAGATGTGTTTTCGACCACCGGGAGCAAGTTAAAGTTGGCTGAAAATTGCTGGTGTGCTTCGTGACCACGAAGGTCGTCACGCGATTGTGAAGAACGCTGGAGAAGGGTCTTGGACTTTACTCTTCGTAAACGCGAGGATGCTATCGTGAATGATTTATTCCTCCTTCGTGAACACGTAAGCCTTTTCGCAAACATAAAGAAGGTCGGGAGTGGAATGTGCTCAAAGGATGTTGGTGTCACGACTCAAACTGAAGGGTCGCTATGGGCACCCGGTGCCTAACTCAACTGAGTACAAACATAATGCATCCTTCTTATCCTACTATCGTGGGCTAATGAGCCGGAAAACCACGATGAGATAACCAGAATAAATATAAGAGAATAATCGATATAGGACGACCCAACATGATATAAAAACTTATACATGTGACATACAGGTCTATAGGCCAACATGATTATTTGTATACTCAAAACATAGGCCGACAAGGCCATACAAGTATCCATATACATGACATCTATCTACAAGACTCTAAGAGTACATAAACGTCATAAAGGCTGGGACAGGGCCCTGCCATGCCAATCAATACATGTCCAAATCATACTGACCAAATTTGCAATTTCGGAGCAAGTAAAGGGCACCAACACCTTCCGCTGAGCTGATATCCTACTAGGAGGATTGCCTGTCTATTGGTCCTACGGACATGAAACACAACATCTTCGGGCAAAAGGTTGTCAGTACAAATAAAGTAACGAGTATATTAGGCATGAAAGAAACATGGCCACATGTAAGTATGAATATAACTATGAATCGTGAAACATTTATAATGTTATGCATATGCATGTAAATGTCATACCATGCATAGGTATATATGTACATAACATCATCAAGCCTTTGAGGGTATCACACCATATCATCTCGGCCTCTGTGGGCGAAATCATCAACGTATACCAATTGGTGATACGTATGTATATAATGTCATCTGGTCATGGGTCAATGTACATGTATAGATGAATGCAATGCATGAGAAGTACATCAATAAGATCTCTAAAAATGTCATAAGATTTTACTGTCTTTGATTTATATCATTAAATAAACTTTATCAACTTACATATTTTCTGAGAACCATGAAGATAAGATATAATAATAAGACACATGGCCAATCAAGAACATAGGCACCCTAGTACTTCTATGAATAGAGTCATTCATAAAAGTTGTGTGTTTGCTCATTTCGTTTGTATCATATATAAGGCCCAAAATCCGTTAAAGGTCATGTCGGGCATCACTATCAGGAAAGACAACACTAAATAGTTAATTAATTTCTCATTTTAATTTTTTTAAATCATAAATTTCCTTCAACTTAACTAGTAAAAAGATAAACTTTACAGAATTATAATAATATTTTCCAATTTCCATACTGAGTATCCCATAATCCTCCCATGACCGTGGTATAATAAGTATTTACTAGGAAATAAAATAAAATGCAATAACTGTCTGGAATACAAATTTAGACAGCAAAGAAAAATACAAGTACTCTGAAGGAGATTCTAATGGCTGCGAATCATCTCATAATATATAGCTCACCTAAGTCCAATATCAGTATTTCTAAAACAATCAATTAAGTCATGCGTAAATTATGACATGGTCGTACGTCCCGATACAACATAATATTAAACTGTGCACAAAAGATAAACACATTCAAACAACCAAATCAAGGATTTATTTAGGTTTGATGTGCAAAGAAATATCATTTCTCATTAACGGTCAAGTGACCCATCCAAAATTTAAGTAGGTGAAGTTTAATCTTTTGAAATTCCTTTATCAAGTTCTAGTATGTTTTACATGGTTAAATTAACAACTAGGATACAAGCACTGCAATTATAACATGATTGGGTTCCTAGACTACCCGAGCATAAGCATAATAGTAGCTACGCACGGACTTTCGTCACCTCATGCGTACATGTCCCCCACAAATAGAAGCACATATTGAATTATCTTATCTATGGGGTAAATTCCCTCTTACAAGGTTAGAAAGGAGACTTACCTCACATCGAAGTATTATATTCAGCTCCCAAGCCCTCCCGACCGCTAAAACCAATGCCCAACGCTCCAAGACTATTCAGTAATTGTGTAAGCACATAAATATATACTCAAATACTCATTATAATCCAATTGATAACAATTTCTAACCCCGATTGAAATGTCGATAAAAATTATCCTTGGGCCCACATGCTCGGATTTCGAAAATTTTCAGAGATAAACATTATCCATAACATCATGAACTCAAATATATAATTTATTCTTACTTCCATGCCCAAATTCATGGTCAACATCTACAAATACAATTTTTTTAGGTTTTTTACCAAAAGGCCAAATTTCCACTAATTTTTCATAAATTTCCATGTTAAAATCTATATATAATCCAAGTATTTAACTTGCAATAAGTGGGAATTGCTTACCTTGACATAAATGATAAAGACGGAGCTCCAAAATCGCTCCTAGGTCTCTCCTATAGAGGAAATGAGATGAAATGAGCCAAAACCATTTTTGCAAACTTATACACTGCCAGACAATCCTTCTTTGCGTTCGCGGGCCTCCCATCGCATTCGCGATGAATAAAATTCTCAAAATCCATTTCCAAAATCTTCTCAAACAACCTCTAGTATAATGGTCATAAACTTTTGTACAAAACACTAAATGACAAATTGTTTAATTTTCTAAAAAGTAGACACGAAGATCTACAACTTTCAAGTTTTGGTCATTGTAACGACCCGATTGGTCGTTTTGAGCCCTAGCATGTGGTTCAGCAGTCTGAGGCCATGAGCAGCTTCATTTTAGGTGTTATGACTTGTTCGCATGATCGAAATTGAAATTCAGGAAGATCAGAGTTAAATATAAATGAAAATTTCCATTTCAGAAGATTTAAGTTGAAAGAATGAACTAGGATTGAATTTTTGAGTAAACGACCTTGGAATTAGGATCTGAAGGTTCCATCAGGTTCGTATGATGATTTCAAACTTGGGCGTATGCCCAATTTGGGTTTTGGATAAGCCGGGAGCATTTTGGCGCCTACTGTTGAAGTTAGCATTTCGGAAGAAATTTCTTAAGTTTGGCTTGAAGTGCATTTTATATCGAGGTCCGTTTGGGATTTCGAACTGGGAATAGCTCCGTACAATGATTAGGAATTGGGAACGTGATTGGAAGTGAATTCGAAGGTCCGTAGGTCATTTTGAAGCCATTCGTCTAAAGATAAGGATTTATAGGTTTTTTAGAAGTTTGACCGGAAGTGCACTTTATGATTTCGGGGTCGGAATATAATTCCGAAAAATAGAGTAGGTCCGTAATGTTATGAATTGTGTACAAAATATGAAGTTAATCGGGCGTGATTTGATAGGTTTCAGCATTGGACATGGAAGTTGGAAACTCCAAAGTTCATAAAGCTCGAATCGAGGTGTAATTTGTGATTTTGGCATTGTTTGTTATGATTTGAGTCCCCGAGCAAGTCCGTAATGTATTTTGGGATTGGTTGGTAGGTTTGGTTGAGGTCCTGGTGGCCTCGAGGTGAGTTCGGGTGGCCAAACAGAGTGTTTTTGGACTTATGAAATTTTTAGGCCTGTTGCTTCTAATATTTTTACTTCTGAGTTTCTGGAGCCGTAGAAGCGGCTTGGCAGACACAAAAGCAGAAAGTGGACATTTGTCGAGGAACCTCAAAAGCGGATTTTGTTCCGCAGAAGCGAAACCGCTTCTGCGATGGGTAAACCGCAAAAGCAGTTGGTCAGGTGACGTGAGAGATCACAGAAGTGGCCTGGATTTCCACAAAAGTGGGACCGCACAAGCGGTCCCAGGACCGCAAAAGCGGAAAGTGCTGGAGGCAGAACCTTGTTTAAATCGTGGGATTGAGTTCATTTGTCCCATTTCTTCATGGCTTGGGGCGCTTTTTGGGGAGTTTGAAGAGAGGATTTTTTCGTCAATGTTGAGGTAGGTTACCCCTATCACTTTTGAGTTGAATACATCACTTATATATCGATTTAAGCATGGAAAATAGAGCAAATAAGGAGGTTTTGGTTGAAAGCCTAGAAAATCTTAATCTAGGATTTTAGCCACCATTTTGAGTATTGAATTAAAAGAAATTCATATACTTGAGTTCGTGAGTTCATGGGTAAACTTTATCTTCAAAAATTTTTGGATTCTGGGCACGTGAGCTAGAGGGCATTTTGGTCATTAACAGAGTTGGGAAATTGTATATTTTGAATTGTTAGCAAGTGTTTGAGTATATTTTCAATTGTTTTCCGTTATTTGGCTAGTTTTGGAGCTCTGTGCGTTGGTTCAAGCTTTTGGAAAGATGTGGAGCACCGGCTATGAGTCTTCGGAGCGAGGTAAGTCTCTTTTCTAATCTTGTGAGGGGGGATTACCCCATAGGTGAGTTAAAATGATTATATACTCTTATTTGTGGGGGCTACATAGGCACGAGATTACAAGAGTCCGTGCGTAGCTACTATTATGCTATTGTCCGGGTAGTCTAGGACTCAAAGCATGTTATACTTGGATTAATTGTGAACCCATTGATGGCTTGAATTGCTTAAATCATATTAAATTTACAAATGGATTTCAAATAGAAAGATTTTAGCTTTGTTTTCTCAAATTATTAAAGAGAATTGACCTTTCTTGGATATTTGCTCCATGTTGACTGATTGTCTATCTGTCTGCGTATATTTATTTTGGAACGGGTCGTATGCCTCAGCTGATTAATGGATGCATCTATAGGCGCGTCATCTACCCTCGGCAAGTGCACAATTTTTTTTGTTGGATAAGACCGTCGCCACGGTATGATTTGCGCATGCTTGTATTACTTCCTGGACACATTTGAGTCGTTTATGCCACACTATGGCTCGAGATTATACTGTTTATAATAATAAGAAATCTAAGAAAATTTTCCATGGAAGAATTACGTGTTTACTTGTTTCCTCTATTTGGTTTAGAAACATGTTTATAAAATAAATCCATTGTTTAATATATTTATTAGAGATAAATAATCATTGGACTGCTAGTGAGTGTCAAGGTTGACTATCTCGTCTCTACCCCTTTGGAATTAGGCGGGACACTCATTGGGTACATGTTATTTTTGTACTCATACTACACTTGCTGTGCATTTTGTTGCACACGTATATGTGACTCCAGTGGTCTGCTAGGCATAGCAGTGCAGATGATTCTGGGACTAGGTGAGTTGCATCATTCGAGACCGCCGCAGCTAGAGTAGTCCCTTCCTTTGTACTGTATTTATTTTTCATCCATTGTATTCCGGGCGGATGCTGTATTTTATTTCTTTTATCAATAGATGCTCATGCACTTGTGACACCGGGTTCTGGTATGGTTTTAAGTATTGCATTAATTATTAACCTTTAAATTGGATTTGAAAATACATTCCTAAAAACTTTCTAAACAATGACGGAAAAATCCTGTATTTTACAAATGCTAAACGAGATTTAGTTTAGATTTGAGGTGGCTGGCCTAACTGCGATGTCCGGCGCCACCACGACCCTTAGTGGATTTTGGGTCGTGACAACATGGTATCAGAGCACTAGGTTCCCGTCGGTCTCACGAGTCATGAGCAAGTCTTGTAGGGTCTCGCAAATCAATATAGAGACGTTTGTACTTATCCTCGGGAGGCTATAGGGCTGTTAGGAGTACTTTCCTTTTTTATTTCCTTATCGTGCAGTTCGATTCCTTTGAAGCTTATGCCTTTGATTCCTTCATACTCAATATTACGTGATGCAATCACTTGTCATAAATTGAGAATTGAAGGATTGTAATGGTATTGCAGATGCGGTGCGGGATGTTTCTGTCGGTATAGTTTATTGGAATATTATAGTCATCTTATGGAAGGTTATTCTGTTGTTTCATCTTAGTAATAGAACTTCTCAGAGCCTTGATGCTAGGCAACTGTTACCATGATTCTTACGAGCGATTATTCCGCAGTATTGTTGTGATGGTAGGATGTTTCCCACGTGTTGTGGCAGTGAATGACTTGAAGGGAGGTTTACTCAGTATGTAATAAATGGATTTGGTATTTTATTTACGGCAAGGGAAAGGCAGCTAGATTAAGGATGGTCAGATGTGGGCTGGTGGAAGTAATGAGACTTGATATTAGCAAGCATAGTGAGCTTTCTTCTATGATGGGGGTATTGTGGCCCAAATGGAATGTACTAAGTTTGTCGCTATTATAATCTGCTACGATTCGCCTTTAAGGCAAGATATTGTAAAATAGTATTGGAGATACAACTTTTAGATATCATATGGTGCAGCGGTTTAAGATCGAATCAGAATTTGTAATGTTAATGGATCGACAATATGACCTTTGGAAAGGTTCTAAAGTTAGCAACAATGGTGGATTCAAGTGGTTGGCACAAAGAAAGATTTTTGTTTAAAGCAACAACTGAGCAGCAAGGTATGTGGAAGGACATGTGGGCAGTGTCAAGCGGCGTCTAAAACTTCTAGAAGGCGAAGTATGCGGAGCAAGGTCGAGTGGTTGATTAAAGAGATAAGTTCCACCAAAGTGGGAGAGTGGCGGGTGTTGCTTATGGGCTTGGCAGTAGGAAGACTACATGCCTTAAGGAGAGTTTGGATCGAATTTGGGATTTTTATGATTGTTATCGAAGTCTACGGGTATGATTTGCAGTATGCGCTATTATGAGGCAGAAGATTGATATGGCGAAAATGAGCTACTTGAGATAGAGGAGGTGTAGCATAACCCTAAACTGGAAGGGTGTTGCCGCACATTTACTTGATGTCCACAAGTGGTGAATGAACTTGTGCAACTGGAAGGTGAGCTCGGACTCAGGGTAGGCTATTGGTGTCATAGTTAATGTACCCCATGCAATGTCATGGGAAGATGTCGGGAGGTGATTCCCCTAGGTGGGTTATGTCCCCATGAGCAGGTTAGCGGTTATGTGGTTGGCGAAGCTCATGCAAGGAATTATATTGATCTTTTAACAAAGAGATGGGCCGTGCGGATGTGGATAATGACTCGGAGTATGAAAGATGGGGATTTACAAGAAGATTCCAAGAAAATGATGTCAATAAGAGGTAAAGAGGTCGGGCGAACTCTAGAATTGTAAAATGATGGCTTTAAGCTAAGTGGGAGAGTCCCACCATTTACGATTGGGCTGTATGATTAGCTACTTGCGTGTTTTTTGGCTATTAGCATATTGATGGATTATTTCAACTATGAGAAAAGACTATAAGCGGTAATTCGAGCAAATGAATTGTTGGAGGCATGCTATGGTTGGCCTTATTAGCTCACGTTCAGGCTTGGAAAAACTTTTAGGATTTATGCCTCGTATAGATGCAGGTTTCAGAGGAAGTGATTTCGTCGGATGCTTTGCAGAGAGAATGTTTGTGTGTTATAAGATCTATGGAGTGAGATATATTTGAGACCAAGACAAAGCGGGTGGCTATCAATAATGGTCCTAGTAAATTAAGGAGTTTAAGTGTGTGCTCAATAATTTCGAGCCTATGGGTACATATAAGAATCAAGCTTTGTAGCAGCTTATGAGAGATTGACCAGAATGTTCTATGATATTGACTCGGGGTGTGGCATTTGAGTTATACAAAGTGGCTCGTGGGAATTGAAAGAGCCTGGTCTCGTGCTTCACAGTCAATCGGGGCGAGTGTAGATGGACTATGTTATGTACTGAATGGAGTTAGTCTTATTCCTAAGGCAAGCAAGGAGGAATTGGAAGAAGGTAAAATGATTAGCCATAGTTGAATTGGCATATTGGGGTCAATGATAAGTTTGGTCCGCATGATCAGGTTATGTGTATGATTTGTGGCGGTACGTGTGAGGCTTGTTGGCCGCTGTAATTGATTTTATTTAGAAGCATTCTTCCGTTATGGCTTGTTATGTAGAGGCGGATTCCAGAAAGAATATGGTGGCTTGTAACACTACTTAGATATTTATATATCCTACGGTTATGGGAAGTTGCCCGTGTGTTGCTATGATTCTCCTGAAGTAAGTTAAGTGAAAAAATCTTATGTGATGAAGTGTTAAAATATTATTGATTTTTAAGCTATGATGAAAATCGTGTCTTATCGTATATTGGAACGTTAGGTGCTGTGAGAGGCATGGAATTTGAAGTGAGGATCAAGTTCACTATTTGGTAATGACTATGATGTCACGAGCTCGGATGAGCAGGAAGGGAGTTTCAATGTTTTGAATAAGTTGGTATTGTCATCAGTATCACATGAGATCCGTGTTTTCTGAGAAAGACTTTGCATCCTGGTTAAGAATTCTTGATCGCTTTCAGCGTTGGTGCAGCTAGTGGTTTGGATGTGCAGACCCGTTAATTATTTCGGAAGGTTGTGGGAGCGTGTCCCACAGGAAGATTGTATAAGTGTGACATGTAGTCACTTGATTGATTAGAGATTTAAACCAAGTATGAGGATTTTGATAATATCATCGATTTGGGAATTTATGCCTGGGGGGCATCTGTTCATTGGGTCATGGATTGTGGAGGTTCGCTCCAGTTGTTATGGATGTTCTTGTGTATTATGAGAAAAGGGAAGTTAACATGGACCTTTGAAAGGTCATTGGCCTAGTTGGGCCCGATCAGGATCAACATGAGTTCGGTGAATGGATTAAACGTGAAAATGAGCCTTACATCAGGCCAGTTGTGTCAATTTCAGTAATGCGCTCTTGATGGAATAGTAGTCGCGGTGTTATTTCGTGGTTAGCTATTTCATATAACGATATATTGCGCCATATGAGTTGTGAGATGGATTGGTAACTTCTCTTGTATTGAGGTTCCGCTCATCAGTAATGTCATATTACCAGGATGGCTCTTGAGATTTAGATCATGTATTGCACCTCAGATGTGCTTGAGTTTTATAGCCTATAGCGCTATATGTGTCCTTAGAGATGGTATTATACACCTTAGCATGTCTATGACCGATACTCATTATTTTGTTGTAATGAGCAGTCTAGCTCGATGTGCATCTCCTTTATTAAGTGCTGTGATTATTCGGATCTGGTTGCACGCCGCAACAGTGTGATGTCGAGTCCGGTTTTTCTATATGCTAATTTTTGTGTGATTCACTTCCTATCTTTTGAGGAAAATCCGTATTAGTGCGGGTGTTAGGTAATTCCTTCCAGAGTTCGAATTCCTATTTATGTTGTGATCGGATTGGTGGACTATTGGAACATTGTGGCGTATATGAGACTTTTAAATCACATTCGGAATGGCTTATTGCCTGTGCAGTTTGTACTGGGTGAGACGAGATTGTGGGATTTAGGATCATTGCAATCTGTTTATATGGAGTATATGAAGGAGCAAAGATCATTATTTAGTTCAGAATGTGGTAATGTTTCTTTTTAGAAGTATGGACTCAGTGATTGGTTGATTCGACAGTTGATTATGTATTTTGGCACATCTCATCCATCGTGGCATTATTGTAAGAGTTAGAGTAAGACTAGTGTGTGTCATGAGGTGCAATGGGAGCATCTGATTCGTTGCATTTTGGCTAAGTTGATCAGAAAATGTTATTGTTGTCCTATGAGTAAAGTGATGCAAAGTGTGAATTCAGCAAAGTTATGCAGTTATGTTAGGTACAGCGTGTGGTGAATGATTTGGTGATACTATGAGTAAAACATGCCTGGCATAGAATTCCGAACATTGGAATTGGGCTCTAAGGCTGATTTGCTTAAATAAACGGAAATAGCTTCACAATATATCGAGCTAATGTACTTAGCTAAGTCGTGGTAGCACGGGAAGGTGCATATGGTGCTAAACAATGATTTCAGACTACTTCGGTATAACTCTCAACATGTTCGAGGACAAATGTATGTTTAAGTGGGAGAGAATATAACAACCCGATCGGTCATTTTGATCCCTAGCACGTCATTCAGCAGTCTGAGTCCATGAGCAGCTTCATTTCAGGTGCTATGACTTGTTCGCGTGGTCGAAAATGATATTCAGGAAGATCAGAGTTAAATTTAAATGAAAATTTCCATTTCAGAATCTTGAAGTTGAATGAATTAACTAGGATTATTTTTGAGTAAACGGCCACGGAATCGGGATCTGAAGGTTCCAACAGATTCGTATGATGATTTTGAACTTAGGCGTATGCACGGTTCGGGTTTTGGATAACCCGGGAGCATTTTTGCGCTTATTGTGGAAGTTAGCATTTCGGAAGAAATTTCTTAAGTTTGGCTTGAAGTGCATTTCAGCATTATCGAGGTATGTTTGGGATTTTGAGATAGGGAATAGCTCCGTATGGTGATTCTGGATGTCCGCAGGTCATTTTGAATCCATTTAGCTAAAGATAGGAATTTTAAGGTTTTTGAAAAGTTTGATCGGAAGTGGACTTTTTGATATCGGGGTCGGAATCTGATTCCAGCAGATGGAGTAGGTGCGATGTCGAATATGGTTTGTGTGCAAAATTTGAAGTCAATCGGGCGTGATATGATAGGTTTCGGTGTCGAAAATGGGAAATTGGAAACTTCAAATCTCATAAAGCTTGAATCGAGGTGTAATTCGTGAATTTGGCATTGTTTATTATGATTTGTGGCCTCGAGCAAGTCCGTAATGTGCTTTGGGATTGGTTGGTAGGTTTGGTTGAGGTCCCGGGGGCCTCGGGGTGAGTTTGGATGGCCAAATGGAGAGTTTTTGGACTTATGAAATTTTTGGGCATGCTCTTTCTGGTATTTTTGCTTCTGCAGTTTTGGAGCCACAGAAGCGGCTTGGCAGATGCAGAAGCGGAAAATGGACGTTTGTCCAGGAACTACAGATGCGGATTTTGTTCCGCAGAAGCAAAACTCCTTCTGCGATGGGTAGACCGCAGAAGCGGTTGGTCAGGTTACTTGAGAGACTGCAGAAGTGACCTGGATTTCCGAAAAAGTGGACCACAAAAGTGGAAAGCGCTGGAGGCAGAGCATTGTTTTAAATCGTGGGATTGCGTGCATTTCTCCCAATTCTTCATGGCTTGGGCGATTTTTGGGGAGCTTTGAGAGAGGCTTTTATCGTCAATGTTGAGTTAGGTTATCCCTATCACTTTTGAGTTGAATATATCACTTATATATGGATTTAAGCATGGAAATTAGAGCAAATATGGAGGTTTAAGTTGAAACCCTAGAAAATCTTAATCTTGGATTTTAGCCACGAGTTTGAGCATAGAATTAAGAGAAAATTATATATTTGTGTTCCTGAGTTCATAGGTAAACTTTATCTTTGTAAAATTTTGGATTCCGGGCAAGTGGGCCTGAGGGCATTTTGGTCATTTCATAAAATGAAGTTGGGAAATTGTATAATTTGAATTGTTAGCAAGTGGTTGAGTATATTCTCATTAGTTTCCATTATTTGGCCAGTTTGGAAGCTCTGTGCGTTGGTTTGAGCTTTCGAAAAGATGTGGAGTGCCGCTTATGAGTCTTCAGAGCGAGGTGAGTCTCCTTTCTAAACTTGCGAGGGGGAAATTACTCCATTGGTGAGTTAAATTGATTATGTGCTCCTATTTGTGGGGGCTAGATATGCATGAGGTGACGAGTGTCCGTGCATAGCTACTATTATGCTATTGTCCGGGTAGTCTAGGACCCAAAAGCATGTTATACTTGGATAAATTGTGAACCTATTGATGGCTTGAATTGCTTGAACCATATTAAATTTACAAATGGATCTCAAAAACAAAGACTTAAGCTTTGTTTTTTCAAATTATTAAAGAGAATTGACCTTTCTTTGATATTTGCTCCATGTTGACTGATTTTTTGTCTGCGTATGTTTAATTTGGAAAGGGCTGTATACCTCGGTAGATTAATAGATGTATCTATAGTCGCGTCGCCGACCCTCGGCAAGTGCCCATTTATTTCTATCGGATCGGGCCATTGCCACGGTATGATTTGCGCATGCATGTATTGCTGCTTGGACTCATTTGAGTCATTTTATGCCACACTATGGCTCGAGATTATACTGTTAATAAGAACAAGAAATCTAAGAAAATTTTCCGTGAAAGAATTATGTGTTTACTTGTTTCCTCTATCTGGATTATAAACATGTTTATAAAATTAAATCTTCTATTTTATATATTTATTAGAGATAAATAATCATTGGACTGCTAGTGAGTGTCAAGGTTGACCATCTCGTCTCTACCCCTTCGGGATTAGACGGGACACTCATTGGGTACACGTTGTTTTTGTACTCATACTACACTTTCTGTGCATTTTTTACACGAATATATATGACTATAGTGGTATGCTAGGCATAGCAGCGCGGATGATTCTGGGACTAGGTGAGTTGCATCATTCGAGACCGCCGCATCTAGAGTAGTCCCTTCCTTTGTACTGTATTTAATTTCCGTCCATTGTATTCCTTACGCATGTTGTATTTTATTTCTTTTTCCATTAGAAGCTCATGCACTTGTGATACCGGGTTCTGGGATGGTTTAAAGTATTGTATTAATTGTTAACCTTTAAATTGGATTTGAAAATATATTTCTTAAAAAATTCTAAACAGTGAAGGAAAAATCATGTATTTCAAAAATGTTAAACGATATTTAATTTAGTATTTGAGTTGGCTGGCCTGACTGCAATGTGCGGTGCCACCACGACCCTTAGTGGATTTTGGGTCATGATATTCATCTCCCAATTTCTTATAGATTTTGAGATATAAGCTGCCAAAATCAGCCTTGTGCAACTTAAATTCCTTCTTTATCTTCCCTGACAGCGTGTAATGTACCAGCCATAACTTTTAATGCACAAATCTAAATGCTAATTGATTTAGTTTTCTGAAAACTAGACACAAAGAGCTACAAATTTCATGTTTGGATGATCTCTAGTATCCTTATTGATTGCGAGATATTGGCTTCCGAAGTTAGACATATGCAATAGACACTTCCTTCTTCGCAAATGCGAAGAACAAAATCCCAGAAACTAAATCCTTCTTTGCGAATGCAAAAAACAACACCAGATATCAATAAATCAGCATCCAAAGTAGCTGAAAATGATCCGCAACACACATGAAACACACTCGAGGCCCCCAGGACCCCGTCCAATCACACCAAACCTTTCCCAAAACTTGACATGAACTTGATCGAGGCCTCAAATTACATCAAGCAACATCGAAATCATGAATCGCATCAAGCTTAATGAACTTTAGAACTTCAAACTTCTACATTCGATGCCGAAACATATCAAATCACGTCTGATTGACCTCAAATTTTGCACACAAGTCAAATTCGACATTGAATACCTACTCCAACATTCGGAATCGATATCCGATTCCGATATCAAAATGTCCACTTCCGATCAAACTTAACAAAAACCTTCAAATTTGTAACTTTTGACAAACGGCTCCAAAATGACCTACGAACCTCCAAATCCATATCCGGGCACGCTCCCAATACCAGAACCACCATACAGATCTATTCCCGGACTCGAAATCCCAAACGGACATCGATAACATTGAAATGCACTTCAACCCAAATTTATGAATTTCTTCCAAAATGCCAACTTCCACAATAGATGTCGAAACTCTCTCGGGTTATCCAAAACCTAATCCGAATATACGCACAAGTTTGAAATCATCATACAAACCTGCTGGAAGCTTCAAATCTCGATTCCGAGGTTGTTTACTCAAAAGTTCAACCTTAGTCAATTCTTCCAACTTAAAGCTTCCAAAAATGAGAATTTCTTTCCAAATCAACTTTGAACATCCAAAATACCAGTTTCGAACAAGCATACAAGTCATAATACCTGAAGTGAAGCTTCTCAAGACCTCAAACCATCAAATGATGCTCTAGAGCTCAAAAACAACTCATCGGGTCGTTACATTCTCTCCCACATAAACATACGTTTATCCTTGAATGTGGTAAGAACTGCACTCGAGTTGTTTAAAATCACTCTTTAATACCTCGTGCACCTATTTGTGATACCACTACTCAGTTGAGCACATTTGCTCGAACAAATCTGAAGATTCTTCCTTTTTACTTAGCCAAATAAGCCTTAGAGCCAAATTCTAACACTTGAAATTCTTTACCATGCCGTTTTCCAACATACGATGTATGAAAACATGATTGCATGCCTTTGTTGAATTAACACCATGCACTACTACATAATTCATATGACCATAATAACATTATCTGATAATAATAACCGACATTCCACGAATCTGATGCTTACACACACCTCATGACTCATATAAGTTATGTTCCAACTCTTGCAATATCGCCACGATGGAAGAGATGTGTAGAAATTCATGAACAGCTGCTGAGTAAATAATTCATTGAGTTCCTTCTCTCGACAAAACAATTTCCTCATTATGCACCAAATAACTATTTTTGCTCTTAAATATACTTCATATAAATTTGATCGCACTGGTCCAAAATCTAATAATCTTGTCTCACCTACTACAAGTTGCTCAGGCAATGAGCCACCTCAGACATTTCCAAAAGTCTCATATGATGCCACAATGATTCAACAAGCTACAAACTCGAACGTGATATACAAGGAGAGTGAACTCTCTTGAAAGAACCACTCGAACAACACAACTAATTGAATAACCAAAAGGATGTCATGAATCTCTCTCAGAAAATGGGAAACAAAGCATGCAAGAATAGATACAGGGGACTGTACTCAACATCACACTATTGCGGTGTGCAACCTGGTACACACATAATATCATATAAGGAAACACTTTATCGAGCTAAAATTCTCATGACTACAAAATACCTCAATATCGGCCACAAGCACACTAAGTTCACAATACAGATCCTGGGGAGACAGATAGTCGTACGCCACAAAACTCAAACACGACTAAGGTTTGATATATGATTTACATCTTGAGAGTCATCCTGCTCACATAAAACCATTTATATGCGAAAAAATACATATGCAATTAATCAAGCCATTTACAACCCACATGGAACAATAGATTATTACATGAAATACTAACAACAAAATAACATACAATGTCCGAATACTCTTCCAAAAGAAGTGCTATACTGAAGTGAACATATTCGGATGATATAGAGCCCACATTTATATTTCAGATCCATCCACAGATCTCAACCCGATTCTCATCATATCGCACTGGGCCAATAACCTTTCGAGGATCCACAATAACCCTTATTCCCATGACACAGAAGAATAGCCATCGATTCGGAACAAACTTCCATAGTCCACAACCAAATGAACTGAGCGCCCTTCAGGCATAAATTCTCACATGAACAATATCACCACAATCTCTATACTTGGTTTCAATCCTTTACTTAATCAAGTGACTACATGTCACACTGACACATTCTTCCCGTGGAATACGCTCCCACGACCTTATGTACTAGTTAACTTTGCATCTCCATTCCACCAGCCATACTAATGTTCTAAAGTGAATCAAGGATTCGCAAATCAATACACGAAGCCTATGACACATGACATCGATCTCAGGTGACACTGACGACGATACCCGCTCACTCTAATCATCTGAATCCCTTTTCCCTTCTCGTGTGAGCTGGTGACATTCTTGTCAACACTAAACTGCAACCTTGATCCTCAACTTCCAAATCCCATGCTAGTCAATGCACTTAATCATGCCAATATGCAAGAGTACAAGAATTGCGTTATAACTCCTAAACCATTAATAGGGTAAGCACTTCATCATATAGAAAACTTTTACTCAACTCATTTCAAGAAAACCATGGCAACACATGACTGAATTTTCATATCCATAGAAAATACTAACCTCAAGTAGTGGTCTAAACCACCATAACGCTTCCGGGATCCGTCTACACATAACATGCCAAAATACTCGACTTCCTCCAAATAAAATCAATTACAGTGGCCATCAAGCCTCGCACGTAGCATCACAAAGCACATGTGTAACTCATCACGCTGAAGGAACTGATCATTGCCACTATTATGCCAATCCAACCATTGTTAACCGATTAGACTTCTTCTAATTTACCTAGACTTGCCTTATGAATAATAAAGCTTCATTTAAAACATCGCGAACCCAAATCTGCACTCATCTTGAGTGACCTTATATCACGCAACCATGCTGTCTCAAATCCCACGAACCATCCCATACCCTCATTGCGCGCATATTCATATCCTCAATTGGTACATCCATTCTGAAAATTCCTCTATGAATGCGAATTAGTTTTCCCTCATTCCTCCAAATGCTACACTACAACTCAAAGATAACATAGAACACCCCAAGCCCCTTTTCCATAATCCACTGCAAAAGCTCGATTCTTAACCATACTATGTTCTTGAAATCCTTAGGCTTTGCATTTTAACTTTTGAATTCACTAGGACCGTTGCTGAGAGTTACCACTCTGACTTGGTCCTGAATATTATCAACTACAAGGCTCTGCTAGCACATAAACTGATAAAGCCCAATATAGCACACATTCCTCAATCCTTTGCTCAAATCACCAGTGATGTTTCATTACGCTTCGTCATAATAACCCACCAATACACCAATGACTAGAAACCTCACAAGTAGATAACCATGTAATCCAATTGTAGGCAGTGGGCCTCTCCCACATAGCTCGAAGCTACCATTTTCTAACTATGGAAACTACCAAGGTTCATTCTTCCTCTCTGGCATGACCTCGCGCCATCGACCCGCCAAATTCCTATAAACCTTCTAACGATGCCGCATCAAGCACAATCACTACGAAACCAATAAACTATCTCTGGTCCGTGCCCATTCACCAGCTATACAAACATGTTCACTCCTCATTGACATTAACTAAAGGTGCGACGCCATATTCAAATCCAAAGTCATGTTATATCCTTCTTCATATCAAACAACTCCTTCCTATTGTATCCAGTCTTCCTTGTGTAATAGCCAATATTCTAAATCATGTTTGTAGACCTAGTCACTGTCCAACATGAATCCCAAATCTCTCTCCGCCACTCTCCCACTTTGGTCAAACTCATCCTTTAAGCACCTAGTTGACTCCTGCTTCTCACACTTGGCCATCTAGAAGTTCAACCACCGCAAGACACCTCCCACATGCCCTTCCTCATCCTTTGCTGGCTAGTTGTTGCTTTAAGTCAAAACCCATCTCTGTAGCACTTGAACTAACAGATCACCACCAGCTCTATACCCTTTCGAAAATCATTTTTCTTGAGTCATCAAAACTAGGAATTCCGATTCAATGTTGAGCCACCGCACACTGCGATCTCTGACAGCCACTTCCCTCGTACCTTTCACAATACTCTGTTCCAAAAGTGAATTGAAGAAAACCATAACACCGGTGAACTTAACACTTTATATTCAATCAAGGACGACGATACCACATCATAGATGAAGATTCCACCACGCTCGAAAATACCAAGAACCGTTACTCCATCAACCCAACCTGAACACTCACACTCTGGTTACCTTTCCTCCATATGAAATAAAATACTAAATCTCCAAATCATGCACTGAGTAACATCCTTCTAAGTCATTCACAATTTCCACGCTTAGATAAGAATCCTACCATTACACCATATTGTGTGATTGCAATGCATGAATCATCATATAAATCAATACCGAATCTCAAAACTTTAGGTAATACTGATACTTGTTTGAAATGATAGAACAACCTTTGCAAGGCGATGACAACAGCCCAATCAAATACGCAAGGAGAAACATCCTGCACCACATTAGTAGTACCATTAAAATTCCTCAATTCCTGATTTATAACAAATGTTTTGCGCCGCATAAGATTGAATAGGAAAGAAACAAAGGCATAAGCCTCAAAGGAATCAAATCACACAATGAGGAATCAAGAAGGGGAGTGCTCCTAACAGCCCTGTAGCCTCTGGAAGTGTGACGATCCGACCGACCGTCTTTGGAATTTATGCCAGATTTCCCGATTAACTGCTTCCCCTAAGTTTATTTATGCTATTTTGGTTTTCCTGGATGTTTGGTAATAGAATTCGGACTGTTTTGGGACACTTAGTCCCTAATTGAGAGCTTAAGTGTTGAAAAATGGTCCGTAATTAGAACAATGCCAAGACGACCTCGGGATGGAAATCTGATGGTTCCGTTAGCTCTGTTAGGTTATTTCAGGGTTGGGAGCGTGTTCGGAATGTATTTTGGATGTTCGTAGCTAATTTAGGCTAGAAATGCCGAAAGTTAGAACTTTGGAGTTTCTGGAACGATAGTGAAATTTTGATCTGATGGTCGGAACAGGGTTCCAGAAGTTGCTGTAGCACAGTCATATTATTTGGGACGTGCGTGCAAAGTTTAAGGTCAATCGGACGTGTTTTGGTTAGGTTTTTTATCAAAAGCTAGTTTTGGAAGTTTTGATGGAACTTAAAGCTTTAATTTGATGAAAAATGAGGATTTTGATGTTAATGGTGGAGTTTTAAGGATTCGAGAAAGTTGTTATGAGGTGTTAGGAAGTATTGGTGCTTTTGGTTGGGGTCCGGGGGCCCTGGGGTGAATTCGGGTGGTTAACCGGAGAAAATGGAGAGTTTTGCATGGGATGTGGTTGCTGCTTCTGTTGCTTCCGCATATGCGTAAGGGGAGCCGCATAAGCTGTTTCGCAGACGCGATGTTGGAGCATGAATGTGGTCTGATGAGATTGGTTTTGGACCGCAAAAGCGGAAAAGGATCCGCATAAGTGGCGACCGCATAAGCGGTCCTGAACCGCAGAAGTGGTCCCGGGAACTATTAGTCATACCGCATAAGCGGTTTCTTGGCCGCATATGCGGTGACCAAGGACGCAATCATTTAGCCGCAGAAGCGGAAATTGCAGTAGACAAAAGGGGTTTATCCGAAGCTTAAATTTCATATGTTGAAAAATCAAGTTTGAGCTCGGACAAGGCGATTTTGAGAGGGATTTGAAGATGAGATTACTAGGTAACGCTTCTATGATCCTTTCTAGCTTATATACATCATTTAGTAGTTAAATCCATCATTTAAATTCGAAATTTGGGTCAAAAGTTGGATAACTTGGGTAAAACTTCTTTGGCTAAACTATTGAGTGTTGAAGCGGCATTTGACCTCCGATTTGGGAGATTTTTGTATGGTTAGACTCATGAGATTACGAGGTTTCCAAAAATATGAAAATTATTCGATTCCAAGACGTTGGCCTAAGGGCATTTTGGTTATTTTACCTATTTTGCGTCTTAGCTTTAATTTTAACAGTGTAATTAGTTACTTATTGTAAGCACGTGATTTTTGCCCTACATGAAGATAACTCCTAAAAATAAGTCAAAATAATATTTATTGATTTTTTTTAGGAATTTTTTCTTTTGTAGTCGCATTTCATGCATTTTAATATTTTAAAATTACAATAATAAAATACAAAAATACACATTTGCATTTAGGATCTAATTTTATAATTTAGAATTAATTTAGGATTAATTATTTTTAAATAAAATAGGAAGAAAATAACAAAAATAGTACCTTTTTTTTTTTAGTTTAAATTTGTATTAGTTTGCATTTTAATTAGGAAATCTAAGCATTAGTTTTAATTTGGGATTAAACAAAATCAGAAAAAATATACATTAAATAAATAAAATACAAAAAAAAGGGGAAGATAAAAGGAAATACAAAATGGGAAGAACCTTCCCCCAAAATATTTTCCCCCAAATCATTTCTCCCACCTAAGACTTCCCCCCAAAAATGCTCCCCCGCCTAGAATCTTCCCCCCAACATATTACCTCACATAACACCTTTCCTCAAATAAAACTTCCCCCACATAACACCCTACCCATACAATCTATATAACCATTTCCAGACAACACAAAAAGAGGAGGCCATCTGCATGCTACAGCAAACGGACCCATTTCCCACTTGGTCTTCTTCACGAACCTCACCGCCTTCCCTTGAATTTCTTCTCCTCCATTCCCAAACCTGATAACGCCTAAGATTTGAAAAAAATAGCTAACAAAAAGAGCTAAAACAAAAGAGCGCCATTGACGAAACAAAACGGCCTCATCGTTCTTCTTCCCCCATTCCAAAACGAGAGCAATAATTGTGAGGAAGAGTTTCATTTATTTTCTTCTCCTTCTTTGGTTGTCGTCAAAACGTAATGGTGTTTCTATTAAGTTCGAGTTCCGTTAAACCCTGTTCGTAGGTCGCTATTTCCATCCATTGGATCAGTTCAATTCAGTTCGAGTTCGCCGGATAGATTTGGGTTCTATCAAGTTATCACTATCCAAGCTTTCTGTTGCTGAGCATTTAACAATCAAATTTGCTTTGCATTGAGAGTTCCGTTCGAGTTGAATGCGTCGTTGAGTTCGTTGTTGAGAAACTCCATTTGTTTGAGGTTGCCGGAGCTCCGGTCGTGGACCCTATTTCGGCTGAAATTTTGTCGCCGAGTTTTAAACGGCACTTCTCGTTTAGTCATTCTGTATGAATTTGGTTGGAACCATTAATATCGAATGAAATGTTGGTTGTATTAATGTGTTCTTATTTTGATTCTGTAGTATATCTTTGATTTGTTGAAAGTATTTAATAAAACATGTGTGTTCGACTTGGCCAGCCTATGCAGGAATGGAATTTTTAAATTTCATGTTTTTGTGATTTCTTTAGATTATATTTTTTTATATAATATAGATGAATGATGTCGTAATTTTTGTCTACAGTTTTGATTTTATCGTACATGGCGACAATTCACTTTGGTTAGTTTTGTTAGTACTAATTTTCTATTAGAATTTGAAATGAACAGTTGCCTATTGAGTCTAAGTCCTTGAACAATAAGTTTATTGGGCTAAAAGGAGTAATTTTATTTCTGTGAAGTAAAGTTAAGATGTATTTGATGTGATAAGACAAAAAATAATAAGGACGTCCTGTCCACATTCATGCATATGCTGGCCCAATTTCGCTCAAACACATGTAGTTAGCCCACAATTTCATTATTGATTAATCTATTTCATGCTTCCTTATAATGATTCCTTAACTCTTGGCCTTGAAATAATCTTGAATTAGCTTAGAAAGAAAATTTTATGTACATCCGTGGTTGGTTTTAGTTGATCACTTCCTTTGTTAAATAAATTGAGGCGTGCCATGCCCAAATAAAATCTCAAATTCATGGCCCTCATTTAACCACATTTTAAGAAAATCCTTAGAACTCGGGAGGGATGTTTAGAGAATTTCACGGCCTTCCCCAAAATAATATTGCACTAGAATCTTTAGGCGCATCATAAGTAAATTACTTTCCTAAATTCGAGTGTGCATTGATGCGACCCAAATCCATATCTCGATGAAGCCGAAATGTGTTGACAACCACGGGTGCGTTGATGGCGACGTGGTCAGAGAAGCGTTTTTACGGCGTCGTAATTCTTATAAAACAAATAATGGTCAAAATTGGTTCAATAGTGGAGACGAGCCTAACCGAACAAAAATAAATGTGGGGCCCTCAATAATTGTTTGTTAAAAATGATTAGAATTTGGAAGGGCCATTTAGCGAATTTCAACAGCTTTTCCCAAACAATATTACGTTATAACCTTTAAGCGCAATTTAATTAATTTACTTACTTAAACTCGGGTGCGCATTGATGCGACCCAAATCCAAATCTCGACGAGGTCGAAATGTGTTGACAACCACGTGTGCCTTGATGTCGATGTGGTAAGAGACGTGTTTTCACGACGTCGCAATTCTTTTAAGATAAATAATGATAAAAGCCGTTTATAAATAAAAGGGCACATAAGTTAGCACGTATTAAAATCAGATAAAATCAAATACAACAGTTAAGCGACCGTTCTAGAACCACGAAATCTGAGAATGCCTAATACATTCTTCCGGGTTAATAGAATTCCTTACTTGGATTTCTTGTTGGCAGACTGTAACAGAGTCATAATCTTCCTCGGTTCGAGATTCAAATTGGTGACTTGGGACACCATAAATATCACAAGTGGCAACTCTAAATAAATAATAATCAAATCATGTTCCGATTTTCCTTTAAGTGGAAAAACTCATTTACGCTCCTTTGCGGGGGCGTATGACGAAAAAAAAGGAGGTGTGACAGCTCTGGCAAATCTGTTGGGGACAAGAATCCAGAACGTTTTGTTCAGGGTTCATAATGCGAGCTTAGATAAATCGTTGTATTTGGTGATATATTATTTTCGTACATGCTTCATGCTTAATGTCTAAATGTTACCGCTTTGATATTATTTGGACTGTATATAAACTGTGTTGACACCCTTCTCTCTTCACCTCCGAGGATGTGCTTACTGGTTGAGACTCCCTATTGTGTTAGTGTCATACCCTAAAATATGAAAAAGGCCGGATAAGTTGCAAATCTGGATGATCTCGAAGGTTACCGATACGCTGCCCCCTTCTCGATTCAAGTTGTTCGCTCGGGTACACAGTCTAGAACACATACCCAGGTTTTGAACCTAGAATAATTTGACTTCATGTCAGAGCCCTAGTAGGAATGCTTATTTGCATCATGCTGCATTTGACTTAGGGGACTTAACACATGGGTTGGGTCCGTCTAGGGCTAGCAACCTGAAATGAAAAAGACCATACTGATGCATCCTACTTTCTATGTACATATAAAATAGGAATTTTGTTGCCGAGTTCTAAACTGCGCTCCTGGGTTAGTCATTCTATATGAATTTGGTTAGAGTTTTATCCCATTAATAGTGAATGAAATGTTGGTTGCATTAATGTGTTCTTATTTTGATTCTGTGGGATATCTTTGATTTGTTGAAAGTATTGATCAAAACCTGTGTCTTCGACTCGGCCAGAATATGCAGGAATGGAATTTCAAAATTTCATGTTTTTGTGATTTCTTTAGATTATATTTGTTTATATAATGTTGATGATTGATGTCGTAATTTTTGTCTACAGTTTTAATTTTATCGTTCATGGCTACAATTCACTTTGGTTAGATTTGTTTGTACTAATTGTCTATTCGAATTTAAAATTTACAGTTGCCTGTTGAGTCTAAGTCCTTGAACAATAAGTTTGTTGGGCTAAAAGGAGTAATTTTATTTCTATGAAGTAAAGTTAAGATGTATTTGATGTGATAAGACAAAAAAGAATAAGGACGCCCCTGTCCACATTCATGCATATGCTGGCCCAATTTTGCTCAAACACGTGTATTTAGCCCACAATTTCATCATTCATTAATCTATTTCATGCTTCCTTATAATGATTCCTTAACTCTTGGCTTTGAAATAATCTTGAATTAGCTTAGAAAGGAAATTTTATGAACATCCGTGGTTGGTTTTAGTTGAACACTTCCTTTTGTAAATAAATTGAGGCGTTCCATGCCCAAATAAAATCTCAAATTCATGGCCCTCATTTAACCACATTTTAAAAAAATTCTTAGAACTCGGGAGGGCCGTTTAGCGAATTTCGCGGCCTTCCCCAAAATAATATTGCGCTAGAATCTTTAGGTGCATTGATGCGACCGGTTCCCTCTATTTGTTGAACTGGTATCTTCCCAACCTTGGTGTTTCACATGATCCCAAATTGCATCTATTGCCTCCACAGTATGTTGTTGCTTCTTAAATCACAACCCTTAGCCCCTTGACCCTGAAGTCTATTTCTCCCACAAAGCATGTGAGTATTACCAGCTTAGTGCTCTTGTTGTTTTCTTGACGTGTGACACTTTGATATGCTAGCCAGATCTTGTTTTGTGCAATTGGAAAGTTGGTGGCAAATTTTTTGAAATCATATCTCACTTGTTATGACCAAAAAGACTCAGAAAGGGGAAACGAACAAAACACAGAACAGAGTGAAGGAAAGAGAAAGAGATGAATCCTAAAGGGAAAACTATGAAGTAGAAACCTATCAAATGAGGATACCAACTCTAATGACCATGACATGTACCTGCGACCTATTCTGTTAAATAAATCTGACGTTCAGCTCTTGTTGTACCTTTTCGCCGTGAAACTGGGCTTCAATGCTCCACTTATCCAATCTGATTCATAATCCTTATTCGACTTGTAGGGCCCGAAGGGTTTTCATCATCAAGCCTCTCTCATTTTGTTCTTTCTCTCAACTTACCGTGGCCTCAAGCTGCCTGTGAAGGTTTTCACCATTAAGACTCTCTCATTTTCTTTTGTCTCAACTTTCATTTCTTTGTGATACCCATGAGGGTTTTCATCAATCCAGCTCTCTATTTTCCTTGATTGGCCGGTGTGTTGCCCCTGACATGAATTACCCTTACCTGCTTGACTTGGCATTTCTCAAAGACTGATCGGAAGGTCTTTCTTTGGAACGTAATGTGTCTTTTGGATAGGGTTGGAAAGAAAGAATATAAAGGCTCAAAACAATTCAAATTGGGGTTACAACTACAACTTTCGGAATCCGATTTCTTCCAACAATCACAACTTCTGCCCCAGTTTCTTGGTTGGGGACTTTTGGATTTTATTTTGGTATGACTGAACCTCAGAGATGCTTCCTACATACCCTTTCGGGATCAAGTCAAACGTAGTTCACGTTATAGAAACTACGTTGTTGTAAATTTCTTTATCTTCTTTTCTTTCTGTTTTTCTTGCTTTTTCCTTTCTTTTCTTCATTTTTCTCTTCTTTCTTCTCTTTCTTTCTTTTCTCTTTATTTTCTTTTTCCTTTTATTTTTCCTTTCCCTTTTTTCTTCCTCTATTTTTCCTTTCTCTTCTTCTTTTTCTTCTTCTTTTTCCATTTGCTTATCCCTGGAACTTGCGTTTCTTTGATTATGTTGTTGATTCCAAAAGAGGGGGATGAAAGAAAATTAAAACGGCTCAAAAGGGGTAACGATGGAAAAAAGTATTTGGATAGCAGAACAAAATACCTTCTCCTCAAAATATGCCAAGTAAAAATGGTTACAATCAAAATATAGAAACCATACACAGTATCTCTTGACTGCATCGGAATTGACGGCCGTTTCCAACATTTTCTTTCTACATCTGTCAGACATAATGTGCCATTGGGAAACACTCCTACTCTTATTACCACGTCCGCCCCCATGTCAATTTGGCTGACTTGTTCTTTTTTGGGGATTTTCTTATGTTTTAATTGACCCAGTTTCTCATGGTTCGGGCATCAAACAATCTCAAAATGTCCAAATCTGTTCTTATTTCCTCAAGTGCCCCCATCGTCTTCAAAAATGGTTTTAAAGATCTGTCCGAGAATTAAGCGTGCATGTCATGTCACTAGAGCCAACGGGAAAAGAATTGTAGAAAGAAAAAAGAACTAAACAAATTGACTAGCAATGGCAGAAAACAGAGAATTGTATTAAACAGACGATGGAAGGGTTTAACAACAAAACAAGCAACACAAACTGGGGCACAATACTAAAACAAACCTAGATAACACTACATAATATATGATGACTAAAGGAACTAGACACATAAAAGGATAGAAGGGTTTGAATCACAAGACAATATCTGGATTACAACCGGAATACATTTGAGTCTGAAGTTTTGAAACATATCAGTCTTTAATTTTAAAGTTTTGAGGTCAGGTGCCCGCCTGGATAACGGAGGAATACATTTCAGTTTGTCAATTTCTACAGTTACGTTTTAGTCGTATAGCAATTCAAGTTTAGTTTTCAATTCTTGATAATATATGGTAACAAGCATCCAATTTTCCAAACTGGGCCAGAAAGTTTTCTTTGTTTTGTCTATTTTTGTGAAGTCAGGAGCCCGCCTGGATAACAGAGGAATACATTCCAGTACAATTTTATTCAAGTTCAGCAATGCGGAGAGAAGGAACAACATCTCAGTTTACAATTCAAAAACAACGAATTTCACATGGAGAGAAAGGGAAGACAACACAAGTTTCAAGGGAAAGCAGTGTCGACGGAAGATAACTCAAGTTTCAAGAGAAAACAGTTTTGAAGGAAGGTTTTTCAAGTTTCAAGGGAAAATGGTTCATGGTGCACGAGTAGGTTTGATCCCACACAGTGCTTACTTTATCTTTGCCGGAAAACTCTTCGTGTTTCCGAGCAAAGAGGGGCAGCTGTAAACACGTGATTTTTGCCTTACATGAAGATAACTCCTAAAAATAAGTCAAAATAATTTTTAATGATTAGTTTTAGGAATTTTTTCTTTTGTAGTCGCATTTAATGCATTTTAATATTTTAAAATTAGAATAATAAAATATAAAAATACGCATTTGCATTTAGGATCTAATTATATATGTTAGGGTTAATTTATTATAAAATAAAATAGGAAGAAAATAACAAAAATAGTACCTTTTGCATCTTTAGTTTAAATTTGTACTAGTTTGCATTTTAATTAGGAATTAATTAGGAAATCAAAGCTTTAGTGTTAATTTGGCATTTAACAGAATCAGAAAAAAGATACATTAAATAAATAAAATACAAAAAAATGGGAAGATAAAAGGAATACAAAATGGGAAGAACCTTCCCCCAAAATATTTTCCTCCCAAATCATTTCTCCCACCTAAGACTTTCCCCCCAAAAATACTACCCCACCTAGAACCTTCCCCCCAAAAATATTACCACACATAACACCTTCCATCAAATAAAAATTCCCCCACATAACACCCTACCCATACAATCTATATAACCATTTCCACACAACACAAAAAAAGGAGGACATCTGCATGCTACAGCAAACGGACCCCCTTCACACTTGGTCTTCTTCACGAACCACACCCCCTTCCCTTGAATTTCTTGTCCACCATTCCCAAACATGCTAACGCCTACGATCTGAAAAATTATAGCTAACAAAAAGAGCTAAAACAAAAGAGCGCCTTGACGAAACAAAATGGCCTCATCGTTCTTCTCCCCCCCCCCCCCCCCCATTTTAAAACGAGAGCAATAATTGTGAGGAAGAGTTTTGTTTATTTTCTTCTCGTTCTTTGGTTGTCGTTGAAACGTAATGGCATTTTAGTTAAGTTTGAGTTCCGTTGAAGCCTGTTCGTAGGCCGCTAGTTCCATCCATTGGATCAGTTCAATTCAGTTCGAGTTCGCTGGATAGATTTGGGTTCCATCGAGTTAACACTGTCCAAGCTTTCTGTTGCTGAGCATTTTAATAATCAAATTTTCTTTGCATTGAGAAGTTCGTTCGAATCGAATGCGTCGTTGAGTTCGTTGTTGAGAAACTCCCTTCGTTTGAGGTTGCCGGAGCTCCGGCCGTGGTCCCTGTTTCGGCTGAAATTTTGTTGCCGAGTTCTAAATTGGGCTTCTCGTTTAGTCATTCTGTATGAATTTGGCTGGAGTTTTATCCCATTAATATTTACTGAAATGTTGGTTGCATTAATGTATTCTTATTTTAATTCTGTGGGATATCTTTGATTTGTTGAAAGTATTTATTAAAACCTGTGTGTTCGACTTGGCCAGACTATGCAGGAATGGAATTTTAAAATTTCATGTTTTTGTGATTTCTTTAGATTATATTTGTTTATATAATGTTGATGAATGATGTCGTAATTTTTGTCTACAGTTTTGATTTTATCGTTCATGGCTACAATTCACTTTGGTTAGATTTGTTAGTACTAATTGTCTATTAGAATTTGAAATGAACAGTTGCCTATTGAGTCTAAGTCCTTGAACAATAAGTTTATTGGGCCAAAAAGAGTAATTTTATTTCTGTGAAGTAAAGTTAAGATGTATTTGATGTGATAAGACAAAAAAGAATAAGGACGTCCCTGTCCACATTCATGCATATGCTGGCCCAATTTTGCTCAAACACATGTAGTTAGCCCACAATTTCATCATTGATTAATCCATTTCATGCTTCCTTATAATGATTCCTTAACTCTTGGATTTGAAATAATCTTGAATTAGCTTAGAAAGAAAATTTTATGAACATCCATGGTTGGTTTTAGTTGAACAATTTCTTTTGTAAATAAATTGAGCCGTGTCATGCCCAAATAAAATCTCAAATTCATGGCCCTCATTTAACCACATTTTTACAAAATCCTTAGAACTCGTGAGGGACGTTTAGCGAATTTCACGGTCTTTCCCAAAATAATATTGCGCTAGAATCTTTAGGCGCATTTTAAGTAAATTACCTTCCTAAATTCGGGTGTGCATTGATGCGACCCAAATCCAAATCTCGATGAAGTCGAAATGTGTTGACAACCACGGGTGCTTTGACGGCGACGTGGTCATAGTTGCGTTTTTACGACGTCGTAATTTTTATAAAACAAATAATGGTCGAAATTGGTTGAAAAGTGGAGACAAGCATCACCGAACAAAAATAAATATGGGGCCCTCAATAATTGGTTGATAAAAAAGATTAGAATTTGGAATGGTTGTTTAGCGAATTTCAACGGCTTTTCCCAAACAATATTACTTTAGAACCTTTAAGCGCGATTTAATTAATTTACTTCCTTAAACTTGGGTGTGCATTGATGCGACCCAAATCCAAATCTCGACGAAGTCAAAATGTGTTGACGACCACGGGTGTCTTGATGGCGACGTGGTCAAAGACGTATTTTCACTACGTCGCAATTATTTTAAAATAAATAATGATAAAAGCAATTTATAAATAAAAGGGCACATAAGTTAGCATGTATTAAAATAAGATAAAATCAAATACAACAGTTAAGCGAACGTGCTAGAACCACAAAATTCTGGAATGCATAACACCTTCTCCCGGGTAAACAGAATTCCTTACTCGAATTTCTGGTTCGCAGACTGTAACAAAGTCATAATCTTCCTCGGTTCGAGATTCAAATCGGTGAATTGGGACACCATAAATATCCCAAGTGGCGACTCTGAATAAATAATAACCAAATCCCGTTCTGATTGTACTCTAAGTGAAAAAACTCCTTAACGCTTCTTTGCAGGGGCATATGACGAAAAAAAGGAGGTGTGCCACTTGCGATGTTGTTTACAATGTGTAATTGGTTTGAATAGATTTGGGCCAGTCGGATACTCGTGGCAAGGGAATTGTTTCTTAGTGGTTTTGTATCAATTCGAGGTAAGTGACTTGTCTAACTTTGTGTGGGGTACCTGTCCCCTTAGGATATGCTTGATGTTGTTTAAATGCCTTGTGCGTGAGGTGACGGGTGCGTGTCTGTGCTAGTTGTTGAAAATTCCCCTTACTTGACTTACTTAAACTGTGTTTCTTCACGTACTTAATTGCTAAAAATGCAACTTTGCTTGTTTTTTATTAGGGAAAGCATGTTAGTAACTTATTTGCTCTACTTGACTAATTTGCAATATCTGTCTTCTTGCGAGCATGCTAGACTCTAGACTTTTACCTATTGCTTGTACTTAGTTTCTTCCTGTTAGTATTGATTTGTTGTGATGTGTATTATTGATATGCTGGACTACGGGTTCAATTCCCGGGAGATCCTCTGTTATTGGCATTCTGGACTACGGGTTCAATTCCTGGGAGATACCCTGTTATTGGTATGTTGGAATACGGGTTTGATTCTCGGGAGATCCTCTATTATTGGTATGCTGGACTGAGGGTTCAATTCCCAGTAGATCCTCTGATATTTACATGACGGACTACAGGTTCAATTCCCGGGAATCATGTGATATTGACATGACAGACTACGGGTTCAATTCCTGGGAGATCCTCTAATATTGATATGATGGACTGCGGGTTCAATCCCCGGAGATCCTTTGTTATTGGTATGAAGGACTGCGAGTTCAATTCCTGGAGATCCTGTGGTATTGATATGATGAACTACGGGTTCGATTCCCAAGAGATCCTCCGATATTTGTATAAATGGACTGCGGGTTCAATTCCCAGAGCTCCAGGTGGCATCCTGACTTTTGAGTGATGTTTCTTGTGTTCGTAGACTATACTTGTAGCTGTTCTATTTTTCTTACTGTCTTGCTAAATATTCGGTATTTACTTCATTATCTACTGTTTATTTGTTCTTACATTATTTCTTATGTTCATCTCAGTAGGGCCTCGACCTTCCTCATCACTACTCCACCGAGGTTAGTCTTGGCACTTACTGAATACCGCGTTGGTGTACTCATGCTACTCTTCTGCACACTTTTGTTGTGCAGATCTAGGTACTAATGGTTGGACGTGCTATTAGTGATCTCGGAGCTACATTTGGAGGCTTGAGGTATGCATCTGCCGCGTCCGCAGATCCGAAGAGTCTCCTTCTATTCTACCTGTAGCTAGTAGTTTCATTCATGTATTCTGTTGTAGACACTTATGAATGTTAGAGTTGTATGTTATATTTTACTCTTAGCCTGTGTTGTGTATGGGTTTCCGGGTCTTGGAGGTTTTACATTATTTTGAGTTGAAGTGTATGTGTCAGGCGGCACCCTATACATTTTCTTATGCTATTCATGTTTTATTTATCATTTTTCGTAAGGATTGTTGAATTTCCGGAATGTGTCAGGCTTACCTAGTCGCGAAGACTCGGTGCCATCATGACAGGTACACGATCGATGAACTACGGTCGTGACAGGAAGATAAGTACAGACGACTCCATACCGATCTACAAGACTCTACTAGACTCGCTTATGACTCGTGAGACCTAAGTGAACCTAGTGCTCTGATACCATATTTTCACGACCCAAAATACGTTAAAGATCGTGATGGCGCCGGTCACCGTTGTTAGGAAAGTCAACACTAAATAGTTAATTAAAATTCTCATTTTAATATTTTTTTGAAATCATAAATTTCCTTCAACTTAACTAGTAAAAGGCAAAATTTACAGAATAATAATAATAATAATTTTCAATTTCAATACTGAGTATCTCATCATCCTCCCAGAACGCGGTGTCACAATTACATGAGCATTTACCAGGAAAAAAATAAAATACAATAACTGTCTGGAATAAAAATTTGGACAGAAAAAAAATACAAGTACTCTAAAGGAGACTTTGCTGGCTGCAAATCGTCCCATAAGATGCAGGTCACCTAAGTTCTACTATCACCCACGCCGTTGTGCCCACAAGGCCACTAGACATACATGTGCCTGCATAATAAAATATACCAACAAGTATAGTATGAGTACGAAAACAACGTGTATTTAGTAAGTATCCAGTCTAATCTCGAAGAAGTAGTAACGAGAGGTCGACTCCAACACTTACTATGGAGCAAAATAATATACCGTTAATATGATAAATTATGAATTTTATAAAGCAACTATAAACTCAATGACATGAAGCAGGTAAACAATTCTTTTGTTAATAGAAGATTTCTAAATTTATTTTCATATTTTAACAGTTTATTTCTCCAGCCAATAAGGCCACATCAATTATCAATAATTTTAAAACAATCAATTAAGTCGTGCGCAAATCATGTCGTGGTCGTACGGCCCGATCCAACGTAATATTAAACTGTGCACAAAAGATAAACACATTCAAACAACCAAATCAAAGATTTATTTAGGTTTGATGTTCAAAGAAATTTAATGTTACATCTCGCATTTTTCCTACGTTAAAATTTCTTCTTCAATTAATTGATGTAGACTCGGGGATGAAATTATCTGGAGGTTAGCATATTTATGCGATTTGTAGCAAGCAATAACTAAGTACCATGAAGGAAAGGGTGCACAAATTAAAGAAAATGAGTTTCGTTGAAGGTTGTCGATTTGGGATAAAATACGAGCCGAGCATTAATATCCAATATTTATATACTAGTACCATGCAAGGTACCATATGTCATGGTAGTATAATATATAAAGTATATATGAAGTTTTACCCAATTTTTCCCTATATATTTTAAACATGCATAAATACCTTCAAAATAGTATATATATATATATATATATATATATATATATATATATATATATATATATATATATATATATATATATATATATATATATATAAGCATGCACAAGGCTTTTATTATTTTTTCCATAATTTAAGGGCTTAAATTAATTTATTTTCTCTCCTTTTATCCATAAAATCCACAGTAAATATTTTCAAAATTATTGTTATATTTATTTATTTAATTTCTATACTTATACCAAAATATGGCTAATATAATTTTTATGCATTTTTATAATTATATTTAGTATTTTTGAGCTAAATTGCATATAATTGCAATGTTAGCCATTTTAAGGTATAATTATATTTATATGCATAAAATTGGTCCCTATATTTTTAAAATGATAATTATGTATTTTAAATCATTTTATCACTCTAAATTATTTTCTAGAAAATTACCTATTTATTTTCTATAAATTAAAATAGAAAAAAACTGGCTATTTAAATAATAACAAGATTTGCCTTTCAATTGTAGCCTAAATCGGACCCAATCCCCAACTCAATTTCCTATTAAATAACCCAACCCAAACCTATAAAACCCCTACCCGACGCAAGCCATCTTAAATCTTGGTCATTGATCTAAAAGATCAACGGCCCTCATCCCTTCTTTCCTTTTTAATTTCTAAACGACCCCTAATCCTACTCATTTCCAACCCCCCCCCCCCCCCCGCGCCGCCTTCAGATGCTCTCATATCTCTCAACCTAACCTTAATCATTCTTCACCTGCCGCCTCCTTCTCCTGTCATCTTCGACGACTACCTTTCATCCCCAAGCCTCCAATGGTCACCGCACCTCCTTGCTCATCATCTCTAAGGCCTTCAAGGGTCCTGGGCCATGCCGATTTGGTTCTAGGGTTTCTATTTCTTACTCATGGCTTCTCCGGTGTGATTTTGGGCAAAATTACACCTTATATGTTACGATTGGTGAAGTTTACAATAGGTTCTTTCATTCTATTTGGGTTTCCCTTTAGAAACCCTAAACTCTCGTTTGAATCTCTCAGATGTTATTTTTAACGCTTTAAGTTTGTGTTTTTCCTATGATTTTCACTATTCTCGAACTTCTTTTGAAAGATTCTCAACTTTAAACCATTTTTACTTTCTTTAAAAAGTTAAGGTTTCTCATAGTTCTTTCTACACTTGTTTTAACCGATTTTCTTTATGATTAAACCTCTTTCCTTGCTTATTTTTGACCGGTCTTATGTTCTTACTACTTTTTCATTTGCCTATATCAAAAAGCCCTAATTTTTAAGATTTTCTTTGCTTTGGTTTTGTGTTTCAGCGTTGCTTGATTCTTGTTAATCTTCCATGGTTATGATGCTTCGAGTGTGTTTTACTGAATCCATAGCCTACTTACATCATTTCTGTGTGATCGTGCTCACTTTTTTTGTTCATCTCTTGCTTCTTTCTGTCGATATGGATGACCTTTGCCCGTTTCTACGTCTTTCTCTATTTATATGTTTCAATATAGAAGCATGACCCTCTCTTGATTTGACTCTGATTTCCTTAACTGATGGTTTTATTGAAAGATTTTCTTTTAAAGCCCTAAAAGCTTTTCCTCGTCTATTTAGTCTGATTGATTTCTTACCATATTTGCTATTATACCTAATTTCTACTGAGTCGTGTCCTTAATTAAGGTTTATAAATTTAGTCCTAATTGACTACACTATTCTTATTGAACCTTGATTCCTTCATTACTTAGTCGTGTGCTGATTCTTTTTCTTGCCTTATATGATGTTGAATCTTCCCGTTTGATTTGATTCCCTTAACTTAAGGGATTACTTCCTTGATTCTTTAGTTGATTGATTCTGAGTTCCTCAATTATTTTGCTATTATGATTTTTACCTTATTTCACTACATGTTTTTCAACAACAAATACTTTAAGTCTTTCATTAACACACACAACACTTGGTTTCCAAAATGACCTCTCTCACTAAAAAATCTCTGCTCTCCCCTCTCTCTTGTGCTATTTTCTGCTAGTAGCCAACTGCAAACCAAGGCTAATCATATGTGCTCTCTTGATCTTTCATTCTGCTTACTTCTCTCTTCACTGGTATGTCCTAGTTCTAGTTTAAATCCTCAACAACAACATGCTTCTCTTATTGTTTCAGTTTCTCTTATTTCTAGTCTGCTTCTACTTGTGGTTTTGTATTGAAACTTGTAGTTAAGTTACATTACTAGCATGCTATTGTATCTCCCCTTCCCTTTAGATTAATGTATTCCCTTATGTATGTTTCAAAGCATGCCTTATCAGTTGTCTTTTATTTACTGTGTATTTACCATCTTATAAATCCCAAATCCTTATCCCCCTCTATGTGTTTGTGTTCCTTCCTAACTGGTTTGTGATTATGCCAGTGTCAACTATTTCTGAGCTTGTCCAAACAAGTCCTAAAACCCCTTGACCCATATGTGACTACTGAATTAATTAAGATTCTATAAACTTGATGTGTGTGATCCTATCCTGAAGTTCTTAAACTTTGTTTACTACTCCAACCTCTATTTAAACAATCTCTGTTGCTTCACAAATTGATTTCAAAATAGTTCTTAATACAGTCTTTCAAAAAAAAAAAACCTTTTTCAACTTGTGTCTTGCACGTTTACTTTACTCTTAGTCAAAAGTTCTACCTCATCTAGTATGTGTACTGCCTTGGGATCCACTTGAGAAGCCTCTGAACTCTGGCATACTGAGACTGTCCCTTCTACACTGCACTGGTTCAATTCTTGGTTGCTAAGTCTAGGTGTAAGCACTGCTCAGGTTCCTTGAGACCTTTAGGGAACTTTGATGCACATAGACTTTAATTTGTCTATGAAATGAGGCTTATGAGACCATTGGAGGCTTTGGGAAACTTGGACCTAATTGCAGGCTCCTATAGAATAGCTTCTTGATTTTCTATTTTACTTATGTAATTCATTCACTAGCCTGTAATAATTTGTAAACAGATATTTGGGGTGTTTAGTGAAAGGGTAGATAGATATATACGTTGTGGGGATAATATGGGTAGAAATCCTGCTCTTAGGATCTTACTTTTAAAATCCACCTGCTTTACTCAATAGAAAACATGACCATAGGTTTGCTCCTTGAATCTGATTGCTTTGCCTAATAGAAATTATGCCTATAGGATCTCATTTCTAATTTCGTTTGCATCAGGTAGAATCATGTTCATAAAGTTCTGCATTTGTCATGTTAGAAACCATGTTTATATGTTCCAAACAATCATATCTTAAATCAATTGAAATATGAATGCCATGCTTATAGGATTCAACTCCAATTTAGTTGTAATAAGTCTTTCCATATGTTGCTGTGAATCGACTTAAATCAGTAATCCACCTAGATATCATGCCTATAAGGATTCTAATCGTAATGGTGTCCTATAATCTAATTATCATAATAAATCAACTTCATTACGCCCAGTTCATATTTTAAAACTTGTCTTATTAAGTGTTAACATTCCATGGAATAAGTTCTTTCAAATTGCTTTAATCTCATTAGATATCATACCTATAGGTATTAAAGGAGTCTATTTGAAAGTTTGTTTGTTTCTGCATTAGTATGAACACGGTATACTGCATATAGGAAAGCCTTATGGCATTTTCAAAAATTGTATTTCCGTGAAACTGTCTCTATCATTTAACATTTCCGATTCTAATAAGCTCTTAAAAAGGAGTCCCTAGGCAACTACTAGGTTATAACTTCTGGGTATAAGAAGGTTTGTCTTTTTCTGCATATCCACTTAGATATAATATTTTAGGACTTTGATTAATAAAGACCTTAACTGTGTTTGAGTCATGTTGCTTGCATGTTTGTTTTGAGGAGGAAACTTCGATCCTCTTAATTGCTCCCAATATGTGAAAATCCTAAGCGTTTTGACTGTCGCCTTAGAGTTTTCGCATTTCTAAACCTTAAAGGTACGTCTAGAACTACCTATAAGTAGAGGTCCTAACTCCCACCGGGACAATTAAGAAAGGACGGTAGCAGCATGCAATAGGAATCAATGACCAAGCACTCACTTTGCATGACCAGTAAGGGAATGGGAAGGGTAGACATGGGATATGATGACTACGCGTTAATGTCATGTATAGCCCCTCATTGAGGAGTGTTTATCGAGACATGGGTGGAGTGATCCTGTTGGATAAACAACCTAGGACCCTCTTTACCAAATCCTCTATTTTATTTTAACTTGTTCAAATCTTTATCTTGTCACTTGTGTTATCTAACGTGCTTTACTTGCAACTTATTTGATTCAACTGTTTATGTGGACTCACTTGTGAATATAAGTTCGGCCAGGACCCACAGTTGTGGACCAAGAGGGGTTTCAAACACCTTCCCCTCGAGGTTACCTCGAGCCCTTACGCTAATCTCTGGTAATGCAAATCAACCCAAGAGTTAATCACTTTAGGTGCCCTAATGCACCATAATCCGTTAGGTGGCGACTCTTCAAATATCCAATTCCCAAAAGAAAATGAATCATTACATCCCTTGAATGTCAAAATCCAAACTTTCTCCGTGGAGGAAAAAAAGGGGCCGATATGAAGTATTTTAAGAATAAATAGAAATTTAAGTAATTTGTAATAATTTTAAAATTATGCGGGTAATGATTAATTACCGAGTAATAGAACCCGAATAACTAATAAGTAGATAAGATTAATTCCTTCCCAAAAAAACGTGGCAGAAAGGCCACTACTTAAGAATGACTCATATCAAATTATATGTAGGTGACAGTAATATAAGTCAAATCTTATCAAAATAAGACTTAAAGCATTTTGGTCTTGGTGTTCAAAAAGACATTCTGTCTTTGACATTAGTTATCAAAATTCATTTGGTCATTGGTTCAAAGAGAAACATTAAGGAAGTATTGGATTCCATTTTCGAAAGCTAGCTTCATTCAGCAAAAAATTCGTTCATCAATTCAATTTTTGCCAACGATTAATTTCAAAGAGCTATCAATTCTGTTTCTGAATTTCGAGAGCTTTAAAGCAGAATTTCCTCCATAGTTTGCATAAAGCAGATTCGTTCAAATAATTTCATAAATAGGTATGTTTAGGCTAAGATTTTTCTTTATTTTAGCATGATATCATAATTACACAACTTTGATATTGAGGCATAGAGAAAAATTCATATTCTGAAATTTACGTATATTTTGTTAGTCTCACAAATTGCGTATATTTTCCTAGTTTTGTAAGTTATAATATTCTCCTTATCGAGACTTCATATTCAGTTGAGTATTTTCTTCTTCCAGTCAAGAGAGCAGAAAATTTACATATATGCAATATTAAAGGTATTTTTATTACCATCGAGCTATAATTAATGGGCAGACCCCTATTGCACAACCTCAGATCAGATGGTAAATTATATACCGAGCCTACTGTGGTCGAGCGCTTATGAACGAGCCCAGCATGGTCGAGATACATAGCATAATATAGATGAGCGCCTATGAGCGAGCCTACTACCGTAGAGCATATATATATATATATATATATATATATATATATATATATATATATATATATATATATATATATATATATATATATTGAGTCTTATAGGCCCGAACAACTATTTTACTTACTATATTGAGAGAGTTGAGTCAGTATCAACAGGTAAGCATATCTTTAGATTACTTTGACTTCTAACTACTTGCAGTTATTATATTATCTGTTCAGTTTCAGCTTTCAGTATATTACCTTATATACCCAGTACATTATTTTTTACTGACGTCCCGTTTATGGGGGCACTATATTCCATGCATGCAGGTCAGACAGATAGACAGGTAGGCCTCTTCAATAAGTGTTGCCGAGTTCAGCTTGATATGTAAGCTCCATGCCTTTTGGAGTTTTCGGTCTTGAACTTTATGCACATCTATATATATATATATATATATATATATATATATATATATATATATATATATATACACACACACATGTTACGAGTAGGTCAGGAAGCTATTCCGATCACAGTATATCCATCAATAGAGGCTTGTAGACATATCCTGTTAATATGGTTGGTTTGTTGTCAGCTGCAATAATTATGACGGACTTTTCAGCCCAGCTTTATATTAATATTTAGTCAGCATTCGCAGTTGTCTTGCAATGTCGCCGATGGACAAAGTATGAAAACATATGTTCATAGTCCCTTAGTCTCAAGTTGATACGTAAGGTTAGGTGAGGTACCGGGTGCCGGTTTTGCTCCCAGGTTTGGGGTATGACAAAAGTGGTATCAGAGCAGTTCTGTGCTAAAGAGACTACAAGCCATGTCTAGCAGAGTATTATATATGAGTGTATCATGCACCACACTTATAAGCAGAAGGCTACAGGGTATTTAGGACTGTCACACTTTCTTCTTACTCTAGATCGTGTGATAGATCTCACTTATAAGAATTCAAGTTCCAAACTTTTATTTTTATTCGTAATGAAATGATGCATACGTTCAGAAAGTAGATCGATAAGAGATATAGATGTGGAAGTGTCGAATTAGAGGAACTCGACTTGTATCATGCTTATGATACGTAAATGTGACATCTTCAACAGATCATGTGCGTACTGAAAGGTGTATGCCTCTTGATAAGAAGCCTTAAGGCAATAATTCCTATCCATCTTTATGGTGAAAGACAATGCTTTCAAGAAGTAAAAGAAGCAAGGTGAATAAGGGTACGAGGCCCCCATTTAATGAAGAATATCAGTATTATAGTTCCGGCGAAAAAATATATGCATTAAGAGTTACCCTCAACAGTAATAGAGGTATGTAAAATTGACCGTACCCATCTCAGTTTTGCCCTTTAGGGGCTAACAGTTGTAGTTTAAGAAAAGGGTGTGTGACGACTCAAAGTATCATCACTTGCTCTTAATTAAATTATGTGTCTTTGAGACCTTGAAAATCTCATTTATCATTACCTTGATTAGCATGCACAGTCCGGGCGCGTAGCCGGAAAACTTAATATGAAATCTGTGAAAAATGCTAAGTATTGAGTATAAAATGAGCAAATTTTTATTTGGTCAACAATTTGGATAAACGGACTCGGACCCATGATTCGACGGTCCCGGAAGGTCCGTAAGAAAATATGGTGCTTGGGCGTTTGCCTGGAATCGAATTCCGAGGTCCAGGGCCCGAGAATAAATTTTTTAAAAAATATATTTTCTAAAATAGTTTACGGAAATTTGAAAACGAATCTGATTAGAGCATGGTGGTATCGGGCTCGTATTTTATTTTGGGTGCCCGATACAAGTCATATATATGGTTTAAGTGATCCCTGTAAAATTTGGTAGAGAACGGATGCCGTTTGACCTAATTCTGACCTAAATTACTAAATTTGATACTTGATGAAGTTTGAGAAAATGTTTTATTTGAGGTTTGTTTTGTTGTTATTGAGGTTATTTTGGCGATTTGATCGCACTGATATGTTCGTATGATGTTGTTGCCTTAGTATGTGTGTTAGGTTAGGAGCCCCGAGGGCTCGGGTGTGCTTTGGATGTGTTGCGAAAAGTTTTGAACTTAGGAAAAAGTTGCAAATTTTTGTTGTTAATGCCCATGTTTTTTTACCCTTTCACGAACGCGTAAGGCAAAGATGCCAGGGCCTATTTTTCTTCTTCGCGAACGCGTAGGTTGAGACGCGAATACGATGTTGGGGGGAGACCCATCGTGAATGCGTCCCTCCACTCATGAACGCGTCCATCTACTCGCAAACGCGTAAGGCTGAGGGGAGGGGTCGCAACTTCTATATTGCGAATGTGACTAATGGCCCGCGAACTTGTAGGCTTGAGGATCCAAGCTTCGCGAACGCAAGCCACATCCCACGAACGTAAAGGCCTAGCAGGCCTAACCCATCACGAATACAAAGTGTATGTCGCGATCGCGAAGATCACTTTTGCCCAGTTATTTTAAAGTCTCAAAACATAACCCGTTACGGGATTTTCTTTAAAATTCATAAACCCAATCTTCTCCAAAGATCTTAGGCGATTTGTGAAGAAATTCTTCAGCATAGCTTCTTAGGTAAGTAATCTTTATATTTTCTTCTATTTTCAACAATATCTATTAGATTTCTAGGCTGAAACATGTGATTAAGGGTAGAAAATTAGATATTTGGGTAGAATTAGGGCTTTTTGATTATTCATGATTTAGACCTCGTTTTGGGGTCAAACTTTGGAAATAACTATATATTCAGGCTCATGGGTGAATGGGTGATTAGATTTACCTCATGTTTTGACCAAGCGGTCCCGTGGTCGATTTTTGGATTTTGGGAAGAATGATTGGAAAGCTATAATTAGGCATTGGATTCAAATTGTTTAGCATTAATTGATTTTATGACGTCATTTATGTATAGATACAATTAATTTGGAGCCGAATTCGAGAGGAAAGGCGGTAATTGAGGATTGAGTTGGCCGTGGAAGTTTGAGGTAAGTGTTCGGTCTAACCTTAGCTTGAAGGATTAGGAGTTGAGTCATATTTTCTATTTGTTTCTCGTTGAGTACGACAAATAGGCATGTAACGAGTATCTATATGTTGGTGTCGAGCATGACCGTGAGTCTTAAATTGATACTTGTTCTATTCTTGAATGATAATATGGTTGCAATAGTGAGTAAATTCGTGGCATTGAGCAAAGACTTAGTTTATTTTTGTGGAAGTTACTTATGATTGAGAAATGGTGATAATTGAGATGATTAGGAGTTGAGTTGAGATTGGTTATAGATGATTCTCCCATGCCGGGACGTGTATACTTGTACTGTTGGGTTCCCCTGTCTAGTTGCACGCTGCAATATCTATATATATACGTATGGATCGGGTTGTACGCCGCAACAGTAGTATTGTTGTAGATATTGTAACGACCTGACCCGGCGTCATGTGAGTTACCGCCCCGTTTTCCCCATTTTATTCTTTTTTATGTTTCATTATATGTGTTTGGAGAATTTGAAGTTATTCGGATAGAGTTTGGTTAGAAATGAGATAATTAGTCTCTTTATGAGAAAGTAATTTTGGAAAATTCAACCGAATGTTGGCTGATGAGTTAGAGTCTCGGAATGGATTTTCGACAATTCGACTAGTTTCGGGTGGTGATTTATGACTTAGGAGCGCAATTGGAACTGAATTTGGAGGTCCGGTGTAGATTTAGGCTTGAATTGGCTAAGTTAGAATTTTGGCGAAGTCGCGGTTGATAGGTGAGATTTTGATCCGGGGGTCGGAATTTAATTCTGATAGTTGCATTAGCTCTGTTAGGTGATTTTGGATATGCGTGCAAAGGTTTAGGTCATTCGGAGGTGTTTAGGTCGGGTTTTGGATCAAATGCAAGTTTCAAAAGTTTTGGTTTAACTTAGGCTTGAATCCATGGAAATTTGATGATTTTGATATTTATGATAGTGTTTTTATTCTAGGAACAAGTTTGAATGAAGTAATAGGATGTATCTGTGCTTTTGGTTGGGGTCCCTAGGGCCTCGGGGAGATATAGATGGCTAACGGGAAAATTTGGAAAATGCAGCCGAAAATTGCAGCAAAAACTTTGCTCTATTCGATTGCATAGGGTGTTTGCGATTGCATAGAAGGCTGGTAGAAGGGCCCTGTTTTGTGCTACGCGATCGCACAAGGGCCATGCAATCGCGTAGTGCATTGGTTCCTGGGGTCTTGGATGGAAGTTACTCTATGCAAACGCATGGGGGAAATGCGAACGCATAGAGCATTTGAGGGGCGCCTGGACCTTGGTCTATGCAAACGCGGGGCAGAAGTGCGTTCGCATAGAGTTAAACTGGGGGAGGTGAAATTTTTTATACGCGATCGCAATAGGGATGATGCGATCGCATAGGGTAATACCTGGGAGGACAGAAGGGTTATATAATTAAAACATCCGTGAAATTCTTCATTATTTCCACCGCTGTTAAACCCCTACACGAGCTTTAGGCAAGAAATTTCGAGGGAATTGACCTAGAATCAATTGGAGGTAAGTTTCTTAGCCTAATTATTCGAGTTTACGGAAAAATCATCATAGAAATAACTGAAAAACCACCAAAATGGGTTAAGTTAGGGCTTGAGAATTTGTGATGTAAAAATAGAATTTGAAGGGGCATTTGAACTCCGGTTTTGACAAACTTTATATGTACGGACTCGTGGCGAGACGAGGAATCTGATGATGTGATTTTCGAGATTTTTCGAGAAGTGGGCTCAGGGCTCGGGTTTTCCCAACTTTGTGATTTTTAGTATTTTTCGAGTAATTTCATTTGGGTTATGTTTCTTTAACCTATAATAACGTATTCATTGTGATTTTGACTAGATTCGACGCTCGTAGAGGGAGATTCTAAAGGAAAAGGCATTGAGGACCAGTCTACGATCGATTAGAGGTGAGTAGTTTGTATAGATGATGGCCTAAGGGTTTGAAACCCTGGTTTATCACATCATGGCGCTATGTTAGGGCGTGACTCGCACCCCATGGCAGATGCGGAATTGTATATGATTGGGGATTCTGACTTGGTCCATCCCGATAGCAAAATAAAATTATTGGCGGCGGATACGCACCTTGTAGTGAATATATCTGGGCTTAATGTCATGTTTGGGGCCTTGTGCCTATTTGAGAAAATTAGATTGAATATGTTATATGACTCATATGCATACTGTGGAATGAGTATGGTTCGGGCTGCACGCCGCAGCAGTGATATGATGATATTGCGCTTAGGCTGAAGGAGCCCCTCCGGAGTCTGTACATACCCCCAGTGAGCTTCATCGACGTTAAACGGATCGGACTGTACGTCGTTGCGAATTCATGTGCATTGCTTTGCATCTTTGCATGATACTTGACTGTTATATTTGCTATTACTTTGCTGTTAGGTCGTAGTTAAGGTGTCAGACTGTTAGTTTTTGCTTTCTTTTGTGGCATTTCGTAGATTTCTTATCTTCAGACATTTTATATGCTTATTACTCACTGAGTCGGTAGTACTCACCCCTACTCCCTGCACCTTGTGTGAAGATTCAGGTACACCGGAAGCTTAGCTGAGCACTCGTTGTCTCAAGATATTTTCAGAGTCGTTGAGGTAGATGCTTGATGTTCGCAGGACCTAGCTACTCTTCATATTTCACTTTCATTATAATATACACATTTACATACTTATATATTTTCATCCATATATTATTATCCAGTTTGTTTAGAGACTCTAGACTCGTGACCCCAGATCTTTTGGGAGTGTTTATTCAGATTTCGCATTATCTTCGTTTATTCTACTATGAATATTGGATTATTATCCTAAAACTGTTACTTTTTCTATAAATTGCCGTTTTTGTTTTTGAGTATTTATTTGAGTCAAGAGCTATTATTTTTCAGGCTTGCCTAGCTTTAGGAATGGGCGCCATCACAACCGGATTTGGATCATGACAGATATGGTACTGTTCTTTCATATATTTATTTGGTTTCTGCTAGGTTGATATGTTCCTCGAATCATGTATCCCTCCCTTTTTAACTATTATTTCATGTTTATATTTTCACTGTATTTTATATAACTGCACAAGTTTATTTGGAGTCTGGTCCTAGACTCGTCAATACCTCGACAGGGTTAGGCTAGACACTTACCAGCACATAGAGTCGGTTGTGCTGATGCTACATTATGCACTTCTGTGTAGATACCGAAGCATCATTTGGTCAGAAGCAGTAACTCAAGAGCCAATCTTCAGCCCACCGAGATCCCGAGGTCACCCTGCAAGCGTCTGCATGACATTAATAGCTCCATCTTTGATCTCGTGCAATCCTTTGCCCAATGTCCTGAGAGTTATCAATGGACAAATATTGAGGCTGGATCCCCCATCGACTAAAATCCTGGTGATAAAGTGATCCATACATTACACAGTAATGTGTAATGCTTTTTGTGACCAAGCCCCTCCGGTGGTAACTCGTCCTCATAGAAAGTGATCTTATGGCTTTCCAGTACCTGCCCCACCATGTTTTCCATTTCGCCTCCTGTTATGTTGCTGGGAACATAAGCTTCACTCATTATTTTCATTAAGGCATTTTTATGTGCCTCAAAGCTTTGCGGAAGAGCCAGAATAGAAATCTGTAATGGCGTTTTGTTCAGTTGCTCGACGACTAAGTACTCTTTAGCCTTTACCTTCCTCCAAAATTCATCAGGTCCAATTTCAACAGTGCGCCCGGAGGCTTGCTTGCTGGACTCACCCAAATGTTTCGGGGTGTATACCATGCCTGTCCGAGTCATGCCGTGTGCGACAATTGCTTCCCCGGTGTATGTCTTTCATTTCTTTCTTGCCTCAACGGTGTAATCCCAAGGTATAACATTTGTCTTGAACGGGGTCACGTCTATCATGGAGACCAGAATAGGCACCCTGGGAGGTAACACAATAACTTCAAAAGGTTCAGGCACCTTTGGAACCCCGAACTCAACCTCAATTGGTTTTGGCACCTATAGAGGAGGTGCTTCAAACTCTAGCGGCACAGACACATTTACCACATCGCCCTTAGAGGGATGAATCTGAACAATAATGTGATTGAGGGTTAATGCTGGCTTCTTAGGTTCGTCTCCTTCAACAATCAAATCGATTGACCCTTTTGGGGTCTCAATCATATTCAATCTCGATCATATGGATGTCCCAACCCTTGTGGTCGGGCAGAGGGTTGTTTCAGATATTAAGAGCGGGATTCTTTGCTGTGATGATCTTATTGTCAATCAGATTCTGAATCTTGTCTTTAAACGAGCGAAATTCGTCGATGGTATGGCCCTTCATCCCGGAATGGTATGTGCAAGTCTTGTTCGGGTTGATCCATTGGGAAGGGTTTTCTGGAGTTACGACTGGGATAGGGGTGATGTAATCAACTGCTCTAAGTTTCTCATATAATTGGTCAATTGGCTCGGCTATGGTGGTATATTGTCTGGGAGGTTTACGGTCGAAGTTTGGTCTAGGTTGAGGAAAGTTTTTTCGGGTAGGTGGTGATGGGTAGTGGGAAGGTTGGGAGTTATATACTTGGTATACATGTGCGGGTTGGAATATCTGGGTGAGACATGTTGATATGTGGGTGGTGGAGATGATTGGTAAGGTGGTGGAATTTGGTAAGCGGGTGATGGTTCTTGGTAGTTTAGGGTAGGTTGATATGTGAGTGGAGCTGAGGGATAGGTTTGGTACTTCATATGGGAATTGTTCCTTTGCGTAGCCATCACGGGATTTACATCCTTTTTCTTCGACGAGCCACCGGACTGTAAAGCCTTGTTGGTAGCATGTAATGCCTTGAGGTTAGTGACCATACCGTTCTTAATGCCTTCTTCAATACTCTCTCCCAACTTGATGATGTCGGAGAACGTTTGTCCCTCTATTAGCATCAGTCTCTCATAGTACTACGGATCCTGAGAACAGATGAAGAACCTGTTCATTTGTTCTTCCTCCAATGCCGGATTGACCTTAGCAGCTTCTGACCACCAACGAGTAGAATACTCACAAAAGGTCTCTATGGGCTTATTCTTGAGATTCTGGATATGGAACACATCTGGTGCGTCCTCAGTGTTGAACCTAAACCGGACCATAAAGTCAGATGCCATGTTCACCCAATTAGTCCATTTCTTTGCATCCTCGCTAATATACAATGATAAAGCATCACCCTTCAAACTCCTCATGAACTGCTTCATGCGAATTTTCTTGTCCCTTCTGACTCCCACCAATTTGTCACAATACACTCTCAAGTGGACCCTCGGATCACCTGTACCATCAAACATCTCAAACTTGGGAGGTTTGTACCCCTCCGGAAGCTCAACATCTGGCTGAACACATAAATCTTCATAATTCAACCCTTCGGCACCTTTGTTACCTTCGAAACCTTGAACTCGGCTAGACAACTTTTTGATTTCACCAACCAAATTTTGAATGAGGAAACTCTTGTCATCTCACTCGGCTGCAGTCGTGATTGGCTGACTATAATGTGGCATAATGTCCACAAAGATAGGAGTGTTATGGTGTTTTGTGGTTCAGGAATGAGCAGTGGAGTGTTATGAGTGGGTTGCATTGGAGGTTGTGGGGTGTTTGTGGTGGTGCAGGGTTCTGGATGTTAACATCAGGAGCGGCAAGAGTGATTGATAGGAGTGTTATGGTGTTTTGTGGTTCAGGAATAAGCAGTGGAGTGTTATGAGTGGGTTGCATTGGAGGTTGTGGGGTGTTTGTGGTGGTGCAGGGTTCTGGATGTTAACATAAGGAGCGGCAAGAGTGATTGATAGGCTTGCCAAGTTTCTAACTTGGTCCAATTCCTCTCAGAATTTTAGCAGAGTTTGCTCCAGATGAGCAGCAGTCTCTTTGGTAATTGCAGCATTTTGAGAAATTTCCTCAAGTTCCTTTCTAGCGCTTGTATCTCCCATTTTGCCTTTATTCCTGTTTCTGGTAGAACTTGGAGGAGGAGGAGATGGAGGACCCTTGGATCTTTTTGAGTATGCTAATGGTGCCAAAATGCACGAACTAACCTTTGGGGAGGGTAATAAAAAAAATAAAATAAAAAACAAAAACGTAAAAAGTTAGTGCGGATACTGATAATATAATATTGCGATATTTAAAAATATTGTGCAGGAATATAAATCGCTTTCTAATTTGTATGCCTCATTGTGCCCGAGGTAGGCCTAACGACAAATTAATTTAGGAAAACTTATAATGCTAAATGCCTCATTTTATTGATAAAAACAAGACAACTGAATGATAAAGACATCACTAATGGCTAGTGGCCTTATTACATTAAAAAAAGCAGAAAACCTAAAAATCCTAACTACTTGGTTCCAGAAGGACCTTCTCCAGATTCGTTACTCTTGCCTCCCTCGTGCAGCTGCATCAACTCGTGCATTCCTAAAAGCAAATAATCTCGAGCCAGATGTCCGCCAGCACTTCCTTCAGCATTCTGGCAGTCTTTGATACTTTTCAATAACTTTCCTTCCAACTCTACTAGACCTCGCTCCAGATACCCCAGTCGGTTGTTGGCGTTGACAGCCATATCTTTCCATTCGTTGATCATCTTCTCGTGGGCTTCTTGTATTTCCCGATGTTCATTCTCACATTCTCGCATTCTCTTGTGCAGTTGATTTTATTTGATTTGCGCTTCAGTTTTCTCATCAATAATCCTATGGCTGTGGATGAATCCTGAATGACCCAAACCAATATGATCATCTTCCAACCAACCTGTGTAGTGTGGTACACACCCGGCATGATACATGTATGGATCAGTAGACTCCTTCCCTAAGACGAGCTTGTAGTGCCATATATGCTGAGCGTAAAACCTGTGCGAGCTATCATTATCTTGAAAGTCAGCCCTGAAATGATAAAACCTGTGCGAGCTATCATTATCTTGAAAGTCAGCCCTGAAATGACTCATTTTCTCTATCCTGGGTATGATTTGTTTTCTTCCAGCTTGCCTCATGGCCCGGAGGGGACATAAGGATGAGTTCCCCTCAGACCAATGAGTATGAGGAATGGTGCGTCTCGAGAACGGACAATGAACGCCCTTGTTGGGAACCACTCAAACATCCATTGAACTTGCTCTTCTTTTAGATTCTCGAACAACTCTAGCCATCCACTGGCTTCCTCTGGTTGGGTGAACATGTTGGGCATGAAGTTCATTCGCTTTGGGTGATGAAATGCGATATGGTCATCCCAATCCATGTGGATGATTTCCTGTCTGTAGTCGCCTTTCTAAGGTGTTCTATGAGCTAAAGTTGAAGTAGCATATTACAACCCTCGAAGTGTGGATCCCCTTACTGACACTTTCCCAAGGCTCGATAGATTTCAGTGATGATCATAGGCACTATGCTGAAAGACTACCCGTCGATTCCTTCCATTATGGTCCTGGTCACCATGGCTATTCTGGTGTGGGAAAATTATCATGCCCAATAAGCAAACATAAACACAAAGACCCTTCTATGTATATATCCCAAAGAAGTGAGAGCGAATTCGTCCATGTAGGTGCGATAGAACTTGTTGTGGCTATATCTCTCATACAAGAAATCAAATGGTATGTAGGAGTTCTTCAAGCAAGAGAGTTTGGGATTTTTCTTGAGTCCCATCATCTTAAGAAAGCCTCTACTTTTGCGATTTTCTGGCATAAGCAAACCCGGAGTCTTCCAAGGGATACCAGCTATGCCACCTATCTCTTCTAGCAAAGGGGTCATTTCCAAGTCTACGAAGCGGAACACTGATCGATCACTATCCCAAAACAAAGTGACAACCTCTATGATCTTGTTGCTAGGTTGGATTTCCATGAGTGAGGGAAAATTCCCTAAGTACTTGCAAACAAGGGTTTGGTCGTTGCCATGAAGATCTTCCCACCAGCTTAGCAACCTTGGGTGAATGTTACACCATACTGAATCTGGGAACCTCATGCCTCATTTTCTGCAAAAAAAAGTGTTAGGCCCTTAATCCCACCAGACTCAACTATTTGAATCAATAATTAGTAAAAGGCATTTAAATCTCCAAATAAATAGATATAACGTGAAGGTGTCCATTTGGGTTTCGAGGAAACACGATGGACTTTGGTTTAGGCTATCTTAATGAGTCATTATGCAGAAAACATAACTGACCCGGCTAGGGTTGACCTTGATGCATGAACAGTTTAACAGAGTAAGGTTTCTATTATTGAAGTGCTAGATAAGGTACACTTGAGCTGACAACTCAAGAGAGAAAGGCGCGGAACCGTCGACTACACTGTTGATCGGCTGGTTTTACCGCAAATATGCCTTTGCCATATTTAGGGGGTTTATAATATCGGAAGGGTGAAACCACACATTATAAGCATTGCTATAGGATTTTTTTTAGCACGAGTAGAATATGATGTTGAGGAATGCATCTAAAATAATGAAACAAATTACATGTATTTTCACGTTCATAAAGATTACAATAAATACTCAAAAACTACAATGACATTGAAATAATAGTAGAGTAGTAAAGGAAGAGATTAAAGGAAAAGGAAAACATGAAGAGACAAGTATGATGAAATAACTAAAGACTGGAAATAAATGCGATTAAGGAAGCAATAAAGTCTCAAAAGCAAGTAATGGTAAAAGCCTTAAAGAAAATTCCCAGAAGAGTCTCCATGCTGTCGACACCCCCTTTTTCTTAAGGAGAAATCGAGTTTACAACATTATGGGTGGAATGTCTTTTTTATCCCTTTTTGGGTAATTTGGGCTATGGAGTTTGGAGAGTCGTCACCTAATGATTATAGTGCATTAGGACACTTTTAGAGAAATGAAGAAGGGTTTGAAAGAAAACCAGAGTTCGGGTAAGGACTTGAGATTATCTCAAGGGGAAGGTGTTAGGCACCCCTCAAGATCGTCTTGTGTGGTTCCCAGCCTTGCTTGGTTGTGACTTTAAGAAGAGTAAGAGTGGACAAGCAAAGTTTGCACATAAGAAATATTAACAAATTGGCAATTTATTGAAAGAAGAAAGGCACAATTGAAAAGAGAACTTTAGTTTGAAGAAAATATTAATTTAAATAAAGGAAAAGCAAGAAAAGAAGAGGTCCTAGGTTTAATTATGATATGGATCATTCGGTGAAATACCCAGCAATCATTCTCACACGAGATATTAGCTCACCGTCATCATCTCCATATTCTATCCTTCCTACCCTGTTTAGGTATTTAAATGCGATTAGTCTCATTTGCTTATTGCATGCTAGTACACGTGCCGACCTATCAGTCCCGAGGTATTTGGACTTCTAACCCTAAAAGGGAAGAAGCGGGATAGAGGCGTATTGTAGTTTAAAAGGATAAAATACAAAGGCGTCAGTCAAAAACAAATAACAAATAAGTGGGGGTACAAAACAAACACTCAAAGGCTCATACAAACCCCGTAGATCACAATAGCAATTAGTTTAGCATGACTTGCACGTACTGATTTGGTTTTTAATTAAAGAAATTAAGAGGTGGACGAATCAGTTTAACTAATAAAGTTCGACGAAAGTATAAATCGAGCCCCTCGGATCTGATTTGTTAGTTATTGAGGTCTCAATACAGAAGAGTCTAAAATAAAGTAACGACTGCAGTAAATTTGTAAATGGATTTGAAATCAGCAGACTGTTTGAGTAGGAAAAATGCAGAAGAGTCATGAAAGATTTTTTTTAGAGGCAGGAATGTCTTAAGAAAGGTGTGAGTTACAGGATTATTTTAAAAGACAATTTCAGGGACTGAGTAAAATATTTAGGCGGAATGTTTAAAAGATGCAGATTTGAAGAGCTTAAAAACATTCTGGTTTACAAGAGTTTTTATTGAAAATGTTGTATTAGGATATTAAAGGGCCATTAACGGACTGTTATTGTTTAAAAATGAATTAGAAAAGTTGAGACGGAATCCTATAGGCATGATGTCTATATTGAATTTTAAAGCATGTTAGAGAGCTGGTAAATAGATGAACGTTCAGTTACCCTATACTTTGCCTAACGCATATGCATTTCCTGTAGGCACGGTTTCTATATGCAACTGATTGAGCGAATGTTAAATTCCTATAGGCAGGATCTCTAATGAATTGTAACATGATTAAACATTAAAACCCAATAGGCGGGTTATCTAGGTGACGCGTAAGTATTAAACCTATAGACATGCTAACTAGATGATGTTAAGCATTAGAACATCCTATAGGCATGATTTCTAAATAATTGAAAGCATAAAGACCTATAGGCATGATTTCTAGATGATTAAAGCATATAAGATCCTATAGATATGATTTCTACCCATTGACTTATGCAAGCAATATAATCCCATCCCACACCTTTTACTAATATTTTCCCCGAGTTTTATTACATATTTATTACAAAACTAGAAAGCGATAGGCTGAAATAAGTACATCAAAACTAAATCTAGACCCAAGGAGGCTCAATGCAACCTTCAACACCCAACACATATGTTTCACCAAATCCGGATTCCATATTCCAAGGCCCTATCTTAGAGTGTTTCAAAGTTCCAAGAGTCTTCAGGAACCCAGGCAATGCTTACACTCTAAAGGTTGAATGTTGTAACAGAGTAGTGCAATGTGTGGAATTACCAGCCCTTAGTCATCCAAGTTCAGAGGGAACTCTAAGGTCCCTAAGCATGGCTTACCATAGGAGGGCAGACCTTAAAGAACTAAGAATAAGTGTAAAGTGAGGGGACTAGGGGAAAACCAAACAAAGGGTGGTCATACCCAGCCATGGGTAAGACTGGCACACCCCTGACCGTCCACTTGGTTTTAGAGAAATAAAGAGCATACTCTAGAAATCAGACAGGGGCATGGGTGGTGATTAGGACACCTCCAAACCCTAGTCAAGGCTCAACACATAAAGGGGGAAAAGGGAATTGGACTGATTTGAGTAAAGGTTCAAGAGAACCTGGTCCCAAGTCATTGATAGCAATAGGATGCTACCCTAACCTAGAACAGTACTCACACATAAAGGGGTCAGGGGGGAAAGGGTTCACAGGGAAAGCATGTATAGAAAAACATCAAGTAACAGAACTTAAAGGTGCAGAAGCATGAAGAAAGAACATAATAGACTAAACTCAATAACGTAATGCGAGAAAGCTAAACATATAGTGAGGAACATGAAAAAAGGAGAATTAAACACATAGTTGTGGAGAATGTTTAACTTATGGGGACATACCAATTGCAACTTTCAAACAACAGAACAAACAAGGCAAGAAAATAGCCAGAAAATCTTCAGCAAACACTTGAGGAAAGCAAGAGAGATTCCAAAGTCTAGCCTTGGCTTTCAGCCGGCTAGTCAGAACAACTGCACAAGTAATAGTAAAGAAGAGAGCTTTGAGTGTGTGTGCGTTTTTTAACTCAGTTGTTCATGTCTTTTAAAGAAAAGGAGTAGGGTATTTATAGTTGAAAACAGGCAGGTAAACAAGGCAAGAAACAGTTCAGTATCAATCATAATCAATCAGGGGAAGGGAACTCATTTAATTAAAGAGTTCAAATCTGAATAGGAGAGGGTATAGTTTTTATTTAAGGAAAGACAATCAAGAACACATTGTGTAGTAAAGGGTAAATACATAAAAAAAAGTTTTAAAAATGCACGATTTAGATAAATAAGGTAAGAATAAAATCAATTTACACATAGTAAATAAAGGAATTAAGGATTCGAACTTGATAATGAATTAAGTCAGAAAATTGGTCCAAATTAGACAAGGAAAAATTCAGATAGGCTCACATAATGGAGGTCTGAAATCAATCCCAAAAAAATTGAGGTTATTTTGAGAGGAAAAAGTCTTTCTATAAAGGATGCATAAACTTGAACATGTAGAGGCTAAAATTAAACAAACAGAGTGGTCATGCAATCAAAAATAGAAGATCATAGCTACGCGAGAATCAGAAGGTCTTGCAAAGCTTAGCAAGAATCAGAGAACATGAGACGAAGAGATTAGGGTTTTTGAAATCAAACAGGAAACAACACAATCGCAGATAAGTGGTTTGGAAAACCCCAAATTTTAGGGTTTCCTCCCAGATTAAGTGTAACTACGGAAACATACAAAATCAGGAAAAATAAACTCAGGAAAACCCAAAGAACACAGACATTTAATAGAAGCAAACACAGTAAAGGAAGTCACTAGAACCCTAGGAAAATACAGTAAAGAAAATACACAGAAACCATAGTAAAAACACTTAGGAATTATAGCAAAGTAAAAAATATAGTAAGAAATAGCAGTAGAACAAGTAAAAAATCTAGGAAACCCTAGGTTCGAGAAGACGAACAGTTTCGAAAGCAAAACTTGAAATAATGTGAGAAACATTTTGAAAATATCAGAAATAGCACGGATATAAAGTAGATATTTAGAGAAAGTAGGAAAATCTTGAAAATGGCTTAGGGTTTCAGAGAAACCCTAGAAAAATGAGAAAGGCCTCGAAGGGCTGGTCCAAGTCGGAGATGAACTCGCAAGGCTAGTACACGCGGAAGATGAGCCAGAGATGGCCACAGAACCTGAATCAGAGGGATTATGAGCTAGGGTCTTCAAGTTCGGACCTTGGATCTTCGAGTAAAAGGAGCATAAAGGCACGTGGGGGTGAGAATAGGCCACATAGGGCCTGAGACGCCATGGTTTCCGGTGAGATAAGGCGAAAACCGGTAAAAAGGGGCTAGGGTTTCGGAGAAGACTTGAGAGAGTTTGAGAGACGAAGGGTTTAGAGGCCGTTGCTGAGATGAAAAGTGAGGGGGTTAGGGTTGGTTTTGGGATAAAAAACGAAAGGGATAACATGGACCGTTGATCTAAATTATCAACGGTCGAGATTAAGGGGTACGTGGGTCGGGTTTATTTGATTGGGTCTAGGTCGGGTATAATTCAAAATTGGGTTATTTAATTAGGGGTAGATTGGGGTGCAAATCAGGCTATAACTGAAAGTAATATGGGCTACTATTGAAATATCCACTTTTCCCATTTTGAATTTATTAAAAATAGTAAAAGCTGTTTAAAATCAAATTAAAAATACCAATTTAATAAAAAATATGTAAGTACTAACTTAAAAACATTGAGAATGATTTTGTGATTAAAAATGCTATTATATCGAGAAATATGCTAAAATTGCAATTTCATGTTTAGTTTAAAAAATACCAAAATGGACTTGTAAAATTTTGTAAAAATCATGCAAATTATATTTTTTTTGTAAATGTGAGAATAAAATAAATTATTCGCCAAAATGACAAGTTTTGAAAATAATTATTGGATTTAATAGTGCAAAATAGGCCATAAATTGGTTTTAAAAAATCTTTAAAAATTTGAAAAAAAAAATACCAAAACATTTGGGGATGCTTGTATATGCATATACATGCTATTTTAAAAGTATTTGAGTATAAAAATACATTAAATAAATTGTGTATCAAGAATGATGACACCGAGCAAGTGGAGTACCTTACTTAGGAGGAAGAACAACCTCAACTTCTAAGGAGATCAGATAGGTCAAGGGTAGAGTCATGCATGTACCCTTCCATGGGGTATGTCCTCATTAGTGATGAGGGAGAGCCAGAAAGTCATAAGGAGGTGTTGTCCCATCCAGAAAAGAACCAACAGATGAATCCATGCAAGAAGAAATGGAAGCTCTACAAAAAATGGAACGTACAAGCTGGTTGAACTTCCAAAGGGTAAAATACAGTCAAATACAAATGGGTACTTAAACTCAAGAAATACGAAAATGGCAAGCTGGTCAGATACAAAGCTCGATTGGTATAGGCTTCGAACAGAAGAAAGGTATTGATTTTGACGAAATTTTCTCACATGTTGTCAAAATGACTTTTATTCGAACAATCGTGAGCTCAGCAGCTAGCCTAGATCTTGAAGTGGATATGCTAGATGTGAAAACTACATTTCTTCACGGAGATATGGAAAAGGAGATAAATAAGGAGCAGACAGAAGGATTTAAAGTAGCTAAAAAGAAACACATGGTGTGCAAATTGAATAAGAACCTTTATGTGTTGAAGTAGGCACCAAGGCACTGATACATGAAGTTTAAATCATTCAAGGAAAGTCAAACCTATACAAATACCTAATCTAATCTATGTATATACTTCAAAATATTTTATGCCAACAAATTTAATATTTTATTGTTTGTGGATGACATGTTAATTGTTGTTGATACCCAATTTTTTTGTATAATTTTAATGGGAAAAATATTTTCAAAAGAGCATATATATGAATATTTAAGTATGTCCAAATGTTTTATCATTTTTTATTAATTATTATAGATTTTCAACCAATTTATCCCCCTATTTTATTCATAAATATCCAATAATAATTTCCGAAGTTATCGCTTTTGATAACTAATTTATCGGATTCTTATATTTATGTCAAAATATAGCTAAAATAATTTTTGTATATTTTTAAAATTTTATTTAATATTTTTAAAGCTAAATTGTATATAATTACAATATTAGCCCCTTTTAGATTTAATTACATATATCTATAAAAATTGAGTCCAGTATTTTTAATTTGATAATTATGTACTATGAAGTATTTTATAACCTTTGATATATTTACAAAAATTATTTTATTATTTTTTTATAAATAAAATATAAAAAAATTGGCTATTTAAATGTTAGCCCCTATTATATTTTAACAATAGCCTGATTTGAACCCCAATTGAACCTAATTTGTAGTCCAATTACCCCGACCCAATTCTAATCTGAACCAACCCAAACCCTATTCCATTAAACTCCCACACTTACCCGTTCAATCCAGGCTGTTGATCATTTTGATCAACGGCCAACAAACCCTCTTACCATTTTTAAACCAAACGACCCCTTCACCCTAACTCATTCCTCAAAACACGCCACCTCTGAATTCCCCTCTTCTCCCAAATCCTCTCCACAACACCATCAAACCCTAGCCACCGCCACCCTAATCCATGGCCTTCCAAGGTCATCGGAGACTTGTATCAACCTCCCACGGCTTCTACGTATTCATTTATGTGATCTCATGACCAGATCCTGAAGGGGCTTGGTCCAATATTTTCTCGATGGTTGTTCTACCGATCGTCTCTGACCTTTCTACGGCCAGCCATGGCCATTCGATCCAAACCTTTGACTCTATTTCTTAGATCGATGGCTTTGTAGGCCTTTCTCGTCACTTGGGGTTCTTCTGAAACCCTAATCTCTAAGTTTCTTTCAATTTCTTTTAGATCTGCTTCAGATCTTTGTTTTCTTTGAACTTCTAAACACTTTTATCGAATTTTAAAACTTTTCTTTCAAAACTCCTTATCTCAGTACAACAATTTTGGTCAAAGGCTACTAATTTTATACAACACTTAGAAATGTTGTCAAAAGAACTTGTGGCAACATTTTTTGAGGGGTGGTCTTTGCTAGGAGCTTTAGGCTACAGAATTTAGGCAACTCTTTTAAAGCGATCTCTTTTAGTATAAAGACTACACTATTTAAGTGTTGGCAAAACATGAAATAATTGGTAAAATTTTTTGACCTATAATACAATGCTTTTGGAGGGTTCTATTTTTCATCCCAAAAGAAACACTTATAATGTGTAGCTCTAAATATTTCGATCAAAATTTTCCGTGCAACCCCCCCCCCCCCCAACCCAAAATTATAAAAAGGTAAAAGAGATACTAGCTAAATTATTTTTCCAAATTCCAATTTCCCACCCCTATAATATTTTGCCCAATTCCAAATTTTCCACTGCTGAGAAATTTACACCTTCCGAAATTCCCTCTACTGTTTCACCGCCATCGCGATACAAATTCCTCTAATGGATCCTATCGACTCTAAATATAGATCCTATTAGGGATCATTTTTGCCTAATTTCAAAAAATGCCTTCGACTAGAGAGATTGCTCTGCTACATCTCTTTCTCCAGCGAACTCATTCGGCAAAATCAATGTTATAAATTGTAGGTTTGTTTCCTTTTCACTCAATGTCTTGAGCATAAACTTGTACTACTCTGGTACTTTCTAATCACTATTTTGTTCATTGGTTTGCTGCTTGTGTTTAGAATGCAATACTGGTTAACTCGTTCAGTGCTAGTCGCTGCGATTTCCTCTTCCTTCATGGTTAGTTTCCAGTAAAGTGTTAGTGTATCTCATATTTACATTCTATTTCTTATTTTTGAGATATAGGTCAGCCATAGCTAGTCATAAGCATGCTAATTTTGGTTGTTGTTGTTGTGAGTTTACTGATTCGGACAATGTTATTACTCTTCTGCCAAAAACTTTAAGATTTGTTATGTTAGTGTATCATTTTTTATATTGTGTTCAATAAGTCTTAAATTTGGCTTATAGGAGTGCGTAGGTGAAGAAGAAGGCAGTAGTTGCTCAACGACCCCAAGAGGCGCAAGGTACTTGAACTGCTTTCAATTTTGTGGATGCTTTTAAATTCTAGTAAGATAAAACTCTGCCTGTATAAGTACGTGATTTTAATTTTCAAATTCCTATATTACTTGCATTCACAAAGTCTTTGAGTTGTATTTCTTTTATTCACATCTTGCATTTGTATACTTGTATGAATAGAACGAAAGAACAATGTATTGATTTGTTAGTCGACCATCCTTTCTTTGAAGAAGTGCATAATATTTGTGTAGCACTATAGGACTTCTTTCTGTTAGGATTATGATTCCTACTAAAGACAATAACCTTCATATTGAATAATCGGAATTACAACTACATGAGCGGAAGCTAACCTGAATCCATATGTGTGGAATTTTATGAACCACCTTTGATAATTGTCCTTGATTCTTTTTAAACCTCTTGATCCTTTCTTCAAGTTTCTTGAAGTTTGTATGTTACCACAAGAATGAATCCACAAGATTTAACAATATGAGAATTGTTACACAATAACAATAATATGACAATGATCAAACTTGGCTTATGGTTTTCTACCCTATTTGCAAGACAATGGACAATATGGTTCTTGATTCAATGGGAAGAAGAAGAATTTGTCTTGCTAAAGAATGGGAACCATAACCCCACTTTATAACTCTAGGAGTTACATAACCCAAGAGACAAGAGTTACAAGACAAAAGTTATGTCTTGAGTTATGTCTTGCAAGAGTTACAAAACTCAAGAGTTACAAGCATTCATGTTACCATAGTTACATTTGGAACCTTAGTTAGCCCATCATAAACTAAGGTTACCCTTTTGGGTATCTACACATTAGTCCTACACTTTAGTATGACAATACATTGGCCCCCTTAACATAATGTCCATAAGACCACATAATTAGGCCAAACCAAAAGATAGCACATAACATATAATTATCCATATATTGTTCATATGTGTGTAGATATAAGTCCATATATCTAGATATAAATCCATATATCTTACAATCTCCCACTTGGACGGGATATACAAACATATGTACAATCCTTAATATTATATGTTACAAACCTTAGATGCGCAAAAATTGCTATCACAATAAAATTGTCATGAACAATCCGGTCCATCAATCATACCAACATAGGAACTAAGTGCTCGTCGTTACTCATTCGTAACTAGAACCAATCATAGATCACGTATATCAATATAACTAACGACATGGATCAAGTGTAGGTATGTAGCATGGAAATAACATAAAGTGTGGTCAATAGAATGTCTATTTCCAACTGGTTCTCTTTATTGAGATCAAACATAAACTGTAAGAGTACAAAAACTTTAAAACTGAATATCTGCAGATATAACTGAATTACTGAATTTCTGAATATAATGAACAATTACATAAATGTGCAATACAAAACTCCCACTAAAATACATAATCCTTATCTGATTTGACACCCATACAAGCAATATGCTCATGAAATACTTTTGGTGTCAATCCCTTAGTTAGCGGATCCGCAAGCATGGAGTTTGTACTAATGTACTCAATGCACAATTGTCCATTTTGTACTCTTTCTTTAACAACCCGAAATTTGACGTCCATATGTTTTGCTTTCGTCAAACTACTGTTGTTATTAGCATAAAGGACTGCTGATCTGTTGTCACATAATAGCCTAAGTGGCTTCTGAATAGTATCAACAATATGCAGTCCACCAACAAAATTCCGCAGCCATAATGCCTCATTGGATGCTTCATAACATGCCATAAACTCCGCTTCCATGGTGGAAGTGGCCGTAAGAGTTTGCTTAATGCTTCTCCAAGAGATAGCACCATCCGCAAGCATGAAAATATAGCCTGAAGTAGACTTCAAACTATCCTGACATCCAGCAAAATCGGAATCGGTATACCCAATGATCTCAAGTTGGTCCGATTTCCGGTATGTAAGCATGTAATCCTTTGTTCTCTGTAAGTACCTCATGACCCGTTTGGCTGCCTTCCAATGGTCCATTCCCGGATTGCTTAGATATCTGCCTAACATCCCAACAATGTATGCTATATCAGGTCGTGTACATACCTGAGCATACATCAGACTACCTACCGCCGAAGCATAAGGTGTCTTCTGCATTTCCGAAATTTCATAAGTACTGTTTGGGCACTGTTTGAGACTAAATTTGTCTCCCTTAGCAACAGGGGTGTTGCCTGGTTTATAGTCCTGCATGCCAAATCTTTTCAGAACCTTATCGATATAGCCCTTTTGTGACAGACCGAGAACGCCTTTGGAGCGATCTCTTAGAATCTGAATTCCTCATACAAAAGAAGCTTCACCAAGATCTTTCATTTCAAATTTCTTTGAAAGAAATTTCTTAGTTTCAAGTAATAATGCTATATCGTTACAGGCAAGCAGTATGTCATCGACATATAAAACCAGAAAAATATACTTACTCCCACTGAACTTATGGTATATACAGTCATCAGCAATATTCGGTTCAAAACCAAAAGATGTAATGACTGCATGAAACTTATAATACCATTGACGAGAAGCTTGCTTGAGCCCATAGATGGATTTCTTTAATTTGCAAACCTTCTTCTCTGATTCATCCGAAACAAAGTTTTCAGGTTGCACCATATAAATTGTTTCCTCAATGTCACCATTGAGAAAAGCAGTCTTAACATCCATTTGATGAAGCTCAAGATCAAAATGTGCTACTAATGCCATTATAGTCCGGAAAGAGCTTTCGATGAAACTGGAGAGAAAGTCTCTTTATAATCAATGCCTTCTTTCTGAGTGTAGCCTTTAGCGACAAGACGAGCTTTGTACTTAATAACATTGCCCCCTGAATCCCTTTTGGTTTTAAAAATCCATTTACAACCAATAGGTTTCGTACCTTCGGGCAACGTAACAAGCTCCCAAACGCCATTATCGCTCATAGACTTCATCTCATCATTCATGGCATCAATCCACTTTTGAGAGTTAGAACACTTAATGACTTGACGGAAGTTGATTGGATCATCTTCCTCAAGTCCAATATCACTTTCTTGTTCTTGGAGAAATACATAATAATCATCCGAAATTGCATTTCTCCTCTCTCTAGTGGATCTCCTTAATGGCATTTCAGTTTCTTGAGGTTGTTGAGTTTGATTTTCATTAGTTATATCAGGTTCCTGATGAGGGAGGTTTTCGAGATTGTCTTGAACCGGAGTTGTGTGATATCCGAGTCAGTAAGACCAAGATCAACAATTTGAGGTGAAGACACATGTTCTTCCTCAAAGACAAAATCTCTAACAACTTTATCTCCCCACCCCCCAAACTCAATATCCTCAAAGAACCTAGCATTTCCCGTTTCAAAAATAGTTCGTGATGTGGGATCATAAAACTTAAAACCCCTGGATTTTTCAGAGTATCCAACAAAATAGCTACTAACCGTCTTAGCGTCCAGTTTCTTTTCATTCGGCCTATAAGGCCTTGCCTCAGCTGGACAACCCCAAATGTGAAAATGCCGAATACTGGGTTTATGCCCAGTCCAAAGTTCATAAGGGGTTTTGATTGTAGCTTTAGTTGGAACTCTATTTAGAATATAAGTTGCAGTTTTTAAAGCTTCACCCCAGAGTGAGTCTGGCAAAGAAGTACGAGAAATCATACTTCTTACCATATCCTTAAGGGTCCTATTTCGTCTCTCAGCTACACCATTCATCGTAGGACTGCCTGGCATAGTATATTGAGGGACGATCCCACACTCATCTAGGAATTTAGCAAAAGGCCCTGGACGTTGTTCACCGGAACCATCATACCGACCATAGTATTCACCACCACGGTCAGATCTAACGGATTTAATTCTTTTGCTTAGTTGATTTTCAACTTCAGCCTTAAATGATTTGAACACGTCTATGGATTGGGACTTTTCGTGAATAAGATATAGGTACCCATAACGAGAGTAATCGTCTATGAATGTGATAAAGTATTGTTGACCATTCCGACAAGGAGTAGGAAATGGCCCGCAAATATCCGTATGTATCAATTCTAAGACGTCCGAAGCTCTCTTGGCACCTAATCTAGTCTTGTTTGTTTGTTTTCCCTTGATACACTCAATACAAATTTCCGAATTTGAGGTATCAAGAGAATCAAGAATTCCATCTGACACGAGTTTCTGAATTCTTTGAATGGATATGTGATCCAAACGTTTATGCCAGAGTGATATAGAATTCTTATTAGTTAATTTCCTTTTAGTACCACTTAAACTTGTATGCAAAGTTTCTTTATTTGAAGTTATTGTATCAACCAAATATAAGCTATCAAATGTTGATAAAACACCAGTACCAATAAGATTTGAACACTGAAAGAGACTAACTTTATTATCCCCAAATGTACATTTATAACCAGATATGTCCAATTGGGGAACCGAAATTAAGTTCCGTCTAAAAGACGGTACAATAAAAGTCTCATCCAAATCTAAATGCAAACCAGTTTTAAACAACAGCCTAAATTTGCCAATAGCTTCAACTGGCACCTTCTTGCCATCACCCACATAGATGTATCTTTCACCATCATTTGGTTTTCGGCAGTTCAGGCAACCCTGCATAGATATACTTATGTGAGTAGTAGCAGCAGAATCTACCCACCAAGTATCCTTAGGTACTGAAATTAAATTAACTTCAGAACAAACAAGAGAAAGAAGTGTACCTTTTTTCGCACGCCAGGCATGGTACTTGGTACAATCCTTCTTCACATGATTAGTCCCCTTACAGAAGAAGCAACCTAATGCAGTGATTTCAACCTTAGGTTCCTTATGTTGCTTATTCTTGGGCTTTGCAACCGCAACTTCCTTACCCTTCCTCTTCTTAGTTTCCTTAGAAGAGGATGCCAAATGAGCACTTTCTGTCTTATCTAGCTTTATCCTTTCCTCTTCTTGCACACAGTGTGAAATGAGCTCGTTAAGAGACCATTTCTCCTTCAGGCAGTTATAACTGACCTTAAACTGATTAAAGTGTGCAGTAAGAGATATCAAAACAAAGTACACAAGCAGTTCCTCAGGTAAATCCAGCTTGAGTGACTTAAGTTTCGAAGCAAGATGAGACATTTCCAAAATGTACTCTCGAATGTTTCCCTTGCCCTTATACCTCATGGAAACAAGTTTACTCAATAGTGTACTTGTTTCCGCCTTTTCGTTTTGAATAAAACGCTGTTCGAGGTTTTCAAGGAAAACTTTGGCATTAGGTTCATCATTCATAGTGCCCCTGAATGATTCTGGGATTGCACGTTTCATGATCATGAGACTCGTGCGGTTCGAGCGTTCCCACTTCTCCGTCACCCTCCTGTCATCAGGAGAGGATGTATCCTCAAGAGGAGTAGGTTGCTCGGTCCGAAGTGCTAAGTCAAGATCCATGCAACCGAGAACGATCATGACGTTCTCTTTCCATTCCTTAAAGTTAGTGCCGTTAAGCACAGGGATGCTATTGATGTTGGCAGAGATCGTAGAAGCAGAAGAATTTACTGAAAATAGAACAAAAGGATTACTGAATACATGCTTACATAAACTTGAACTTTAACTTTATAGATTCAAAATTAGGCAATTCCCATTACAAGATACCTAGCACAATATTTATTTTAGTCTTTGGACAGAAAAACAACTTGTAAGTGGTACTCTTGGTGTAGTGATCAAACATAGACAATAAACTCCTGTCAAATATTAAACCTTCCTTTGGGCCGATTTAATATTCACATCGAAAACCAAATAATCGTCTCATATTTACCACCACAAGAATGTTCGAATTCCTGCCAAATAACACCTTCCTTTGGGCCGGTGTTAAACGCATGGAAGACTAACATCCACAGTCATCTTATATTTTAAAATTAATCAATCTACACAATAGAGGTTACTTTGGCAACATAGTGCTTCAATTGAATAACTAAAATATTAGATGCTATAAACTTTAGTTCCTTAAGTCATTTTATGAATCTCAACTTAATGTGTTACATATTTTGATGTGTAACACTTGAATATTAATCGTTGTTTACTGAATCGGACAATTCTTTATATTATAAGAATTGATGGACTTTAAAACAATTAACATTCAATGAAACTTAAGAGAGTTGAAACGTTTTTAACCTTACTGGACCAACACAATCGATTGTCAAAACCAGACAATCGATTGTTTGGTTTTCTGAAAAAGTTTTTAAGTTACTGGACCATCCACAATCGATTGTCAAAGCCAGACAATCGATTGTTTGGTTTTATGAAAAAAATTTTAAGTTACTGGACCATGACAATCGATTGTCAAAACCAGACAATCGATTGTTGTGGTTTTATGAAAATTTTTTAAGTTACTGGACCATGACAATCGATTGTCAAAACCAGACAATTGATTGCTTTGGTTTTGATAAAAATTTTCAGTTTCTGGACCATCACAATCGATTGTCTACAATAGATAATCGATTGTATGGTATAATTAAAAAACGTTTCAACTCACTGGACCAGAACAATCGATTGTCAGGCTTTAACAATCGATTGTCTGGTGTTCCAAAATAACTGCCAGAATATTTAACGTCTCAGACAATCGATTGTTTAAGGCAACAATCGATTGTCTGACTGGCAGTGACCAAAAAATAATTTCCAGAATAACACATGATTTTCAACATGGATTTTAAACATAAAAAACATGTTATTAACCAACTAAAATCATGCTGAATCATACAATGTTTTAACATCAAATACATTAAAACATCATAAGATCATGCTATTTCATGGTAGAATTTTATAAACAAAATTCTAAGTAAACTTAAACATGATTTCTAACATAACATAAACCTTATGATCATCCAAATTATCCAAAATGAAGGGTGGCTATGATACCAATTGTTAGGATTATGATTCCTACTAAAGACAATAACCTTCATATTGAATAATCGGAATTACAACTACATGAGCGGAAGCTAACCTGAATCCATATGTGTGGAATTTTATGAACCACCTTTGATAATTGTCCTTGATTCTTTTTAAACCTCTTGATCCTTTCTTCAAGTTTCTTGAAGTTTGTATGTTACCACAAGAATGAATCCACAAGATTTAACAAGATGAGAATTGTTACACAATAACAATAATATGACAATGATCAAACTTGGCTTATGGTTTTCCACCCTATTTGCAAGACAATGGACAATATGGTTCTTGATTCAATGGGAAGAAGAAGAACTTGTCTTGCTAAAGAATGGGAACCATAACCCCACTTTATAACTCTAGGAGTTACATAACCCAAGAGACAAGAGTTACAAGACAAAAGTTATGTCTTGAGTTATGTCTTGCAAGAGTTACAAAACTCAAGAGTCACAAGCATTCATGTAACCATAGTTACATTTGTAACCTTAGTTAGCCCATCATAAACTAAGGTTACCCTTTTGGGTATCTACACATTAGTCCTACACTTTAGTATGACAATACATTGGCCCCCTTAACATAATGTCCATAAGACCACATAATTAGGCCAAACCAAAAGATAGCACATAACATATAATTATCCATATATTGTTCATATGTGTGTAGATATAAGTCCATATATCTAGATATAAATCCATATATCTTACACTTTCCACTCTTCTTCATGCAAACTTTAGGACACCTAATTTGAAGGCCTGCCTTAACACATTCTGTGAGGAATTTCGAGCTGTTTGGCTCAACGATAGTGAGTTGTAGCTTCATCAAGTCCCATTTCGTGTCAGTTACTTTCCTGAGATCTGCCATTTTTTTATTCATTCTCTTTATGGTTGTATGCACTGTTTGTTTTGTTTCCTATTTTATTTTGCTTGATATGGAATCAAACTTCAATTCCATGGTGGTCCTTGCTGTCTTTGAGTTTTATTAGCAACTCTTTCTTTAACAGATATATAATTTTTTGGTATTAATTACATTGGTATTAATTACAAGATCACTGTAAGATGACAACATTGGAGATTGCTCCTGATGTCTGAGGTAAAAGTTTTCCAACTTCCTAGATTCAAATACACGTGAAACAGACTTGAGAGTCTTTCTTCGTCTGGATACTCTGATAACTTTAGACTAAGCATAATAGACTAAGCCTTGATGAGCTATCAATGAGTTTCTTTTATTCCTATTTGCTCCTTATCATGTACCTCAAGTTTACTCCAATTACTATCCTTCAAATTGTAAGAAATCAATCAGTGATTATTTGAATTTGGTGTCAAAATGGTGTCTTGCACGGGCTGTGATAAGTCAAAATTGTTCACATTCCTCTATATCAACGTATGGTCTGATTCTTGAAATGGTACTATATGGTTATTTATATCTACTAAATCAGGACTCAAATATAGCTTTGATCTTCTCTTTTATCCATCTTGTCGACTTGATCATGATATAAAATCAAGAAAAATATTTTTATACCTTCTATACTTCTAATAAATGAAATATAATTTGTGTACCTTTAGTACTCAAATATTTGGTAGTCATAGGAGATTCTGTTTGTGAATGCTGAACCAATGGTTGATATGTTGCTTTACTTATATCAGTTGCATCTTCTATGTGTCTTTTATCTTATATTTTCTATATTAACTAGTCTCTTTTGTATTGATTGTTGGACGAAAATAATCCGTACTTTAGCTATCTTAGTTTAGGAAAGTTGATACTTTTTATTACAAGCAGTTGTACGTAGCATGGTGTACTTCATATTTTTGAAGAGAATTAGTTGATTATCATTTTAGTCTATTAATGTATTCTGAGTGTAGATATATTCTTTGATGGTAGATAGTAGTTTTGTATGATTTATTTCAAGATTTATACAATCTTACCACACTCAAGGATGGTTCAATTGCTGAATGCAAAGAAAGTAATAACAAGCATTTGACCTTCACGGGGAACCTGCAGGATTGAGAGGTAGAAACAGTTATTCTTTTTTAGTAGATTGAAGGCTACTATAACTTACTAAATTTTATTACTACTCTGTCTGATTAGTGAATTGTTGAAAATTTAGACCCCACAAGTGAAAGATGAAGAAGATAATATGTGGAATAGAAAGAAAAAGAAAATGACAGGTATATTCCAATGCATTTAGAAGCCAATCCAACAGTGAAATAGCATGTTTATTATTATTATTATGCTCTTAATATCACATGCACACAAAAAGGGGATATTCCAGAATAGCTTGTCATCACTTTTTAACGATATAAGCTCTTTTTGTATTTTATTAAAAATTTCTACTTATTCTCTAGTATGTATATAGAAGCATGCCTTAACTTTAATGATGGTGCTTGCAGGTTGCGGCTGCTTTATTTTCTATGTGCGCATGATGAGTAAAGTAAAGAGTGATCATGAGTAAAGGAGGAAAAGAAAACTGGTAGTTAAACTAGTCAGTATGATTTATAATCTATCAAAGCACTTGAATATTTCTATCTGGATCTGCACCTTATCTTTGTTTGTTTCAATTGTAGGTATGAGGAGGCAAAACTACTAAATAGAATAAAGAGATTACAATTAGGAAACCTAAGACCAAGAAATATTCAAAAGTTTTTGCTGCAGGTTTGAAGAAGGAAAGTCACCCGCTGCTTAAATTATTGGGGTGTTCAAGCTTATCAAAATGGATCAGTTACAAAATTAGGAGATTGATGTGAAAGGTGCTGAGGCCTAAGGGGACCACAAATTGGATTTCTAATGCATACTGGCTTCAGTAGTATAATATATTTAAGGTGTTATTCATGATAGAATATATCAGATTTTATAAAGTTCATCTCTAGGGGCGTCCTTTAAAAATTTTGCTTTATTAGTTAATGTAGTAAGTGCATGATATATATTTATTTTCCTAAGTTCATTGCAAGTTTATGGACTTTGAATCTTGTTCTTTTTGTTTATTAGTTAATGTAGTGTTTGAGATCATCATACTTTGGCAATAATCTCAAAAGATATGATAATTTTGATTATAAATGTGATATATATATATATATATATATATATATATATATATATATATATATATATATATATATATATATATATATATATATATATATATATATATATATATATATATATATATATGCGCGACCTCAAGTAGAAAATGCAACCTTTCAAACATGTAGCATTAGGAAATGAAAACGTTGCCACATGAGTTATTACAAGTGTAGCTTTTGTACCTTATAGGCCACACTTTGAAGTGTGGCTTTTAAACCAATACTTAAAAAGCGCACTCTTAGGGAAAAGGTTACGCTAGTTTAGGCCACCCCTATAAAACCGTTGCTTAAAGCTGAAATGTGTGGCTTTTCACAAAATACCACACTTTTTGATAGTTTAGACCACACTTTTAGGGATGGCTAAAGACATAAAATGTTGTAGTGTCTTTTCCCATTAGGGTTTTCTTGTTAAGTTATTTCAAAACGTTTCTCTGATTTTGACATGTTTGCTCGTATTGTCCTTCTACATGAGTTTGCATGGTAAAAGCCCTAATTTCTTTAACTATTTATTAGACGAATGCTTGTTTGCTTGAGTTTCGTTTGATTTGTTTGTTTATCCTCTTTTAAAACTCTACTATTGTTGAAATTTCTATGTCTTTGGGTCTGAAATTGTTTGTTTAAGTACATAACTCGATTTGAAGTTCTTTGTTTCACAATCTCTTATATCTTTATGTGATTCTTCTGATTCTGATTTCCTATTATCTCTAAAACTCGATTGTACTTGAAACCATAATTTTTCAGAAGGGGTTTTTCTCACCTGTTGCTGTGAGATCTTCACATTCTTTTGATATTCTATGTTTTCTTCACGACTAATTCAATCTGAGTTGACCTACTGGACTATGATGCTTCGAATGTTGCTATCTACTGAATTGTGTGCTATTATTGCATGTTTTTTACTTTTTCCCATAGTTTGGCCTCACATATCCAGTGTTTGTGCACTTTATTTATATGTTGAGTTTCCTTCTTTGATTGATCTTCAATTGTGTGACTAATTTCAAACTTTTCTTATGTGAAAATCTGATTTCACTCGCCTGTTAAGGTTAATTGATTTCTTTCCTTGTTTAGCCTTACTGAATCCTTTCCAAAACAAGTATACTCATGTACTTAGACTTAATCACATACTCAATTATTTTACTACTTATTTTATGGCAATAATCAGTTTTGCCTATAAATTGATTTCTTTCCTTATCTTGAACCTTTCACTGCCTGTTAAGCAAGTGATCCCTTAACTAAAGGCAATCACTTATGTAATTAGTTCTTAATAATGATTGTTTCCATGTTTGTAGCCTATTACTTCTCTTTTACTCTTTTTCAAAAAACTATAAATACCTTGTACTTCTCTTCATTCAATACACGAACACAAGGCATAAAACACTTAAGTTCAGACACACACTCCACAAAATATCTCTCATTTCTCTGTTGTTACTTGTATTGTTGCCTTACCTAGCTGGCTGAAAGCCAAGGCTATGCTGTGGGAAGCTTTCTTATTTTTATCTGCATTTGTATCTTTATTAGTATGTTCTAATTAAGCTTCTTCATCAATAACAACATGTTTCTTTACTATTTCTTTCATCATTGTTTGTCTCCTATTTGTATTTTACCAAGTTCTATTATTTAAATATGTTGCTAAAACTGGTCCATGTCTAAGTACATGGGCTCCTTGCAATGAATTTCTAATCCATCCCCAATTCTTGTTCACCCCGGATGATCGCGTTGGGTGAATTGTGCAGATCACATGGTTTTTTACTGATCCGCTTTCGAGATGTCGAGTGACGATTGGCCGAGGGGCCCTTTTTTCTTTTATATGACCCCTTTGTATGAAGTTATTAACTCTATGTGTTACTAAATGTTGTCTCCCTGTCACCCTTTACCCCTCTTATTTATCCCCTCAATTTTAAGGCTCTATTCCTACACTTTCACTTTCTTATTAGAATTCAAGTTCCCCATTTCCCTTATGTGAGCCTTGCCTTGGGACCCATGAGCTCCCTCTAAATTTGGACACATAAGGACTAGCACTTTCACACCGCACTCATCTCTATTCTGATTATGCAACTTGGGAGTGAGCACTGTCCGGGGTCCTCTTAAGGCCCTTGGGGAACTTTAACACATCCAAGTCTAGGAAAGGCTTTGGGCAATTGGCATTGAAAGTAGTTTGGTCCATAACTCAGAAAGGAAGTCAGGAATCTAGCCTCCTATTATTATAATTTCTTGTTTTCTTTTGATGTAATTCATTACTAGGTCTGTAATAATTTTATAATAAACATTGGGATTTGACTAGTGGAAAGGAGCTGGGGAATTATGCATGCTTAAGGGTAGGAATCGTGCCTATATGATCTATTGTTTTAAATTCTTCCTTTAGACATCTTGCCTACAAAATCTGTTGTTCTGAATTATGCATATTTGACTACGCATCTAGAAAACCTGCCTATGGGACTTACTTAAATTCTGCATGTTATTATAACACTTAGATACCATATTCTTAGGATCTAAACGATTAAAATCAGATATCATGTCCATAAGTTTAATAATCAATACCCTTTTTAGAAATCATGCCAATAGGAATAAAATGAGAAACACTAGATATCCTTCATGTATGATCTACAATCAATTTAAAATCAGTTCGACTTTGAACCTGTTTAAACCAATTTTCCCCTTTTATTTAACGAGGTTTAAGAAAGCATGTCTATAGGATCTTGATCGATTGTTTTAAAAAAATTACTGCTTTCCCATATTCTGAGTTAATTAGATACCATGTCTGTAGGACTTCACTCAAGCACTTAGGCAAGCCTTAGGATGATAACAATAAAAATTGATCTTGCCTTGTTAATTAATGACTGATACAACCAGCAAGCAAGCCTGACTCAACTTCCTATTTGAGTCATGTATTAAACTAGTCTGCCTCAGCAATTAAACTCCTCTCGTCTTTAGTATATTTAATCAGACCTAAAAAGTATGTGCACGTTATGCTATTTATGTGTTTTGTTTTGAGGAGGTATACACGAGACTTTATTTGTTTACATGCTTCCCCTAATATGCAGTATTATATGTCTTGTATGTCGCCTTAGATTTTTGCCCTTATGAAACCAAAATATACCTAATATCCCTCCCCTTTAGGAATAGTAGTACTAAGCTCCTACCGGACTGATAAAAAATGGAACGGGTAATAGCATGCAATAGTGATTGGACCAATCCGTGTTTTAATACCTTAACGGGGTGGGAAGGGTAGATATGAATATGATGACCGGTGCGCTAATACCACGTGTATACCTTCTTCTGAGGAGTTTCATACTGGGTATCACATTAACGTGATCCATATTATACATAAACCTAGGATTCCCTTTCCTCTTTTTATTTGCAAACTTCTTTTCAAAACTCTTCTTTTAATTATTCTTTCGAACTCTTATGTGCTTTAATTTAAATCCCCTACTATTTGGGCCTTTTACTTGTCTACTTGCTAATTGCACAAATTCACAATCAATTGTCTAGTCGAGAACCATACTAGTGGTTCCTAAGGGATTCCTAACACCTTCCCCTTAGGATAATGTCAGGCTCTTACCCAATCTCTGGTTATTAAAATGAACTTAGAATTAAGCCATATAGTTGTCCGAATGAACTTTAAATCATTAGGTGGCGACTCTTCAAATGCAAAACTCAGTTCCCAAAAGGAACAAGTTGTCCCATACCAAATGTCATAAACGAGATTTTGCAAGAAAAAAGGGGCTCGACAATTGTAGGACAAGACAAGGAGCTAATTGCAAAGACGAATGAAGATTTGTCCAAGTCATTTGATATGAAGGACTTGGGTCCAGCACAACAAATGCAGAGAATAAAGATTATTCGGGATAGAACAAGCAGATTGTTGTGGCTATCTCAGGAGTAATACATTGAACGTGTATTGGAACGCTTCAACATCAAAAGTGCTAAGCCAGTTAGCACACCTCTTGCTAGTTATTTGATGTTGAGCAAGGAGATGTTTCCTAAAACAATAGAGAAAAAAGGAAACATGGTTAGAGTTTCTTATGTTTCAGCAGTCGGAAGCTTGATGTATACAATGATATGCACCTGACCAGATAGTGCTTATCTAGTTTGTAATGTTAGCAGGTTCTTTAAAAAAAATACTAGGAAGCAGTCAAGTGAATACTCAGGTACCTAAAAGGTACCTCTGAAGATTGTTTGTGTTTTGGAGGATCTAATCCAATATTGAAGGATTACACGGATGCTGATATGGCCGGTGATCTAGATAATCGTGAATCTAATACGGTATACATGTTCATATTTTCAGGGGGAGCTATATTATGACAGTTGAAGTTGCAGAAGTATGTCACACTCTTTACAAATGAAGCAGAGTATATTGTCATTGCTGAAGCTGGCAAAGGGGTTGTATGGATGAAATAGTTCCTTCAAGAGCTTGGATGCATCAAAAGGAGTATGTAGTGTATTGTGACAGTCACAATGCAATAGACCTGCGCGAAAACACCATGTATCATGCAAGGACGAAGCAAATCGACGTGAGATATTACTGGATTCAAAAAAAAAGATAGAAGATGGATCAATGCATGTCAAGAAGATCCATACAAGTGAGAATCCTTCGGATATGCTGACCAAGGTGGAACCAAGAGATAAGTTCGAGCTATGGAAAGAACTTGCCGGCATGCATTCAAACTAGCAGCCCCGGTGTTTGCTCCTTCGGATAGTGGGATTGAAGGGGGTTGTGGGGTCCATCCTATCAATATATGTATGTGCCCATATAATAATACCTGTTGAAATTTTATCTTGGTGACCAAGTTTGGAAAGATGCGGAGAAGAATCAAATTGCTCATGTAGAATACTTTGAGCCCACAAATTTTTTGCCTTGTAAAAGGAGGAAATTCTCCCAATTGTAATTACACCAACTATATGTTGACAGAAAGAGTGAGGCATCACACACAAGGTATTTGACAATAATTTGTGAGGAAAATAAAGTATGTGAATGAGATTAAAGTGAGGTACGAATATCAAAAGAGGGTTATTTCTTTTGAGTGTTGTAGTGTCTTTAGAGTATGCTACTCGAACCTACAAGTATAAAATTCCATGTTATAGTGATATTAGTTGCTCCTTTCGAGGTCGTAGTTTTTTCCTTATCCGGAAGGATTTTTCACATAAAAATCTTGGTGCCGTGGGGTAGCAGAGAAATCTTTATATGAATCAACTTCGTTTTTACTCTTTTTCGTTCTTTATCGGAAGATGATAAAAAAACTAAAAAATTAAAAACAAACAAGCAGGTATGAAAGCTATAATTGTAAACCACGATCGAATCTATGGAAGTATTGGTTTATACATTCCTCTTAGTCTCGACTCTAGGGATAATTTTTTTTGCTATCTTTTTTCGAGAAACGCCTAATGTTCCAAACTAAAAAGAATTAAAAAGGTAAAACAATTCTTCATTATCTTAGTTGAAGTACTGAGTCTCCCGATACCGGGAGGCTTAGTACTTCAACTAGTCTCCATGTTCTTCGAATGGATCTCTTAGTTGTTGAGAAGGTTGTTACTTTTTTATTTTTGTTAATTAGTGTATTTCTATGCTATGTTATTATTTTGCTTTTATTATTGTGAATATTATTACTGTGAAGGATTTATCCGGCACATTTGATGTAGAAAATTATGTGAAAACTGTTTAAAATCAACACCAGTGACGTTAAGATTAAACATGCATATATGGGTTTTCGAGAATCAAATTGAATACTAGTAGTACTTTTTATAAATCAAATTAAAGTAAATCATGATATTCTTTAACACTAATTAACGCTAATGTTCTTCTAAAATGTTTCACAAAAACAAATCCAAAACACGACTTCTGTCCAAATTTATATTCTGAAAAGTTGTCCAATAGTTAGTTTGTCAAAATTTATTTTCACAATTAAATTCAAATGCAGGAATCCCAACAAGAGCATAATTTGGGTGATATCACCCCTTTTGTCCTGTTCGGCTTGGTTGATGGGCCAATGGAAAAGGCTTTATTTCGTTTGGGTTTTTATGGTTCACATCCCATCTGCAAGCATTGTTGGCGTCCGTAAGAAATTGTGAACGAAACATTAATTTGTACCACCAATGAGCAAAAGCTCTACGAATTATAGCACTACTTTTAAGTGTTGAATCATACGTGTTTAATTTAAAATGTCCAACTGATAGGAAAAAAGCGTTGATCAACAGATACGTTGTGGGGTCTTTCGCACTTGGGGATTACAAAAGATACTAAGGAGTAATTTATAAATAGCGAAATTTACGAATGATCCTTCAAAAATAGTTATAGTTTTAAAAGGAATTGAAATTTAGTTATTTTTTATGTAAAGATAAATTTGAATGAAAATATTATTGAAAATTTAGAAAAATACTCCATCATAATATATTGGGAGTCTAGTCTAATATATTGGAGCCATCATAATATGTTGGATTTCCAGTACAAATATATCGGTCCAGTATAATATACTGAAGTTTGGAGCATCGGTACTCTAGTCACCAGTATATTATACTGGAGCCAGGAAAGTATACCGGTCCAGCATAATACGTTGGAAGTTCATACACAAGTGCACCGAACTCCAGTATATTATGTTGGACCGATCACTATTGCAGCAAAATAGTAGTTATTTTTTAATGACTTAACAAGCACTGGCTATTTTTGAATGATCAATCCGAAAACTTACTACAGTATGCTATTTTAACAAGATATGAGTGACAAAAGGGTATAAATCTTAATCGTATTTATTCAAACTTAAAAGTTAGTTACAAATTGGAGGTCACTAACTTATGAGCTAATATTAACTTGTAATAGTACTTCTTGTATTTACCAAATGTGTAAATATGTCAAAAATTGTTTATATACTAATTATAAAGAAATTTTTTTCTAACTATACCGTATATAAAAAATTATAATCAAATATGTGCATCGTATGTATATTACCCGCCCAGTCCATAGTTTTCAGTTTATATACCATTCGTTTATTATGGCTGAATCTTCCATTATTAGTGCGCGAAAAATCAGGAAGAGAAAGTGGGGTTGATTAATTCTACATTAAATTCAAATTTGAAATGAAATCGAAATCTCAAAGCTGCGTAATTTTTAAACGGAAAGGAGATTTCTATTCTCTATCTTCATCTTCATCTGTTCTTCCATATATTTTCCACCATTGATAGCCATTAAAAAGCTTGAAAGCTTTGCATTCAAATTTGAATTTTCAAAAATCATTTTTTGTTTGGATCGAGTATTGTTGAAAATAATCGAGAATATGGTTAGGAGTTTAAATCTCAATTTTGATGAATTTTGGTGAAGATTAGATTTGGTTTTGACTGAATTTCAGATTGAAACTCGAAGAAAAAGAAGACATATTTGCAAAAATTGTAGATAAATTGTAGATTATTTATCTTCAGATTGTATATGCTTTATTTTCTATTTTCACAAATAAAAACAGCTAAAACTTCTACAAATCTTCTGAAAAATACAATTATGTCAAAAATCACAATTATGCTACAACTGGATGGAAATTGGGATATAAAAGTTCAATGTACCCAGCTGGATATTTTATAGATAAATTGTAGATTATTTGTATTCTAATTGTAGGTGCTTTATTTTTTGTTGTTGTATATGCCTTATTTTCTATTGTCACAAATAAAAAACAGCTAAAACTTCTACAAATCTTCTGAAAAAATGCAGTTATTTCAAAAATCACAATTATGCTACAACTAGATGGGAATTGGGATATAAAAATTCAGTGTACCTAGTTTGTAGATATTTTATAGATTATTTGTTTTTTAATTTTAGGTGCTTTGTTTTATTTTTTCACAAATAAAAAATGACTAGAACTTCTACAAATCTTCATAAAAAATACAATTATGTCGAAAATGCCAATTATGCTACAATTGAAATGGAAATTGGGATATTAAAATTCAATGTGTCAAATTTGTAGATATGTCTAAAATTTATCTACAATTTCTGAAATATATCTTCTTCGTCTAGTTTCTATCTGAAATTCAACCAAAACCAAGTCTAAATCTTCACCAGAACCCCTCAAAATTGAGATATAAACTCCTAAATATATTTCCAATTATTTACAACTACACACAATTAAAATAAATAATAATTTTTGAAAATTCAAATTTAAATTCAAAGTTTCAAACCTTTTTAATTGGGGTCAATAGTGGAATTTAAAATAGACGCTAAACGTGGGGGAGTGAAGGGTAAAGGTAAAATGTGTGTATGTTGGGGGGAGGGGGGATGGAAGATACGGTCCTATAATTATGTATAATATAAATGTACCCTTAATTATATCCCTGATTTGAATTATGATATTTAAATGATAATTTGTTGTACTGAAATGTAATTAACTTAAACATTAAATATTAACGGTAATAAATTTTATACGTGGTATACGAAGTTAAAATCTTTTTATTAACCTATAAACTTACCCAATCATATGTATACCGATCCCCCTTTTTGTTTTCTAGAAAATCTATTATCAGTATTACTATTCTCTCTCGACCGCTGGGACTATATATGTTCTCAGAACACTACACACGAATATTACGACGGTGACGTAATTGTGATGCAATTATTGTTGAAATCATGAGAAAAAGTCAGTTGAGAATTTAATATTACTAAAGTTCGTTATGTTATTGTGGAATCGAATGAGAAGCAAAATCTGTAGTGGTAAAAATCTGTTCATACGACCTTCGTTGGACCATCCCGTCCTAATCGATTCGAACCAAATGGTCAACGAATTTGACCCTGACTTGCGACAACCGATTCCAAAATAAGCAACGGGGCCATGGTCCCTCCGCAATCAAAGAACGTCTCCTCAACTCAGCTACAACAACTCATAATAAGCTCACGAAGCTTGTAACTATAAATACCAAGGAAGAGAATGTTGGAAACACGTTTCAAATGCAATATACTAAACGTGTGTTCTTTTGTAGGTTTTGATGAATGTCAAACAAAGCAATAAGCGATATATAGCAGTGCTCAAGGACAAACACAAAATGGATGCATTACAAGAAGCTCAAGACAAAGTTTAGAAATGTTATAATTGAGTCAATATTAATTGTGATCTTGATTCCTCAATCTTGGCTCATAACATGGCTTCTCTACTAAAATTATTTTTCCAAAATCATGCATATCTAACTTAAGTGTCAAATGATTTTAAACTATGCATATTTATATTTGTTAAAATGTTTTTCAAACATGCCTCAAAAATCTGGGCTAAGATAATCGATTATGTACTTATGATAATCGAGTATCTCTAAGCCAAGACTGCATGACAATCGATTGTGAATTAATGATAATCGATTGTGAGTAAGTCAGTTAACATCAGGTTTTTGCAAACTGCATAACAATCGATTGTGTACTTTTGATAATCGATTGTTAACTGAGGCAAAGCTTTCAAAACTCAGAAAAATCGATTATGAACTAATGGTAATCGATTAGAATGAGAAAAATGTCTCCCAGTGTTTTTAAATAAATTAATAATCGATTGTGGCTTTTGATAATCGATTATATATGAGACAGAAAGTTTTGAAATTAATTAATAATCGATTATGGCTTTTGATAATCGATTATATATGAGACAGTAAGTTTTGAAATTAATTTATAATCGATTGTTCTATTTGATAATCGATTGTTGGAACTAACCGTTGTCATACATTTTCAAATTACCTTCAGGTAATCGATTGTTGATATTTAACAATCGATGTTTTGCGTAAAATCTGGAAAAGATTTTCTGAACGTTGTTAAAATAATCGATTGTTGATTTCCTGATAATCGATGTTTTATGCCAAAAATTGGAAAGGATTTTTTAACGTTATAAATAATCGATTATTGATTTGAAGTAATCGATTGTTGACGTAAAATCTGGGATTGAATTTTTGATCTGATAGGCAAACAATCGATTGTTTAGTCTTGACAATCGATTGTCACTGAGTAATTTCAGCAATCCTTAATTGGCAATTAGACAACGGTAAGACTGAGTTTTACACCTATAAATACAGGCTTAACTCAGTGTTTTCACAACAACAACATATACAATTTAAGTATTTTCATTGCTAAAAGCTTTCTTACATTGATCATCATTTTCATTCATCCATAAAGCTTTTTGAAGAGCCATTCTATTGAGCTAAGTTGTTGTGATCTTGAGCGTACTATTTCTACTCATATCTACTCATTGAGGAGTACTTTGTAAAGTGAGTTTGTTTTGTGTTTGTAAGAGAATTGCGATTCTCGTTTGTTGAGGAACTTGTGATTCCTCAGTTGAAGTCTTTGGGATTGTTATCCCCGAGCAGTTGAAGTCTTTGGGATTGTTATCCCCGAGCAGTTGAAGTCTTTGGGATTGTTATCCCCGAGCAATTGAAGTCTTTGGGATTGTTATCCCCGAGCAATTGAAGTCTTTGGGATTGGTATCCCCGAGCAATTGAAGTCTTTGGGATTGTGATCCCCGAGCACCTAGGTGAGGCTTGTGTCCTCAGATGTAACGGTTTGTTAAGCACCCGTAAGCTTGACAAGTTTAGTGGAAATCTCGAGAGAGTCTCTCGGGGACTGGACTAACCACGTTTGTGGCCAACCAGGATACATCATTGTGTAAGTTTATTTTACTGCACTTGTTTTAATTTCTGCAAAGTTTTTAAATTCCGCACTAAAACGCTTAATATTTTTAAAACGCTATTCACCCCCCCTCTAGCGTAAAGCGTTATTTTCAACAATTGGTATCAGAGCCATACTCTCTGAAAAACCTAACCGTTTGAGAGAACCATCCATGGCTTCTACTCTAAATTTCTTTGCAGGAATAGGTGAAGGAGAATGCAGCATGTCACCTCCAATATTAGACGAAAACGACTACTCAGTCTGGAAATATCGGATGCAAGTTTTTACAATGGCAAACGATTTGTATCTATGGCAAGCTATTAAACACAGTGATCAACTGACGACAAAAGTCGGGAAAGATAAGGTAAGTGAATACAACACTAAAGCTATGAATATATTTCATAACGCCTTGAATCAGGAACTTTGGCGAAAAATCTCCCACTATAAAACTGCTAAGGAAATGTGGGACAAACTTGAGGAATTGCACGAAAACACGCCTCAAAAAGCGGTCAGCACAAACGATGAATCAACTGGTCAGTGCCTCATGGCAGACGAAAAAGACGAGGTAAGTACATCTAACGATATACAAATTGCTTATAACAAACTGCATGATGAGTTGGTAAATGCTTCTAAGACTATTAAAGATTTACAAAGGACTCTTTCTCTACAAGGAGAGGATTTTCAAAAACAACTCTTTTTAAAAGACAAGGACTTCGAAGAACGTCTTTCTTTAGCTCAAAAAGGGGTTGAAAATCTGTCTCATGATAACGAGAATCTTGCAAATGAAAATCAATTTTTGTTAAATGATAGTATAGAACTTAGACAAGTCATCAAGACCATGCATGAAGCCTCTTGTGTTGATAATTGTTTTACTTGTACTACTTGTGAGTCCTTAAAACTAGAAAACACAGAACTTAGGAAAACTTTAGAAACTCGTAGTAAAGAAGTTCTTAAAGTTGGTGAAAAAGAATCGCCTAAGAAAAATCAACGGCATAAAAACAAAAACTCCACTACACCACCTAGACATTATGCTAGAATGTATGAAAATAAGGGTAGAACTAATATCTTTAGACAACCTAGATCCAAATCTAGGATTCTTGCAAACAAGCCTACAAATAGTAATTTTCGGCAACCAAGAAATAACTCTAGGAACGAGCTTAGACCACCTAGACATGACACTAGGTCCTTCAACAAGTCTAGCACTAATGACTTTAGACCATCTAGATATTATACTAGAAATGGGAACAATATATCTAGTGTTAATCATTTTCATTCGCCTAGAACTTTGTTGGCTCAACCTAGGCATCAACACAACCCGAACGTAGTATGTCATTACTGCAATCGTATAGGTCATATTGCACCTATGTGTTTTACAAAGCATAGAGATTCTTCATATTATTATGGTCGTTATTTGCCTAACCCCCAAGGACCCAAAATGGTATGGGTACCTAAAGAATATTAATTTGCCTTGTAGGTGTGCTTGAAGGGATCAAGTGTACTATGGTACCTTGACAGTGGATGCTCCAGACACATGACAGGAGACGAATCCAAATTCCTTCAACTAGAGCACAAAGAAGGAGGAAGCGTTGTATTCGGTGACAACAATAAAGGACAAATTATTGGCATCGGATCGGTCGGTAAGAATGAAAAATCCTCTATAAAGCATATATTACTTGTCAAAGGTTTAAAGCATAATCTCTTGAGCATAAGTCAATTATGTGACAAGGGAAATCTTGCGTTGTTTGATTCAGATGAGTGTCTAGTGTTTAGACGTAGTGATTTCAAGATTATTCTACGTGGTTTTAGAGTTGACAATATTTACATGGTTGATCTTGAAAACTCCTCATCCGAGTATGTTGATTGTTTGTTGAGCAAAGATGATAATGTGTGGTTGTGGCATCGTAGAGTAGCTCATATGAACATGCATCTTTTAAATAAATTAATTTCTCAAAATCTAGTGATTGGTCTTCCTAACTTAAAATTTGAAAGTGATACTATTTGTGACTCATGTCAGAAGGGGAAGCAAACAAGAGCATCTTTTAAATCCAAAAATGTTGTTTCAACCTCTAGACCTTTACAACTATTGCATATGGATTTATTCGGACCATCCCGCATCGAAAGTCTAGGAAGAAATAGATATGCTTTTGTAATTGTTGATGACTTCTCTAGATTTACATGGACATTATTTCTTGCACATAAAAGTGATGCATTTCTTAGCTTCAAGCTTTTTCTTAAAAGAGTTCAAAATGAAAAGGAATCAACTGTCACTTCCATTAGAAGTGATCATGGGGGAGAGTTTGATCACAATCTCTTTGCGGATTTTTGTGATGAACTCGGAATCGAGCATACCTTTTCCGCTCCACGTACACCACAACAAAACGGGGTGGTGGAAAGGAAAAATAGGAGTCTCGAAGAGATGGCTAGAACCATGCTCGACGAAGCTAAGATTCCCAAACACTTTTGGGCAGACGCCGTGAGTACCGCATGCTATGTTTTGAATAGAGTAGCAATTCGGCCGATACTCTTAAAAACCCCATATGAACTCTACAAAGGTAGAAAACCTGACATTTCACATTTACGTGTTTTTGGTTGTAAATGTTTTGTGCATAACAATGGAAAGGACCAACTAGGAAAATTTGATGCAAAGTCGGATGAAGGTATCTTCATTGGCTATTCTTCTCGTAGTAAAGCTTATAAGGTTTTTAATAAAAGAACCCAAGTTGTAGAGGAATCTCCTCATATTGTATTTTCCGAAGATAATACTCGCTTGGCGAGAAAGGATTGTGGTCTTGATCTTTCAGGTATTCTGGAAAGCCTAAAGGACAAAATTCAAGAAGAACCACCAAGGAAAGAAATTGACAAAACGGTGGAACAACAAATTGAAGAAGCTCCTCAATCGGAAAATGAACCAAAAGAGCAAACAGAATGGAGGACAGTCAAAGACCATCCTCTCGATCAGGTAATAGGCGACGTTGGAGGAAAGGTAAGTACCCGGAGCTCCCTTAGAAATACCTTAGATCTTACTGCGTTTGTTTCTCAAATTGAACCCAAAACCATCTCTGAAGCAATTGGGGATGAATTTTGGACCTTGGCAATGCAAGAGGAGCTTAACCAATTCAAACGTAACAACGTTTGGGATTTGGTGCCAAGACCCGAAGGTCATACCATAATTGGTACGAAATGGGTTTTTCGAAATAAATTAGATGAAAATGGCATAATCACTAGAAACAAAGCTAGGCTTGTGGCTCAAGGCTATAATCAAGAAGAAGGGATTGATTATGATGAGACATATGCTCCGGTAGCTAGATTAGAGGCCATCCGTTTGTTGCTTGCTTTTGCATCTTCTATGAATTTCATTTTATATCAAATGGATGTGAAAAGTGCCTTTTTAAATGGTTTTATCCAAGAAGAAGTTTTTGTAAAGCAACCCCCCGGTTTTGAAGACTTTAATTTTCCCAATCATGTTTTCAAACTCAAAAAGGCCCTTTATGGTTTAAAACAAGCTCCTCGAGCTTGGTATGAAAGGTTGAGTAAATTTCTTTTAGAAAATAATTTTATTCGTGGAAAAGTTGACACAACTTTATTTGTCAAGCATGAAAACAATGATATCTTGCTAGTTCAAATATATGTAGATGATATCATTTTTGGTGCTACTAACAATGCTCTATGCAAGGAATTTTCAAACTTAATGACTAGCGAATTTGAGATGTCCATGATGGGTGAGTTACAATTCTTTTTGGGATTACAAGTAAAACAAATGAAGGAAGGTACATTCATTTGTCAAAGCAAGTATTGCAAAGAACTGCTTAAACGTTTTGACTTGAACAATGCAAAGGAAATAGCAACTCCCATGAGCACATCCGATCATCTCGACAAAGATGAAAAAGGTAAGGAAGTCGACATCAAAAAGTACCGAGGTATGATTGGCTCTCTTCTTTATCTTACTGCTAGTCGTCCGGACATCATGTTTAGCGTGTGCGTCTGTGCCCGTTATCAATCATGTCCAAAAGAGTCTCACCTTACTGCGGTAAAGCGGATTCTAAGGTATCTTGTCGGTACTACCAATGTGGGTCTATGGTACCCCAAAGGTTCTTCATGCCAACTTATTGGCTATTCCGACTCCGATTTTGCTGGATGCAAATTGGATCGCAAGAGCACTAGCGGCACTTGCCACTTGCTCGGTAGCGCTTTAGTTTCTTGGTTTAGTAAGAAGCAAGTTAGTGTTGCGTTGTCCACAACCGAGGCTGAATATGTAGCCGCGGGGAGTTGTTGCGCTCAAATCCTATGGATGAAACAACAACTCTTGGACTATGGCCTACGTCTTGATCACATTCCTCTTAGATGTGACAACACTAGTGCCATATGCTTGACGAAGAATCCCATTCTTCACTCGCGAACAAAACACATTGAAATTAGACATCATTTTATTAGAGATCACGTTCTAAAAGGCGATGTCGAAATTGAATTTGTTGAAACAAAAAGCCAATTGGCAGACATCTTTACAAAGCCCTTAGATAAAGAGTCCTTCTTCCGAATTCGTAGTGAACTCGGAATCCTTGACTCCACGTTGATCTAAGTCATGCATTGCATTTTATTTCTTACATAATTTCTAACTTGAGCGTCGGAGGCGTCTAACATTTTTTTGCAGGTATCACCCTAAAGAAAAGGGGATCATAAAAAAAAAAAAAAAAAAAAAAGCATGACGCAAAATACTCAAGTATTCTACAGGAAAATCGCCGTCAAACAATCGATTACTGTATCAATAATCGATTACTTCCTCTATCTTAATTTTCCAATAAATAAACTTGTGTTTATTTCACATTTTTTTCATATTCTTCCCTTTTGTAAATTTTTGCTAATGGCAAAAGGGGGAAGAAACGGGATATCAAGAAGTATGCTATATCACTCTCAACTTCATTCATGCTTAAAGTGAGGGGGAACATGAATTGAGGGGGAACATCAAATTGCATACTTTACTCTTGTCTTGGATTATCAAAATAATTATTGCATATATCCCGCTTATGTTTGCCATTATCAAAAAGGGGGAAATTGTTGGAAACACGTTTCAAATGCAATATACTAAACGTGTGTTCTTTTGTAGGTTTTGATGAATGTCAAACAAAGCAATAAGCGATATATAGCAGTGCTCAAGGACAAGCACAAAATGGATGCATTACAAGAAGCTCAAGACAAAGTTTAGAAATGTTATAATTGAGTCAATATTAATTGTGATCTTGATTCCTCAATCTTGGCTCATAACATGGCTTCTCTACTAAAATTATTTTTCCAAAATCATGCATATCTAACTTAAGTGTCAAATGATTTTAAACTATGCATATTTATATTTGTTAAAATGTTTTTCAAACATGCCTCAAAAATCTAGGCTAAGATAATCGATTATGTACTTATGATAATCGAGTATCTCTAAGCCAAGACTGCATGACAATCGATTGTGAATTAATGATAATCGATTGTGAGTAAGTCAGTTAACATCAGGTTTTTGCAAACTGCATAACAATCGATTGTGTACTTTTGATAATCGATTGTTAACTGAGGCAAAGCTTTCAAAACTCAGAAAAATCGATTATGAACTAATGGTAATCGATTAGAATGAGAAAAATGTCTCCCAGTGTTTTTAAATAAATTAATAATCGATTATGGCTTTTGATAATCGATTATATATGAGACAGAAAGTTTTGAAATTAATTAATAATCGATTATGGCTTTTGATAATCGATTATATATGAGACAGTAAGTTTTGAAATTAATTTATAATCGATTGTTCTATTTGATAATCGATTGTTGGAACTAACCGTTGTCATACATTTTCAAATTACCTTCAGGTAATCGATTGTTGATATTTAACAATCGATGTTTTGCGTAAAATCTGGAAAAGATTTTCTGAACGTTGTTAAAATAATCGATTGTTGATTTCCTGATAATCGATGTTTTATGCCAAAAATTGGAAAGGATTTTTTAACGTTATAAATAATCGATTATTGATTTGAAGTAATCGATTGTTGACGTAAAATCTGGGATTGAATTTTTGATCTGATAGGCAAACAATCGATTGTTTAGTCTTGACAATCGATTGTCACTGAGTAATTTCAGCAATCCTTAATTGGCAATTAGACAACGGTAAGACTGAGTTTTTCACCTATAAATACAGGCTTAACTCAGTGTTTTCACAACAACAACATATACAATTTAAGTATTTTCATTGCTAAAAGCTTTCTTACATTGATCATCATTTTCATTCATCCATAAAGCTTTTTGAAGAGCCATTCTATTGAGCTAAGTTGTTGTGATCTTGAGCGTACTATTTCTACTCATATCTACTCATTGAGGAGTACTTTGTAAAGTGAGTTTGTTTTGTGTTTGTAAGAGAATTGCGATTCTCGTTTGTTGAGGAACTTGTGATTCCTCAGTTGAAGTCTTTGGGATTGTTATCCCCGAGCAGTTGAAGTCTTTGGGATTGTTATCCCCGAGCAGTTGAAGTCTTTGGGATTGTTATCCCCGAGCAATTGAAGTCTTTGGGATTGTTATCCCCGAGCAATTGAAGTCTTTGGGATTGGTATCCCCGAGCAATTGAAGTCTTTGGGATTGTGATCCCCGAGCACCTAGGTGAGGCTTGTGTCCTCAGCAGTAACGGTTTGTTAAGCACCCGTAAGCTTGACAAGTTTAGTGGAAATCTCGAGAGAGTCTCTCGGGGACTGGACTAACCACGTTTGTGGCCAACCAGGATACATCATTGTGTAAGTTTATTTTACTGCACTTGTTTTAATTTCTGCAAAGTTTTTAAATTCCGCACTAAAACGCTTAATATTTTTAAAACGCTATTCACCCCCCCTCTAGCGTAAAGCGTTATTTCCAACAGAGAACCTACACTGTTCGAGATATACATAAAAGAACAAACATGCTCCGTGAGCAAAACCATGAGGAAGGAGATTGTAACTCCCTGAACCACATTGTAACTCCCTGAACCTCTTCAAGGAGAGGCAGGTCAAACTACTATGAATAATAAAGTCCTAAATTTGTCATTCCTCAATTCCGTCTTCTTGTATCTCGATTTTGTCTTCTAATCCAATGATTAATTATGTTTGGCTATGATTTATCTTTGATTTATTTTGATTGGTTTTCCTAGAAGGTATTCAATAGCTTTTGGGTCAAAATAATTTGGCGTCGTCTGTGGGGATTTCATAGTGAAAATACCTAGTTCTTCCTGGATTGAAGCCAAAGAAACACCAGAAAGAAAATCCAACTCAAATCAGATTCAAGGACCGCACATCGGGAAAAGAAGAATCAAATGCGTCAACCGAAGATAAAATTTTTGCCCTACCGATCTCAAATAGCCCGAACAAAGAAGGAAGCGATGCAAAGCAATGCAGAAGTACGAAGCTTTGCACTCCCTCATCCCCATACCGCGTCGGGTTAGAAACTGACGCGGAGGTGTTCCAAATAGGGAATCGAAAATCACCCTGAAGCAACTTGAACGCTACGGTCTGGCAAACAACCACAATACGTGCACGACCGAAGACAGGGTCCAGATAGCTCACCCTAAAGCCTCATTCAAACTATAAGGCTAAGTGCCTTTGCCATAACAGTATATAGTTCGACCTCGTTCGAACTGGGAGGCTAAGTGCCTTCACCATCAAAGTATATAGTTCGACCTCGTTCGAACTATAAGGCTAAGTGCCTTCGCCATCAAAGTATATAGTTCAACCTCATTCGAACTATGACCATTAAGGCTAAGTGCCTTCGCCATCACAGTATATAGTTTGACCTCGTTCGGACTGGATTATTAAGGCTAAGTGCCTTCGCCATCACAGTATATAGTTTGACCTCGTTCGGACTGGATTATTAAGGCTAAGTGCCTTCGCCATAAAAGTATATAGTTCGACCTCGTTCTAACTATAAGGTTAAGTGCCTTCGCCATCAAATTATATAGTTCGACTTCGTTCGAACCGGGACTATCAAAGCTAAGTGCCTTCGCCATCGAAGTATATAGTTTGACCTCGTTTGAACCATAAGGCTAAGTGCCTTCACCATCAAAGTATATAGTTCGACCTCGTTTGAGCTATAAGTCTAAGTTCCTTCGCCATCGAAATCGACAGCTCGACCTCGTTCGAACTATAAGCCTAAGTGCCTTCGCCATCGAAATCGATAATTCGACCTCGTTCGAATCATAAGGCTAAGTGCCTTCGCCATCAAAGTATGTAGTTCGACCTCGTTCAAGTTGTAGGGATAAGTGCTTTCGCCATCAAAATCAACAGCTCGACCTCGTTCGAACTATAAGGCTAAGTGCCTTTGCCATCGAAATCGACAACTCGACCTTGCTCGAACTATAGGGCTAAGTGCATTCACCATCACAGTATATAGTTCGACCTCGTTCGAACTGGGAATATTAAGGCTAAGTGTCTTCGTCATCAAAGTATATAGTTCTACCTCGTTCGAGCTATAAGTCTAAATGCCTTCTCCGTCGAAATCGACAGCTCGACCTCGTTCGAACCAGAAGGCTAAGTGCCTTCGCCATCACAGTATATAGTTCGACTTGTTCGAACATGGATTATTAAGGCTAAGTGCCTTCGCCATCAAAGTATATAGTTCGACCTCGTTCGAACTATAAGGTTAAGTGCCTTCGCTATCAAAGTGTATAGTTCAACTTTGTTCAAACTGAGGCTAAGTGCCTTCGCCATCAAAGCATATAGTTCGACCTCGTACGAACTATAAGGTTAACTGCTTTCGTCATCAAAGTATATAGTTCAACTTCGTTCGAACTCGGAATATCAAGGCTAAGTGCCTTCTCCATCAAAGTATATAGTTCAACCTTGTTCGAACCATAAGGCTAAGTGCATTTACCATCAAAGTATATAGTTCGACCGCGTTCGAGCTATAAGGCTAAGTGCATTCGCCATCAAAATCAACAACTCGACCGCGTTCGAACTATAAGACTAAATGCCTTCGCCATCGAAATCGATAGCTCAACCTTGTTTGAACCATAAGAATGTGCCTTTTCCATCAAAGTATATAGTTCAAACTCGTTTGAGCTATAAGTCTAAGTGTCTTCGCCATCGAAATCGACAACTCGACCTCATTCGAACTATAAGGCTAAGTGCCTTTGCCATCACAGTAAATAGTTCGACCTCGTTCGAACTGAGATTATTAAGGCTAAGTACCTTCACCATCAAAGTATATAGTTTGACCTGGTTTGAACTATAAGGTTAAGTGCCTTCGCCATCAAAGTATATAGTTCGACTTTGTTCGAACTGCGACTATCAAGGCTAAGTGCCTTCGCCATCAAAGTATATAGTTCGACCTCGTTCGAACCATAAGGCTAAGTGCCTTCGCCATCAAAGTACATAGTTCAATCTAGTTCAAGATATAAGGCTAAGCGCCTCACCATCAAAATCGACAGCTCGACCTCGTTCGAACTATAAGGCTAAGTGCCTTCGCCATCGAAATCAAGAGCTCGACCTCATTCGAACAATAGGGCTAAGTGCCTTCGCCATCACAATATATAGTTCGACCTCGTTCGAACTGGGACTATTAAGGATAAGTGCCTTCACCATCAAAGTTTATAGTTCAACCTTGTCTGAGCTATAAGGCTAAGAACCTTCGCCATCAAAATTGATAGCTCGACCTCGTTCGAACTATAAGGCTAAGTGTTTTCGCCATCAAAGTATATAGTTCAACCTCGTTTGAACTAGGACTATTAAGTCTAAATGCCTTCGCCATCAAAGTATATAGTTCGACCTCTTTCGAGATATAAGGCTAAGTGCCTTCGCCATCAAAATGGACAGCTCGGCCTCGTTCGAACTATATGGATAAGATCCTTCGCCATCAAAGTATATAGGTCGACCTCGCTCGAACTATAAGTCTAAGAGCCTTCGCCATCAAAGTATATAGATCGACCTCGTTCAAACTGCGACATAAAGTTATGTGCCTTCACCGTTAGAATTTAGACAGGTTCGACTTTAGTCGAATTGGGACTTAGGCTAAGAGCCTTCGCCAAAGTATACGGTTTGACCTCGATCGAACCGGGACTCAGGCTAAGTGCCTTTGTCATTAGGGATCGATGTGCTTGACCCTGTTCGAACTATGAGGCTAAGTGCCTTCGACATCATAACATCGATACGACCAACTTCAATCAAACTCGGAACGGGCTCCCACTTCAAGTACATTCAAAAAAAGGGGGGGGGGAACAATACAAAATAAATGTAAGACAAGTAGCCAGAAAGAGATTTTATTATCCACGAAAGTTACGAATGCAGGTTATCCCCGCTTACACCCGGCCAGGGCCGATCAACACGAGAAAATCAAAGAAAATGGAAAACAATAGGAAATAAACGAACGCCAACCTGCGAACGAAACAAAGGTAAATAAAGAACAGTTTTTTCTTTCACTCGGCGCCACCATCGGCGCTACTATCAGCATTCCCGTAGGGTTCCTCACCATCATCGCATGCACCTTCGCCAGCTTCGGGCGTTGCCACATCATAACCATAGTCGGCACGAGCCTCATGAGCCATTTGGCGCACCACCTCAAAGGCCACTTCAGTCACGGTGACCGCTCCTACAAACCCTTGAAAATTTTACGCTGAGCTTCGACATAGACCCAAAGCTCATGAACCTGGTTGGGAACAGTAGTGCGTGATGGCCCAGCTTGGTTCTTCAGCCGCTGGTTCTCCACCTCTAAGGCTGCAATTTGCTCCATCAGAACTTGGGCCTCGTGATCAAGGGCATTAATCCGCTCCTCAAGCCTCTCCTCCCTAAGAACTACAGTGGTCCTATCCGATGCTCGTTGAGATTCATGTACGCGGATCGCTTCTTCCAACGCCGTTGCCTTCATGGAAGCATCCCTCTCCACACACCTTAAACCAGCGACCTCGCCCTTCAATGCAGCTAGCTTACCACCCCATTGGCAGTCATCTCCTCTGCTCTGGCACGGCTCTGCTCCATCTCGGACTGTATCTCCCTCAACATATACTGCATGTGCTCGCATTCCGCAGCCACCCCCTGCCTAACCTCAAGCTCTTTATCCTTTAAGTGGATCTGTCCTTCGAGCTCGCTTTTATCACTAAGCGCCTGTATCAGCTCTCGGTCCCGCTTCTCCAACTCCTCACCCAAAGCCTTGTTACGAGGATCATTCATCAAATGCCCGTATAATTCGCGGAACCTATCATGATAGCATCGATACTTTCCCAATATTTGCAGAAAGATCCTCAAACAGATGTTAGCCCTAGGAATGCTCTCCACCTCCAGAAAGTAAGTCTGCAAAAACAAAAAAGCTGTTAAAAAGCTCATGCCGAAACGGGAGAGAAGTTAGCTCAAGTCAAGGTAACGTACCCGTAGTCCCATCATGGCCAATTCGTTCATCACTTCAACATCTGAAACGCTTCTTAGAGACGCGTCCTCGGCCTCCGAACACAGCAATTTGCAATACCAAGCTGCTTTCTTGGGTCAACAGGTTTAGATTTGAAGAAATCTCAATATAACGGGTCGACCCCTCTGCACAAACCACGGAGTGAGTAATGCACTCCCCAAACATGCGGACATTATTAGGGTCCAAATCAGACTGAGAATCATACCCGTCCACCACCACGTTCTTTCCCCTATCCCCCGCCGATGGTACAGAGCAACTCGCTGCAGGCGATAAAGGTGTGCTCAAGGTTTCGCATGGCAGTCTCTAAGGATTGACCCTCCACCTCAGCAGCGAGAACTTCCGTCAGGAGAAAATCCAAGTTGATCACCATCGGAGGAGCTGTCGCGAATGCTAACCTTCATTTTTTCGATGTCTCTTCTTCTTCCCCAGTCGATGGCAAGTTAGTTCGAAGGTGGATGCTCCCAGACGGCCCCTCATCCCGAGACGTAGCCCGGGCCGGAGAGGCTGTAGCCGATGATTCCACCGATTCCCTCGAGAAAGGACGAGTTATCTGTGTTGCACTAAGTCGAGCAACCACAGCCGGTCGGCGGAAGGCAAGTTGTGGAGCTTTAACTCGACAAACTCTCCCTGTTCATGACAAACTTTCGGTAAGTATGAGTGAAACAAGAACAGAAAGGAAAGAAAGTCATTGCCTCACCTGTCAGTTGTCTACATCCATATTTCTCCCAGAATGATGCCCACGTGCGAACCCCTACTATATGGTGAAGCACAACCTCGACCCATTCTCGGATCCCCTCCAAAGGAGGCGGAGGCAGCTTCTCGGCTGCAAAGCATTAGGGCAGATTGATGATTATAAACCTAAGATGAAAGGAATATCAAGGCAGAACATTTTACCAGTCAAAGGCAAGGACTTACTTGCAAAGTTCCACACTTCCGGGAACCCTATCGAGTCAGCCACAAGATGTTTGATTCGAATGTAGAAAAAATTATCGAAGAAACGAAAATTGGTCTGGTCATCCATCTTGACCACAAACCCCTCGACCCATGGGGGTGTGCATAGATCATGATGCCACGAATCTTCTGAGGTGCAAAGAGGCTAAGCACGTGCCTCAGAGTGACCTCCCTACCAGCTAGCTCCGTGTAGTTGATGAACATAAGAAATAGTTTACATAGATAAGGAGAAAGTTGAGTAGGGCACACCTCTTAGTAGCGACAAACATCGACCACCAGCATAGGGAGCGTGTATCCCATGAGGAAGGGATAGGCATAGAACGAACAGAACCCACGACGATCAATTTGGACCCTGTCTTCTGTCTTAGCTGTAACGATCTCGACATAATTAGGAATGCCCCGTCATTCTCTCAAGTACGCTATCCCAACCTCCCCCACTAAAGGAGAGATATACACCTTCTCTGCGGCACCCGCTGCGCTAAAGTCCGCCGTTGCCTTCCCCCGACGGGACAAAATTTCCTCAACTGAAGGAACTTCTACGCTTTCAATCAGCTCCAAGTCCCCAGTCGCCTGAGCGGGATCCTCGACCGCCGGAGAATTAGTCGGAAGATTGGTACGAGAGGAAGTTCCTGCCATTTTTGACTCAGAAGCAAAGAAAGAAGACCTTTGTGGTAGAAGCAAGAAAATCACAAATTATAGCGATCAAGGGTAGAGAAAAATGCGATTCAGTACAAAGGAAGATATCCCAGGATTTCTCTCAACAATGAGTGATGAATAGGTGAAAAAAATGGCAATCCCTTTCTATTTATAAGAAACGAATTCTTCAATCACGAAACCCAATAGCCATCATTGATACATGACTGGACATAAAACGGTTCAGTTTCTCGGAAACGTTCGCCGTTATGATTGTCTGCACCAAGCGGCGAGCTTCACTTGCCAACCGACGTATTAGTTTCAGAATCATCATAACGATACACGAGCACCAAAAGGCGCCCCCGGACAGTTCCGAAGTCCTTAATGCTATTAATGAACATAGAGCGAGCCTGGCGCCTCCTAATTACGTCACGCACAATCTGTCCGTCGAGGAGGGCAAGGCACGACCCCCACGAACGGAGGGACTAACTGTATTGGTAAAAATCTGATCATACGACTACCGCCGAACCATCCCCCTCCTAATCGACTCGAAGCAAATGGTCAACGAACTTGACCATGACTTGCGACAATCGATTCCAAAACAAGCAACGGGGCTATGGTCCCTCCGCAACCAAAGAACGTCTGCTCAACTCAGCTACGACAACTCATGACAAGCTCACGAAGCTTGTAACTATAAATACCAAGGAAGAAAACCTTAATAAGGAGACTTTTTCTCGGACACTGTTCGAGATCTACAGAAAAGAACAAACATGCTCCATGAGCAAAACCATGAGGAAGGAAATTGTAACTCCTTGAACTAGATTATACCTCCCTGAACCTCTTTAAGGAGAGGCAGGGTCTTCTTGTATCTCGATTTTATCTTCTAATCCAGTGATTAATTACGCTTAGCTATAATTAATTTTTGATTTATTTTAATTAATTTGTCCGGAAATTGTTCGATAACTTTTGGGTCAAAACAAAATCAACTTTAATTCAAAATTAAATCGACGAGAATACTTGCTCTTGCTGTCTCAGTTCACTTGATTATTTGTTTCATGTTTCCTCGTCCACTTTTTTTTTGGGGGGTGGGTGGGGGGTTGGTGGTTAAGCTACGAAATGTAGTTGGCGATAATAAAGACACACGCAGCGACAAGTCAATGGAACGATCTACTTATTAAATATGACTGTAGGACAAAACATGAATTGCTAGTACTAATGTTTTCTCTACGTACGACTACTAGGAGCAAAGCAATTATGAATATGCCTACGCCCAGCAAAGGATGTAGCGCACTGAATAATTAGAGGTTTTAAATTTGAGCCATGATTATAAATTTTTTTTTGATATGGAGCGTTTCCTTCCGAATAAGTTTCTACCTGGTATAAATCTGAATATAGTCAGGCTCTAATACGAATACTGAACACCAGATGGGAAATAAAAAAAATGTGTGCTTTACTTGCATGAATAAAAGTAGATACTTCACTTATATTGTAGAGATTAGATAAGAGAACGTAGGGCTAGAACCGAATAGAAAATGTAACTAATACAGTAAACTTGAACAAATTAATTGACGTTAGAATTCAACCAATGGGGAAGAGAATGAACTCGATCATACCAGAATAAATTTTAACAAGAGTTGAAGCAGAGAGATATACAAGGCAATTCTCCCATAAAGAAGTATGTTCATCCAGTATCCAAAAACTAAGAAAATGAAAGAACTAGTTATACAATTAGGATTTCGTTTTACCCAAATTTGGATTTGTAGATCAAAGCTATTTAATTAATATAAGAAAAAGGAAAGAAAATCCTATTAGGAAGTCTTTAGAAATTGTAATCCTAAACTAGACATTAAAATTATTATTTCTTCTTTCCTTGAAGCTTGACTGTCTTTCTTCAAAATTATCCTTAATTCTATGCTCCTTTCAAAGCAATCAAAACTCTCAATGGTAGGAAGAACATTTGTAATTTCCATCAATTGCTTCTATAGAAATAGGATTGTAAGATTAATTTTGTAAGTTCTGAAATCTATCCAACTACTAATGAGAGGTTAGGATTAATGTTCGTCAAACGGGTAAAGTAGTTTTATAAGTTGAGATATGTAAGCATTTTGTTTTGTTGTTAATTTAAGCGAGAAAGTATTAAGCCTAATTACTTGAAAAATACAACACTTTTGTTCACAATAGACAAAGACAGGTAAACCTCAGAGGTTGATCTTCCTTTATCACGCATGGTGTCACAGGTCAATACTGCCATTAGATGTCCAATACAATGAGTACGATTAGCTGTTTGCCGTTGCCCTTCTTTTTGTAAATAGAAACAAAACCAATGAGATACAAATTTTGGCAATTTATATAAGTATGCCTTTTCACTTGCCAGCTTTATTTGTTTTTGATAGAGGTGTTAAACGGTCCGAGTCTGCCCTGTTCCGGACCGGCCCGAAACGTGAATATAACTTAAATATACCATAAATATATCATGTATATACCATTAATATATTATAAATATACCAGTTATTGTATACTAATTAACATAATTTAATATTGTTGGAATTTAACATATATTGTATATATTGAAGGTATAAAACTATAAATGCTCAAATCATATAATATGATGGTAACGTATTTTTAAAATATGCTATATATGTGTTATTTTAGGATTTTAAGACAATTTGTATTATTTTAAAATTATTAGACGTATTTATGCTTAATGTTTTAGTTTGTTAGATTAATTTGAAGTATTATGCATGAAAATTTAAAAATACACTAACCCAGCCCGGCCCTCTCAACCCGTAACCCGTATGGTTTAAATTTTACCCGGACTAGTCCGGCCCGCTACGAACCAATTACTATGCAGCCCGGTCCAACCCGCCCCGGAACCCGGACAGGTCAAAAAATGACCCGGCCCGGACCGGCCCACCTATAGGTTTTGAGGACCCAATCATTTTCTTTCTACCTCAAGAATCTGGTTTTCCAAAAATTATTGTGTTCATTTAAATTTTTGAATACTAATCTGACTTTATTGTGTTTCCAAAGCATATAAAGATTGTATATGATTCAAAATGTTAAAGATATATCAACTAAACTTCTGCACCTGCTATTGAACTTATTTATGATTAGCTTAACGAAAAAGGGCCAAATATACCCCTTTACTTTTAAATATGGTTTGCTTGTACACTTTATTATACTATTGGATCATTCATACCCCTGTTATTATACTATTGGGTTACCTATATCCCTACTATCATACTTTGAAACAAAAATACCCTTATTTTGAATGGAGTGCCACGTGTCAGCACCAGATTAAAACGACTCATTTTCTTTTTTTTTAAACCGATCCATTTTTAGAAAAACCACAACCCGACCCCTATTTTTGTTTTTTTCCAGTTTTTTCTAAAAGAAATTTAAGTTATAAATAAATAAAAAATATTATGTTAAATTTTTTTTCCTGTTTTTACAAGCCACTCGATACATCTTGATAAATCATGACCTCTATAAGAGAACGTTTGACGATCCTCTTGCTAAGTGACTCGGGCAGCAACAAACGAGACAAGTATTAGAAGAGGTGCATGAAGGCCATTGCGGTGACCATACAGGTAATCGCGCCCTCAACGGATGCCGCATCCGCGCCGGTTAGTACTGGCCTGCTATGAAAAAAGAGGTGATAGATTACATCCGAAGATGCGAATAGTGCCAAAGGTACGCCCCCATGGTACACCAAGCGAGGGAGCTTCTCCATTCAGTCACCTTTCCATGGCCCTTCATCAAGTAGGGAATGGATATAATCGGCCCTCTACCAGCAGGACGAGGAAAGGTACGTTTTCTCTTAGTTTTGACAGACTATTTTTCCAAGTGGGTGGAAGCAGGTGCGTACGCACATATATGCGATCAAGAAGTCATCATCTTTATATGGAAAAACATCATATGCCATTTCGGCATCCCCAAAGAAATGAGTTGTGACAATAGCACCTAGTTCATCGGTAGGAAAACGACTAAGTTCTTCGAGAAGTGGCACATCAAATGGAATCCCTGTGCTAACGGACAATCTAAGTCTTCCAACAAGACAATATTGAACATACTGAAAAAGAAGCTCGAGAAAGCTAAGAGGCTATGGCCCAAATTACTACCTGAAGTATTGTGGGCATACCGGACCATGCCCAAATCCAGCATGGGAGAAACGTCGTACTCGCTGGTCTACGGGATCGACGTAGTTATACTCGTCGAAATCAGGGAGCCAAGCTTGAGATATTACCATACCAACGAGGCAGATAACGACGAAAGTAGATTGCTAGATCTAGACGAAGCCGAAGAACAAAAAGATATGGCCCATATAAGAATGACAGCCCAAAAACAGCAGGCAGAAAGATATTACAACAAGAAAGCCAAAATAAAATCACTCAAAGTGGGTGACTACGTCCTCAAAGCCAAAACATTAGCATCGAAAGACCCGAGTGAGGGAAAATTAGGAACCAATTGGGACAGACAGAACAAAATCAAAGCAGCGGCAAACACAGGAGCATTCCAATTAGAAATAATGGATGGAAAAATACTCCAAAACAGTTGGAACATCGCCCACCTCAAACACTTCCACTTTTGAAAGGCATCTCCTTAGTTGTACTCTTTTTCCCTGCTTCGAATTTTGACCCAATTGGGTTTTCTGGGGGAGGATTTTAATGAGGCAGCAAAGGGGAAACCTGGTGGTATCATAACGTAAATTTAACATATCGACCAATCAACACGGTCTCCAGGACAATGTAATGAAGGGACTACACTAATTATTTACCATTGTATTAACAGAACGTCTTGTCTCCATTGTATGAACAGAATGTCTCCATTATATGAACAAGAATGTCTCCAATGTACGAACAAAAATCTCCACTACACAAACGAAAGTTATCTCCATTATACGAACAGGTCTCCACTAAGCAAACACCTTAACGGCTAAGGCCATCGATCTCGTTCGACTACGATGTACAATACTTTGATGGCATTCAAAGCATCCTAATGTCTAAGGCCATCGACCTCGTTTGACTATGATGGATATTACTTCGACGACAGTCGAAGCATCCTAATGGCTAAGGCCATCGACCTCATTCGACCATGACGGATAATACTTCGATGATAGTCAAAGCATCCTAATGGCTAAGGCCATCAACCTCATTCGACTATGACGGATAATACTTCAACGACAGTCAAAGCAACATCCTAATGGCTAAAAGCCATTGACCTCGTTCGACTACGACGGATAATACTTCAACGAGTGTCAAAGTATCCTAATGGCTAAGGCCATTGACCTCGTTCAACTATGATGGATAACACTTCAACGACAGTCGAAGAATCCTAATGTCTAAGGCCATCGACCTCGTTCGACTACGACGGATAATACTTCGACGACAGTCGAAGCATCCTAATGGTTAAGGCCATCGACCTCATTCGACTACGATGGATAATACTTCGATGAAAGTCAAATCAACTTCCTAATGGCTAAAGGCCGTCAACCTCGTTTGACTACGACGGATACTACTACGATGACTGTCAAAGCAGCATCCTAATGGCTAAGGCCATCGACATCATTTCGGCCTCGCTCAAACCATGATGATCTTTTCAACAAGCAACAAATACCATCTCTACGAAGGCTAAGTACCGAAAAAAGAAAGAAAACCGAGGAGGGTAAAACAACAAGAAAAAAAGCAAAGATAAAATGAATTTTATATCACAGTAAAAATATATTTACATTCGACCCCATGAACGGGCCCCATTACATTCCACAAAAACAAAAAATATGTACAAATTCAGGGCTGCTCATCGTCCTGCCCGTCGTCCTCTGGGCGATAAACATCATTATACCAGGAATCTGAGTCTAGCCAATTGACATCCTCAAAAGTGCAACCTTCCCTATCAGGGGAGTCGGAATAGCACCTGCATGCTTCACGTACAGTTCGAGCTTTGTGCCGCCGCACCTAAACTTCCTCCTCCAACGCTCGGCCCTCAACATGAAACTCTCTATACACATAAAGTTTGGCCTCTGCAAAAATACACATCTCATACGCGCTATGGCGTGTACTCTGACCAGACGTAGGATGAGATGAGGAGGGATAAGAAAGTCGAACCCCGTCCTCCAACCTTGGGGGAGAGACCTGCCTAAGAACATTGATTTCTGAAATCATGGCTTCAAGCTCAGCGGTCAAGTCTGCTACCCTTCGTTGGAGGTCGACATTCTCTACCGCCAACCCCTGACTGAGCTCGAGCTCACCATTTTTTTCCTTGAGAAGCGCTTCCAATTAGTTGTTACGGGTCACGACCCTCATCATCTCGCTATCTGTCTTCTCCAGCTCAACCCCCTATGCTTTAACTGGGCCTCCTTCTTCTCAAGCCCCTCGCAAAACACCCAAAACTTAGGGTTCTTGATGGAAAAGATCCACCGCTGTTTGATGCTTAGAGCGGTGACTTCGATACTTTTTCACCATTTTGTCAAAGATGGCTGCCTTTTTCTGCCCGCGACGTCCCCTCTCCACCTCCAAAACAAGAGTCTGAAAAGAAAAGCAGAAGTAAGCACGCCTCAGGTCAACCTTACAACATGCAAAACAGAAGAGTGAGGGCTACCTGTAAAGCTATGCTGGTGACCCTTCGTGATAGTTCCACATCATTTACGGCACCGAGCGTCTAGCTCTCAGGGGCGCTGCATAGCAGAGTAAGGGACAATGCAGCATGTACGCTATTCAGTAATAAATTATAAGCCCCAGGACTCACAATACGATGGTTGGACCCATCCGTCATCATCTCCACATGTGTAAGGCCCTTCACGAGCTCATCCACATCCTCCTAGGAAATTTCAAAATCTAATTCCTCAACTCCCCTGCCAGCTCCATTGACATTAGTCGTCGAGCCCCCCTAATCGGTACGTACCGAGCTAGTATCGGGAGCAGCACTCCTCTAATGGGCCAACCTCCTGATTAGGATGGCGTCGGCTATAAACATAGGCCTAGGTCTCAGTCGTAATACCCCACTTCCTTCAGCTTCTGTAGCCAGCCCCTTGCTTGTCTCAAACCTCCTCCTTTTTCTCTTCAATGATTCTTCGCCCTCAAGAGACTCATCTGCAGGTTGCAGAGCCTGTACCGACGATGTCAGTCCCCTTAAAACTATTGTCGCAGATGTGACTCACTGCAAAGAAACTATAGGGAGGCCCCTTGGACAGACTCGCATAATATCTCACGAGTATCCGAGGCAACGTTAGACCGTGTGAAGGTAGGGACTGCCACCCTCTTCCTAGAAGCACTCGTCCTATTGACATGAAGGTAGACCAGTCTGTAAGAGTTGCAAAACCTGCTAAACAAAAGTCAGAAATCTACCTGAAGAGGTTGCGGGGGCATAACGCTGCATGAAGGCAGGCTACGTGCGGGTCTCCTCCGCATAAGGCAGCAAATCGGCAACCTACCTCATGAGACCGGTGATGAGCTGGGGCGGGTGAGCCATGGCTGCAATAGAAAAGTTAGAATCACAAAAGTGATAAATAACAAGGAACTCAATAAATTGTAATACTCACGCTTCAAATTCCACTTCTCTAGGAACCCGGCAGGGTTAGAGACTAGGTGCTCGGTCCTAATGTAGAAATACCTACATTGGAACCCACAACTAGGTCAGTCATTGATTTGGACCACCAATCCCTTTGTACCACGGATCCTCAAGTGTAGCATGGTCCCTCTCAAGTAACCAATATTAACAATTGTAAAAGATGATGGATAGAGGCCTTGCATCCGACCAGCTCCATGTACTTGGTCAGCAGTTGAAGTACTTTAATGGTATATGGTGTAAGTTGAGTAGGGCATACGTTATAAAAGCGAATAGCTCCTACACTAAAGGAAAAATATGGAGGCCGTAGCCAATAAATGAAGGATATTCATAGAAGGTGAAATATCCCGGCCTATGGACATCTACATGATCCCCCCCCTGAAACTATCTCCACGTGAGTGGGTATTCCGTACTTCACATGGAGGTCATCTATATGATTTTGTAGCAACTCGAGAGTTCCAGAGGCGGAAAGGGAGAATCTTTGTTGAAATCACTCCGAGATAGGAGACGTTTCGGTAATAATGCTTCCACTGTAAGAGGGAAAATGTCCTCTTCTTCCTCCCTCTCGCCACAACCGGAAGGAGGCGACATATTCAATGGAGCCGCTTTCGGTACCCTCCCATTATCTAGTCAAGATTTACGCATTGTTCTATTCGAGAAAAAATCGCACGTGACAAACGAATATGTCACTCTCTCCCTCTTACGTATATGTGACTGCTAAAAATAAGGTATTAAGAATATCCTAGGGTCTTATTATTTTCGATTACGATTTACCCCTTCTTCTTTTTTTGATTGATTTGCTTAGAAAGTGTTCGATAACTTTTGAGTCAAACAAAAAATAAACTACAATCACAAAATACGAGAAAAATATTTTTACTAATCAATTATGAGTACAATTATGTTTCTCCCTTGATTCTTTTCTCCTAATTATCTCCGTGATTCGAGGGCTGAAGCTGCATATTTCTTGAATGTAGGATTATGCATACCTCCTAGGATGTATTTGATCTCCAGCTTTTTGAACTATTTGATTGTCATGAAGTATCCGTCCATATTTTGATCTCTTTGTGAATATCTCAAGAGTTTATGGGATTTTGAGATACCTCTTCAAGAAAATATGTATCCCTTTATATAGGTGTGAGTTAGAGGTTAGGGTAGAGTAACCCCCAAGAATCCTAATAGACTCCTAGGATTTCAAGAGTCTTGTAGTATCTTTAGTTAGGATTTGGCTTGATCTTTTAAAATTTTGGTGTCTACAAATACCTCTTACTTCAAGGTTTGTGGGGATGTAGGCTTGCCGAAACTTTAAGATGAGACTTGAAATACTTTACCATTGCACCAAATGGTTTTGAAACTTGGATTTTTTAATATACAGGAAGAAGAGATGAAGGGCAGAACTGGTCGCACCGGGCGTGCCAATTTGTTTGCAACTAATTTTAAATATATGAAAAATAAGCTGCAATCATAAAATAAGAGAAAAATAATTTTAATAATCAGTTATGAGTACAATTATGTTTCTCCCTTGATTTTTCCCTCCTAATTATCCCTGTAATTCGAGGGCTGAAGCCGAGTATTTCTTTAATTTAGAATGATACACACTTCCTGGGATGTATATGTGTTTACCTTGAAAACGGTAATTATAATTAAATTTGACTTTGTAGTTCTAATAATACGTGATGTATTTTTATGCTGGTTGTTAGGCAGTAGATGCTAAGTGTGAGACTAGACAATGAGATAAGAACTTGAAAGTAGTATGTTTAGGCAAACCGAGTGGTAGAGAATCGGAGCCTCGAGCCAAGTTATACGGGGCCTCGAGGTCGAGCTAGGAACTAAGCTATGGACAACCGATGAAGGTCTAATAGTTCTAAGAGCTTTGATCTAAGCTATTTATGATCAATAATGAGCAATAAATAAAGAACAATTACTGGAATGCAATGAATATAAGCAATAAATGCAAATAATAGAATCTAGAGAGAATATGTATAAGTTAGAGAGCAGAGAATGTTCTTATATATTGAATATTGTGTATTGTGTATCTAATGTTATGTATATTATAAAATGACAAGGGTCCCCTTTATGTATGATGGAGAATTCTAACATAGTACAAACGCATTTATTATAAGGATTTGAGGCGGGTACATCCATTTAATGCCACGGTACGGGCTTGAATATAGACTAGGTCATCTTTAATCAAGTTCCTTGGGAACTTCCCGTTTGTCCATCATATCATTTGATTTGAGAACCCTCACGAGTTGAGCCTCGAGCCTTCTAGGGGCGGTCTTACGAAGTGTCATAATGATCAAAAAATCGGACTCTATGATTTTCACCGTATACAGATAGCCCCTGCATTTTTAGAATAAAAATGACAAGAAATGGTCTTGAATTCTTGCTTCTTCGATACTACCATCATGACGTCAGTCCATCAAAGCATTAAATGACATGAATTAAAGGTTGTGCATGAGTCTCTATTAACACGACTATCGAAAAGACCATGAACCGCTATTGGTTCAGCCTTTCCGCTTCCAAACGCTGCCCATTTGGCTTCTATAAATATCTCAACCATTTTGTTATTCACACTTTTACAACATTTTCAATTTTCTAGAGCAGAGTTCATCATCTTCTACATTCTTCTCCCTTCTGCGCTTGCCTTCTTACTCTATTTCTTGAAAACCTTTTTTATAGTTATGGCTAGGACCTCTAGAACGGTACCTCAGAAATTAGAAAGAGGTCGCTACTTCTTCGACTCGCCCATCCAGGGTAAACCAAAAGTACCCCCAACTGTCGAGCAATGTAACCCTACCAAATTAGATACATATATGATTGTTTTTTTGTCAAAAACCCCCTACTACACAACGCTATTCTGAGCATGTGTCTCGGTACATCAGCACGGTGACCGATATGAATAGAGTGAAGAAAGTTAGGGAGGAGGCAACATTAGTAGAAATCTCCAATTTTGAGGAGAGAATAGTAGACCATAAAGCTGCCTTCCTTAGTGTGTATACATACCCAGTTACTTTAGGCCCCACATATTCTTGGAATATTTCTTCACCATTGATAGATCCGGTGATTCTCGATTTCTGCCATGAATACCGAGTAATGCTCGTTCGGATCTATCCTTTTTTCTATAGGATCGTTCATATGCTCCGGTACTTTTCCAACTAGGTCATGGGTATGACCTTCACCCTCAATCACTTGGTCAGATTATACAACCCTCATATCTTATGAGGTTTGATCAAGATTCATCCTCGATCTGTAAGGCTGTTCTTTTGAGCAGGATAAGGATCGGAGGTAGATGAGCCGTTATGTCTGAGTAAGGACCTTAGAAATTATCCCGGCTAATAGGATGCCATTCCCGGAGGAGTGGAATATGAACAGTAAGTGTCCCTACCTCGAACATAATTTATTGCCCTTTCATCCCTTTGGAAAATGATCCTCTTTTAATTATGTAGCCACCGTTTGATACCCTGTCACAGTTTAGAACCTAGCGGGATGGATCAGATAGTTGGACTTCACTTACCCTTATATCAAGCGTTCTTGAAGTGACATTTCCAAAATGCGATGGCAGGCCAAGAACCATTGTATGCTCTTTGCTGCTATATTTACCATGTTCCCTTATGAATATCTTAATGGAGGTAAGTCTAATGTACCATGCTTGTGCGGGCCTCGGGGATGGAGTGTTAATGGGACTATCTCTTGATGGTGAGGAAGGGACCTCGAAGCCCAGTAAGGGAAATAAGGGAAAGAAGGAGCCGTCAGCTGAGTCTCCCAAATCAGAGAAACCTAAAGCTCGCAGGCCTCGGGCTGACGCCCAAGTCTCGACTTCGGCTGTTGCAACAAGTCCTCATACCGAGGATGAAGGTGATGATGATGATGACCCTTTGGAACAAAGGACAAAACAAGGTTTGACGCTCCGCAAGGTATTGGGCAGAAAATCACCGCGTCGGGGGTAGTTGACATAGACCAACCATGTTGAGGAAACCCTCGAGGAGGGTGCGGGCGCAGTCCTCAAGTTTCAAGTAAGACATGGTACAGTCCGTGATGATGAACCCGCTGTTGGTGACTCTGAATGGCCTAAACCAGAAGCTTCATGGGGGCAGGATGAGGCCCTTAGAAAAATTAATGCCCTCAGTGGCATTAATTTGTGTCCTTCATTCTCACAGGGGGAAATCATGGATGCACATGACTAGGACAATGCCGATATGGGGGCCTCTCATGGAGGGAAAGATGTGCTCGGAGGCCTCTTCGACAATGTTGATGAGAACATTAATCTTGATGCCCAATTGCTCTTAAGGAAGCGGAGAGGCTTTAGTAGCTGGTGTTATTCCTTGATATACCATTTGCGCTTTAAATATTTGTTCTTGACTTTCTAACTTTTCTATGTTTTTGTAGGCTAAGAAAATGTACGATCATGCCTTCTCTAGTCAATAAGATAGGCTTTCATGCTGGGAGAAGGATCTCGAGAAGCTCACCTCGGCGCTGAAGGAGTCGGAGGCTTCCTCCGCCCAAAAGGTGAAAGAGTTGAGCAGGCTTCGGGCGAGTTTGGAGGGAATGCGCCGTGAAAGGGCTGGACTTGCTGAGCAGGTAACATGGCATCTATGAACTCAACTTTTTATTTTATAATTTGATGGTTACCAGCTAGTTTTGACTTTGCAGATCAGGCAAAAAAAATGCCCTTGTAGAGCAACTTCAGGAAGAGGTTGTAGCCAAGGATACTGAGATCCTTGAGCTGAGGGGGAAAATAAGGTCATGACCTCGAAGAGAGAGATTTTCCGGACAGAGTTGGCATCGGCCTAGGCTATTCTTCGAGATGCTCAAGAAAAGGAGGCTGCACTATCTGTGGCCAAGTCTAAGGCCGAAGAGAGTGCATCTTTGTACATTAAGTATGTCGCTACTGCAAATGAGTGATCCCGAGATATATCGGAGAAGTCCAAGCAGAAGCTGGCTTGGGCCGTTGCTTACACTCATTCACAAGCAAGGAGGAAGGCTCTCGAGGAAGCAAGCGCCAAAGACGTTGATTTCTCATATGAGATTGATAAGCCCGAGTCTTGGAGGAAGAATCGGCATTTTTGACCACTTTAGATGAGGCTTTTGGAGATGATCCAGAGAGTAACGATGGCATAGAATAGAACCACATCGCCTTTCTTTCTTTTTTGTTTATGAATCCCTCGGAGGGAACGGGTTTCTGAAAACACCCCCTTGTAAATATATTTTTTGGTAATGCAAGAAGATTTTTTTGCTTCAAGTCTTCGAATTTTATATTTCAGCATTTATGCAAAGTAGACTTTTGATTTTGATATTGGCTCTTAGGGGCCCATACTTAGAGTAATCGGGGCCCTCGATATCGGGCACTATCTTGAGATTAGGTCGATAGCTTTTTAGAGTCAATGCTTGTAATAGCAGTAGTCCGTAGGGTCTCAACGGCCCTCGAGCACTGTGTGATAGTATCATTCGTGTGACGCAGTTGTGAAACGACCGGGGTGGTACCACCTATGCACTTTCCCAAAAAATAGCACTGACATGGTCAGAATTAATTTAGGATAGGGAAACAGTCATTTCTTGCTCTATATAGTCATTTGCTTATATTCTTAATTGAGGACACCGCCATTTTGAGTAATTATCCTTTTTATGGAACTCTTATTCTTTGTGATAGTTCTCTCACCATTTAAACTTATAGATTTTTCCCAAGTATTTATCCTCCTTTTCTTATTTTACCACAGCCATGGGTGCTACATCCAAATCCATTCACCAAGGAGAGGAGAGTTATGCCTTTACTTCATGCTCGGTCGGTGGTACACCGCCGGTGTGTGGTGATCTAACCTCGAGGTGCTTTGTCTTGAGGAGGAAATTTATGTTAGAGGGACCTCCCAATGTTTAGGGCCATCGGAAACATGCATCGATGTTTATCTCCTCAATAGGGGAGGAACACCTCGATACAATTAGGAAAGACTACGGATGGGGAGAAAAGGTGTTACTGTAGGTATCTTCCCTGGAAGAGAGCATCATTGCTCATGTGAGGGGTTTTTGAATGTATACATGTACCCCTTTACATTGGGCCCTCTCGATAGGGTCGTGCTCCAATTTTGTAGAAGATATTAGGTTACCCTAGATCAAGTTCACCAGTCGTTATCGAGGGTAGTGTTGATGATAAGGTATTTTGCAGATAAAGTCTGGCTCGAGTTCACCCTCAACCAACTTATTAGATTGTACCGGCTCTTACATATTCGAGGCTTGATTACTCTAATGAATCGATCCACCCGACCTTTTGTATCCAGCAATGAAGAAGATAGGGAGCGAGGTGGGTGAGTTATTTCATCCGAGTGTGGACTATCGGTATTATCCCCGTAGAGTTCCTTCCATTTCTTGAGAAATGGAATTTTACACGTAAGTGGTACAATCGTGTTCTCGTTGTTTTTGCCCATGGTGGAGGCAGATTTTGTTAAGATGTTTCCCTTTTCTTTTCTTTTTTGCAGCGATCTCATGGATGCCATACGAGGTTCTCACCTGGCAGATTGGTCTCAGAAATTGGCAGCTTGCTCAACTTATGATGAACGTAAGTGGCGAGATCTGTCCAAGGGTAGATGGGAGGCAAAACATCACGGTACGTACTATGTGGCTTGTTTTCTTTGAAAGGTACTTTCTTTTATGTGTATAACTCTATTACCGCAGGTATTGGAGAATTCTCTGCGATGAGACTGTGCTCCTTCGGGAAGGAGGAAGAATCATCGTCTTTGGAGTCGAGGACTAATAACAAAGGGAAGGACTCCCCGAAGGATGAGGGTGATCATAGCGAGGCAACCCCTTCTCAGAGTTTCAAAGAATATGTATTAGCTGCGCCTATGACATCTGAGGCTTCTATCCTTGAAAAAATGGTTCCTCTTTTGCCACCGTCTTCATTTCCCGTCGAATGTACTTCGAGGGATGTTCGAGAATATGGGTTGCCTAAATCAAGCAGGGTCTCGAGCAACTATTCCCCCCATCGAGATCAGTTCAACTGGGGTTGGTGAGACCCAATAGATGCAAGTTCAACTTTGAGGAGGCTCAATGGCTTTGTTTTGTGGTGTGCTTTGGTTGACTTTGTTGATCTTATGATTTTACACTTTCGTTTTCTCATTGAGCTTCTTTTTCATAAGCCTTTGATAACCTCAAGTCCGAGCTGCTTCGCTGTGAAGCCAAGTTAAGGGAAGCCTTGGATGGGGAGAAATCCCTCAGGATTCTTTGTGATAAAAGGGGAAAAGAATTGAGGCACCTTTGTTATGAGGCGAATCGAAGTCTGGACTAAAAAAGCCTCCTCAAGAAATAGGTAACCTTTGCTCCGAGGGAATGCACGCTTCTTCTTCTATCCTCAGAGATTATTTTTTTGATACTTTGGTTGCAGAGCAAGACGGAGGACTTGGAATGCCTTTGAGGCGAGGTTGGCCAGGCCAAGCATGAGTGTAACGAGCTAAGGGCTCAGATAGATTCCTATGTTACGGCCAAGAAGAGTGCTCTGGCCAAGGTTTTTGCCCTCGAGGTGTAGCTCCGGAACGCCCATGAAAACAGCTTGGCTTAGATGAGCAAGATTGCGAGGCTCGAGTTTGACCTTTTAGAGATGACGGCCGAGGTCGTGGATACCTAGGCTGGAGCTGAAGAGATTCAGGCTAAGGCTGACAAAAAAGTGGTCGTCTATTTAGAAGACATTTGCTGATGCTCAGACTAAGCCAAGAGGAGCTTCCAATTGAGAAAGCATAAGCAACGAATATACCCTCTGCAAACTTGGAGGGAAACCCTCGAGGAGATCCACGCTAGGGGCTTTGATCTCTCGTAAGAGATAAAGGAGGCAAACGCGGACAAATATAATGCCAAGTTCTTTTTGTTTGATGCTGAATATGACAAAAAGGAGGTTGATTGGGCTGCAGTCCCTGAGGGAGAAAGTAGATTAGGCTTTTTCTTTTTGACTCTTTGTACAGGATCTCAGATAGCATTTGCAAATATAGCCTTGCATTGTTTCATATGTGTACAAATAAAGAAACATTTTGGTTTTCTCCTTTCATGAATTTCCTTTTGCTTGAGTGTGTCTTTCTTTGTTTTGAGTTTATACGTTCGCCAATGATTGACCAAGTGAACTGGACTTCGAGGTGAAACCCTTAGGTTTTCAAATCGGCCCTAAGGCTCGTAGACTCTTACATTTTTCCTTAGGCATTTTTAGTTAACTATTTCGATCTCAGTCTCTGAGTCAGATTTCTACTCGAGCTCGTTGACCTTAAAATTTTTAAGCTGACTCTTATGCGCTTATGCGTTGGGTCAGTATGACCTTTAATTTTAGCTGGCAATAATGTCTCTTAAGCATTGGGTCGGTAAGACTTTATAATGTAGGCTTTTATTTTCCCTCGCTAAAGACTTTTTGAAGTTTTTGTGGTCGCCCGACTCTTCGATGGCTCGATAAGAGCCTCGATGCTAAGCCATTATGTAGCGATAAATGAGCACCTCGAGAGGTTTCGCTTGATGGCTGAAATTTTTTCGAAGCCTATTGTTTGGAGGTGATATGATCGAAGCTCTTTTTCTTATGAAGAGGGTAGCCTGATTAACCGATTCGTTTCGAAGTATTTTCGAAGTAATTTGAAGGCCTGTGATTTTATAGCAATGGTCGGGCATTCCCCGAGTCACATTTGTTTAGCTAGTACAGCATTGTGACTATAGTCATTGTATTTGGCCGTAGCCTTTTATTCCCCGAGTGAAGTAGCCTTGTCGTCTATATGGAAGGTATGCTTTTTAGGGGTCTTACAAGTTTGAATATATTGCCTTAACTTTAAGATCGAGATTATGCCTTTTGTAAGGTCTTATAAATTTTAACATGCTTTACTTGAGGTCTTACAGATAGGTTACTTGGTACAAGTATAATTCACACCTTGCTTGAGATCTTACAGATGTGGCTACTTGATACAAGTATAATTCACACCTTGCTTGAGGTCTTACAGATTTGGTATTACCTTATGAAGGTATTACGTACTCAAGGTTGCCCCCATGGGGTCTTATAGCCTTGGGTTTTCAACAAAATGATGGGGGCGATAGTCGCCCACAGCCCTCGAGTCATCGAAAGTTTCTTGGATCTAGAGTAATTCTTTGTAAACTTGGTATTGCCTCATTTAGGGCTTACGAATTCGAATTTTTCGACCTGAAAATCATGCCGCCTTGGGTTTTTGGTGTTAGTCCCCAGGTGTTCGGGAAATTCCTAAGTTTTGAGTTGTTTCTTGTAAAAGTAGCATACTTTTTTTAAGCACAAAGCATTTTGATGGAGGGGAAATAGTCTTCGATTACTTGGCACAAGTATACATATTTTCACCATCAAGGTCTCGGTTATTCTATGTGGACACGGTTCGTTAAACCGTTTGGCCCGATATATTATTTTCCTATCGAGACCCTTTCTGGCACATTCTTGATTCTTCAAGAAGGTGATCGTTTGACGAAATTCCCCCAAGTGTTCAAGGATGATCTAAAAGAAGCCTTGAACATTTGTGAAGTTCTTCTCAGGAGGCATATAGATGTTTCCTCGTTCAAACCTTGTTGGTAAAACCCTTCTTGGGATAAAACCCAAACGAAGGAAAATAGTGCAATGTATCTTTGAAACCCTAAGGTCTTCAAGCCGGACAGTGCTTTGACTGTTCTAATCGAACACTTGCACACAGTCTAGTGTAAGATGTAAGTAAAAAAGGGAGATGGCTATACCTTAGTGGAAATGGCGCTTTGTGCCTCGATATTCTTCAAATGTTTGCATGTGGGATGCGGCACAGTCCTTTGCTTGTATTATTCAGGTGTAGCCGAGAATGTGTCTCATGATTGCTACTTCATTGTTTGCTTATCCTTTGGCTCCTTCGATGTAGAAGGTGTCGATGCCGGTGCCATCTCATGCACCACGAACATCTCCCTCGCTGCATGTTGCTCCCCATACACGATTTATATTCTGTACTTTGTCGTAAACTTCATCATTTGATGAAGGGTTAATGGTACCTCTCTCATGCAGTGTATCCACGGCATTCTGAGCAAGGCGTTGTACTTCATGTCTTCTTCGATAACATGGAATTTGACAGTTTGGGTCATGCCGGATACGCTGACTGGAAGGGTGATTTCCCCTTTCATTATATTTCTTTCCATGTTGAATCCATTGAGGAATCAAGAGGATTATACTATCTGGTCGAGCAGTTCGAGCTTCTCCATGACCCTTGACCTAATAATGTTGGTGGAGCTACCTGGATCCACAAGTACATGTTTAGTTTGAATGTATTCACGAGAAAAGAAATTATCAATGTGTTCTTTTGAGGCTAAGGCACGATGTCGATTTCCTCTTCGTTGAATGTGAAAACATCCTCGGATATGTGACCCCGAGTTTGCTTCTCCCTGGTGATGGATACTTTTGTTCTTTTGACAATGGGTTATGGCGGGATGTCAATTCCCCCAACGATCATGCGGATGACATGTTGCGGCTCATATGTTTCATTTTTCCTTCTAGCCTATCTTTTCTGGAACTGATTTTTGGCTCGGTCGCTAAGGAACTCTTGGAGGTGCCCTTTGTTAAGTAGTCAGCTACTTCTTTTTGGAGTTGTCTGCAATCTTAGGTCCTATGACCATGTGTGCAGTGACATTCGCACATTAAGTTGGGTTCCTCTACAATGGATCTGACAGTACATGTCTCGTCCATCTAGGGTCTCTAATTTTACCGATGGCAGATACAATGTCTGAAACATCAACATTGAAGTTGTATTCCAACAGGCGAGGTGACTCCATCAGTCCTGTGTGTCTGTTGAATCTGACTCTGCTCACGAGTCCCTGAGGATTCTAACCTTGATCTGTCATTCGATCATTTCGGGTTATGTTACGCCTTGGGGCATATCTCATATCTTCGTAGTATGGTTGGTATCTTTCCTTGTTTGGCTTTGGCTCCATTGCTAGGAGCCTACTTGGATATACGAGCCCGAGGGGGCTCCCAATTGATCGTCCTCGACCCTAATCTTTGACAAGTATCGGTTGTGGACATCTGACCAAGTCATAGCAGAATATTTTAACAAATTTTGCTTCAGGTTCTTTGAGGCCACCGAGCTTTGCTTGTTCAAACCTTGGGTGAAGGCATGCACTGCCCAGTCGTCGAAGACTGGTGGTAATTCCATTCGCTCCATTTGAAAGCGAGATACAAACTCTCGCAGCATCTCGTTTTCTCTTTGCTAGATTTTGAAGACATTGGATTTCCTTGTAGCTACCTTGATGGCGCCAACATGTGCCTGTTTGAAACAATGTGCCAGTATGGAAAATGAGTCTATTGAATCCGGAGCTAGGTTGTGATACCACATCATGGCCCCTTTCGAAAGTGTTTCTCCAATATTTTTTAACAGGACTGATTTGGTCTCATTATCCCTCAAGTCGTTACCCTTCACCGCACAAGTGTAAGCAATGACGTGCTCATTGGGGTCCGAGGTTCCATTGTAATTCGGAAGGTCTGGCATTCTCAATTTCTTTGAGATGGGATTTGGAGAAACATTTGATGGGAATGGCTTTTGCATAAATTTCTTTGAATCAACACCTTTCAGGATCAGGGGTGCACCCGGGATCTGGTCGACCCTTGTATTTTAGTTCTCCACCTTTTTGTCGTTAGCTTCAATCATATTCTCTCGCGATTCAGTCCTCTTTGTGAGTTCCTATAGCATCTTTATAATAGCGGAGTCGGTTGCTGACCCATTTTTACTCGATTTTTCTGGTACATGTTCAGCTCGAGGAGCCGTTTCCGGTGCCGCTGTGCTTGGAGTTTATTGGTAGCTTTGCAGTTGAGCAATCGTCAGTTGTTGTGCTTGTAACATCTCAAAAACAATATGAAGGCTAACCTCGCGTTCCCAATGAGCTGGGGTTTTCTGAGCTTCTTTTCTTGGCGTATACTGCTGTTAGTGTGAGAGCCTACATCGACATGTTGGGTGTTGCATGAGACCACATCTGTGGGAATAGTCTCCGGCGCATCCTCGGGGTTTTGCAATAGTACACCGAAATCCTCATGATAGTCTCTCGATGGTCCTCAAGACCGCTATCTTCATGTGCATTCACTGAGTTAGACATTTTGACCTGAAACCAAAGATCCTTGAACAAGAAAAAGTGTGAATGATAACTTGCGTTATGTAGTAGACTAGCAAGAAACATCCACAATTATTTTTAGCCCCACGTGGGTGCCAAACTGTTTACCTTGAAATTGGTAATTACAATTAAACTGATTTTGTGGTTCTAAAACTACGTGATTTATTTTTATGCTAGTTGTTAGGCAGTAGATGCTAAGTGTGAGACTAGAAAATAAGATAAGAACTTTAAAGTAGTATGTCTAAGCAAACCGAGTGGTAGAGAATTGGGGCCTCGAGGTCGAGCTAGGCACTAAGGTGTGGATATACGGTGAAGGTGTAACAATTCTAAGCTCTTTATGATCAATAATGAGCAATAAATAAAGAACAATTAATGGAACACAATGAATGTAAGCAATAAATGTAGATAATAGAATGTAGAGAGAATATGTTTAAGTTAGAGAACAGAGAATATTCTTATTTATTGAATATCATGTATTGTGTATCTGATGTTATGTATATTAAAAAATGACAAGGATCCCATTTATATATGATGGGAAATACCAACATAGTACAAATGTATTTATTACAAGAATTTGAGGCTAGTACATTCATTTAATACCACGATACGGGCTTGAACTAGCCTAATATACTAGGTCAACTTTAATCATGTGTGTTGGGAATATCCCATTTATCCATCATAGCCTTTGATTTGCACTGCCTCAAGGTCGATCATTGAGAACCCTTGGATCGAACCCGGAGTTGAGCCTCGAACCTTCTAGGGGCGGTCTTACGAAGTGCTATAATAATCATAAAATCGGACTCTCTGATTTTTCCCGTATACAATTTTATCTCTAGCTTCTTGAACTATTTGATTGTCAAGAAGTATCCAGCCATATTTTGATCTCTTTATGAATATCCAAAGAATTTATGGAATTTGAGACACCTCTTCAATAGAATATATATCCATTTATATAGGTGTGAGTTAGGGATTAGGGTAGAGTAACCTCCAAGAAACCCTAATAGACTCCTAGGGTTCCAAGAATCATGTAGTATCTTTAATTAGGATTTTGCTCGATCTCTTAGAATTTTTATGTCTATAATGTTCTCCTATTTCAAGGTTTGACAGGGTGTAAGCTTGCCAAAACATTAAGACGAGACTTGAAGTACTCAACCATTGCAACAAATGATTTTGAAACTTGGAGTTTTCGGTTTATAGGAGGAAGAGATGAAGGGTAGAACTAGTCATATTGCGCATGCCAATTTGTTTGCAACTAATTCTCTACATATGAAAAATAAATTGCAATCACAAAATAAGAAAAAAATATTTTACAAAAAATTATGAGTACAATTATGTTTCTCTCTTGATCTTCTCTCCTAATTATATGTGTGATTCGAGAGCTGAAGCCACGTATTTCTTGAATGTAGAATGATGCAGACCTCTTGGGGATGTATTTGATCTCTGGCTTCTTGAAATATTTAAGTGTCAAGAAATATCTGCCCATATTTTGATCTCTTTGTGAATATCCCTAGAGTTTATGGGATTTCGAGATACCTCTTCAAGGAAATATGTATCCCTTTATATAGGTGTGAGTTAGGGTTTAGGATAGAATAACCTCAAAGAAACCCTAATACACTCCTAGGATTTCAAGAATCCTTTAGTATCTTTAATTAAGGATTTGGCTTGATCCCTTTAAATTTTAATGTCTACAAATGCCTTATACTTCGAGATTTTTCGGGGTGTAGGCTTGTCAAATCTTTAAGACGAGACTTGAAGTACTCCCATCGCAATAAATGATTTTGAAATTTGGAGTTTTCGATTTACATGAGGAAGAGATGAATGGCAGAACTGGTCCTAGTGGGCGTGCCAGTTTATTTGCAACTAATTTTCAACTTATGAAAAATAAACTGCAATCACAAAATAAGATAAAAATATTTTTACTAATCAATCATGAGTACAATTTTGTTTCTTCATTGATTCATCTCTCCTAATTATCTTTGTGAGCCTCATGGCTGAAACCGCATATTTCTTGAATGTAGGATGATGCATACCTCCTATGAATGTATTTGATTTGCAACATCTTGAACTATTTGATTGTCAAGAAGTATCTAACCACATTGTGATCTCTTTGTGAATATCCCAGGAGTTTATGGGATTTGAAGACACCTCTTTAAGGGAAAATGTATTCGTTTATATAGCTGTGAGTTAGGGTTTAGGATAGAATAACCTCTGTAAAAACCCTGATAGATACCTAAAATTTCAACAATCCTATAATATTTTTAATTTAGAATTTGACTTGATCCCTTAAAATTTTAATGTCTATGTACAACCCTTTTAACTTCTAAAATTGATCCGTCACTAAGGCAAATGGAAAAAGGGAGTGGAGAATAAGGAGTAGAATAACTCTTATGCACGGTGGACGCAGAAATGCCTGCCATAATGTCATGAAGAAAAGGATGGATGATAGAAATGGAAAAATATGCACAATTCCCTAGAAATGTAGGTGGGAAGTTTGTCATATATAATTTTATAGGTTTTCCCTAAGTAAAGATAAGACTATGGAGTAGCCAATAGTGTTGGGGCGTGAGGGTTCTGCTTTGCCCGAATTTCTAAGTAAAACAAAACAAAAAAATCCTATCTTTAGTCCCTTTCGCTGATGCCTAATTGTTTGCTGAATTTTCTTTGTTTTGGACCAAATGTGTTTCTACCATTTCCAGAAATTGCAACTTTTATTTCTACTGACACTTGACCCAGAAAATTCATCATGTTGCTCAAAATTAATTTCGACACTTTTTTTCTCAAGTGCTTTTGAGTATAAGTATAAGCATTATTTGAGAAATAGAAAAAATTAGTTTCTCGATATTTAAAAAAAGAAGAAGTGTTTTTGCATAAGATACATTGAGAATCACTTTTCAAGAGCTTGGTAAATACTAATTGTTGTTCAAGAGTATCTTTAAATTAATTAGTCAAAACAAACTATTTTTTACCAAAATACTTTTTTGAAAAACACATTAAACAATGTAATTTTTAAAATAAGCTGATTTTAGAAGCAAATAAATTCATGACATTGTATTTTGAGGTGTTGATCTTGTACAGTTTTTTGGCGAGGAACCCTACTCTAACTAATTATAACCTACTTGGCCAAGTTTGTAAAAACAGTATTCTTTTCCTTCTTTTAATTGGTTGATTGCATCATGAAATGGTTAAGAGAGGCAGTTAAAGATCTGAAAGCTTTATATAAAAGTGGTGTGCAGAGTCCTCTGCACAATCTGTTGATTCTGATTCCAAGTTGCTATTATTTAATGCTAAAATGACCGTTGATCCTTTTAACTCTGTTACACTTCAATTAAATCCATTTTGTAGTACTATTTACAGTCGTGGGATTTTTGGAAATAAGAATTATGCATACCTTTGGTTTATATTATGTCAAAAGGGAAAAACATAAAGTTGAAATGTAAATAAACCTAGGATACTAGAAATTTTCACGATTTTAGTTGGTTTGCATAAGAAATTTAACATTGAAAATTCATTGTGTTTTTTGTTAAATACCCGGTCACTACATGCATTTATAATTTAAGCATTACATAACACATTTGACATTATTAATTCATTACTGCATCAGCATTTTTACTCGTGAAATTACGTCAGAAGGACCTATTTATCACTATTTATTTTTTAAAACTTCACATTTGGTGCAATTTATTTTCCTGATGTCTTGTTATACATATTACTAAAAGGTATTGACATGAAAAAAGGGCACAATTTCATCTTTTATTTTGAGTGATTAGAATTTCAACATAAAATGAAGAGTAAACTCCGTTTAAGCCCATTAACTTTTCATTTATGAAAATAACATCCCTTCACTTAGATAATCCATTCACCTCAAAGTCAAAGGCCGCATGAAATGCCATTGTTAAGGTCATAAATAGCCCTAAATTAGTATGAATTATAAATAGAGTATTGTTTTCAATAAGTAAAATTAAGTGCTCGTAGTAGTTTTTATTAATAGAAATTATATTGTCAAATCTCTTTTTTCTTCTTTGGCCTTTTTTTCGATTTTCAAAGCCTCATTTTGCTTTATGAGATTTTTTTCATGTAGAGTTTCAAATTTTAAGCATGTCTTCATTCGTTTGTTATATGGCTGTATTGGTCCAGTCCTAGCCCATGACCGGCCCGGAACAGCGAGCCCACATGAGCTTTAGGCTAAAGGGGCTGGCCCGTATGATCTGGTCCCAAGCGGTCCTAGAAGCCCACTGTGGGCCGGTCCTGCATGAAGAGACCGCGAGCCCGGGAACGTTTAGCCCGAGATTGGCTGGCGGGCTTGGGTTGGTTCAACCAGGCCTAACATGCCCAACTAGTCATGTTGTTAACCCAACTCATAATAATCCAAATGATGCACCGCCTGACCCTCCTATAGTAACCCCTACTTTTAATAGACAACCTTCTAGACAATGCGAAACAACTCTTGTTTGGCACTTTTTTACTGAACTAAGAGATCAAAATGAGACTAAGTGAAGAACTTGTGGAACTTTGATGGCTCATAAATTTACTAGAGACCGTAGCAGTACGGGTACTTTGACTAGACACATAAAGACACACCCTAAAGATAAAGCTAGATTTCTTCAAACGAAAGCTGTGCAAGAGAGGACAAGTGTAGGTAGTCAGGTTAACCCTAGTACCGGGTCAAATCTAGTTCAACCAGGAATTAATATTATTACTGGTGGCATTTTATATTATGATCCAAATAAAAATCATGAAGAATTGGCAAAAATAGTTACTGTTATGTGCTTACCCTATTGTTTTTCTTCTAACCTCACTTTGTGTATTATATTAGAAGAGTTTTTAATCCTACTTATAAAGGATGGTCTTTCACAATCGTAAAGAGCAACATTTATAAATATAAACATGAATATGAACAATATTTGCGCTATTTATTTACTCATATAAATTGTCGTATTGCTATTACTAATGATATTGGTAGAAGTGGTAATGACTATGATTATCTTACTGTTACCACTTATTGGATTGATGAGGAATGGAAAATGCAAAACGCATTATTTTCTTATTGAATAATTAACTCACATCACACAGGTAAGTTAGCTAACATAATTGTAGATATTTATAGATAGTTTTGCATTAGAGATAAAATAATATCACTTTCAATGGATAATGCTTCTAGTAACACTAATGCTATAGGCTTGCTTACAACTATACTAAATCCTGCATTTAGTAATATTTTCCATGTTAGATGTATTTGTCATGTTTACCATTTAATTATCAGTGATGGTATGAATATATTAAATGTAATTTAAAAGGTTAAAATGGCTCTTAATTGACTTTTTTTATTCAAATAGTAGAAGTAGATTCAGAGAATATTTTTAAAAATATGATGAATTTGGCCTTAGAGAAAGAAAGGTTCCTAAACCTTGTCCGACCAGATGGAATTGTTAGCGTTACCGTGTTAAACCAAAAATCAGAAAAAACTGTTAGAAGAATTAAAGCAAACTGAAAATAGTAGAGAATCATAAATATTCCGAATCCACAAGTTTCTTGTGTTTCCTTAAGGAATTTTAACCCACTCACACGTTGCCAAGATAATGGATTAAATCCTCCCAAGATAAAACGGAATAAACCTTCCTGCAATAGTGGCAACACAAACTAGGATACCAACCATCTCAGAACGAAGCAAAATCACTATTACGAATTTGAGAGAGAGAAACTGCGAATTAGGATGCAGTATATTCAGAAAGAAAGAAGTTATGAAGTGTTTTTCATATGTAGAAAATGGAGCCTCATAATTTATTGGCAATTATCAGAAGAGATGTCTGGAAAAGGTGCCTTTTCAGAAGAATACGCTGCCTTCCGCGGTCAGAGAGGCTATCTGAATCTGCTTGCGGCGGTTCCACCGCGAGCGAGGCAGAACCGCGACCAGAGAGGCCCACTGAACCTTCAACAGGGTTATGGCATATTTTCAGCAGTGATTTGGCATTTAATTAATTATTAAATAATTAAATAAATTTTATCCCAAAATAATCTTATCGATCGATCATTTGACAAATCTGAATCCAAATCCAAAGCCAAAGCTGAGCCAAGCGAGCGAAGACGACTACGATGATGACAACACGAGGGTTCATTCTCTTCAATTCCTTTTAAGAGCTTTAAGAAGTGATTCTATATATAAGCACACAAATATGGTTATCCCTCACCAATGAGGGATAAAGTGCAAGACAAAATTTTACTTTTTCAAATTTTTATTTTTCCTTGATTTCCAATTCACACTTGTTCTACTTTAAAACCAATGGCTTAAAGTCCAATAATTTCCCACATGGATGGGAATGGCTATATCAAGAAAGATCATAGATGAAAGCTATTTGATTTTGCAAGTAAGGATTAATTGCATCTGGATAAGTAGGTTTCCTTTTGAACTTCCCGTAGTGAACATATGTCGGATATACTCAGTCAATCGATAGATTTGATATATTTGAACTATCGAACTTTAGTGTATACCTAGACAACCATATGTCACACAACCAACCCTTAACCGTCTTTTGGTTCTCATTGTTGTGTTCGTTTTAGCCATGAACACCGCTTGGTTTCATAAGTGCGTAGAGAATTGGCCTTATAGAATTCTCATTGAAGAAACTTTCACTCACACTTACATAGGTGATTCCTAAACGTGTAATCCTTTAGATTGACACTATTTGATAAATACCTCATTAAACTTACGTAATCATTAAAGAATGTGTACAACTCTATCCTTGTTACTGAACATTGTCTTCATCACGAGAATGGTCCAAAGTTTTTAATTTGACAATGTTGAATGGGTCAATCATAACTTTGTTTGAGCTCCTTGAACCTAGATCTCGGAATATCCAAATTTCTAGGTAGAGTTACCGCCATGTTGACTTATCCTCGGCCATAGTCCCATTCCCTTAGATGATTTCTCAACTCCCTCTTTAGTTAAGCCTTTTGTAAGCGGATCCGCAAAATTATCCTTTAATCTTACATAATCAATAATGATAATTCCACTAGAAAGTAGTTGTCTAATGGTGTTATGTCTTCGTCGTATATGATGAGACTTTCCGTTATACATAACGCTCCCTGCCCGTCCTATTGTAGCCTCACTATCACAATGTATGCAAATAGGAGCAAAAGGCTTTGGCCAGATCGAAATGTCTTTTAAGAAATTTCGAAGTCATTCAACTTCTTCACCGGTTTTATCCAACATTATAGACTCTGATTCCACTGTAGAGCGAGTGATACACATTTATTTGGAAGACTTCCAAGATACTGCTGCTCCACTAATAATAAACACATATCCAATTGTCGACTTTATTTCTGATGAGCCGGTTATCCAATTAGCATCACTATATCCTTTCATACTCCAAATATCCCAGAACTCGTTTCATAGCCACCCAGTGATGCTTGTTGGGATTACTTCTGAATCGACTAAGTTTACTTATTGCACAAGCTATATCAGGTCGTATAAAGTTCATGATGTACATTCAACTTTCCAACACACGAGCATACTCCAATTAAGACGTACTTTCACCTTTATTCTTCATAAGATGATGGTTTAAATCAATTGGAGTTCTTGCACTTCTAAATTTCAAGTGTTTGAATTTTTCAAGTACCATTTTCATGTAATGTGATTGAGACAAAGCTAGACCTTGAAGAGTCCTCGGGATTTTAATTCCTAGAATTATATCAGCAACTCCTAAGTATTTCGTATCAAACTTACTAGCAAATATACGCTTAGTGGCTTGACTGTTGGAAATGTTTTTGCTCATTATTAGCATATCATCAACATATAAGCAAGGTTTGGAACGTTCTTAATGTAAACACATTTATCACATTCATTGATCTTAAAACCATTTGACAATATTGTTTGGTCGAACTTCGCATGTCATTGCTTGGGTACTTGCTTTAGTCCATAAAGAGACTTAACAAGTCTACACACCTTCTTTTCTTTTCCTGGAACCACAAACCCTTCAGGTTGGTTCATGTAAAATTCTTCCTCAAGATCACCATTTAAGAAGGCTATTTTTACATCCATTTAATGGATTTGAAGACCATACAAGGTGGCTAACACTATTAGCATCCGAATGGATATAATTCTTGTTACCGGCAAGTATATGTCAAAATAGTCAAGACCTTCTCGTTGTCTAAATCTTTTGACAACAAGTCTTGCCTTGTATTTGTCAATAATACCATCGTCTTTCATTTTCTTCTTGAAAATATATTTAGAACCTAACGTTTTGTTACCGGGAGGAAGATCAACCAATTCCCAAGTATGGTTTCTCAATATGGATTCTATTTTACTATTGACAGCTTCTTCCCAATATTGTGCCTCTGAAGAAGACATTGCTTCCTTGGAGGTACGGGGCTCATGTTCTAACAGAAAAGTCAGAAAATCTGGATCAAATGAAGTATATGTCCTTTGACGTTTACTTCTTCTTGAATTTTTTCATTAGGCATACCATCTGTTATTTCCTCCCGAGGTTGTTTTGACTTTTGGCAGGTCACTTCATTTTTCTTTTTATACAAGAAAATAGTTTCAAAGAATTCAGCATTATCTGATTCTATTATCGTATTAATGTGAATCTCATGATTTTCTGATTTATGAACCAGAAAATGATATGCCTTGCTATTGGTTACATATCTAATAAATACACAATCAACCGTTTTTGGACCTATCTTAACCCTTTTAGGTTTAGGAAATTGTACCTTAGCTAAACATCCCCGCACTTTGAAGTATTTCAAGCTAGGCCTCCTTCCTTTCCACTTCTCATAAGTAATGGACTATGTTTTACTATAAGGTACACGATTGATTATTCGGTTAGCTGTAAGTATAGCTCCCCCCCACAAATCCTGTGGTAAGCAAGAACTTATTAGCAATGCATTCATCATCTCCTTCAACGTTCGATTCTTCCTCTCCGCAATTTCATTAGATTGTGGAGAGTAAAGGGCAGTTGTTTGATGAATAATGCCATTTTCCAAACATATTTCTTCTAAAGTAGATTGATATTCGCTACCCCTATCACTTCTTATCATTTTGATCTTTTTGTTTAGTCAACTTCATTCTTGTATTGCTTGAAAGCATCAATTGTCTCATCCACATATTTGGAAATAAAATCCCTTGATAAATTCGTTTGGAATTTATTGCCATTAAACTTATTGCCATTTTATCTGAAAGAAATTTCTAAATCCACATATTTGGTAATAAAAAGTCACTTCAATTTGTTTGGAATTTCGTGAAGAGTTTAACATTCACTTTCTTCTTTTGCACTTAAATCCCAAAAATCATTTATCACAAATTTACAAAAACAAGGAAAAGGACCAACTAGCAAAGAGACCACAATTACGAAAAGTCACATGGTGGGGAGCTCAAACCAAAAGGGACTTTTGAGTAGAATCACCAAAAACCAAACCAGAAAAGCAACCTCAAAAACTCCCCCACCCACTGAAGACAACTTCCTCGGCAGTAATGGCGGCACATGAACAAGAACAAGAACAAGAAAACCCGATTTCCCCTTTCACCTTAGACCCCAACAACAAACACTTGGAGAAGTTCTTGTCCTCCTATTTGGGTCTCAGTTTCACAATCTTTCTTGGTTTTTTACCCAAGAATGCAATTTCTTTGATTCCAAGGCTTCAGAACCGTAGCAAGGAGCTAACTTTTCAGCTCATTGAGACAGAAGAGCAGCTAAAGCAGTTACTTTCTCGTAGAAAAGAGGATTCAAAGGCAAATGCAAGAGTTGTGGAGATCTTTGCAAGTCATAGACATGCTTGGCAGCAAGAAGAGAAGAGGCTTTTGCAGCAGATTGATGAGTGTGCTGATGAGATTGAAAAGTTAAGAGGGAGAGTTGAGGAGTTTGAGAAAGTGGAAGGTGAGTTAAGGGCTAATATTGAGGAGCTGAAGAGGGAGATCAGTGAAAGAGATGAAATGTTGAACTTTATGAGTAGAAGGGGTTGTTGTGAGATGGAAAATAGTACAAGTGGAGATGGTGTTGGGGATTGCTATGCTGAGATGGGTTTGAGGTTTGGGAAAGTTGGGATATCAGAAGGGATGGATTTAGGGGTAGGGATGGAAGAGTGTTACTTGAGTAATGGGATTCCTAATTCTGAGCAAATGAGTGGTCTTTATGGACAGAGTAATGGGTTCAATTCTGAATACTTGAATTTTGCTTCTAAGTTTTGGGCTGAAAAGGCTAGTCCTTGGCAGCAGGTATGATTCTTTCATTTGAGGATTTTTTGTTAGTTATATTTGTTATTATTTGGGTTTATAGTGCTTTCATAATGTGGTTAAAAACCACAAAGTCCTTGCTAGAATGATCTTCATGTAGAAAAAAATAGGACTATGTTTGTCTCCTTTGTGTTTGTCTTATATTTGGTTTTCCATGGTGATACTTTGGGGAAAAAGTGCTTTTATTTGACTAGGATAGTACTGAAAGGATTAGATTAGATTACCACCTGGTATGCTTTTTTTTTTTATTCTTTTTTTTGTTTTTGTTTTTGTATAAGATATGTGATGAACAAAATGAGCCAGAGGTATGTTGGGATGAAGAAAATTGAGTTAAAGAAATTAAATAAGAATGTGGCTGAAGTATTGACCAATGTTGCAGTAGTAAGTAAAGAGTTCTTGGTGAAGTTCTCAAATACCTGAAAATTTGAGAGGAACATTCCGTTGTTCATAGTTTAATCCTTTATGATAAAAACTGAAATGAAAGTCGATGCAGGAGAGTAGTTCAGCGGCAAATTCAAATTGAATTATATGATGATTACATTCTGCATGCTTATTAATGAAATCTGTAATTTAGTGTACTCAGTTACCTCTCCTACTTGTCTTGTGCTTTGTCTTTTTTGTTGAGACTCCTGTCATTGTTATCCATATTTTGAATGGCTTTATCTTCTTGGTGTCTACTGAACTTAAAACTTCCCAGGATATGGTTCTGTTTTACAAAAGATGAAACTCACCTTAACTGTTGTTCATTTTTTTCACCCTATACTGGTGTTTTGGACCACTGCTTGAAAACCAGGTCATTGTTTCGTACTTTTCTTCTTTCACCTTTTTTTCTCCTATTGGAGTTTTGCAATTATGGCTTCAAGAATGGTCCCCTTTTGTTAAATATTTCGATGAAGGCTGGTTATGCAGGAAGCTCAATATATTGTATACAGATTAGCTCCAGAAACTTCAATGGAAAGATGTCCGTTCCCTTTGGTTGGAAAGTTGAACAGTGATCTGGTTAAAATGGATCCTTATATCAGCAAAGGATGGGCTGTTATCAGTCGACATCTAGTTGATCTGCTATATATCAGTTTAAGATTCATCAACCTCAATGGAAAGATGTCCTTTCCCTTTCTTGTTGCTAGCTGTATCTTGTCCTCGTCTCCCTCTGGACTTTATTTTCTCTCTAACTTCAATTTCATCTTTGTAATGTAATAGTATATATTATCGATTTAAACTAGTTCCTCCAATGAAACTTTAACTCCACAGGGCTTCCATTCATAGCTAATTACTGAAACATTTTTACCTATATACTAGGTGAATGCGCCAAGTCTGGACTAGGTAGATCTCACAGTCTATTTGTGCCTGCCATTTTTTCCTTTCCTGAGAATGAAACCCTTTGATAGATCTAAATTTTCTTAACCCTGGTATTGGCGAGCTTTTCATTTATTTGGTTCCTGAGGAAAATTGAAGCATTTCACTGTTTTAGTAGATATCCAGATTGGTAGTTAGGTGGGAAGTATCATTGGGTCTTAATAAAATGTGTTTTCTTAATGCAGGATATGCAGTATGATTCTGCCGATTCACTTCACCATTTAAAGCATTTTGTAGCAAGGTAAACATTCTGTGTTTAGAGGCATATGGTTAGACGTTTGCATTTTGAGGTTGAAGCAACTAACAAGGGTGATCACTTTTTGCTTTCTCAGAAGGGAGGCCCCTTGGAAGATAGATGGTGAATCAACAGGAGTCTCCTCCAAATTAAAGTTACTTGAGCAGGAGCTACTGAATTTGGAAAGGATTGGGAAGACAGATCTATCTAAGGTACCATCATCAACACGAAAGCAGGTCAAGAGATACCAAACTCTTGCTGGCAAGATCGATGATCTATGCAGAAGAATGGTAATTATGGCAAGCTTATTGCTGAAAATTTTAGTACATCGATTTGAAAGCTTATTGCATGCATGCTTAGATTTCTCTGAGATTGGACAATACGTCTAACACTTCCTTTTTTGGTGAAATGGATTACCTCATGCATCCATAAGATTTATCTATTGGACTTGTTGAAAAAAGGGAATAAACTACTAAACTAGTCTTGATTACATGTGCATATTTAGATGTCCGTTTATACTCTTATCGCACAACACTAGGCCTTACGTAAGCATACTGCTGATAATGATAATCCTCATAACAGCAGGCCAGCGATCCTAGTGAACCCAACCTGAGTCCTGAGTTTCGGACCCAAAGACAGACAGAATTTTTGCTTGAAGCATTTCGACTTCAGCAGCGTGCATCTGAAACTGGTCAGAAGCTAATGGTGCTACAAACTGACAGCGGAAAAAGTTATTATGGGGATGAATTTGAAGGTCAAGCCCAACTAGCTACTAAGCGATCCTTTGATTCCATCCGTAACAACTTAAAAGAAATCCAACGGAATTTAGAGATATGGCTGGCAAGAATTATTGGGGATCTTGAGGGAATCCTTTCCCGCGATGGTGCTGCTCGTGTAAGGGATTATTATATATCTAGATATCCATTTGTTCAATAGGTGTTAATGTGAAATCATGATTCAAAAATATAGTGATGAATTTGTCGTCCATCCTATTGAAATGGTGTATAGCTCCTTTCTGTTAACAAGAAATATCAAGAATGGTCAGAGACAGAATGTGCATAATGAGCCAAAACTAGTAATGCTAACTAGCGTAAAGAGTAGGGCATGAAGATTTATTTTTGACAGAATTATTGATGGATGTCACTATTCCTGATCTGGATGCTTTTCATTTACTACTAGTTTTCTTGATCCTGGTCTTTCTATATGAGGCTTTAAATACTTGTTCTAGTTTGAAAGAGATGGTATGGCCCCAAGCAACTGGATAAATGTCTTCTGAAATCTGACAAACATTAAATGGTTGTGGAAAGAGAAATAAATACAGTAGCTCAATTCTCTCTGAACTACCAACAGCTAGTGGCACTTAAAGGAGTTTCTGAACTACCAACAACTAAGTGAGTTCAATTCTTACACGGTTTTCCTTTCTGATCTCCCAATGTAATAATCTAATAGACTACGAAGCAACAAGCTTTTAATAAAATCTTCAACTGGAAGATGTTTGCTCTTTGGCAAAGGTTAATTCTGTGGTGCATGGTTTTATGTTCAAATAGGTCATCATCATATGAGTTCCTTGCGGTTATACAACCAAATAACAGATGAATTTGAAGATATTCGTAAACATTGACTGAAAATGTATAACTATTCATCGTCTGACATTTAAAGAGTTAACTTGGGAGCTGGTAGAAATGAGTTTATGAATAAAAAAGTAGAACTAGTAGATCAAACGCAACCAACAAACAAGGGGTAATAGCTACTCTGAAAATTTTAGGAGCAGTTCAATCAGGTTTCAACCTAAGTTATCAATCCCCCAATATAAAGAAACTAAGTTCAAACTTCTTTTTTGGTTTATTGATAGAAGGTTCAAACATAAATAATAGTAGCATTCTTTTGCAGCACCGAAAAGCATAACATTAGGCAAGCCATTGGTAAATAAGATTACATAGTCCAACAACAATTTAGCAGCAAAAGATGATAGAGCTTATGCTGAAGCAGCTTCTTCCTTCAACTGTTTCACCTTGGTGATGTAGTCATTCATAGCTTCGTCCTTGGATTTTCCTGCCATAGATATATAGTCTCGTTGTTTGTGTTTTTCATCAAGCGAAAAACAAGGTCTCGCAAGAAAAAAGGTAGTGAATATGAATACTATAGAGATCACCTACCTTCAACAGCCTTCCATGCATCCCACTTTGCTCTGTCCCTCATGTTGAAAATACCAGGACGGCCTGCTCATCAATGCACAATGCATGTAAGAACATCACATAGCTAGCTTGAGACATGAAGATCAATAAGTGCATATGCTCAATACATAATACTCACTTGTGTCAACATTGCCAACAGTTGCTTGCTTGTAAAGCCCGTAAAGAATAAGCTTGTTCTCATTGGAAGTATTCTCCGGCAACGTCTTAGCCAACTCAGCGTGCTCTTCAAAATCCTCCTGAAACCCAAAATGTTTTAGCAAAAGGTATGGCTAGCTGTAGATTCAAAGTTTTATCTTCCTGGTATACTTTCCTAATGATAAAATCAGGACGTGACTCCACCTTAATAGTGGAGAAGCACATAGTTGGTGGTTCAATAAAATGAGAGCTCAACTAACAAAAAAAATCTATATCAACACAACAGCTCCAACGCCGAAACCGCATTTATGGAAATCTATGATACAAATTGAGTGCTTTAACGGCATCTATGAAGAGTTTGCTATTCAAATACATATGTTTCTGTAAAATGTTAGCCAAGAGAGCCACAAATAATACATTCATTCCTCAACATTGTAAAGACCTCCTTGGCCAAACTTTTGCTTCCAACATGTTACAATTAGAGCAAATTTGACTGTGATCTATGTTTTATCGTTCAGTTCTTCAAATGCTACTATTTACAAACCACAATGTAGAACCAGAAATAATCTTTGGATAACATGAGTAATTCTTATGACACTCATATTTTTGTTCACTGCTCTGTTCCGTCTGTTTATCATTCGGCCACAATCCAGTTCTAAAATTTCAATCATTCCCTACTGAAGTTTTGGCTAGTGTACATCTCAGACAGTAGCGGAGCCAGAATTTTCACTTGGAGGGATCAAAATATAAAGAAGTAAACCTACGAAAAAGTCAACGGGAGTCAAATATATAGTATATACAAAAGAAAATCTTTTGTAATTTTCCAGGAAAGGGGTGTGACTTTACACCCTTTGAATACATGTGGCTCCGCCAATGCTAGGAATCCTCTTAGTGGAGAACAATTGGCCAACGAACAATTCTTCTAGCCACTTATAAATAGGACGGGCAAAATTACAGCCACTAGGCCATGAACAGCAGGAAGAATTCAAAGCCAGGCTGAACATAAGTTGGGCCTTGCTTCCGTTTTCTTTAACTGATTTAATGAAGCACGGAGGGGAAATGATAGGTTTTAGACAATTGAATGTAAACCAGTACCCAGACTAGGCAATCTGATAAAACAGGATGGTAAAGAGGAAGCCTTCAACTTCTGTTAAATTATTTACACAGAAGTTGGTCCATGTAGCATCATATAAATTCAAGAAACAATAATTTGTTCATTACTAATAATTAATAGTTCCTTATGATTCATATTTAGCTAAATGGTGCTCCCTGGATTTACTCTATCAACGTAAGCTTCAAAAGATACACCATATAAAGCCAATAATATCTACTATCTCAAAAACCAAAAGAAAAAACACTCTCATCAGATGAAATCTTCAAAAGATCATCAGAAATTATGTGCCGGAGACAATACGTCAATATATGGAAGGCCAAACATGTAGTGGACAAATTCCTATGCCAATTCACGGCTCATCTGCCATTGCATCCAACAATTTTTATCTAATTAGGTGCTTAAATCATGATCATTAGCATTAATGATAGTATAGCATAGCATAAATACATCACCCTAACCAGTGTACTATCTGCTAAACGAGAATTCTTGAACATCAATTAACAGATCAACCCAACCACTGAAATTTTAACTATGTGATAACCGTCCAATCATAATGTCAGGGCCTTTTTAATTGACAAGACGTACTCACAAGTATAGAATAACTGACCAACAAAACTACAGATCTATCAAACCAATTAAAATAAAAGTGGAAAACGGAATATAAAGGATTTAAAGACATTTTACCTTCAAACCCATGTCTGATCTAATTTGCTTGATAACTACGCAAGAGAATTGGAGAAGAAGAGTTTGTGTGATTGTGATTGTGATTTTGACGAAGATGAGGGTGGCTATATATAGCGAAGTATAAGCATAGGAAATAACGTAATACTTTAGATTGTGATAATCTATACAAAGTAGCGTGTACGTTGGACCGTTGAAGTTGGGTCACTTACTAGCCAGCTTAGTGGGGGCTAATGCTATTATGTGAGGTCCATATCTGGTTCTTGGTTCAGTCGTACCTATATAATAATAACAATAATTACTTTCTATATCTATTTATATCTATTATTATATTAAAAGCAGAAAAACTTTTAGTTAAATAGTGTTAGTTTTTTTATCCCGTAATAATAGAGTTTATATTGAACAAGATAATCAATTTAATTAATTTCCAAATAGTTAGGACACTAAAATCAACTTAAATTGTGTTCATTAAAATACTCCTTATTTGAAATGAAGTACTAAATTAGGAATCTAAATTGATAAATATTTTTACCTTATATAAACCAACTAAATTTTCAAGTAAGTATTCCGCATTCACCAAATTGCATTTGGACATGCGAGGAAGAGTTTCAAACTTCCAATCCTTAGAATCAATTTGAGTGGTTAGAAAGGTATAAATGCTCCATAGACACGTAATTTAGTTCTGTAAGCTTTATTAAAAAATAATTACACGAGGAATAATTTAGGTCCAAGGTGCAACTCGTGCAACTCTCAATAGAGATAATTTATCTATCTCTCTATCTATCTATCTATCTATACTATATTAAAAGTGAAAAGCCCTTAAATCAAAAATTAATCTATATACTATATTAAAAGTGGAAAGTCCTTAAGTCAAAAATTAAATTACTAAAATATCCCTCCTTATTTATTAATGTGACGACTCGCCGGTCGTCTTTGGAATTTAAGCCTTGTTCCCCCATTAACTGCTTCCCCTAAGTTTATTTTTGCTATTTTAGTTTGCCGGGACGTTCGGTGTTAGAATTCGGAGGGTTTTGGGACACGTTTGTCCCTAAATGAGAGCTTAAGTGTTGGAAAGTGGTAAAGTAGATTGGAACAGTGTGAAGACGACCTCGGAATGGGAATTCGATGGTTCTGTCAGTCCTATTAGGTGATTTCGGGGTTGGGAGCGTGTTCTGAATGTATTTTGGATGCCCGTAGCTCATTTAGGTTAGAAATGCCGAAAGTTAGAATTTGAAGCTTTCCGGACCGATAGTGAATTTTTGATCCGAGGTTCGGAACGGGATTCCGGAAATTGATATAGCACTGTCATGTCACTTGGGACGTGCGTGCAAAATTTCAGGTCAATCGGACGTGGTTTTGTTAGGTTTTTGCTTGAAAGTGAGTTTGGTTGAGTTTTGAAGTTCTTAGGTTAAATCATTGGTTAATTCGAGTTTCCGGCATTGTTTTAGGTATTTTAAGGATTGGTACAAGTTTGAATGATGTTATGGGATGTGTCCGTGGGTTTGGTTGAGGTCCCGGCGGCCTCGGGTGTGTTTCGGATGCTCAACGGAGCAATTTGAGGTTGAAGGTTGCTGCAGAAAATTACAGGTCAGTTTTCCTTCTACGTGCGTTCGCATAGCTTTGGCATTCCTTCTCATCGCGTTCGCATCCCCCTCTACGCGTTCGTGTAGGGTAATTCTAGAATATGTCGATTTTCTTCAATGTGTTCGCGATTGGCGACCCGCGATCGCGTAGCCTCGCTTGTTTCGTCACCGCGTTCGCGTCATGGTTGTTGCATTAGCGTAGGTCACTGAACCCAGGACTTCGCGTTCGCATCTGTCCTTTCGTGATCGCGAAGGGAATTTTTGATCCCTTGATAATTACTTCTTCGCGAACGCGTGCTGACTTCCACGTTCGCAATGCCTTAGACCCTGGGGAGTGTTTAGTATATCAAAACGAGGGTTCTTCCATTTTTAACAAAACTCAAGCTAGAGAGCTCGGATTTGAGGGATATTTTCAGGGCTTTTCAGAGGAAATGATTGGGTAAGGATTCCTTACTCCTCTATGATTAATACCCACTAATCTTACCTCAAACTCAACCTTTGATTTCGGATTTTGAATGAAAATTGGGCTAAAGTTCTTATATCTAATTGTGAGGATTTGAGGGGGCATTTGACCTCCGATTTAGGATATTTTTATATGGTTAGACTCGTGAGAGTACGAGGTTTCCGGAAATGTGAAAATTATTTGAATCTGAGATGTTGGCCTAAGGGGTATTTTGGTTATTTTACCTATTTTGCGCCTTAGCTTTAATTTAAATTATGGAATTAGTTACCTGCGATGTTATTTACATTATGTAATTGGTTTGAATAGATTCGGGCCATTCGAAGTTGGATACTCGTTGCCAGGGCATCGTTTCTTAGTGATTTTTGTATCGGTTCGAGGTAAGTGGCTTGTCTAACCTTGTGTGGGGGACCTCTCCCCTTAAGATTTCTTATCTGCTGATTTAATTGCCTTGTGCGCGTGGTGACGAGCGTATACTTGTGCTAATTATTGAAAAATCTACTTTACTTGAATTGCTTAAACTGTTTCTCCGCTTATTTGACTGATTTCAATGCAAGATTAATCTGTATTAGCTAGAAACGCATTATTAGATAGAATTAATGCTTAGTTGCTTATTTGCCTAAGTTGTACTACGTGAAACATGCTAGGTTAGTCATACCTGATTGTTGGTGTTCCAATTTGATTTTTTCCTGCAAACTCTTGGTTGTGGTTGCGCATTTAAATTGGGACTACAGATGTGGGATTCCGGGAGTTCCCCCTTGTTATTTATTTCTGACTATGGGTACGATTCCCGGGAGATTTTCCTGCACGGTTATATGGGATTACGACAATGCAGCCGGTAGATTCCCCCAGTAGTGGGTACTGATGAGTGATGGACTACGGGTTAGATTCTTGGGAGATCCTTCAGTTATATTCATACGATGGGCTGCAGGTTAGATTCCCGGGAGATTCTTCAGATATATTCATATGGTGGACTACGGGACGGTATCTCGGGAGCTCCTCGTACAGATTGACAAAATGGACTACATGACGGTACCCTGGAAGTTCCTTATTAATAGTGCTGGTATTGAGCTGTTTACTCCGTGTTATTTTATTTTTCTCCGAGTTAATTGTTGTTGTGTAATCCAATTTATTTCATAGTTGTATATCATTATTCTCCTTATTTCATATAGTTGTTAGTTGTATTATTATATTTTATCTCAATAGGGCCCTGACCTTCCTCGTCACTACTCAACCGAGGTTAGGCTTCGCACTTACTGAGTACCGCTGTGGTGTACTCATGCCTCTTCTGCGTATTTTTCATGTATAGATCCAGGTACTTCTGTCAGCCGCACTATCAGTGATCCATGAGCTATATTCGGAGACTTGAGGTACATCTGCCGCGTCCGCAAACCGAAGAGTCTCCTTCTACTCTATCTTGTAGTTAGCAGTTCCATTTCATGTATTCAGTTATTATAGAACTTTTCGGATGTTAGAGCTGTATCTTATGTTTCTCTTAGCCTATTGCCCGTGGGTTTCCGGGTCTTTGGGATAGTTCTAGATTGTAAAGTGTTAAAGTATTTATGTCAGGCGGCAACTATATACACCATGTTATATCGCTTTTGGGTTTTGAATTTTGTAAATATTGTTATTTTCGCAATGTGTTAGGCTTACCTAGTCGTGACGAATAGGTGCCATCATGACATTTCCACAATCGTTGAACTAGGGTCGTGACAAGTTGGTATCAGAGCTCTAGGTTCATAGGAGTCACGTGACACATGCCAGTTTATTAGAGTCTCGCTGATCGGTACAGAGACGTCTGTACTTTTCTACGGGAGGCTATATAACTGCTTAGAAATCTTCACTTCATTTAATTAATTGTCGTGCTATATTTTTGACATCGACTTTAAACTTTTATCTTCTATTCTCTCACAGATGGTGAGGACACGTGCGACCCAGGATGATCATGCACCCACACCCCCTCCTGCAGCCGCTAGAGGAAGGGGCCGGGGCGGAGGACGTGGTTGTGCGCGTGGTGTACTAGAGCACCTGTACGAGTTGCCGCCGAGGTACCACCAGCGGATCCAGTCAGGAATCAGGCACCTGACACACCCACAACCACCACTACTTCAGTTGTTCAGGAGGCATTGACACGGTTTATGAGCATGTATACTACACTGTTACAGGCAGGGTTGCTTCCTTTTCCCGCAGCCACTTCCCAGGCTAGGGGAGGAGCCCAGACTCCCGCAGCTCGCACTCCAGAGCAGAGAGTGCATATGGGGCAGGTTCCAGATATTATCCATGTCCAGCCTGCAGTACTGGTTCATCCCGAGGATGGGGCACCTGCTTTTGAGGATGAGCAGTGTAGACTGTAGAGGTTCAAGAAGTATGACCCTCATGTTTTCAGCGGACTAGCTACGGATGATGCTTTGGGGGGGGGGGGGTTTGGAGGATTTTCATTACATCTTTCACACTATAGGTATTACTGCCTCGAGTGGGGTTTCTTTCGCAGCTTTCCAGCTTCGGGGAGCTGCCTATGAATAGTGGCGCACCTTAGAGTCGGACAGTCCGGACGAGACTGCCTCCTTGACTTGGACTCAGTTTTCAGATATGTTTCGGAGGGAGTTTGTTCCCTAGAGCCTCCGAGATGCATGGCGTGCGGAGTTTGAGCATTTGCGCGAGGGCCCTATGATTGCCTCTGAGTACACCATCCGTTATACTAGGTTGGCCAGACATGCACAGGCTTTGGTATGTATTGTTCGTAAGAGGGTTCGCCGGTTTATTGAGGGTATTATTCTTCCGATCAGGTCTGACATGGCTTGAGAGTTGGAGATGGATATACCCTATCAGCATGTAATGAGCATAGCTAGGAGGATAGAGGGTATGCACGCCATAGATCGGGAGGAGAGAGAGGACAAGAGGTCTCGAGAGTCGGGTCACTACTCTGGTACCCGTACATCAGCACCAGGACGTCATGGTAGGGGCTATACGGGTCGCCCAGTTCACTCATCTCTTCCTTCATCCAGCAGTACTCCATCTCCCCCCAGATCTCAGGAGCCTTATTATGCACCTCCGATTTCTTGTGTGCCTCATGCGTGGGGTACTTCCAGAGGTCAGTCTAGCAGGGGTGGGCCCAGTCAGTCACAGCCACTGCGCCCTCCCAGAGCTTGTTTTGAGTGCGAGGATTCCCGCCACATGGTTAGGGAGTTCCCCTAACTTGGGAGGGGTACGCCTTCTCAGACTCCACAGCCTCAGCATGCTCCACAAGGTCAGCAGGCCATTGTTCCAGCTCCAGCTACCACCCCACCTGCCTAACCAGCCAGGGGCGGGGATCGGGGAGATAGAAGTCGCCCTAGAGGGAGGGGTCGAGCCAGATTTTATGCCATTCCTTCTCATATTGTGGATGTCGCCTCCGATACTATTATCACATGTGTTATATTGGTTAGTCAAAGAGAGGCATCGATTCTACTCGATCCAGGCTCTACCTATTCTTACATGTCATCTTATTTTGCTCCGCATTTAGATATAGCCCAAGAGACCTTGAGCTCTCCTGTTTATGTTTCTACTCCTGTAGGAGATTCCCTTGTTGTGGGCCGCATATATCGGTCATGTTTGGTTACTATTCATGGTTTTGAGACCAGAGCAGATCTTTTATTATTAGATATGGTTGATTTTGATGTTATCTTGGGCATGGATTGGTGTTCGCTCCAGTATGCTATTCCTGATTGTCGCGCTAAGACCGTGACGCTGGCTATGCCAGGTATTCCGCGTATTGAGTGGAGTGGTACTTTTGATCACACTCCCAGTAGAGTTATATCTTTTCTTAAAACTCGACGTATGGTTGAGAAGGGGTGCGCCACGTATTTAGCTTATGTGAGAGATGTTAATGCTGATACCCCTTCTGTTGATCAGCCCCAGTGGTACGGGATTACCCTGATGTGTTTCCAGCTGATCTTCCGGGCATGTCGCCTAATTGGGACATTGATTTTGGAATTGATTTGTTTCCGGGCACTCAGCCCATATCCATTCCTCCTTACCGTATGGCTCCTCCTTAGTTGAAGGAGTTGAAAGATCAATTACAGGAATTTCTTGATAAGGGTTTCATCCGACCTAGTGTTTCACGTGGGGTGCTCCTGTCTTGTTCGTAAAGAAAAAGGAGGGTTCTATGCACATGTGTATCGACTATCGTTAGTTGAACAAGGTTACAGTGAAGAACCGATATCCTTTGCCTCGTATTGATGATCTATTTGACCAGCTTCAGGGTGCACAGGTGTTTTCTAAGATTGATTTGCGCACAGGTTATCACCAGTTAAAGATTCAGGATCCGAATATCCCGAAGACTGCTTTCAGGACTCGATATGGTCATTACGAGTTCCTTATCATGTCATTTGGACTGCGCCCCAACATCTTTTATGGATTTGATACAAAGTGTATTCAGGCCCTGTATTTGTCATTGTTTTTCATAGATGATATTCTTGTATACTCCCAGAGACGGAAAGATCATGAGCATCACCTGAGGACAGTGCTTCAAACACTGAGAGAAAAGAAATTATATGCAAAGTTCTCAAAATGTGAGTTTTGGTTGAGTTCTATGGCATTCCTAGGCCATGTGGTATCGAGTGAGGGCATTCGGGTGGATCCGAAGAAGGTGGAAGTCGTGCAGAGTTGGCCCAGGCCCTCCTTAGCTACAGAGATCCGCAGTTTCCTTGGCCGAGCGGGGTATTACCATTTTTTTGTGGAGGTATTCTCATCGATTGCAGCCCCTATGACTAGATTGACCCAGAAGGGTGCTCCCTTTTAGTGGATAGACGAGTGTGAGGCGAGCTTCCAGAAGCTCAAGATGGCCTTGACTTTAGCCCCTATTCTGATTTTGCCTTCTAGTTTGGGGTGTTATACAGTCTATTGTGATGCCTCACGAGTCGGACTTGGAGAGGTGTTGATGCAGGACAATAGGGTAAACCCATCCCGCAATAATAATTCACTCAACCTTGGTTTGAACCCATCCCGCAACACACCCGAGGCTCCCGGGACCCCGTTCAATCGGCCCAACTAGTCCCAATACCTTATCTAAATTTATCCAAGGGCTCGAAATTTAACGAATAATATCAAAACCACAAATCTAAGATCAAAATCCTTCTTTTAACTTTCAAGCATTCAAGTTTCGTTGAACGCGTCAGAATCATACCTAAACATGAATAACGCCAAATTTTACGCACAAGTCACACATCACAATAGATCCTATTTCAAGGCTCGGAATTCCCAACAGACATCATTAACACCAAAGTCCACTTCAAATCAAACTTAGAAAATTCTAAAACCTTTGAAATTCTCACTCTCCACAATGAGCGCCGAAACACTTCTGGTCCACCCAAAACTCGATACGAACATATGCCCAAGTCCAAAATCATGACACAAACATGTTAGAACCTTCAAATTCCGATTCCAAGGTTGTGTACTTAAAAGTCAAAACTGATCAACTCTTCCAACTTCAAGCTTTCGAATTGAGAATAATCCTTCCAAATCAACTCTAAACTTCTCGAAAATCGAAACCAACCACACGTGCAAGTCACTATACATGGAATGAAGCTACTCAAGGTCTCAAACTGGTGAATGTCATGTTAAAACTCAAAATGGCTGGTCGGATCGTTACATTCTCCCCTACTTAAACATACGTTCGTCCTCGAACGTGCCAAGAATTGTTCCAGAGTTGCCCAAAATAATTTTTTAACACCTTGTGCACCCACCCATGCCACCAAAACCCACATGAGCACATTAACTCAATCCAGACTGAAGATCATTCCTGCTACCTTAATCCACAATCATTATAACCAAATTCCAACATCCAAAATATTTTACCAGGTCTTATTGTAACATACGAATGTCGCATCAACCTCGACATGCTGAACCAAAACATGATCATGTACCCATGATGAAATCACACCATGCACCGCATAATTTGTATGCCTAAAATAAAATCTTGCAACCACTACATGTGCAAATTCACTAACCCGATGCCCGTAGTATTCCTCATAACACATATAAGCCATGTTCTAACCCTCACAATACTACGATGTTGAACGAGACGTATAGAATCTCATAACCACCCGCCAAACCAATAATTCATGGAATTCCTTCTCAATAAGAACTGCCTCATTCTGAACTAAATAGTGGCATTTCCCCTCTATTATACCTTATATAAATCCGATTGCACAGATTCAGGGCTAATAACCTCGTCTCACCTAGTACAAGCTGCTTGGCAATAAGCCACCTCAAACACTGCCTAAAATCTCATACAACGCCATCAAAGCACCAATAAGCCACAACTAAATATGACCAATAAGGAAAAACGAACCCGAATCAGGACTATCTGGCCCGCGTAAGCAACCAAACAATGTTATGAACCTAACTCAGAGATAACAACAAAACACACAAGATACGTATAAAGATTTGCACTCAATATATCACTATTGCGGCGTGCATTCCAATATCTCGAGAGACATATCGCTCATATAACACCACAAGCTACACATGATCATAACACATGTGCGAATGATCAAGACATCTCACAATCCATATGGCATAATAGAGTATTACATAGAATAGCTGACGGTAGGAATAACATCCAACGCCTAAAGACTCCTCCATAAGCAATGCTATGCTGAAGGAGTACATTCAACCTGATGTAGGACACACATTCACATTAGATCTACAAACAGACCTCAAGCTGATTCTGATCATCCCAAAATAGGTCGATAACCTCCCGAAGACCCGCAGTGACCATATACATGACACATACGATCGACAGTAAAATTTGGAACAAACTTCCACAACCAAAGGAATAGAGCATCTCTTAGACATAAACTCTCCAATCCGCGATAGTACCCAAATTTTTGTACCTAATTTAAATCTCTAACACTTAAATGACTAACACGTCACACTTATACGGTCATCCTGTGGGATATACTCCCCAACCTTCCACAACAGGTAGTAAAATCTGCACATCCATGGCTACTAACCGTACTATTTCTGTAATGTAAATCAAGAACTTGCAGTTCGATATACAATGCCTCTTCTATAGAATACCATTCTCAGCGACAATAAAATAGTTCCACCATACTCTAAAAGTCTGAAATCGCTGCTTTCTTCAAACTTGTGACATCCTCGACAAACTAAATAGAAACATTGACCTTTCAACCCCAGTTTCGCACCGCTCATTGCACCTATCATGTTGCTACACGAGAGTAAAAGAATTTCATTTAACTCCTGAACCACCAGTAAAATAAATACTTCATTAGCTAGAAATTGTTTACTTAAGTCGGGGTCTAAACCACTATAATTTCATTAACCATCAAATTTAAATACCCTAAAATCAATTAAATTATAAATACTTCCAAGACCACATCTATAGCCACGAATACCCGTATAGCTTTACTACACTGAAGGAATCGATCAGTTTCTTAACTATGTTGATCCAAACTACTACTAACTAATTCAACTTCTTCCGATATTCAAACACACAACGGACCTCGATCAACACTTTCCTCGAGTGACCCAAAGCATGAGACCTCGTCGTCTCAATACCCATAAGCTAATTTAATTATACTCTTCTCGTGTACTTAATTTTGAAGATCTTGTCCGAATTTGAAGGTATTTCCTCTATCTGTCAAACATCGCACCGCAGATCCGGTGATATTCATAGAAATACTCCATGAGTTTTTCACACTCCACTATAATACTAATTCCTCAGCCACACGACAAACCCGAAATTCCTAGCCACTACACTTTAAATCTCAAATTCGTCAGAACCATTATTAAGAGCCGCACACTCTGACTTGGTTATGAGTATATACCCAAACAACCGGTGCTCTGTTAGCACCTGAACACTCCAAAGAAGCAACTAGATGAATCTTTTTCCTTGTGCATTACTTCTACAAGAATCATAAACTCGTAGTCATCCCCAAAATTTGCACATGAATCGATATAGCAAAATGTAGCATGCACCAAATCCCTTGCCCCGAATTACCCTTGATGTTTTCTTTCCTTACTCATAAATAATACTTAAATGTACCTATAACCCGATACTGCCAAGGCACATAACCACGTGACCCAATCGTAGGCGGTAGGCTCCCCCACTTAGTTTTTGGCTACATTCACATAAATTCAGAACCCACAATGACTTCTCCTTATCTGCTACGATGATCTCAGCAAAATTTCTCATAAATTTGTATTTCACTAATCATAAGACATTCTGAATTATCAGCCACAATCGCACACTCGACCTCTTGACAGTTGTACCACCTTCTTCAAGCAATCCAAGCTCACACTACCTTACATAAACTCACATTGGATAGAAGGTATAACTCTTATAACCCATCTATGTAAAACCCCATATCGACATCTTCCAATGATATTTCCCTGGTTACAACCACCATAAATTTGGTTAATCCTCCTGATCTCACACTCTCCCACCAGCTGCAAACGCCCATTCATTTCCACTAACATCAACTTAAGATCCGCAATGCGTTCAAAATTCGAAGTCATATTGCATCCCAAAACGATAATCAAAATTTCACATTCCTCTACGTTCCAAGAAAGTCTTCTCATCGCATTCAACTTCCTAAGGAACTACTTGATATCTGTTGCTCGTACTTGGCATGCTAATAACTCAACTACCGCGATACATAACCTTTCATGCTCTTCCTTATCTTTCGCTTCTAAAACACAGCCTCAATCATCATCCTTCTCTATAGCACCCGAATAATAAATTGCCACCAAATCTAAGCCTCCTTCAAGATCATCTTCCTCGAGATATCAACACGGGAGGCAATGATCTTACCCTACAATCGCAATACACTATCATCCTAATAACTACTTGTTACGTACCATTTCATGACACCTTGGCCCAAAGGTAAAAAAATGAAGGCCAACACATCGACGAGCCTTAATGCATTCAAACAAGTACGTCGACTCCTTAAAATAACCAAGGATTTCCACCAAATTCGAAAAATACCCCATCTTACAACTTTGTCAACAAACGTCTGAACATCTGCAGTCTAATTGCCATTCCTTTGCTGGGATTAAATGCCAAATCTCTAAACCATGAACTGGATAATCCTCCTTTTGAGTCATTCACTGCCGCAGCACATAATTAAGCACCCTACCATTTACACCAGCTCTACGCGATAACAATATATGTACATCACAATTCGTAGTGCAAGGCCTCAAAACCATGGGCAATACTAACATTGGGTTGAAACGATAGGAAACCCCTCTACGAGGCAACGATAATAGTCCACTTGAATACACAGGGAAAATATCATGTAGGGAAAGTTATCCTAATATCCATGCATCCTCTCGAAGAAATGTACAAACATCTTTATACTGATCCGCAAAACTCTACTAGACTTGCTCATGACACATGAGACCTAAGAGAACCTAGTGCTCTAATACCAAGCTGTCACGACCCGATTCCCACTATAGGTCGTGATGGTACCCAACTTCGCCATTAGGTAAGACAACGTTGAACTATCAACAAAATAATTTATTTTATTATTTTTGAATGGTAAATCTTATTAGATAAAGAAATTAAAGCATTAAAACCATAGAAACCTAATATTTAATAAAATATAAAATAAAAAGAGTGTCAATGTTAAGCAAACCTACAAACAAATTTTAGAACATTCTAAAATTCGGTGTCACAAGTGCATGGGCATCTACTAGGAAATACAATAATAATACAACATCTCTCTGAACTATAATATAGACAAGATAAAGAAAGAAATCTGATGGAGGCTCTGTGTTGCAGTTCGTAATACGGAATACAACTCACCATAAATCCCCTTAGCAACTGCACCTACGTGCCCCAAATAACCATCATAAATATACATGCACAATGAGTGCAGAAATGTAACGTGACTACGTAAATCAACATGTACCTAGTAAGTATATAATCTAACCCCGGAGAAATAGTGAGGAGAGATCGACCTCAATACTTACTAGTGTCCAGTAGATCATACATATTAAAAGTAAAAAGATATGAGGCATGACAGGTAAAACCGTGGAAACAGATATAAATACATAATGAAATCCTCAATTGAGAAATAACACAAGGTCCTCAAATATCGATAACCGCGTTGGTCAACACCAAACCAATAGTCACATCTCAAGTTAGGAAAACTCATAAATACGCTGACTCCTTATCTAATATTTCGTACAATTCTGTCGAGGCGAGCGGCCTAATACCATAAGAGTGAAAGCACAAATTCCTGTTGTGGTGGATGGCTCGGTCCTATAATAGCAGTGTATACACACAGTCGAGGTCATACGACCTGATCTATGTGTGCAACCCATATACCACCGAGGCAAACGGCTGGATCCCATAAAGATGTTGCTGAGACGATTAGCCTGATCTCATAAAAAATAGTGAAGACTTGGCGGGTCACTATCCACACTCACGAATATACATATGAGTCGTGAAATTAAAGAAACTTTCGAACAAATACGTGGAACATGGGAGGAACCCGTAAAAGGAAGTGTACTCTCTGCTGTTACTCAAGTAGCTAACCTTATATCAAAAATCGTATGTTCGATACTTTAAGCAAGTTAGTCTCGGACAAGAACCTAAATTAGAGCAACTAAACAGGAAATGATAACTCAAATACTACATTTAAGACATGGTGTGAGCCTGAGTTTATCCGGACCTAATCATTAATTCTAGCATACGCACAGACACTAGTCATCTCATACGTGTGCAGCTCCCACAATACGTAGTACATAGCAATTACAATACCTACGATGTTGATTCCTCCTCACAAGATTAGATAGGAGACTTACCATGCTCCGAAGTTTCATAACCGACTCCAATGTCACCCTAACACCTTAAATCGATGTCCATCAATCTAAAACTTATTTAGAGAGAGATTAGGAATAAAAGGAGAAAGGAAAATAAGAACAATGAAGTGGAAAAAATTGAAGACGATATAGAGAAAAAAATAAACCTTGATGGCAGATACCCCAAATTTCGTTCCTACTTTATTTTTTCTTTCTGTTTTGGTTTCATCACGTTTAGTTTTATGTCCTTATATTTGAATAGAAGAAAAAAAATAAGAAATTACTATCTAATGAAAGCACATGTCTACTCAATTTGGTAATACTTAAATAACTGATTTTTTTTCTTCCATAGACCACTTTCTCATATTGGAATTCCATTTTTCTTTTTCTTACAAAAAAAATGGTGTATATGTAAATTTTTTCCAGTGTACTCTTCCTTCTTTTTATCTTTTTGGTTTTATACTAGTACTCTAATCACTTCAAACTAATTATTTTTGAAGTAAGATGGACTAATTCTCTGTGATTATATATATATCCCATTTTTTAGACTTAATGAGATTAAATTTAGTTTGTTTATTTTTGATAAACTGGATAATTATATAAATACAAAAACATTCATAGTCACATACTAACATAAGAGTTGGTCTCTTGTAGCATAGAGTGATTATTAAAAAATTATGAGTAATATTATAGGCTTTAACTTTTCTTAGGAACTGCTCCAAAGATGTTTTACCATATTGCATGATTTGCAAAGATCAAAGGAATTGTCAATTCTAAGCTTATGAAAAGACTGCATCTAGCTCCTGATTTTGTTCCCTATAGCTATGGCCGACGGCTGGATGTCATCAATGACCCGCATTTAGATCAAATTTAGTTGCTATAACTTTCAGGTATCTGGTTTTTCTTTCTAAAGAATAGCAACAATGTGCTACAATGGATTTCAAAACTAAAGGAAAATTCATCTAAGAATATTAATACACCAAATTAACATAATATCAGTTTACCAACCGATGATGATGGCCTAAAAGTAGAGCATATTCTAGAAAGAAATATGCAAATGTCAATTCATCAATTCAGCATATTCTAGAAAGAAATATGCAAATGTCAATTCATCAATTCTCGGTTAATGTTAGAAAGTTGATGTGTTACTAGCTAGCTTCTTAAGTTGCATAAAACTATATGCTATAAAAAATCTGCATCAAGATTCTTTAGTTTGGCATTTCACATACAAAACATGTTTGGAAATATTGTCCTGACTATCGCGGGATTGTTCTAATAGAAACCTCAAGTATGTGCGCATTACATTCAAGTCCTCTTACCCTTATCCTTGAGGTCGAACAAAACCTCACAAACAACTTCATACCACTTATTCCCTTCTACACTATACCTTAAGAAAGCAAGTGTCACCACAACCACAACTAGCACTTCCCTTGCTTTCCCAGTGACTCTATGAGCTGTGAGCCTGTATTTCCATTGATTTGACATTCGAAACAAATGAAATATACTATTTCTTAAAAAGGTTGATAACTTCATTGGCAACTGATTGATTGAAACTGGTACAGCTACCTCATTCAATCGATGTAGCACCAGAAAATAGCTTGACCCTCAGGTTAACAAATCAGCTCGAGACGGGGCAAGATAGACCTAATCAATTTGAAGTTGCCATCACAATTTGGAAAACTGACACTTCCACTAAGCTAGCTGGCTATGAAATAGCAGACACAAGAGAGATATAGGACTCATGCTATAACATAAACACCATCAAAATATTTGCATGATATCACAAGCAAAACAAAATTCTTGAATAAAGAGAAAAGCTCAAGATCCTGAATATGATTGTATCAATAACTTCATCACTCAGTCCACCAGAAAACTGATAATGCTTAACAAGCTACACGACAATTCTAATTGCTTATTTCTTTTCTTCCTTTTCTGCTTCAGCTGCCCTCTTCAACCTGGCTCCGATGTGTCGCGCATTTGTACGCTCGATACGCAGCTTGCCATAGGCATTGAATGATTTCATCTCATCTGTGACCCTGACAAGGTCAACAGCTGGCTGCTCCCTAGTAATAGGCATGTATGAGCCCTGGACCTGGGTGGCAGTAGCAAGTTCCTCTGCACTAGAATCACCAGCCTGGAAAAGAGAGTTCAAGGTAAATTTTCACATAAACTGTTCAGATACCAAAGCAGGAATCCTCACTTAGCAGGGAAAAGAATAATCATTTTCAAATTTACCTTGATTTTCTTAGCACGCCTTGGGAAGATGACAAGCTTAGCTTTGTAAGTCTTGAGCCTCTGGACATTGGTTTGGAGACCTTCCAATGATCTGTTCCTGCGGCGATGATCAACAGCAATGCCAATGGTTGGTGCTAGTTTTTTGGGAATACCAGCTGCCTGAAAACCCAAAGCTACTTAATAATGGGGAAGTCAAACGTACAAGTGCTTCAAAATAATAGGCAGTATAAAATAAAAGTATCCAGAGCCAAATACATGACTAAAAATAGAATTTTCTTTTGTACTCAATGAGATGGCTTTTTGTTAATTGTTCTTCTCTATGGGAGAACGGGGTGGTGAACTGGACGGCTGGCAAGTTATCTAGTAAATTACATTCAACATGTAACTAGAACCTCACTTTCAGTTCTTCAAGAGAAAATCCCCTCCCAGCCCGGACTTTCATGTTGTATTTCAGTGTCTGTCCATGAACAATAGGTCGAAGTGATCCTGCAGTTGGCCTAGGGAAGATCTTCACAGCCTTCTGCTGTCTAGCTGAAGACAACAGAGTAAAGACAGGTAGAAAAATGTTAATACTGTTCAACCAAAATTGAATTTAAAAAAAGAAAAGAATAGTGCCAATTAGTTCCACAAAATAGTATTTTACCAGCACGTCTCCTTGTTTTCCTAGCTGGCTGGTTGAACCAAGTCCTTACATAGTTTTGCCAATGCTTCTTGAAGTGCCCATTAGGTATAACATTGTTGTGCTTCATCTCTTACCTAAAATTGCACAGTAATCAACTATATCAAGCAAACATCACAGGGCTAGCTGCTCTTGTTAACTAAAGCATAAAAATCTCAGTTGTCTTTCCACTTCCTAGTCTTGTGTACTTTGACTTCATATTGTTCAAAGAAAATCCAACTTCAATCAAAATCTACGAAGAATCAAGTACAAAAAAAAACACAACACTGGCTGCTGCTAGTAAAAGTTCCATTTTTTATAGCACAAACCAGTAAACAACCGGGAAAAGCCACACAAACCTAACAGAAAAAACATATTGTTAGATTCCCTAGATTCATGCGAACTATATGTCACATAAATATAAAAAAATATCTATCCAGGTTTTCTGATACGATATAAAAAGGAAATCCAATCCAACCCTCCTACAATTGAACAAACACCCCTGATTTCCACATGTATTCTAAATTGCAAGATTATAATGGCACAACCATAAGCAAATCGTACTATATCGTAACTAACACAACCGAGGAACCATAATAAATCCAAAACTCTCAGTTAATATTTCTATTCTAAAAAGGACTCAAACCCCGGATTTATTAACCAACACACACATTTTCATATCAAACTAATTTGCATATATAAATTCAGTAACACATATCTTACAGATTAAACTGAGGAAAATACAAGCATAAACCAGATTGAAAATGAAGAAATATTATTCATAAATCTTAGAGATATTCAAGGGAAATACTGAGAATACCTGGTAGCTACTGCTTCTGGAGGCTATGGGAGTAGAAAGGCGAAGTGCGTGCTTTGTTCTTTGTTTTATAGGGTTGAATGAAAAACCCTACGTTTTAAAGGCTTTATATCCGAATGGGCTATTAAATGGGCAAGCTCACTCAAAGTTGTCTTACTGATGCTAAAAAATTGCATTCGTGTTCATATGAGGTAAGTAGGCCCGTAAGAGTAGGGTTGGGTTGTGTCATTTGCACAAGTGACCTTAAAGGTAAAATTAGCCACTGGACAAACGGAGAAAATTTAAAAAGTGACCTCAGAAAAAGTCGATGTAAATGATCCCTTGGGTCCTATCCCCTTTGTTGGACTAAAAACATAATTAGGCAATATTTAAGGGTGATAAATGGGCTGTTTGGACTGAGTTTGGGTTGGTCAAGATGGGTTGCATTAATAATTGGGTCAATGCCCAGTCCAACACAATGTTTAATTGGGTCAAAATGAACTGGGTCAAGATGAGTTAAATATGGGTTACAGCCCAACCCGCCCAACTTGACCCAATAATTACAATCTTATCCACGTATATACAAATGAGAGGAAAAAGTTTAATCTCCCCCACCCCCACCCCCCACCCCACCCCACCCCACCCTATGAACTGAAAGTCCACTACATTGTTTAGTTAAATAATTACATTTTAACTAGACAAAAACATTCACATCCTATAAATTTTAATCCCTATGTTTGCCGTCTGATTATAAATAAAAAATAACAAGAAATTTATAACTTGTACACCAACATATCAGCTTAGCATTAACACCTTAGTATAGCATTAACCAAACTATATGACATATTCCTGAACATAAATTTATCTCCTTTTGCTTCTGCGATTAATCGCATTCTACATCAATCAAGTTCAAAGCATCACATATTAAATCTCTTATTCTCTTTGATGATATAGTGTTGATGCAAAACAATTAAGGTCAATTCCTCAACATGTGTGAGCAAACATTTTTATAAAGATTAGAGCCAAAAGAAAATGCATAAAGAGACAACATGCTATTCGGATCAGATTTTCAAATTCTACGTCTATACACTAAACAGAATCACCCAGATATCATAAATTTTACTAAAATCGAGAAAAGAAGTCACTGAGAGAAAGAAAACAGTGGCTCACCAAGAATCAAAAACTTTTTACAAATGAATGAGAGTTTTGGAGATACCATTCATCTCCAAATTCTATAGCAAAATATCAGAAAGTATCAAAACTTATATTTCATTATAACTCGACAATTCATATTTATAAATTTCTATTAGCTCGGGTCTCTGCATCCTTGCTCTACTTCGCAATTCTAAGTAAAGATTGTAGTGGTGATTTTCTTTACATCTATTGCGATGTCCTCCTCTTCAGAATCATCATAAGCTAAAATAAGAAAATTTTTAAAATTGTCAAACTACAAGACAGTTCATAAAATAAAATGAACATGACAGTAATTATAATGTACCTTGATTTCCATAAATCCAATCTCTAGAACACAACTTAGCTTCTGCATTCTCCGGTAGAATAGAACTCTGGAATTTTCCAATAACTCGACCACCAACACTAAAGGCTGACTCAGATGCAACTGTGCTGATATATATACTTAACAAGTCACGAGCCATCAATGAGAGTTCAGGATACTTACTCCTATTATCTTTCCAAAATGTAAGCACGTCTAAATTTTCATTTCCTTTTCACACGTAATATGGACAAAATCTCCATTATGAAGCAAATAATCCATTAGCTTAAAATGCTCAATCAAGCAACCCACAACACCATCATTATAACTTGCATTATCTAAAGTTATAGAAAATATTTTCTTTCAACAGATTAATTAATTTTGGACCCAAAATAGCACCACTATGAGGAGGAGGCACATGACGAAGTATTAAAACTCTTTTTTTGTAAAACCCAATCCAAATCAACATAGCGTGCAGTAACACAAATATATCCATTTGATGTAATTGATGGCCATAAATTAGATGTCAAACTGATTCTATTCGAAATAGCTTCAAGCTCATTCTTTACCATCTCTTTTTTATCATGATATAATTTAAGCACATCAACTTTTGTCATATTTCTTGAAATGATTTTAATCGCGGGATTCAGGAACACATGCACTTCTCTAACCCTTTCATATTCCACATAGCTAAATGGTAAGTTATTTCTCTTTATAGCCTTGGTTACAACTTCACGATATTCTTTATGATCAATTGGCTTATCTTGCGTTGATGCTTCAATCTTGTGGTTCACACACATCTTTGGACAATACCACGAAGTGCAAGGGGGAGTATATGTTGCAGAAGAACATGGCAATCATGACTTTTCAACCCAGATATCTTGTGATCTTTTAGGTTCACACATTGAGAAATATTAGATGAAAACCCATCAGGAACCTTTAAATTCTTTAGGAATTGACATAATTTATGCTTACTTTCGGGAGGCAATGTGTAGCATACAGTTGGAACTTCAACTTTCTCCCCTCTTTGGATGGGGTGAAGTTCTGACCTAATATTCATGTCTTGCAAGTCTAATCGTGTTTTAATTGTATCCTTGGTCTTTCCTTTGACATTCATGATTGTTCCCATAATATTATCATTTTTTTTCAATATTGCATAACATCAAAATTATGTCGTAACAAGAGAGACTTCAAATATGGAAGCTAAAAAAAAATACTTTTCTTGTTCCAATTGTCCTTTCAATTTTCATGTGATATCTTCTTCCTTTTCTTTGGATCCTTTGTTAACTGCACCCCTTCAAGATCTTGCACTTGATTAAGAATCTCAATACCAGAACACATTCTTGGTGGGAGCCTTTTCTCTTATGTACCATCAAATGAATCCTTGTCATTCCTCCATTTGTGGCTAAGAGGAAGGTAGCGTCGATTACCCATAAAGCATTGCTTCTTACTATTATCCAATCGAATTAAGAAGGTGTCTTTATTGCAACATGGGCATGCCAATTTTCCTTTTGTACTCCATCCAGATAGATTTCCATAGGCTGGAAAGTCATTAATGGTCAATAACAAAGAAGTATGCAACTTAAAATTCTGTTTAGATGATGTATCAAAGGTCTCAATGTCAACTTCCCACAACTCATTCAATTCTTGTATTAAAGGTTAAAGATATGTATCAATTGCATCTCCTGGACTATCTGGACCTGGAATAAGCATTGACAAAATAAAATTTTCTTATTTCATACACAACCAAGGTGATAAATTATAAGGAATAAGAACCACATGCCAATTGCTATATGAAGTTTTTGAATTTTGAAATGGCTGAAATCCATCACTAGCAAGTCCAAGTCATACATTATGAGGCTCTGTCACAAATGAAGGATGAAGTTCATCAAGTGACTTCCACGCCATTGAATCAGCTGGGTGCCTCATTATTCCATCATCAACTCTTTCATCTTTATGCCATGTCATTAAAGTAGATGTCTTTCTAGACATAAACAACCTCTGAAGCCTAGGCTTTAATGGAAAATAGCGTAAAGTATTTGATGCTATCTTCTTACCTTTTTTATTCTTTGTTTCCCCATTATGTCTATCTATTTTCCATCTAGACATACCACAAACTTTGCAAGAATCGAGTAAGTTATCATCCTTCTAGTATAATATGTAATCATTAGTACAAGCATCAATTTTGTTGTAAGAAAGGCCAAGGTCTTGAATTATCTTCTTTGCCTCGTAATACAATTTTGGCTAATTGGCACCATCAGGTAACAACTCCTCTTTTAACATTTTAAATAATATTGTAAATGACTCATTACTCCAGCGACCCATACTTTTAATGTGAAGCAATTTAATCAAAGAGGAAAGCTTTGAAGCTTTTGAATTTTGGTACAGTGGCTGCTCGAAATTCTTCAATAGCCTGTAAAATCTTTTTGCTTCAATATTTGGTTCCTCTTCAATTAAATCATCACAATCAGTGTGTACGGTACTTCCATCAATATTAGGATATAGATCTCTCAATAATTCTTGTACTTCATCTTCACTTTCGCGTTCTTCTAGTTCGTCACCGTCTTCATCTTCTGATTCTGATAGTGGTTCACCTAACTTTTTTCCGTGATGATGCAAAAAAGTATAATTTTTAATTATTCCATATACTTTCAAATGTGTTTCATCTGTCTTATGAGTTTCTAAAGTTGTATTACAACATGTGACACACGGACAACGTATTTCATATTTTTCTCCTGTTTTCTAAAAAGCATAATCCAAAAATTTTTGCACTCCGATTAAGTAGGCTTCATCGAGCTGATTATCAACAAGTTTCTAGGTGCCATAACCTTGAAAAGTAAATAAAAATAAAATTAAATAAAGATAAAAGATAAGAAAAATATTATGATGCACACTACTTGTTACGATCAGATGAAAATAACCGATTTAATTCTAAGGTCTCACTTTCTAGTTGACTCGGCTCCTCTGTTTTCATGCTAAAAGAAATTTTTATTTGCTAGATGACACAATAACAAAATAATGAAACTCAGGCAAATGTAAACTGCACAAAAATATTCACAATGTAAGTAGTATAAAATTACATTGTGATAGCAAGAATAATCAGTTTATACATAAATCTAGGGCAGCCCCAAACAACAAACTTGAGCAAACTTTCAGTTTTTTAATCATCTTATAGAAGAAATCTTAAACAACAAACTTGACCAAACTTTCTATTTTTTAACCAGCTTATATAAGAAATCCCAAACGACAAACTTGAGCAAACAACAGTAAAAATTATAGCAGCCCTAGAATTCAGTTAGAGTATGACAGTAAAAATTAAAAGCTATAATTAGCTTTCAAAACCTAGAATTCAGTTAGAGTATGCCAAATTCTAATGGTTTTCTTCCTTTTAGACTAACCGTACACATGAACTTTAAGCTTGAACACGATAAATATTGATGAATCATGCTAATGACTCGACGATGAAATTTAACGCAAGTAGTCAATTCAAAACACATCAGATAATAACAAACTTTTCCATAACTATTTTTCCATAACTACTCGAACCCCCGATTCAATCTTGTTTCCAGAAATCCATGTCACACAGACTAATACAACAGCAAAACCACAGTCAAAAACCACTACAGTAATAAACAACAAAAGAAATGTGAATTGACAGGAAAATTCACCAATATATGCAGAGAAAATCAACTGATTAGATAAATCAAAGAATTCATAGTAGGCTGAAGCAAAATGACATAGAGAAACCCTAAGCATAAAAATTCTTGTCTTAGTCAAGAGAAAAAAAAATTAAAAAAATATTGCTACATTAGTAAAATCACCAATATACAAGATTATGAAAAAAGCTGTAGGAAAATTTTACAACCCTCTTCTTTTAAATGTGGCTAACAAAGTAGTCAATCAAAACCCAGCATATAAGAACAATTTGAAACAACATATTTAAATACAATAAGCCAAACGCTTTCATACAATTTCTAATTAAGTTTCAATCTAGCCAATTCATGGAAGAAGAAGAAGAAGAAGAAGAAGAAGAAGAAGAAGAAGAAGAAGAAGAAGAAGAAGAAGAAGAAGAAGAAGAAGAAGAAGAAGAGCAACTTGAAAAAGGAGGCATACCTTAGATTCTCAAAGGAGGAGATGGAAACTAGGGCAGATGATCAGATTAATGGATTTCGCTCGCACACGACCAGACAAGATCGGCTCTAATGCTAGCTTCGGGAGATTAGGGCATATGATTCTAGCGGGACTCTGCTTTGTTTTGAGCATACGTATAGAGGTTAAATTTTTGTTAAAACCTTTTACTTTTTAGTTTTGGCGCCTAATTTTAGAAAAAAATAATTTTTGAATATTTTGGTATTAAATTTGGCAGGACTCTCTCACACTTTTGCCTCTCAACTACTATTTTTTTTAGGGACCAAATTTATTACCTTCGCAAAAAAATAAAATATTAAGGACCGCAATAAAATCTTGTACCAATACATATATTATTAGCGACGAGATTATTTACTCATCCCTAAAAGTTGACCGTAAATAATGTTTTTTCTTGTAGTGAAAGTTGTCCATGATAAAAGTCAGAAAATATCCAGAAAAGCAAATGACATCAATAAAACTTGATTGTTAGCACATAAAATAAAAATTAATTTATTATAAGATAATGTCAATATGAAAATTGATTTATTATAAGACAATGTCATTCAGAGAATAAATATTTTTGACCAACCGACAAAATGTATTAAAAGCCTAATATAATTCTCTAATTGCAGTTGGATTATGCAACGATTTATTGTTTTGTTTTTCTTTTATTTTTAATTAACTTCTGTCCTTTTGTGAATGTTTGAAACCGATATTGGAAAAATATGTTTGATTTTACTTCCTTAAAAAGAGCAATTCTAGCGGCACTCGAGTTTTAGTGATTTGTAATTAGTTTTTTCTGGCAAAACATTTCGTTTCGACAGTATGTTTGCAATTTAATGAGAATAAATGTCAGCAGAGATTATATTAGGTATTTCTACCTTTCTGGTACTCAATAATATATTAATATCACCAGATAAATAGAGGAACCATAATAGAAAATAAACAATGCATTAGCACATCATATTTATAAGATTAGGATAATATCACAGTATAATGTCGGACACATAATGTTACTTGACGGTAGAGGTTAAATTTGTGCTGTGACTAGTTACAGTGACTAAAATAATATTTTGTGTAGCCTAATAATTTTCAACGTGAACAGAATCAACGGAGTTTCTAGCAAGTCCCATTCAAACATGTATTATTGCAGTCCATAACTAGGAAAAGTACAAATAATTAATAAACTAGATAGAGATCCAAGCCATTTGAAAGAATAATCAACTGAGGATATATAGCAGTTCAGGTAAGCTAAGGGAATAGTGTTTTGTATTAATTAACTAAATGAGATTTGACATCAAATGCATATAAGTAAGACGTTTATATAGAAATCAATAGGAAAAACATGATTTGGCCAAAGATAGATAAACCCAAAAGTACAACAACAAAACAACTACCCATAATCTCACCAGGTGGGGTCTAGGGAGGGTAATATGTAGACGAGCCTTACCCCTACCCGAAAGGGCAGAGAGGTTGTTTCCAATCGACCCTCGGCTCATAGGATAGAAGGAAAAACAACAATAAAATAAAAACAAAGAAAAAAACAATAGAGCATTAGTAACTCCAGCAGAAATAGCGTAAAATAATTATCTAAACATAAAAAACATAAATAAAATCGCATGCAATAATATCATACAGTAACTAGCATAACTAACAGCCATAAGAGAGACATAAGCTAAAACACAAATCATCTATGGGTAACTCTGCCGACCCACACCCAACCCCGGATGAGGAGTACGAAAAACTCTAGGAGCCCCTATCCTACAACCATGATACTAGACCTCCAGACTTTCCTATCAAGGGTCATGTCCTCGGAAACCTGCATTCTAGTCATGTCCTGCCTAATCACCTCTCCCCAATACTTCTTAGGCCTCCCTCTGCCTCGCCGACCGCCAACAATCTCCAGTCGCTCACAACTCCTCACCGGGGCATCGGGACTTCTCCTCCGCACAAGCCCGAACCACCTCAACCTCGCTTCTCGCATCTTCTCATCCACCTGGACCACCCCCACCTTCTCTCGAATAACTTCATTCTTAATCTTATCTAACCTGGTGTGCCTGCACATCCACCTGAGCATCCTCATCTCCGCAACCTTCGTTCTCTGGACATGAGAGTTCTTCACGGGCCAACACTCCGCCCCATACAACATCGCAGGTCTAACCACGGCTCTATAGAATTGCCCCTTGAGTTTATGTGAAACTCTCTTGTCACACATGACTCCTGATGCAAGCCTCTACTTTGGGTTAAAGGTGAGAATTTAGTCAAAATATCAATGAACCAAAGGATCAACCTTAGTTATTCAACTTATTCTTACGTTAACCTAATTATCTTCGTCATCAAGGTAACTTTTAAGCGGCCAATATCAATGGTCCCAAGGTCCAATATTACAAAAATAAAGGGAGTGGATAAGTAGTTTATACTTAAAGTATGTTTTACAAATAATAGAAAAAACAAAAAAAAACTTATTTTATTAGTTGTTTATATAAAGTCGTATTGATTTACCATATTCTAGTGATTTAATATCGTAAAAATATAAATAAATTTACTCTAATTAAGTGAGAGAAGTATATGAGATAACATATATTATGCGCAAAGAATTATTATAAAATACACATGACTTCACATCATAACATATCATAATAAAAAATGGCCCATGTTTTTTAAGCCTTACCCAACGTAGCCCATAGTGTATATATTTTTAAAATACTAGCTCTTGCGAATTCAAAATTTTGTGTTCTTACAACCATTGCTTCTAAAAGCTATGGAGTTAAATATGTGTTCTCACAATCATTGCTTTCACTCTCTCTTCTTGTCACATTTTTTATATATGTTTCAAGGGGTTGTCCGTCATTACTGCTTCTCCCCATATATCACCTGGTTGCAATATAAAAAAATTAATGAGTAGAAGTCCACCATTAAAGGTCATTCGAAACTTTGATTTAGAAAATATAATTTCTTGTAATTCTTAATTGTTTGGATTGAGTATTATTTCAATTGATTGAAAATATCAAAAGGAGTTCAATGTTTAAGTTTGAAGTGATTTAGAGTAGATTTGAGTAAGATTTGAGTTAAATTTAAGAAAAAAACGCAAGGAAGAAGACGAAGTCAGTTTTTTTATTTAATCTTGTATAATATTATATATGGGTGTATAGACACATCTTATACACTTTTATACACCTTTATACAAACGTATGCAGACGAACTTTTTCGACGATTTTCAGTTGCAATTCTTGTTCAAAATCAGTCCAAATCTCCATTAAATAACTTCAAATTTTATATACAACCTCCTTATACTATTTCTAACAAATGTAAATAACACTCACTCCAAATTTCTTACAAAATCAAACTCGAAATTTAAACTCATATATTTAAGTTTGTAAAAATCTAATTTTCACCACCCGGACGAATTGGTTTGTAAAACTAATATTTGAGTCACGGTTATTGATTCGAAAATTAACTTAAAAGATTTAGCAATCTTTTTAAAAAATTAAATGGTAATTTTGAGAACCTATTGGAGTTGAATATTGAATCTTAGCGTATTAGTTTTGGGCTACTTCGCTGTATATTAAAATATAGACTATAAAAATAAAAATTGGGGTGCCCAGTTGTTCTTATGTGAAAATGCCCCTCCAGTGGGAATACATTTTTCTCTCTCAAGATACCGAGACATGTTTAACCAATCTATATATATTAGTAAAAGGAGAGAAAAAAGTCTTTTCCTTAAGCCAAGTGGCAGCCTAGAAAAAAGCCACTTGGCATAATTAGTTATTTAGTTATTGATTTTTGTTTTTGAATTTAAATATCCGTAAAAAATGAAAATAAGAAAAAATTACCAATTCGAATTAGGGAGTAGTTTATTCAACAATAACAACAACCCAGTAAAATCCCACAAATGGGGTCTGGGGAGGGTAATGTGTACGCAGACCTTACCCCTACCCCGAAGGAGTAGAGGTTGTTTCTGAAAGACCCTCGGCTCAAGAAAACAGAAAGACAAAAGGCAGACAATATTAGCATCGCCATATAAATCATAGAAAAAATAGGAACAACGTTAAATTCAGAAGAAAGATGCAAAGTAAAAGCGATAGGTAGTAAATATGTCAGGCATTGAAAAGCATAATAGTTAGACACAATATTGCCAATAGCTGTCTTAAATAAATAAATAAATATATATATATATATATATATATATATATATATATATATTATTATTATTATTATTATTAGTAGTAGATATTATTATATATTATATATTATTATAGAGAATAGGAATAGCAAAATAGTCCAAGAATACCAAGTTTCACCAAAATTCAACAAGTGTCAAATTTTAGGAACAAATCTCCAAAAAATCTGGATATTCAAAAATAATTTAAAATAGATAAATAAATTTTAAAATCATAAACGTTAATTCAGTTTACTACAATATGGACAGTTTTTTAAATGCTTTATTAAACCTAAAAATCGAAAAACATAACTACTCGAAGTCTGTTATAAATACACTTCTATTTAAGGTGAATGTCTTTAATTAGAGAGATTCTAGAGTTATATTCTTGGTAGCTAAATCATCCTCCTCCCTATAAATAGAGGTGCCCTCTACCATTGTAAATAACTCCTAACATTCTCTAAGTATCAATAAGAAGAACTCTCTCTACTCTTCTCTCTATTGCTCTTGTTCTTGAGTTATTGTTCTTGTCTTTTATATTATTTCATAACACGTTATCAGCACGAGACTCTACCGTATCAAGAACCATTCTCGAAAAATCTAAGGTATTTCCCTCTTCCTAATTTAATTTTCGATTATGTCTGACATTACGAAAAGAAAGTTCGTTGCCCTTGAAATTTCGGGCAAGAACTATATGACATGGGTGTTGGATGCTGAAATCCACTTAGATGCTATGGGTCTCGGAGACACCATCAAAGATAGAGAAAAAGCATCCACCCAAGACTGTGCGAAGGCCTTGATTTTCTTGCGCCATCACCTTGATGAAGGTTTGAAGATTGAATATCTCACCGTCAAGGATCCACTCATCTTGTGGAACGGCTTAAAGGAGAGATATGATAACCTGAAGTTGGTCACTCTGCCACAAGCACGATATGATTGGGCTCATCTGAGGCTCCAGGACTTTAAGTCCGTTTCTGAATATAATTCTGCAATGTTCAGAATTACTTCTAAATTGAAGCTATGCGGGGATAATATCTCCGATTATGATATGCTTGAGAAAACGTTTACAACGTTTCATGCCTCCAATATAGTACTGCAACAACAGTACAGAGAGAAAGGCTTTACAAAGTACTCTGAACTGATTTCTCTTCTACTAGTGGCTGAGCGAAATAATGACCTGCTCATGAGAAATCATGAAAATCGACCCACTGGGTCTACACCACTGCCTGAAGCAGATACGGTGCACTCTCATTATGCCAAACATGAAAAGGACCATGGTCATGGTCGTAAACGGGTCATAGCCAGGGACGTAGACAAGGAAGAAATTCCAATGAAGTCCGTCAACCCCCGAAGAGAGATAACCGCCGAAAGCAGAAACGGGGTCATGAAGATCCTAAGGCAAATGGTTCAGAAACTATATGTTATCGTTGCGGTGGGAAAGGGCACTAGTCAAAGACTTGCCGTATACCAAGACACTTGGTTGACCTTTATCAAGCATCTCGAAAGAGAAAAGGCCCTGAAACAAATTTTGTCTATGACGACAATGAGGACATCACCCACCTGGATGTGCCAGACTTCTTTGAGCAACCCGAGGGGAAAATAGACCACCTAATCGGCGATGGGTCCGTGATGAAAGAAGATGGAGTTATTTGATTTTATTCTACTTATTTGTATTAGTTAGTGAATAAACTAATAAGTCATTAGTATTAGCTCGTATTAGTTAGTTCATGAAGCAATGTTAGCAGTAGTTCTTTAGAATATCTTCAATATGCTCAAATATCAATAAAATTTTTATTTTCCAGTGGGGGTAATCGACTAGCCTGAAAAACTAGTCGATTATCTACTATTTTCGCATTAAAGCTGAAAAATAATTGATCAACAATCGATTGTCTTTGTCTAACAATCGATTGTCGTTGAGACAGTGTAATCTGGAATTTTTCAAAAATCATCCACAATCGATTGTCTATGCATAACAACCGATTGTCTTAAAACAGTGTGTTCTGGAATTTTTCAAAATAGCCAACAATCGATTGTCTATACTTAACAATCGATTGTCTTAAAACAGTGTGCTCTGGAATTTTTCAAAATAGCCAACAATCGATTGTCTATACTTAACAATCGATTGTCTTAAAACAGTGTGCTCTGGAATTTTTCAAAATAGCCAACAATCGATTGTCTATGCATAACAATCGATTGTCTTAAGACAGTATGATCTGAAGTTTTTCAAAATAGCAAATAATCGATTGTGTGTGTTTAACAATCGATTGTCAATGTTTAACAATCGATTGTTTGTGTTTAACAATCGATTGTTTGAAGAAAATGCTCAAACTGAAATTTTCAAACTGCAAAGTAATCAATTATGGATAACATATCTGATTTTGTTAGTCAACTGTTAGCAGCAGATTTTGAAAATATTATGTGACACAAACGAATTGAACTTGTTTATTCTTATGTTCGTGTATCTTTTTTGTATGTCAAACTATGGGATAGCAAATATGGATATCTCACAAAGCGAACTTGGATCAACGTCCAACTGTAGAAGTATTTGCCTAGTTGATTCATGTACTACACATACAATACTCAAAGAAAGGAAATATTTCTCTCAACTAAATATGTGTAAGGCAAATGTTACTACAATCTCTGGAAGTAGTAAATTGATTGAAGGCTCCGGAAGAGCTATTGTAACTCTGCCCAAAGGCACGACGTTAATCATAGAGAATGCAATGTTCTCCTCCAAGTCTAAGAGAAACTTGTTGAGTTTTAAAGATGTACGCCGGAATGGCTATCATATTGAGACAATGGATGAAGATAATCTTGAATATCTCGTCATCACAAAGAATGTCTCCGGCCAAAAGAAGGTTATTGAGAAATTCCCGTCTTTATCTTGTGGCCTGTATTGGACAAAAATTAGTGCAATTGAGGCACATTCAACAGTAAACCAAAGGGTTACTGATTCCAATACCTTTGTACTTTGGCATGATCGATTGGGACACCCAGGATCGATCATGATGAGACGGATTATAGAAAGCTCATATGGGCATCCGTTAAAGAATTTCAAAATTATTTCGAATAATGAATATCCTTGCACTTCGTGTTATCAAGGCAAGTTGATTATCAGGCCATCATCAACAAAGGTTGGGACTGAGTCACCCATGTTTCTGGAACGTATACAAGGGGACATTTGTGGACCTATTCACCCACCTAGTGGGTCGTTTAGGTATTTCATGGTCTTGATAGACGCATCCTGTAGATGGTCTCATGTGTGCCTGTTGTCATCACGCAACCTTGCGTTTGCGAAATTAATGGAACAAATAATCCGACTACGAGCACAATTTCCAGATAATCCAATCAAGTCCATTAGACTGGATAATGCTGCTGAGTTTACATCCCAAGCATTTAATGATTATTGCTTATCAATCGGGATAAAAGTTGAACATTCTGTAGCTCATGTTCACACTCAAAACGGTCTTGCAGAATCGTTAATTAAACGCTTGTAGTTGATTGCAACGCCATTACTTATGAGAACGAGGCTGCCCACTTCGGTATGGGGTCACGCCATCTTACATGCAGCAATGCTAATTCGTCTCAGACCGACGAATTACCACAAGTATTCCCCGTTGCAATTGGTTTTGGGTCATGAACCCAATATATCCCATTTAAGAATTTTTGGATGCGCAGTATACGTGCCTATAGCACCGCCATCCCGCACCAAAATGGGTCCGCAAAGAAGGTTAGGAATATATGTTGGGTTTGAATCGCCCTCCATCATTCGCTACCTCGAAATATTGACAGGCGACTTGTTTACTGCACGATTTGCAGACTGTCGATTTGATGAGACACTTTTCCCAAAATTAGGGGGAGAAGTTGGTGAAACCAAACGGGAAATTTTGTGGAAAAATGCATCATTATCTCATCTTGATCCACATACCTCTATTTGTGAAAGAGAGGTACAAAAGATTATCCATTTGCAAAGAATAGCAAATCAAATGCCTGACACATTTACGGACTTGAAAAGGATAACGAAATCCCACATTCCCGCGGAAAATGTTCCAATCCGTATTGATGTCCCTGTTGGACAATCATCTAGTGTCATAACCAATGAGTCGAATGCACGCCTGAAGCGTGGCAGACCATTAGGTTCCAAAGATCGAAATCCTAGAAAGAGGAAAAAGAACGATCGAGATGACACTACGAAAGAATCTCATGAGGAAATTCATGATTTAACAAATCCTGAGATTCATGAAGAATCCATTGAGCCCGAGACTCTGGAAAATACGGAACTATCCCTAAATCCAATTAATATTGAGGCAAATATTAATCGAGTGGATATTGTGGTGGATAATGCCTTTGCTTATAATGTAGCATCTAGCATTATGCAAGAATGTGAGGATCTCGAACCTCAATCTGTTGAAGAATGTCGAAAAAGACAGGATTGGCCAAAGTGGCAAGAAGCAATTCAATCAGAATTGAATTCGCTGGCAAAACGTGAAGTTTTTGGCCCTATAGTTGAAACACCTAATGGTGTTAAGCTTGTCGGCTATAAATGGGTCTTTGTACGCAAAAGAAATGAGAAAAACGAGGTACAAAGATATAAGGCACGCCTTGTTGCATAAGGTTTTTCTCAAAGGTCTGGTGTCGATTATGAAGAGACATATTCGCCTGTAATGGATGCGATAACCTTTCGTTATCTCATAAGTTTTGCTGTCCATGAAAAGCTTGCCATGCACTTAATGGATGTGGTTACTGCCTATCTTTATGGCTCACTTGATAATGAGATATACATGAAAATTCCCGATGGACTCAAGATGCCAAACGCGCATAATTCAAAATCTCGGGAAATGTCCTCAATTAAATTGCAAAGATCCTTGTATGGTCTAAAGCAATCTGGACGAATGTGGTATAATCGTCTTAGTGAGTACTTGTTAAAAGAAGGCTATATAAATGACGCCATTTGCCCGTGTGTTTTTATAAAGAAAACAACATCGGAATTTGTTGTACTTGCCGTATATGTTGATGACATAAACCTATTGGAACCCCTATAGAACTCCAAAAGGCAATTGATTATCTAAAGGATGAATTCGAGATGAAAGATCTCGGAAAGACTAAACTATGTCTTGGTTTGCAAATTGAATATTTGGCAAACGGAATTTTTGTTCATCAATCTACCTATACAGAAAAGGTACTGAAACGGTTTTACATGGATGAAGCACATCCTTTAAGTACACCGATGGTTGTTCGATCACTTGATGTGAACAAAGATCCATTCCGACCACAAGAAAGGAATGAAGAGCTACCTGGTCCTGAAGTACCATATCTTAGCGCAATTGGCGCACTAATGTATCTTGCAAATACTACAAGACCTGACATATCCTTTTCAGTTAATGTCTTAGCAAGATTTAGCTCGGCTCCTACGAGGAGACATTGGAATGTGATCAAACACATATTGCGGTACCTAAAGGGAACTACCGATATGGGCTTATTTTATGGCAAGAATTGCAGCCCGGATCTTGTTGGTTATGCTGATGCTGGATATTTGTCCGACCCACACAAGGCTCGATCTCAAACGGGTTATGTGTTTACCTGTGGAGAAACCGCCATATCTTGGCGATCGACTAAGCAATCAATTGTGACTACTTCATCTAATCATGCCGAGATAATTGCTATTCATGAAGCAAGTCGGGAGTGTGTGTGGTTAAGGTCGATAATACATCATATCCAAAACAAATGTGGTTTGAAGTGTGATAAACTACCCACAACTTTGTATGAAGACAATGCAGCATGTATAGCTCAATTGAAGGGAGGATTCATAAAAGGAGATAGAACGAAGCATATTTCACCAAAGTTATTCTTCACACATGATCTTCAAAAGAATGGTGATATCAATGTTCAACAGATTCGTTCAAACGACAATATGGCTGATTTGTTCACAAAGTCTCTACCAAAGTCAACCTTCAAGAAGCTAGTTCACAAGATCGGGATACGAAGACTTAAGGACATAAATTGATATTCTTATCAGGGGGAGTTAATGCGCGCTGCACTCTTTTTCCCTTACAAGGTTTTGTCCCACCGGGTTTTCCTTGCAAGGTTTTTAACGAGGCAACCAATAGGCGCATATTCAAACATGTTTACTCTTTTTCCTTACTTTAATTTTTCCCATTGGGTTTTGTTTTAAGGTTTTAACGAGGCACATCATTGAATAGACATTCAAGGGGGAGTGTTATAAATACACTTCTATTTAAGGTGAATATCTTTAATTAGAGAGATTCTAGAGTTCTATTCTTGGTAGCTAAATCATCCTCCTCCCTATAAATAGAGGTGCCCTCTACCATTGTAAATAACTCCTAACATTCTCTAAGTATCAATAAGAAAAACTCTCTCTACTCTTCTCTCTATTGCTCTTGTTCTTGAGTTATTGTTCTTGTCTTTTATATTATTTCATAACAAAGTCTAAATTATTAACTGCCGATATAATCAGACAAATGGAAAGAGTACTCTAGAATTAGCGTCACTTTACAAATTGAACCTTCCCTTTTCTCTTCAAAATTAAAAATTTAGAGTGCTTATTAGATGTCTTGATTTTAAAAAATGTATACCATAACAAATAATTGTTTTTTCCCATTAAAAGAGAGAGAATATTTTTGTACTAATTTGATAGTATTAAGGAAAAGCTATTTGGAACTTTTAGAATAAAACTTAAACTATTTTTGATCAATTTAAATTATACATCTATATATCTATATCTATGTTTATATATACATTCACTCATCAAGAATATATGAAAAATATTATATTACAAAAGAAAGCAAGAAACATAAATATTAAACAAAGTAATATGGTAATAATTTTTTTTAATAACAATGTAATAATAATAAATATTGGATAATATAATAAAAAGTTATTCGAAGACCATATAAGTCCCTTTAATTTAATTGAGATTTTATTCATTAAAAGTCAGATTATATTATTGAGAACAAAAAACAAAATAATATTTCATAAGTAATAAAATATATATCTTTTATCATATTACAAAAAGAAAGTAATAAACAAAAATATTTAAAAAAAGTTATATGCTAATGAAATTTCTATTAACAATATAACAATACTAAATATTGGATATATAATAAAGAAAAATATAGAACAAAAATGTGTCTATATAAGTTGAAGGATTGCTTATAGGTGTTCATAACACGCAGCGGAAGACAATAACAATCATAGGTAGATTTTTCACGTTTTAAAATTTATTTACGTGTCAAAGATCGGGTCTAACACGTACCTGGTGAAGAGAGTTTCTTTTTTAAAATTTCTTCGATAGTGCGAAGACTCTATGCGTATCCACACCGAGACCGATCCTTGCTATCAACTCTTTGATCAATGAAACCCGTGAACAAATTGAATGAAGAATATTGTGTTGATATTTTTCTCAAAAATCTCAACTCAAATTAGAAGAACAAGAAACACTTTTCTTGTAATTGTATTTTTCTCCCTTTGATTTGTATTGCACTCTCACTTTCACAAAGTAAGGTTTTTCTTCTCAAGAAAAAGATTAAAATCGAAAGAACAAAAAAAACTTTGCAAATTTTCTCCATCACCCTTTATATAGTATCACCTACAAACCCTTTTCCTATTTGATTGAGGTAATAATTTACTTAGGGTAAAAGTTTATTCCAAAAATAAACTTCATACGATTTTCCATAAAATTGAATCTCGGATGGAATTTACCAAAATTCACGTCACTTGAATTTTTCCAACTCAAAGTTGGAATTACTTTCTTACATTTTTCCATAGTACAAGTTTAATTTCTAAAATTAAACTTTGTGTATGTTTTCCTTTTTCAAAACGAATCTTTATGGACTTTTTATGTCCAATACTAAATTAGATTCTAATTTGTAAACTTTTATAATAATATAATATTTTCCTATTGAAAATATTAATCTCATTCCAAATAGGATAAAACTTCAATTAATAATCCAATTCAAAATTAGATTAACAAGTCTTTATTAATATTATATTTTATATACATCTATTATAAAATAATATTAATTATATATGTTTCATATATTTCAACCAGGAGATATTATTTAATTTCTATTCCAAATAGAAACATCAATTTATTCACAATATTAATTATAATCTTTGTGCTAGCAAAGAAATAATAATATTTCATTTGGACTAATAACTAAATTTATTTGACTAATTAAATTCTTTAATTTAATTATCAAATATTAAGTTAATTAATCCTTTAGCAAAGATCAGAACACTCGTTAGTGTGCGACCCCATAGGTTCAATACTAAACCGGTAGTAAATTGATCATATCAATATACTAATCAAGGGTGGCGTCTAGCAACACTCCTTAACGACCGGATAACATGAAGTACACAATTTACTCTCAAGAACCAGTAGAAGAATAATGTAGTATTCCTTTTGTCCTTATAACTCTGGATTACCCTAGGATATGGTTCAATTGTCAAATCCTAATAGGTGATCAACTATGTGTTCACATCATATATAATCGACCATTAAATGACTTAAGAAACTCATTTATTCTTTCATTCAATTGCCCTGGCCAAGGTCTTAGTTTGGTCGTTTATAATTCATGACAACATGGAGCTTAAACTCATTACCAAGAGTTGACAAATTCTGTCTTGATCAATCACTAATTCTACAAGTATTTAATCGTACCCAATATCCTTTCAACTATCGCCCTAGGGCCATATATGTCTAGTATCAAAGCACAATAAATAACTTGTCAATTACTATGACAATATCAAGTCAAAGGAAACGGTTACATTACATTCTTCAAGAAAATATCCTATTGACAATTATGGTAATTCTAACCATTAGGAATTATCCAATGAGTCGGTTCAATGATCATATCTCTATATGCATCATCTATCTATGTGATTTAGTTAATGAGATCAACTAATCTTTATCCGATAAAGACGATCACATAAATATTGATCTAACCGGATTACTAATGTCCAAATCAATAATCTTATGATCAAGAACAAAATTTAGATTAAATTGTAAAAGACTTTGCTCTCATTATCGTGATCTCTATCATGATGACAAATCTCAAAATTTAATCAAGGACCTTATCAAATTAATCAAACAATTAATAAATTTGATAAAAGAATATCAAATGCCATATATTTTATATCAAATGACATTCACAAAAATATATTCAAGTTATCAAATATGATATTGGATCTAGGGCAAATCTACTATATCCCTAACAATCTCCCACTTGCACTAGAGCCAATCGCTCTTGTACTTCATCCCCAATTTCCACATGTGCTTGTCAAAATCCTTTGTTCCAAGCGCTTTAGTGAATGGGTCTGCAACATTTTCCTTTATATCAACCTTGAATCTCGACGTCTCCACGTTCAATGATTTCATGTCAAGTGATACCTTCGCAGAACGTGTTTGGACTTTTGGTGTGATCTTGGTTCTTTTGCTTGAGCAATGGCTCTAGTATTGTCACACAACAATGGAACCGCACCTTCTATTGAAGGAACCACACCAAGTTCAGTTAAGAACTTTTCCATCCATACAGCTTCCTTAGCAGCTTCACTAGCTGCTATATATTCTGCTTCAGTCATTGAATCAACTACATTAGCTTGTTTGGAACTTTTCCAACTCACTGCACCACCATTTAAGGTGAATACATAACCAGAAATAGATTTACTATCATCCCTGTCTGAAGAGAAACTTGCATCAGTATAACCTTCAAGTTTCAACTTAGAATCCCCATAGATGAGGAATTGGTCTTTAGTCATTCTTAAGTACTTAAGAATGGTCTTCACCACCTTCCAATGTTCATCACCACGATTTTCCTGATATCGGCTAGTCACTCCAAGTGCATAAGCCACATCAGGACGTGTACATGTCATGGTATACATGATAGCTCCCACTGCACTAGCGTATGGGATCCTACTCATGCGTTCTCTCTCTTCAGGTGTTTTAGGACAATCCTCCCTACTGAGAGAAATTCCAGTGCCTTTCGGTAGATAGCCTCTTTTGGAATTATCCATGTTATACCTCCTTAAGATAGTATCAATATACAAAGACATGGAAAGTCCAAGCAGCTTCCTAGATCTATCTCTATTGATCTTTATTCCTAATATATAAGCTGCTTCACGCAAGTCTTTCATGGAAAACTGTTCAGATAGCCAAATCTTGGTATTTTGCAATGCCGGTACGTCATTCCCTATGAGCAATATATCATCAACATACAACACTAAAAATATAATTGTTCTCCCACTAACCGTTTTGTACACACAAGGTTCTTCTTCGCATCTAACAAAATTGAACTTTTCAATTTTTTTGTTAAATCGAATAATTAAACTTCGAGAAGCTTGCTTTAATCTATCAATAGATCTTTGTAGCTTACAAATTTTATTTGATCAGACGAAGATGTGAAACCTTCAGGTTGTGTCATGTACACATCCTCTTCTAGCTCACCATTAAGGAAAGTTGTTTTCACATCCATTTGCCATATTTCATAATCATAGTATGCTGTTATAGCAAGCAAAATCCGAATAGATTTGAGCATTGCCACAGGAGAGAAAGTCTTGTCATAGTCGACTCATTCTTTCTGACGATATCCCCTGGCAACAAGACGTGCTTTGTAGGTCTCCACCTTTCCGTCTGCTCCAATCTTTTTCTTAAAAACCCATTTACAACCTATAGGTGGTTCAACAAATGTCCATACTTTATTTTCCTTCATGGATTCCATTTCGGATTCCATGGCCTTTTGCCACTTCTCCTATTCAGAACTTTGTATAGCCTCTTCGTAGGTCTTAGGGTCATCATCATTATGATCAACCTCATTTGATAAATCATCTTGTACCAATAAATTTAATCTAGTTGGTACATGACGTTCTCATGTAGACCTTCGAAGAGGTACTTGTACAACATGTTCACCTTGTGTTGGATTTCGTTGTTGCTCAATTTGGTTTGGAACTGGTTCATTAACCTGTTCTTGGACTTCATTTAGTTCTTGAACTTCAACCGTTGAAGATGAAAATTTCCTTGGCAACTTGAAAACATCCAATAAAGGTTCTTCAACTTGGGTCTCATGATCTTTATATTGTGTTGATTCATTAGTTTCTTGATCTTCATCAAGTTCTATTTCTCCATTATAATTTCCTTCCAAAAGAAATTCCCTTTCCAAAAGGGTTGCTCCTCTGGCCATAAACACTTTAGGGTCAGAAGGGCGATAGAAATAATATCACCTTGTTTCCTTGGGATACCCAATGAACCTACACTTATTAGATCTTGAGTCAAGTTTATCAGACTGTAGTCTCTTAACATAAGCTGGACAACCCCAAACTTTAATATGTTTAAGGTTAGGCTTACATCCTTTCCATATCTCATATGGTGTTGTAGAGACTGACTTAGTGAGAACTTTATTAAATAAGTATGTTGCTGCTTCCAAAATATATCCCCATAAATTTATTGGAAGATCAGTGAACCCCATCATAGATCTCACCATATCTAATAATGTTCTTTTCTCCTTTCAGACACACCACTGTGTTGTGGTGTTCCTGGAGGTGTCCACTGTGAGAGAATCCCATTCTCTTTGAGATATCTGGTAAAATCTTCACTAAGATATTCTCCACCTCTATCAGACCTTAGTACTTTGATACTTTTACCAGTCTGCTTCTCAACTTCACTACGGAATCTTTTGAACATTTCAAAGAATTCAGACTTTTGTTTCATAAGATATACAAATCCATATCTTGACATATCATTAGTGAAGGTTATGAAGTAAGAATATCCACCTCTAGCTTGAATTTTCATGGGTCCACAAACATCTGTGTGAATTAGTCCCAATATTTCAGAAGCCCTTTCTCCACTTCCAGTAAATGGCGATTTGGTCATTTTTCCTTTGAGACAAGATTCACAAGTTGGATATGATTCAAAATCATACTTGTCAAGGTACCCTTCCTTGTACAACTTGTTAATTCTTTTCTCTCCAATATGACCAAGCCTACAATGCCAAAGGTATGTTTGATTTACATGATCATCTCTTTTCCTCTTAAGACTTGAAACATGCATAATCGAATTAGCATTCACACTAGGTAAGACATAACATCATGTTGGAGATTGCCATTCACATATAAATTATCACTATAATAAATAGAGCAAATACCATTTTCTATATTAATGTGAAAATCACGTTTGTCTAACATAGAAGCTGAAATTACGTTCGAAACAAATTTAGAAACATAATAACAATCATCCAACATAAGTACTTTTCCCGTAGCATTATTAAAGAAGTTGATCCTATAGCTACGGCCGCAACTTTTGCACCATTTCCAACTTGTAGATTAATTTCTCCTTTCTTTAGCCTCCTACTTATCTTGAACCCTTGCAACATATTGCAGATGTTATAACCACTGCCAGTATCTAATACCCACAGTGAAGAATTAGTGGTAGCTAAAGAAACCTTGAACACGTTTTTCATTAATGTCTCACCTTGTTTCTTGTCCTTTAGAGTTGCAAGATACTCCTTGCAGGTTTTCTTCCAATTATTTATGATAAACCTTGTTGCCTTGAACATCATTCTCTGGAGGGATTATCTTTGCAGGCTTATCGATCACATCCATAAGCTTTTCATGCATGAGAACAATTCTCAAATTTCTATACCAGTCATCAAAGTTTGGTCCTACCAATTTGTAGGTCTCAAGTATTTCACACAGTGATATAACAGACATATTGAGAAATCTAAAATATAGAAAAGAAAAAGCAGTAATATAAGAACATATTTGCATATATCATAAAGACATAGACTTTTATCTAAATGATATTTCCACTAATTATTTTAAACTATTTACTCTCATTATAGTTTACGAAATCTTTATTTCTTTTAGTGGAGTAAAGGAATCTTTTAACAATATGTATGAGCCATTTGGAAATCAAGTCGTTTCTCACATATATTTTAAAGGTAGGTACTCTTACCAATTGTATCCCCATACAATTTCCTTAAATAACTCTATGTCAAATAGTCCCCTGGTAGTCAGGTCGATCCTATTGGCATAGTTGAGTTCAACCATCATGATAGCAAAGAACTTATTAAATTTTATACTCCCCCGGGTAGTCCAGGCGTCTAGTGTAAAATTGAATAATTCCTTCAATCCATACATCTAATGCAATAAATAATTTTAACATATTCTCGAACTATAAGTCTCCTGGTAGTCAGGCCGCTCCTTATAAACAAGAAATAAGTAAAATAAATTACCTTGATGGATAGCTCTATAATAAAATATCTTATATTTTATTATTTAAGAACCCAAATTTTTAGTAAGAGGGAATTGTTACAAAAATAATTTTTAATAACACGAAGATCGAATCTTTTATAGCATGTGAATTTAGTTCAAGTTGTCTACATGCTTAGCCCTAAATTAATTTACATCACATGTAATAAATAATCTAAAATTATATAATGAACAAGCACATGGCATAAAACAAAATTCAACATCCTCTAACATATTTATCTTATATATCACATAAAAAGAATTCATGCTAGAATATTATTATTAATTAACATCTCAAGAACTAATAACAATTAAAATAACAATAGAATCATGTAGCCTATTATAGATCCCCGTTGTATCTAATACAAAATTTCAAATTCAAGTTATGAACGATCTCAATAGTTATATGAATTCATACTTTATCCACAATAAAATAATATCAACATACGATTTGACTATTGCACAAGGTACATCTATTATGGTTTGAACTCTTCAAATATAATATTAAAATATTTTGTAAATAAATTTTAGACACAATAAATCACGGCTCTGATACCACTGAAGGATTGCTTATAGGTGTTCATAACACGCAGCGGAAGACAATAACAATCCTAGGTAGATTTTTCATGTTTTAAAATTTATTTACGTGTCAAAGATCGGGTCTAAGACGTACATGGTGAAGAGAGTTTCTTTTTCAGAATTTCTTCGATAGTGCGAAGACTCTATGCGTATCCACACCGAGACCGATCATTGCTATCAACTCTTTGATCAATGAAGCCCGTGAACAAATTGAACGAAGAATATTGTGTTGATATTTTACTTAAAAATCTCAACTCAAATTAGAAGAACAAGAAACATTTTTCTTGTAATTGTATTTTTCTCCCTTTGATTTGTATTGCACTCCCACTTTCACAACGTAAGGTTTTTCTTCTCAAGAAAAAGATTAAAATCGAAAGAACAAAAAAAAACTTTGCAAATTTTCTCTATCACCGTTTATATAGCATCACCTACAAATCCTTTTCCTATTTGGTTAAAGTAATAATTTACTTAGGGTAAAAGTTTATTCCAAAAATAAACTTCATACAATTTTCCATAAAATTAAATCTCGGATGGAATTTACCAAAATTCACGTCACTTGAATTTTTCCAACTCAAAGTTGGAATTTCTTTCTTACTTTTTTCCATAGTACAAGTTTAATTTCTAAAATTAAACTTTGTATATGTTTTCCTTCTTCAAAACGAATCTTTATGGACTTTTTAAGTCCAATACTATATTGGATTCTAGTTTGTAAACTTTTATATTAATATAATATTTTCCTATTGAAAATATTAATCCCATTCCAAATAGGATAAAACTTCAATTAATAATCCAATTCAAAATTAGATTTATTAACAAGTCTTTATTAATATATTTTATATACATCTATTATATAAAATAATATTAATTATATATATCACATATATTTCAACCAACAGATATTATTTAATTTCTTTTCCAAATAGAAACTTCAATTTATTCACAATATTAATTATAATCTTTGTGCTAGCAAAGAATATAAGAATATTTCATTTGGACTAACAACTAAATTTATTTGACTAATTAAATTCTTTAATTTAATTATCAAATATTAAGTTAATTAATTCTTTAGCAAAGATCAGAACACTCGTTAGTGTGCGACCTCATAGGTTCAATACTAAACCGGTAGTAAATTGATCATATCAATATACTACAAGGGTGGCGTCTAGCAGCACTCCTTAACGACCGGATAGCATGAAGTATACAATTTACTCTCAAGAACCAGTAGAAGAATAATGCAGTAATTCCTTCTGTCTTTATAGCTCTGGATCGCCCTAGGATATGGTTCAATTGTCAAATCCTAATAGGTGATCAACTATGTGTTCACGTCAAATATAATCGACCATTGAATGACCTAAGAAACTCATTTCTTCTTTCATTCAATTGCCCTGGCCAAGGTTTTAGATTGATCGTTTATAATTCATGACAACATGGAGCTTAAACTCATTACCAAGAGTTGACAGATTCTGTCTTGTCAATCACTAATTCTACAAGTATTTAATCGTACCCAATATCCTTTCAACTATCGTCCTAGGGCCATAGGTGTCTAGTATCAAAGCACAATAAATAACTTGTCAATTACTATGACGATCTCAAGTCAAAGGAAACGGTACATCACATTCTTCAAGAAAATATCCTATTGACAATTAAGGTAATTATAACTATTGGGAATTATCCAATGAGTCGGTTCAATAATCATATCTCTATATGCATAATCTATTTATGTGATTTAGTTAATGAGATCAACTAATCTTTATCTGATAAAGACGATCACATAAATATTGATCTAACCGGATTACTAATGTCCAAATCAATAATCCTATGATCAAGAACAAAATTTAGATTAATTGTAAAAGACTTTGCTCTCATTATCATGATCTTTATCATGATGACAAATCTCAAAATTTAATCAAGGACCTTATCAAATTAATCAAACAATTAATAAATCTGATAAAAGAATATCAAATGCCATATATTTTATATCAAATGACATTCACAAAAATATATTCAAGTTATCAAATATGATATTGGATCTAGGGCATATCTACTATGTCCCTAACATAAGTCTCTTTAATTTAATAGATATTTTAGTCATTAAAATATAAATAGTATAGATGCGAACAACAAAATAAAATTTTAAATAAAAAAATATTTCTAGATTAATAAAATATATATCTTTTATTATTTTACAAAGAGGTAGTAGCAGATAAAAATATTAAGCAATGTAATATGCTAATAAATATTTTTATTAATAATATAATTATACTAAATATTAGTTAATACAATATCCTCACAAGGGGTAAGGTCTTCGTACACACTACCCTTTCCAAACCCCATGCTGTGGAATATACTGGTATATTATTGTTGTTATAGTTATTAAAAATAAGTATATTTAATTTAATAGAGATTTTAATATTGGATATATCATATTGACAAATATGATGACACTTAAAATTTATTAAACAATTCTAATATATTAAAATAGCCCCAATTATAATTTAAATTATTTATATTTTCTAATATTGATCGCGCATCGCACGAGTATGACTACTAATTAAAAGTAAAATTAAAAAAAGGAAAACACAAATGCCGAAAGGCAGGATAATGTAGAGTTCAAACAAAGGGGACTCTAAGTACTCATTACTTTGAATTGCTTTAGATCTCCAAATCTTCATGCTTCTTCTTCTTCTTATGTTGTCAAACTTTTGGACAAAATTATTATACCTTTTTCTAAAGGCTTTAGAGAGTATGGAGTGCGTGGTATCTTAAAAAGCAATAAAATAAGGTCAAGCGTGCGGTGCGTGAATTGACTCTAAAATGGAAGTCTTTGTCCTACCAACCTCCAAACCCTCCCTATCCTCTCATGTCTTTTCTTTTTCTCTCTACAATATATATATATATATATATATATATATATATATATATATATATATATATATATATATATATATATATATATATATATATATATATATATATATATATATATATATATGGAAGGAAAACAAGGAGGAGAACTATAGGGCGAGGAATCGGACACTTCTAATAAGGCGAAAGTTCACGTAACTAACCAACAGCCGAGCTACTAATTAGATTCCCGTAATACTTATACTAGGGGCGGTCCCAAGTAGATTCAAGTGGGTTCATATGAATCCGCTTCATCGAAAAATAACACTGTATATATAGATATATTTTTGCTGTTTTCGAACAAGTAAATGCATAAATATAATTTTGAACCCACTTCAAACAAGTAAAATGTCTAGCTTGTTGGCAAAGAGGGTTTAAATTTTTCACATGGTCTTGAGTTCAAAACCAGCTAGTCATATATGACCTTCAATTTTTTTTGAACCTGCTTGATAAAAATTCTGAGTCTGCCACTAACTTACACTAATATATAAACAAAAACAATACGTAACTCTTTTTGTTTAACAAAAATGAAAGGAAAATGGAAGAAGTCCAACTAGGTTAGAACGATCAAGAGGGTTAGTAGGATTCGAAGTTGTAAAATGTAGGGGTGGAAATTTGAGCTCAAACTTATTTAATTCGTCCAAAGATTAATGAGTTGGGGTACAAATAATTTAGCTTATGGATTAATTTGAGTTGAGCCCAAGTTAATCCATAATATTTTATAGCCCATTCTGACTCATTAAACAGCCCAAATATAACCCATGAAACTGATAAAAAAAAATGTATCTCAACCCAACTTATATAGAAATTTATTTAGTTGCTCCAATTTTACTTTTTTTTTTGTATTTTTAATTTATGTTCTTTTGTTTTTCTGCACCATCCACCAACCGTACCCCCTCCAAAGTCCCCTTCCACTAAAAAAAATTATTTTTACCTTTTTTAAAAAAAATTTAATTTTTTGTTTTCTATTTTTTTTTTAATTTTTCTACATCACCCACCCGCCCCAACCCCCCTCCCCCAACCCCGACCCTCACGCCCCAAAAAAAATTTTCAACTTACATATTTTAAGGTAAAAAGATTTTTTTTTATGCAAGATAAACATGATTCTAAAACATGGGTGCCTCTTAAATCAAGTTTCTTAAGTTCCTTTTTCGAAAAATAAGAGGCACATCCAAAATAAAAAATATTTTCTTTCTTCATTAGAAAAAGAGAAAACGAATAAAACTTCAAAACAAAAATCTTCCTTTTAGTTTCAATCAAAAGAAAAGAAATTTTTTGAAGTATTTCTTTCAAAAACAAAAGAAAAATTAAAGACCCAAAGAAAAATACCGTTTGTTCTTTTAAAGCATTTTTTATAGAAAATTCCAAGAGAAAAAAAATCAAACCAAAGCAGAAAACAAAAAAAAAAGAAAAGAAAAGAGATGCTTTCCTTGAACCGTGTGGCTTATGAGTTTTTTAAAGAATTTTCCTTGGTCTTTCAATGTACAAAGGAAAAGAATATGACGAAGAAATTGTATATAAGGAATAATTATTCCTAATATCATTTAGCATTTATTTGGTACAAAATCAAAGAGTAATTAGGAGCCATAAATACATGAGTTATTTTAGGATACAATTCATTTAGTATAGATTTGAGCCTTAATAAAAGGCGTTATTTTAGGAGGCAACATCTGGAAAGATTCCGTTTGGTACATATTGTGTAACAAAAACATGGGATATGAGGGTAATAAACAAACAATGCACAATAATGGTAGTAAGGTTTGTTATATAGGATATATAGGTAAAAATCCCTATTGTTTAACCCATCTTGATCCGTCCCATCTTATCCCAAGTACATTTTGGGTTAGATTGGACAAACCAATTTATTGACCTAACTCATTTTTGACCCGCCTAAATTCAATCCAACCCGCCCATTTATCATCCCTAGCAAAACGTTGTCTGAATCGTGAGATATTAACCAAATGGACACTCTCTTTTGGGACATAAAATACAATTAAAAGTTAAAGATAAATTTAGGTATAGTTTCCTCTTGAGTTATAAAGTATTTTGTTATTTAAGTTGTCACATTTTGAAGAATAGTAACGCTACTTCTTATTGCCACAAATAGCGTTAAAAACGGTGTTGTCATCATTTGCTGGTAATAATAACATTTATCATAAAAGGTTTTATTGAAACACTTGACAGAAGGAACCAATAAATATACCAACTAGAACACACACAATGAAACGGTTGTATCCATGTTTGGTACTATTTTTTTTCTTCGTTTTTTCTTCTTTTTTTCTTATTTTGCATTCAGTTTCACTATATAGAATTCCATTTTTAGAACTTTGTATAAATTTTACGTTCTCGAAACAACATTTTTCTGGTCTATCTTTTAAAACGGAAAATATAACATGTGCCTAACTATTCTTTCAATTAAATTATGGAGTGATGATGTAAATAATTAATTATTTTCTTAAATTTAGATTATACTCAACTTTAAACAAAGAGTAACAAAAGGGAAAAGCAAAAGTGTTTACTGAGTGTGTTTGGTACAAAGAAAAATATATTTTGAAAAATATTTTTGATTTTTTTATATGTTTTATTGGCTTAATGCTTTGAAAAATATTTTACTCATGAATTTATTTTTCTCCAATTGAAAAGAAATATTTTTTCTACCAAAAGAAGGGAAAATATTTTTCGAAATTCTTTTTCAACCTTCTTCGCTGACCCGCACCCCCACCCACCACTCAACCCCATGCTCATCCGTACCCCCCCACCACCCCCACCCTACCATCAAACATAATGAGTGATAAAATCACTTATTTTCCAGAAAAACTTTTTTCAAGAAAAACATACTCCGTCTTACCAAACACAACCTACATAGCCACAACTTTTGTACGACTATATGTGCCACCTCTAGTTGCGTTCTTTCAGGTGCGTCCAAATCTTTAATTTGACAAGTGTAGTAAATATTATTTCTAACCCAAAAAAAAAAAAAGAAAAACATAATACCATAGGCTTACGTAGTTACCATTTTATGAGTCTGCACTGCACTTTAGCTTTTAAGCGGTTTCACACAATTAGTTTCTAAGTTACGATCGAGCAATTTGAAGAAGAAACTTTACGATCAATTTTTTATATTAAAAAAAAAAATCAATTTTGAAACGTGGAAAGTAGTAGTCATCCTCTGAACACCAGATTACCATTATTACTAGTTCATTTTACGAACCACTTAAGTTAATCAAATTAATCTTAAACTTCGACTACTAAAGAAAGATTTGAAATGAAGATATAAAAAAACCCAACGCTTTGTAAAAGAAATCACGAAATATGATATCTTTTTTTTATCCTAAGGGAACCGAATGACATAGTGGGATTGTTGAATGAAAAAATGTTATATCAATTTAAAACTTTATGTGTATGACAAATGATGTCGTTTTTCTCCCTCATCGGTATATTCACCACATGTTTACTTATGGTTATTTCAATGATTCGGCATTTGATTCCACTTATTCGATTAATTTGAATTTGTACACGATAGTGCCCGGTCAAAAAAAGTGTTCCATACCAAAATTATATATACGTTAAATTAGATCGTTTTGATTAAGGGTCGAGGGATCTCAATCATTACACTGTGATCCTTGGTAATGAATAAAAAAGAATAAGCAAATAAAGCCAAAGTGGTGAAATTTGAGAGATCTTTGATGAGGTCAGGAAAGGTGATCATGTGACATGTTTAGGTATAAAAGTTGGATTAATGTTTCTCTAGTGGGTAAATAGGATAGGGTTAAGGGTATTTATGGTGAGATTTGTTTAGCAAGAAACGGTTCAAATTACTTATAGAGATCTCGTTATTTAAATATCATCATGATAATTTTGATACAGTAACGGAGAATAATTTGGAGAGTGTCACGGGCAATTCAAAAGAGAGAACAAGGAAAAAGCTTTAGTTGGTGAGGTTTTGAAGTGCTCATTAATTTGCTTGAATTTCTTCGACGGGCTTTTTCACTTTCAACTCGCGTCAAAAATAATTTTGTATTCGTTACTCATTAGTCGAGAAAATATATTAAATTTATATATAACATATAGAATGTGTGTGTGCTACTAAAAATATATATATTTTTCGGCTACTTCGCTATATAGTAAGATGACATTTGTTTGCTCCGGGCGTAAAAATAACGATATATAGAAGTGTTTAACCAAAAATATGAGTCTTTGGTCAAAGTTAAAGATAAAGAGAAATTCGGGTTACTGATAATTAGCAGACGAAAATAATAGAAGACTCTTGAGAATAATAATAAAGCAATAAGTAAGTTTGTATTTCAATGTAATCTCAATAGTGTATCGTGTCCTTAAGTGTCCTTATGTTGAGTCCTTCTCCTTTTATAGTTGATTCTAGGAGAAGCTGTAATGCCTTTGCCTTAATGAAACAATTATGAGCAATAAATGACATTAAAAGAAACGTTATACAATCATTCCTATTTAATACAAATTTCATAACGTATTTAGCATTTAATACTGAATTTGGACTCCTTTACGTCATCAGATTCGTTTCTTCAATTCCTTATAATATCTTGGCTTTAAATAATTAAAATAGGTATGAGACTCGTGCCATTTTAATAACGTCTCGTGCCTATTTAACTTTCTCTTTTCTGTACATATTGTTGCTCGTGTTTTTTGGCTATTTATTGCGTTTTGACCTTTTGACCAGTCCACATGTCATGACACATCATCTTCAATATATATATTCAAATTTTTCCCAATACAGTTGTCCCCTAAGGGCATAACTTTATAACAGTAAGTCCCCCCATCTATGATGAAAGAAGTTTTTTCTTCATCACTGGGATCCATTTTAATTTGGTTATACCCTAAATATGCATCTAAAAAAATCAAAAGTTCATGTCATGCAGTCACATCAATTAATTTATCTATCTGCGGTAATGGGAAAGAATCTTTTGGGCAGGCTTTGTTAAGATATGTATAATCCACACAAACCCGTCACTTATCGTTTTTCTTAGGTACAACAACTGTGTTCGCTAACCAATTAGGATACTTTACCTCGCGGATTGACCCAATTTTCAATAAGTTTTGGACCTCATCTTGAATCACCTGATTTTGAAAGCTCCTTGTTTTCTTTTCTTTTGTTTTACTGGTGTAAAGGATGGGTCTTCGTTTAATTTGTGATTCATTACATCCGGTGATATTCCGGTCATATCAGCATGGGACCTAGCAAAACAATCCACGTTAGCTTTTAAAAATTCAATCAACATACCTCGCATGTATGAGCTTAAATTGGCTCCAACATAAACCTTCCGTTCTGGCCATTGCTCAAACAAAATCAGAGCCTCGAGCTCTTCGATTGTTGTTTTGATATTTTCATTCTCCTCAGGTTCTTGAATTGTATCAGGTCTCGAGTCTAAATCTGTCTTTTCTCGCTCAGCTGAGGTTTGATTTTTGATACCTTCAACTGTTTCCTATAATTGCTATTTTTCTTTATTTTTTGTGCCCCTATCTGTTACAACGTTGATACTCCTGGTTGTCTTCTGATCCCCCCGTATTTGGCAAATCCCACACGGTGATGGGAATTTAACAACTTGATGAAGAGTTGACGGGACAACATCCATATCATGGATCCAAGGCCTCCCCATGATCATATTGTAAGCCATTTCCATATCAACTACCTGAAAATTTAGTATTTTTAAGAACACCTGCAACAAAAGTTATTTGAATTACCTCTCCTTTTGTTACCACACTTGAATTGTCGAACCCGGACAAGGTATGCGCCTTGGGTATTATTTTGTCTTCAGCTTGCATTTCACGTAATACCCTTAGTAGTATAATATTTATGGAACTTCCTGGATCAATCAAAACTCGTTTTACATTAGTATCATGTACATGTAAATATATTATCAGTGCGTCATTGTGTGGGGTTAATACTCCTTCGGTATCTACATCATCGAATGAAATACTTTCCTTTTCTAAAACCTGCCGTACCCGTTTCTCGTGTGTAATTATTACTTTAGAAACTTTGTTGGAAGCTGTATATTTTATACCGTGAATGTCTTCTCTCCCACTTATCACATTTACTGGTCTCTTGGTTGAAGGGAGCTTTGGTGTCTCCTGCCTATTTTTCATATAGGCTTGTTTACCTTTCTTACTAAATAACTCAATGAGATACCCTTGCTTTAATAGATGATCCACTTCACTTTGTAAGAATCTACATTCTGAAGTTTTGTGCCCGTGATCATTAGGGAATTCGCACCAACGGTCAGGATTGCGTCTATTTGGATTTGACCGCGTCTCTTTTGACCATCGTACCTTATCTCCCATGCTCCTCAAAATAGCTATGAGCTCGGAGGTAGTGACATTAAAGTTATATCCACTGAACCTTGCCTTTAAACTTCTGTCATCATCTCGTGACTCTTGTCTGTTTTGATCATTTCTGAACCTTGATGAGGAACCAGATTCCCTATTCCTCAATTTTTGATTATATTGTTGGTTATCCTGTTTTGAACGTGAGTCTTTCCATGCAGGTCCCATATAAGATCGTACCTTTTTTTACCTTATATTTTTTTGGTTTATAATGTCTTGGAACCGTTCCTTTCTTCGTAATGAAATTTAGGACGGTATCTTCTTCAATTCGCAGCTTCGTATTATATCTGTTGTAAAATCATTCTAGGTGGTTGCAGGGAACTCTCTAAGGCTTTCTTTAACTCTTCTCGTGGCTTCCAAACTTTTGTTATTTAAGTTGCTTGTAAAAGCTATTGCAGCCTAATTATCAGGTACACGGGGTAAAGTCATCCTCTCTCGTTTGAATCTATCAACAAAATCTCTAAGCAGCTCTGAGTCCCTTTGTTTAATTTTAAAAATGTCTTCCATTCTTTTTTCAACTGTTTGAGCCCCCGAGTGTGCTTTAATAAAAGAATCTTCAAGCTCAGCAAAAGAATTTATAGAATTTTTAGGTAAAAGAGAATACCAGGTTAATGCACCCTTGGTGAGTGTTTCTCCAAATTTCTTGACCAGCACTGATTCAATTTCTTGCTTGGTCAAGTCATTGCCATTTACAACTGTTGTAAATGCAGCTACATGATCAGATAGATCTGTTGTGCCGTCGTACTTTGAAATATCAGGCATTTTGAATTTTTTGGGAATTGGAAGAGGAGCAGCACTTGGTTTCCAAGGTTGTTGTGAGTATTTATCCACGTCCACTCCATTGATTACAGGGGGAATTCCGGGTATTTGTTCGATGCACTCATTCTATTCCTTAAGTTGTTTATGCAAAGTTAGTACTAAGTTTTGCAAATGAGAATTATTTGAATTACTTGGTTCTCCTTCTTGTGGTTCACTGGTAGTTCCTCCATTTCCATAATTAACAACACCAGAACGAGGATTCTCCAACGTATTATTATTAGGCGTTGGTGTGGGTGGTGCAACATGCAATCGACTAACTAGAGCCTGCAGAGATTTGCTGACCTGTGCATCAATTAATTTTTGTAAAGCTTTATTTGCTCCTTCAAAATGTTTAGATTGCTCTTGTTGATCAGCACGAGATTCAGGAGCAAGAGTGCCTTCACGAGATTGACGTGGCGAATTTTGAGGGGAGGGAACCACATCAATTATGGATTTGATTTTCATGGTTTCCCAAGGTGTTTTTACTGTTTTTGTTGTTATTGTTGTTTACAACGTAGCTTAAAAGAAAAGATTATCAGATTCCCGGTAACAGAACCAATTTATTTAACCAAAAAGATGAGTCTTTGGTCAAAGCTAAAGATAAATAGAAATTCAGGTTACTGATAATCAGGAGACAAAAATAATAGAAGAATCTTGAGAATAATAATAAAGCAATTAGTAAGTTTGTATTTCAATATAATATCAATAGTGTATTGTGTTATTATAGCTGTTGAGTCCTTCTCCTTTTATAGGTGATTTTAGGAGAATGTGTAATGCCTTTGCCTTAATGAGACAATTATGAGCAATAAATGACATTAAAAGAAATGTTAACAACCATTCCTATTTAATACAAATTTCATAACGTATTTAGCATTTAATACTAAATTTGGAATCTTTTACGTCATCAGATTCGTATCTTCAATTCCTTATGGTCTCTTGGCTTTAAATGATTTAAATAGGTATGAGACTCATGCCATTTGAATACCGTCTCGTGCCTATTTAACTTTCTCTTTCTGGTACCTGTTGTTGCTCGTGTCTTTTGCCTATTTATTGTGTTTTGCGCTTTTGATCAGTCCACGTGTCATGACACGTCATCTTCAATAAATAAATTTAGTTTTTCCCAATACAGTTGTCCCCTAAGAGTGATCTTTAAATATTGTCGTTTTAATTTGTTACAAAAATAGATTTCTTGTTCATCGAGAACACTATAATTCTTCAATATTTGAAGCTTTAAATTCTTATATGGGGATAGAAACGAGAAGTTAATGATCGATTATTATTAAAATTATTTGGATGTTAATAAGTTTTCTTAAATATTGTTCAAATACTGATTTAATGATTTGCTTTAAAAATCTTAAAACTCCACTGTTGACCCTTTGAAAGTGTTAAAGTAGACAAAATAGATTTTCTCAATTTAGTATTCTTTGACTAAATTGGTTATTAGAGATCATTCCCGTAGGTATTTGGATGTTTGTTTTGAGATTATTTTGAACAGATTTTGTGTAGCGTGTCAACTGAGTAAATTTTGAGGATAATCTAATAGTAGGTCGAATGCAGTTAATTAATACACATCATGCGAATATATTAGAGTTTAGTTAATATTTGAACAAGCATAAAGTAATGCCAATTGGCAAGAACTTGTGAATAATTAACACTAGATGTAGAGTAAATATAATATAAAATAGATTTATGGCAATCAATAAGTGCGTGCAAAGCCGAGGGTCAATTTTCTATGTACTTCCAAAAGCGAAGATAATATTTAAAGAACAGTCCGTTATTGGACTATTCCTGTAGCTCACCCATATTATTATCTTGATAGGAAATTTATTGAACTTATTGATTTAAAATCTAATATTATGGATATATTGGGAAAAAATTGAGCTTGAATTAAATATGACATGGCATGATACGTGGATTGTTCAAACAGTCAAAGAATAATAAATGATTAAAAGACACGAAAGACAACAGGCACGGTGCAGGAAAAGAAAACAGACACGAAAGGGAATCTTAGATACGAGTCTTATGTCTATTCAAGTCATTCAATATCAACGGATAAAAAGGGCATTAGAGACAAGAATCTGATGACAAAAAGTAGTCTACATTCATTATTAAATACCTGATACATTAGTTATTCAGTATTTAATAACAATGATTATGTAACATCTCATTAAATGCTCCTTTATTATTTAGATTAATCCGTTACTCCTTGTCAACTATAAAAGGAGGAAGTTTAATCATTTGTAGACACACATAACATTCTTGATATCATATTGAAATAACAAGTTCTTATTACTTTATTCTTATTCTTTGAAAGTCAATTATATTTCGGTCTCTTTGATTATCAGTAACTCGATTTCTTATCTCTAAAATTCAAGCTTTGACCAAATTATATTTTTTTGTTAAACAAATTGGTTACGTTGCCGGGAATCTGATAATCCGTTCTTTTCTAAATTAACATTCAACCTATTGTCAGTATGTCGAACAACAACGACAACAATAACTAGGAAAATCTAAACCATCAAATTGATGATGATGAACTCAACAACGCTAACCTTCAAACTTCTCCATGTGGATCTCGTGAGGGAACTCCAAATGATATGTCCGAACATGTTGACGGAGGAGCTGATACAAGAGATGACCTTTTAAAGAAAATAATCGACTCATGGATTGACAAAGCTTTGCGAGCCCTAGTTAGTCAATTGCCTGCTGCACCAGCAACACCAAACAACAACACGTTGGAAAACCCTCGCTCTGGTCTAGTTGATTCTGGCAAAGGAGCAACTCCTAGTGAATCACAAGATGGAGAACCCGGTAATGTAGGTAATTCTCATCTTCAAAATTTGGTATTGACCTTGCAGAAACAACTCAAGGAGCAGAACGCACAAATCGAGAAAATCCCTGGAGTTCCACCTGTGATAAATGGAGTGGATGTGGATAAATATTCACAACAACCGCGGAAACCAAGTACTGCTCCTTTACCAATTCCAAAAAAATTTAAAATGCCTGACATCCCAAAATATGATGGTACAACGAACCCTCATGACCATGTAACCGCATTTACAACAGGAGTGAAAGGCAACGATTTAACCAAATAGGAAATTGAACCAGTATTGGCTAAAAAGTTTGGAGAGACACTCACCAAGGGAGCATTAACTTGGTATTCTCTTTTACCTTAAAATTCTATAAATTCTTTTGCTGAGCTTGCAGATTCTTTCATAAAAGCACACTCGGAAGCTCAGAAGGTGGAGAAGAGAATGGAGGATATCTTCAAAATCAAATAAGGGAACACTAAATTACTCAGAGATTTCGTTGGTAGATTCCAACGTGAAAGAATGATGTTGCCCGTGTACCGGATAATTGGGCAGCAATAGCTTTTGCCAGTAACTTGAATGATAAAAGTTCAGAAGCCACGAGAAGACATAAAGAAAGCCTTCGTGAATTTCCCGCAACTACTTGGAACGATGTTTATAGCAGGTACAGTACGAAGCTCAGAATTGAAGAGGATACCGTATCTCAACCTCAACGAGAAGATAGAAGCGGGTCCAGAAGATTTAAAGCCGACAAAAGGTCAGGTAAGAACATGTACGATCTATATATGGGACCTGCAGGTAAAGACCCACGTTCTAGACAGAATAATCAACATTATGATCAAAGGCAAGAGACAGGGGAACCAGATCTTCACCCAGGTTCAGAGGCGATCGAAACAACCAAGAGTCACGAGATGATGATAGAAATTTAATGGCACGATTTGCTGGTCATGATTTCAATTTAACTAATTCCGAGCTCGTAGCTGTTCTAAGGAGTATGAGAGATAAGGTACGGTGGCCAAAAGAGATGCGGTCGAACCCAAACAGACGTAACCCAAACCATTGGTGTGAATTTCACAACGAATATGGACATAAAACCTCAGAATGCAGATTTCTACAAGGTGAAGTAGATCATTTATTGAAGCAAGGATATCTCACGGAGCTGTTAAGTGAAAAGGGAAAGCAAGCCTACATGAAAAATAGGCAAGAGCCACCGAAACCACCTTCACCAAAGAGTATTAAATTTCATCAATGGAAGGGAAGATATATACAAAGTAACGCACACAGCTTCAAACAAAGTTTTCAAAATGACGATCACACACGGCAAGCGAGTACGACAAGCCTTAGAACATGATAGTATAAGATTTGATGATGCAGATACGGAAGGAGTGATTACACCGCATAATGACGCTCTGATAATATCTTTAATTATATATGACATTGATGTAAAAGTAGTTTTGATTGATCCAGGTAGCTTTGTAAATATCATTCTACTAAGAGTACTGCGGGAAATGCAAGCTGAAGATATAATGATACCAAATGAGCATGCTTTGTCAGGCTTCGACAATTCAAGTGTGGTAACAAAAAGTGAGGTAACTCTGACAACGTATGCTGCATGTGTTGTTAAAGAAACTAAGTTTCAGGTAGTTGAATTGGAAATGTCATACAATATAATCATGGGGAGACCTTGGATCCATAATATGGACGATGTTCCATCAACCTTACATCAAGTCATTAAATTTCCATCACCCTGGGGAATATGTCGAATTTGAGGGGATTAACAAACAACCAGAAGTATCAACGCAATAATAGATACGAGCACCGCAAGTAAAGAGAAATAGCAAATCGAAAACAGTTGAAGGTGTCAGCAACCAAACTTCAACTGAAACAACAGATTTAGATTTGAGGCCTGATGTAATTCAAAAACCTGAAGAAAATGAGAATATTAAACGACAATAGAAGAACTCGAGGCTGTGGAGTTATTTGAACAATGGCCAGAGAAAAATATTTACGTGGGAACCAATCTAAATCCCGACATGCGAGGTATGTTAATTGAATTTTTAAAAGCTAACGTAGATTGTTTTGCCTGGTCCCATGCTGATATGACAGGTATTCCACCGGATGTGATGACTCATAAGCTTAATGAAGACCCATCTTTCACTCCAATTAAGCAAAAGAAAAGAAAGCAAGGAGCTTTCAAAAATAAAGTAATCTAAGATGAGGTCCAAAAGTTTTTGAAAATCGGGTCAATTCGTGAGGTATAATATCTTGATTGGTTAGCTAACACGGTGGTCGTACCTAAGAAAAACGGTAAGTGGCGAGTTTGTATAGATTACAGTGATCTAAACAAAGCTTTCCCAAAAGATTCTTTGCCTTTACCCCATATAGATCAATTGATTGATGCAACTGCAGGTCATGAACTTTTAAGTTTTTTAGATGCATATTCGGGGTATAACCAAATTAAAATGGACCCTGGTGATGAATAAAAGACTTCTTTCATCATAGACCGGGGGTCTTACTGTTACAAAGTAATGCCCTTTGGTCTAAAAAATGCTGGAGCAACCTATCAAAGGTTAGTCACCAAAATGTTTCAAGAACATTTGGGAAACACAATGGAGGTATATATAGACGACATGCTTGTCAAAACCTAGCATTCCCATGACCATATTTCCCATTTAACTGTTAGCTTTGAAATTTTGCGAAAATTCAATATGAACTCAATCCTAATAAATGTGCATTTGGAATCGCTTCTGGTAAATGTTTAGGTTTTCTTGTCTCTAACTGTGGAATTGAATTAAATCCCCCCCAGATTAAAGCAATTGAAGAAATACCTGATGTCCTTACCAGTAAAAAGGAGATTCAGAGGTTAACAGGAAGGATAGCGGCCTTAGGGAGATTTATTTCAAAATATTCAGAAAAATGCTTCAAATTTTTCTCTGCGCTAAAAAATCAAGATCATTTTGAGTGGAATGAAGATTGTCAACGAGCCCCGAGGGACTTGAAAGTTTATTTATCAAATCCTCCTTTACTGGAAAAACCTAAAGAAGGTGAAAAGCTACTCATTTATCTAGCAGTATTAGAAGTAGCGGTAAGTGCCGTTTTAGTACGTGAAGATCAAGGTAAGCAATCCCCAATTTATTATGTGAGGAAAAAGCTATTAGATGCAGAGACAAGGTATCCACAACTAGAAAAATTAGCATTAGCTCTCATCATGGCATCTAGAAAACTACGACCTTATTTTCAATGCCATCCTATTGTTGTTGTTACTGCTTTTCCTTTACAAAATATATTGCATAAACATGAACTATCAGGGAGATTAGCAAAATGTTCTATAGAACTAAGTGAGTATGAAATAATTTACCAACCTCGAACTGCTATTAAATCTCAAGTACTCGCCGATTTTGTAGCTGAGTTTAGTCAAAGCATACACTTAGAAGCAGAAAAAGAATTACAAGTTTTTAGTGGTGCTAATCCGGAGACATGACTATTATTTACTGATGGTTCATCTAATGTAAAGGGGGCAGGTTTTGGAATTGTTCTTATACCACATACGGGTGAAACAATTAGACAAGCTATAAAATGTCACCCTGTAACTAATAACGAAGCAGAGTATGCAGCTATGATTGCAGGTTTGGAGCTAGCATTAGAACTTGGTATCGTGCGAATCCTAATCAAAAGCAATTCACAGCTCGTAGTCAATCAAATACTGGGGACTTACGTGGCTAGGGAAACTCGAACGCAGGAGTATCTCGAAAAGGTACGAGAGTTAATAAGACAGTTCCAAACTTGGAAGGTGATGCAAATCCCAAGAGAAGAGAATTTGGAAGCAGACGCCTTAGCCAACCTCGCATCTGCAGCAGATATAGCAAAAGACGTGAATGCCTCAATTATACATTTGTTCCATTCTTGACCCTGATAAAAATGAGGTAAACTTTAATCACTTAACTTGGGATTGGAGAAACGAAATCGTGTCTTTTTTGCAGCACGGAATCGTACCTGAAGACAAGGTGAAGGCTCATGCACTAAGAAAAAAAGCCGCTCGTTACTGCCTATATCAAGGAAACCTTTACCCGTAAAATGTTTGGTGTACCATTAGCTCGGTGTCTCGGACCTTCTCAAACAGAATATGTGATGACAGAAGTACATGAGGGGCATTGTGGAAATCATGCAGGAGGAATATCACTTGTAAAAACATTGATTCGAGTGGGATATTACTGGCCTAAAATGGAAGAAGAAGCGAATGATTTCGTATCTAAGTGTGATAAATGTCAAAGGTATGGAAATAAGATGCATAGACCAGGTGAGTTATTACATCATGTCATAGCTCCATGGCCCTTCATGAAATGGGGAATGAATATCGTAGGACCATTACCTTAGGCAAAAGGTCAGGTAAAGTTTCTACTCATACTTACTGATTATTTCACTAAATTGGTAGAAGTAGGAGCGTTTAAACAGGTACGAGAGAAAGAAGTTAAGGACTTTATTTGGAGAAATAAAATTTGCTGCTTTGGTGTTCCAAAGGAGATAGTGTGTGATAATGGACCACAATTTATAGGGGCTCAAATCACAGAATTCTTTCAAAGTTGGCAAATCAAAAGAATTACGTCAACACCGTATCATCCAGACGGTAATGGGCAAGCAGAGTCTACAAACAAAGTAATTATCAAAAACCTAAAGAAAAGGTTACAAGAATCAAAAGGCAATTGTCCTGAAGTATACCAGCGGCGTTATGGGCATATCGAATGACGGCAAAAACAAGTACAAGAGAAACACCATTTTCAATGGTTTATGGTGCAGAAGCATTGATACCAGTTGAGATAGGTGAACCTAGTACACGACGTGTTCAAGCGGAGGAAAACTCGAAAAATGAAGAGTTACGAGTAAATCATGATTTACTTGAAGGGAGAAGAGAAGCTGCATTAATAAGGATGGTGACTCAAAAGCAAGTAATTGAGCGATATTACAATAGTAAAGCACGCCTCAGGTTTTTTAAAGTTGGGGACTTCGTGTTAAATTTTTTTTTCCAATCTACGAAGTCAGCTAATACAGGAAAGCTAATCCAGCATGGGAAGGACCTTATCGAATTCGTGAAATTGCGGGGAAAGGAGCATACGAGCTAGAAACAATGAATGGAAAAGTTTTACCTTCGCATTGGAATGCTGTTCATTTAAAGTAGGTATTACTTCTAAGGAAATACCCACGGTCCGGTATCACCATGTTAAATTTTTTCCTTTGAATTGTTAAATTTATACTAACGATTTTAGATGCTAGTCAAAAACCCTAACTCGTGCCAAATGATGAGTCACGACCTGCACGACAAATTGGAATACTATTAAATTCCTAGCCTAAGGTTACATTAATCTGATGGAAATACACACGAGTTAGGCAGTCTTCATCAATAATCGCACCTCCGAGTCTCGTATATTTTTCTGTTTCAGGAAAAGGACCAAAAATTAGTAGCAAATACACAAGTGTTCGAGGCTTCATACTTCAACGCTCAAACAGTTGAGGGACTATACTATATACATACGAGTATGTGCAGAAATAGATACGAGAGAGAAAAAATTGATATTTACAAATCAAATCAAGTTAAGAGAATTCAAGTATCAATCTAAAAGCTCTAAAAGCACTCATCATAGTGTTCTTTCCTTTTTAGAACAATGAAGTCACTGCTTAAACCCTTCCTAAGTATGTAAAGGCAGGGATATGACTATGTATAGAAAACAGGTTATGAAAAACCTTGTATATTTTATAAATATGTTGAAAGAAAATAGTTGTGAGAAAGTTAATGATGTGCTTCAATACATGTAATACTCAAGAAACTTATCAAAATTCATGAATAAAAACTTTACAAAAGTTGTTTTGTACGAAACATTTATGTTCCTATTTCTTTCATCGTATGATAATACCATTATGAAGTTGAGACGTCTTCTTCATTAAGTGTCGATAAATAAAAGGGCCCTATTTTATTTTTCCTCATGATGATAACACATGATAAGAACTATGAAAGTATTTTCTGAAAAGGATAAAAATGCTAACTTATTCTCTAAGTCCTAAAAGAAAAATAGGCAAGAGTAAGATAAAATAAAATTATCCTACAAGTCTAGAACAATGAATAGACAAGGATAAAATAAAGAAGTGTTATACAAACTTCTCAACATAAAAAGCTAAGCAAAAAAACTCAACTATTACAATACATATGTTTTTCGAAACAGATGACCCATTATAGAAACTGGGGACTTCATTAAGAAATTACATCTTCATAAAAAAACAAACAAAAGAGGTAAGGTTAAATATTTTCACTGGTCGCTGAGTAAATTGGAACGTTAGAAGCTGCAGCCTCATTAGGCTCGGTAGAAACTTCCAAAGGAGCAGCAATAGAGGCAGTCTCATCTGAAATTGAAGTATCAACATGCTAGAGAGAAACAATAAACACGGGGATTTCCATTCCCATAGATTGTGTTGTAGGTAATTTACCCTCGGTCACTGGAAGTGTAACTTCAATAACTTCAGTTGTTGATTCTAAGTTCAAAGGCTCATCAACCCCGGGAGTTTCGACTGTTGGAGAAGAGATGTCAATTACCTGATCAGGACAAGGATTTTTAGTAGGTTGCTCATTCTTCTCAATCATGTCTAAAACTTTGGCCAACTTAGATTGCAAGTCAAACTTTTCTTGAGAAGCCTCCATTAAAGCATCATGACGAGATTTCAAGAAAGCCCAGTTAACCTCATAATTGAAATTCTCAGCTAATGAATTGTAGTCCTTCTCCAGGTTTTCATAATCTCTTCCCCACGTAACTAAGGTGTTCTTCATTGTTTCATGCTCAGCTAAGTAAAATCAAGGGAAGATTGAAGGTTGACACAAGAACTCTCCAACATACGAACCTTGTCTGAAGAAATGCTCAAATCAGCCCGAGTCTGGTTCAAAGATTGCACTAGTTCTTTGGCATATTCTTCTTTCTTCTCCATTAGTGCTTTGAGTTCTTTGATTTCTTCATTAGCCTTTGACAAAGAATCTTTCAAAATCTCTTTATCCTTTTTTTCTTGGCTCGTAGAAGCCGTGGCAATCCCTAATTCCGAGGATAAAGCCCGATTTTGCTGTTCAAGTTGAAACTTAGAAGACTGCAACTCTTCAATGTTCCCTAAAGCACATTCGAATTGTTCTTTCCAATTTTGAGCCTCAAGCTGGGCTTCTTCAGATATTCTTTTAGCTTCATCAGCAGCCTTAGTAGATTCACGTGCCTTTTTCTCTAAAACAGAGATCCTTCCCATCAACTCAGTTCCGATCAAGTTTGCCTACAAACATAAGGCATAAAAATAAGAACATAAGGCCAAGGAAAAGTAAATAATCACGGGTAAGGAATGTACCTTCGGTGTTGAATGAACTATGTCATTCATCAAGGTGTAGCAGCTATGGCTCTGCATCTTTGTTCTTTCCACATCTCCGATAAGAGGCTCGAGCCAGACATCCGCTCCACCTGTCTTCCGTAAAAGACTATGAGTAGTAGGTACTTCAAGAGTAACCTTTCTCATAGCCATACCTCTGTTGTTTGGGCCAGGTTCAGAATGAGGAACATAGGAGGAAGGAATAGTGGAAGGAGGAGTAGTAGAGGAGGTGAAAACAATAGGAGTGGCAGAAACCAGAACAGGAGCTGAGGGAATAGGAACGAGTGCTAAAAAGGAACAGGAGAAGAAGTTGTAAAAATAGTGGAAGATGTCAAATGAGAAGACATAGGTACGGTTGAAGGAGAAATAGAAGAAACTGGAGAAAAAAGAATGGAAGTAGATAAGGGAATTTAATTGAGAACGGGGCCATGTTCCCCGCTTTTAAAACCACTCTCGAAGAGACGGTGAACAGATTCACTCGTGTCTCTAGGAGCAAGATCTTCATCGGATTGGATTAAGACAGGCTCGGTAATGGAAGTAACTGTAGAAGAAGTAATTGTAGCAGAGGTACGGGCAGGAGAATCGTCAATTTCCTCATCCATATCAACACGTCTCCTAGCTCTTGGTCTAGATACCAAAGAGGTGTTATCTTCTTCTTCGTTATCAGTTTCCATTATCATAGATTTTCTTTTGGCTAAGAGTGCTTTAGCTTTGTCCAAGACAAGGGCGGTGTTGGCAGTAGTACGCATGGGTATAGCAACGTCCGCTGCCATCCCTTTTATTCCAAATCCTGATAAAAAGAAGGATTTGAGTTCATCATCAAAATTTAGTATACGTATCTAGAAAGCATACATGAAAAGAAATACATACCGTGTGTTTTCACTGTCCACCCATGAAAAGAGGAGATAGATTTCCAAATCCTATCTTCCTTGGGAGAAACTTTCAAAGTTGAGTCTACCCAACCACGGAAATTGGGAACGGGTTCCACATCTCCCATGGTTGCTACAAAAAACCAAAAAAGGGATAAATTTAAAGAGAAAATCAAAATCTCATAAAATAGGTACGGGAAAAGTAAAACGGAAACTTACGTGCAAAATTCCACATCTCGGGGAAGGGAATGTTCGATTCTCCCAGTAAATCCACTGTGCGAACACCAATGTAATGAAGATACCACCCACGATATTTATCATCATCAGCATTTACCAAAACTCTTTTACTCCTTGCAGTTAAGGTAAAAACCCCATGGCGCAATAAACTAGGGTGGTATAAGTGGATAAGATGGGGAAAGGTAAAAGTAACTTTTGCCTTATTTAACAAAAACCTTAAACAAGCTACATCCTTCCAAACTAAAGGTCCAATCTAGGCTAAGCAAATGTTGAAAAATCTACAAAAATCAATGGTAACTGGATCTATGGCAGGCTTAAACCCCAAAGTGAAGGGGTAAGTATAAACATAGGAATACCCATTTCTATAAGATGAAATTTTATGATGTATAGAAGGGATTGATAAACGAACGCTCTCCTTCCAGTTGCAATCTTTCCTAATAGTGGGGATTGTGAGTTTAGTTATAAGAGAAGGATAATGATCAGTCTTTTCCAATTTTGCAGTTTGTTTTTGAAGGGATGCTTTATCACTTGCAAAAGATAAATCATTTGGTATAATTTCTTCGACTGTGGGTTCTGTCAAATGGTTTGAAATTTCTTTACCTTTCGAAGATTGAGTTTTGGAAAAGGAGCCTTTGATTCCAGAACCAGTCCAGAACCAGAAGAAGGTAGTACAGAGCCAGTTGAGCCACCACTTATAGATCCCATACTTCGGAGTCTTCCTCCTCTGCCTCTTGAATGTTTGATAGGAGCATGAGCATTAGAGAATTGATCGAGAAGTAAAACCTTTCTGGGGTTAGGGTTTGGAGATGCCATTGTAAGATAACTTTGAAGTAAATAGAAGTGAAAGAAAGAAAGGAAATACGAATGCTTGATGGAAATTGATGAAGAAGAGGACAAAGAAAGTGTGAATTAAAGGTTTATATGAAAACAACCGTCAAAATTAAGGGAATCAATGATGGAAAGCCTATATTAAAGGTAACCATCACTTCGTAAATAGAGGAAGTTGAACATGCCTAGAAAAATAGGAACAAAACTGCAGATTCAACCAGAAGATGGCACGTGTATAGAGCATTAAATGAGAAAGACAGATGAGACGTCGGTACTGACGCAAGCATTAATTGTGACAAAAATTCTTTTTCAGGATCCACTTCCCAATTATTTAATTGGTAAATAAATGAGAAGTGGGAGGACTATCCGTATTGGAAAAAAACTGAGTTTGAATTAAATATGACGTGACATGACACTGGATTGGTCAAACAGTAAGAGAGAAATAAATGATTGAAAGATACGGAAGACAACAGACACGGTGGAGGAAAAGAAAACAGACACGAGAGGGAATCTTAGATACGAGTCTCGTGTCAATTCAAGTCATTCAATATCAACGGATAAAAAGGGCATTAAAGATAAGAATTGGATGACAAAAAGTAGTCTACATTCATTATTAAATACCTGATACGTTAGTTATTTAGTATTTAATAGCGATGATTATGTAACGTTTCATTAAATGTTCCTTTATTATTTGGATTAATCCGTTACTCCTTGCCAACTATAAAAGGAGGAAGTTTTATCATTTGTAGACACACAGAACATTCTTGATATCATATTGAAATAACAAGTTCTTATTACTTTATTCTTATTCTTTGAAAGCCAATTATATTTCGGTCACTTTGATTATCAGTAACCCGATTTCTTATCTCTAAAATTCAAGCTTTGACCAAATTAATTTTTTTTGGTTAAACAATGGACAGAACTAAAAGAACGAGTCGAGAAAAAGCACAAAAAATGAGAGTTATAATTTATAACTCGCACTTCTTGTGATTTAACAACGTAGATGTGTATTCAAAATTTAAATTTGATAAATTATTTAATCTTTAATGTTTTTAGAGTAGTGGAGTCATAGTACTTTTACTATTATAAATTCTAAATAATATAATAATCTTCTCTTCTATTGATATATAACAAATTATCTCAAAATATCCACATCATTGAATGGAGTATAATTATATACACTCCAATCATCCCCACCCTTGACCCACAACTGTGGCACAAATAGACGAGCATTCAACTTGCATGACAGGATTGGCTCAACTTCAGTTCATACAAATATTATTGTATTCTAAAATAGAGAAAAAATATCACATAAATTGTTGGATTTTGAGTACCCTACATCAGTTTACCCTATATGACCTCGATGTCCCCTTGACCTCCTACACTTATACATATATTTACTTGCTTATCTCTCACTTAATATACTTGGCCACAAACTTCCCCTAAAACACCCTGCCATCAAAGAGTCTTTTCTTGATGAAAAAAACTACCGAAAAAGTATCACAAAAACCCATATATCCCTTACTATAAATCATTGCTTTTTCCTCCATTAATGAGCCTTTGATCAGAATTTTTGTCTGCATAAATGGTGCCAACAACTGTTATCGTTTGTCCGTGTTCAAAGCAACGAGAAACTGGAAACCAGTAAGAAGAAGAGACACAAACAGAACGTATGTAACGTTAAAAAAAAAAAAAAAATTCACAGAAATGAAGAAATCCAAGACCACAGAATTCACTGTGTGTCCTTAAGGAATTTAACCCCCTCACTGTACCCGAGGTTGTGGATTATTTCCTCCCAGGATATAACGGATATACCTGTCGTAGGAGTGGCGGTACCTCAAACGCCTACGACTTCGACGAACTCAAATTCGGGAACGAAATCACACTATGACTCGATAGGTTTCAGTTTGCAGAAAAGAATGCAGAATTTTTAATGCTTCCAGTATCCGAAAATGAGGCATTGCCTCAGTATATATAACCTCGAATTGTGACTGTTCGGAAAGGCTTGGTGCCTGTTCGGGAAAGGCCATGCCTTTTCCTGAAAAATAAGAACGTTGGGAAGTTTACAGTTAACAAATTAATATTTTTTCCCGCGGGAATTAAAATTAATTTCAGAAAATGAAGATTGAATTTTAAATAAATTTGGTCCAAAAAGATTATCAATCAATCAGATCATTTGACCAAATCCAAATCCAAAGCCAAAGCCGAAGCCGAGCCGAGCGACGACGACGGCGCGAGGGGAGTCCCTCTTCTTAACCCTTTAAGAGCTAGAAGAAGTGCTTTCTAATATAAGCACATAACTTTCCCTTTCTACCACCAATGTGGTACAAAGCTCCTTTTCAAAGGAACTTTGCTTTGAAACTTCATTTTCCTTCTATTGTCTTCTTCCCTCCATTTCTCATTCACACCAACTTAGCTAGCTTTAATCATTAACTAGCTTTAACAATCCCCCACATGAATGGGGAATGGCTATATGATGAAAAACATGCATGAAAAAAAAAAACTGTGTGATTCGTAAGCAAGGATTAATTGCATCTGGATAAGTAGATTTCTCTTTGAACTTTCCGTAGTGAGCATATGTCGGATATACTCGGTCAATCGGTAGATTTGATATCTTTGAACCGTCGAGCTTTGGTGTATACCTAGACAACCACATGTCACACAATTAACCCTTTAACCGTTTTTGGTTCTCATTGTTTTGTTCGTTTCAGCCATGAACACTTCCTGGTTCATAAGTGCGTAGAGAGCTGGCCTTACAGAGTTCTCCTTGAAGCGGCTTACACTTCACACTTACATAGGTGATTCCTAAATGTGTCATCCCGTAGATACACTATTTGATATACCCCGTATCAAACTTAGAAACCATTAAAAAAAAACCTTAATGCTTTATCCTGGTACTGAACATTGTCTCATCACGAGAATGGACCAAAAAGTTATTGTGACAATGTTGAACCGTCATCAATGACTTTGTTTGATCTCTTTGAACCTAGATCTTGGGATCTCATGTCTTCTAGGTAGAGTTACCGCCACGATGACTTGTCCTCGGCCATAGTCCCATTCTCCTCGATGATCTTTCAACCACTTCTCTAGTTAGGCCTTTAGTTAGTGGATCCGACACATTATCTCTTGACTTAACATAGTCAATTGTGATAATTCCACTAGAGAGTAGTTGTCTAACGGTATTATGTCTTCGTCGTATGTGACGAGACTTTCCGTTGTACATAACGCTCCCGGCTCTTCCTATTGCCGCTTGGCTATCGCAATGTATGCATATAGGAGCCAACGGTTTGGGCCAAAATGGAATATCTTCTAAGAAATTCCGGAGCCATTCAGCTTCTTCACCGGCTTTGTCTAGAGCTATGAACTCAGATTCCATTGTAGAGCGGGCGATACATGTCTGTTTGGATGACTTCCAAGACACTGCTCCTCCACCTATAGTAAAAACGTATCCACTTGTGGATTTAGTTTCAGTTGAACCGGTGATCCAATTTGCATCACTGTATCCTTCAATAACTGCAGGATACCTGTTATAATGCAAAACAAAGTTTTGAGTATGTTTCAAATATCCCAAAACTCGTTTCATTGCCAGCCAATGATTTTGGTCGGGATTACTCGTGTAGCGACTTAGTTTACTTATAGCACACGCAATATCAGGTCGCGTACAGTTCATAATATACATCAAACTTCCCAACACTCTGGCATAATCCAATTGAGAATGACTTTCACCTTTATTCTTTGCAAGAGCAAGGTTCATATCAATTGGCGTCTTTGCAACTTTAAAGTCCAAATACTTGAACTTTTCAAGTACTTTTTCAATATAATGAGATTGAGACAATGCTAGACCTTGAGGAGTCTTATGGATTTTAATTCCCAGAATTAAATCGGCAACTCCTAAGTCTTTCATATCAAACTTACTAGCAAGCATGCGCTTAGTAGCATTTATGTTAGCAATGTTGTTACTCATTATTAACATATCATCCACGTATAAACAAACAATGACGACGTGGTTCGGAATGTTCTTAATGTAGACACATTTATCACATTCATTTATCTTGAATCCATTTGACAGCATCGTATGGTCAAATTTTGCATGCCACTGTTTTGGTGCTTGTTTTAGTCCATAAAGAGACTTAACAAGTCTACATACCTTCTTCTCTTTCCCTGGAACTACAAACCCTTCGGGTTGTTCCATGTAAATTTCTTCCTCCAACTCTCCATTTAAGAAGGCTGTTTTCACATCCATTTGATGGATTTCAAGACCGTACACGGCGGCTAATGCTACTAACACCCGAATAGATGTAATCCTCGTTACCGGCGAGTATGTATCAAAGTAATCAAGACCTTCTCGTTGTCTAAACCCTTTAACAACTAGTCTTGCCTTATATTTTTCAATAGTGCCATCAGCTTTCATTTTCCGCTTGAAAATCCATTTGGAACCTAAAGGTTTATTCCCTGGAGGAAGATCAACCAATTCCCAAGTATGGTTGTTCAATATGGATTCTATCTCACTATTGATTGCCTCTTTCCAAAATTGAGCTTCCGATGAAGACGTAGCTTCGTTGAACGTTCGAGGCTCATTTTCTAACAAAAATGTTAAAAATTCTGGTCCAAAGGAAGTAGTCGTCCTTTGACGTTTGCTACGTCTTGGATTTTCCTCATCAGGAATGTTTTCCTTTATTTCTTCCCGAGGTCGTTTAGATTCTTTGCTAGACGACGCACATTCCTTTTTATACGGATATATAGTTTCAAAGAAGTCAGCATTATCTGATTCAATTACCGTATTCACCTGAATGTCGGGATTTTCTGATTTGTGAACCAGAAATCTATATGCCTTACTATTTGTGGCATATCCTATGAAAACACAATCAACGGTTTTAGGTCCTATTTTTACCCTTTTGGGTTTAGGAACTTGCACCTTGGCCAAACACCCCCACACTTTGAAGTATTCCAAATTGGGCTTCCTTCCTTTTCACTTTTCGTATGGAATAAATTTTGTTTTGCTATGGGGCACTCGATTGAGTATTCGGCTAGCTGTTAGAATGGCTTCCCCCCACAAGTTCTGGGGTAAACCAGAACTTATTAACAGGGCATTCATCATTTCTTTCAGTGTTCTATTTTTTCTTTCCGCAATTCCGTTTGATTGTGGCGAGTAAGGAGCAGTTGTTTGATGAATAATGCCATATTCCAAACATATTTGTTCAAAAGGAGATTCATATTCACCGCCCCTATCACTCCTTATCATTTTAATCTTTTTGTTAAGTTGAGTCTCAACTTCAGTTTTGTATTGCCTGAACGCTTCAATTGCTTCATCTTTACTATTAAGTAAATAAACGTAGCAATACCGCGTACTATCGTCAATAAAAGTTATGAAATACTTCTTTCCACCGCGAGATGGAATTGACTTCATGTCACAAATATCTGTATAGATTAAGTCTAAAGGACTTGAATTCCTTTCAACTGACTTACAAGGATGTTTAGCATACTTAGATTCAACACAGATTTGACATTTTGATTGATTGCATTCAAACTTAGGCAATACTTCCAAACTAATCATTTTTCGCAAGGTTCTATAATTGACATGTCCTAAACGTGAATGCCATAAATCATTTGACTCAAGCAAGTAAGACGAAGCAGAAACTTTATTATTATTAGCAACAACCATTACATTCAGTTTGAAAAGGCCCTCTGTGAGGTAGCCTTTTCCTATGTACATTTCGTTCTTACTTATTACAACCTTGTCAGAAACATAAACACATTTAAAACCGTTCTTCACTAGAAGTCCGGTATATACAAGATTTTTCCTAATTTCAGGAACATGACAGACGTTGTTGAGAGTCACCACCTTGCCAGAGGTCATCTTCAGCAGTATCTTTCCATAACCTTCAATCTTGGCCGTTGCAGAATTTCCCATATATATTGTTTCGTCGGGCCCGGCGGGAGCATATGAAGCAAAGGCTTCTCTAACAGCACAAATGTGGCGAGTGGCGCCAGAGTCAATCCACCACTCTTTCGGACTTCCCACTAGGTTGCACTCGGACAACATAGCGCACAAGTCATCAACCTCCTCGTTTGTTTCAACCATATTAGCCTGACCCTTCTTCTTTTCCTTTTTCGGAGCACGACAGTCTGCAGCTTTGTGTCCGATTTTTCCACAATTATGGCAGTTTCCCTTGAATTTCTTCTTGTTGGGATAGTTCCTTGGTCCCGATGCCTTTTTCCTCTTTTTCATATTAGTTGGGGCAGTTTCAACTATGTGTGCTCCCCCTATGGTTGATCTCCCATTTGCCTTTTTCTCCGCTGCCTTGTTATCTTCCTCGATTCTCAACCGAACGATGAGATCTTCCAATGTCATCTCCTTTCGCTTATGTTTCAAGTAATTTTTGAAGTCCTTCCATGAAGGAGGCAACTTCTCTATCACTGCCGCAACTTGAAACGCCCCACTAATCACCAAACCTACAACAAACAACATGTAAGTGACGGGGCACTGAATACTTTTGACAAAGGCATTAATTAAATCCTCCAGTCCGCTAAGAATGTAATTCTTGCACAAAAAACCTGAGTGCTTCCACGCCTCAATTACAACAAATCGTTCATTTTCAGGTGTTGATTCCGGCGGAACCGGAATATCCTCCTTAATAAACTTTTGAAGGCTTAAAGTAGTTAGATAGAAGAACATCTTTTGTTGCCATCGTTTGAAATCAATCCCGGTGAATTTTTCGGGCTTCTCTGCCGGAGCCGGTGCTGGTGCAGTACGACTGGAGGACGCAGCATTGCTCGTAGAACCAACCACGGGGGCTGGTGTGGCAGTAACAGTAGCAGTAGCATTCAAATTTGGAGTTTGGTCTCCCATTTCTGTCGTAGGAAATAACAGAACACTTTAATAATCGGTGAAGATTTTATTTCTTCAAACCGAATCAAATTTACACAAACAGAATTAAAACAAACTTCAAATAGAATGTAATATACTGTATGTAGTATACTTGATGAAGTTTTTATATCTTCAAATCAAGTACCCAAATGAGTAGAAAGTTCTGAAAACTTTAATCTCAACCGGAGTAGAAAATCCGAAGATTTAGTCTCCAAACAACATACAAGTTCGTTACATGCAAACAACAAAATTACAAGTTTCTTTTATTTTCTGGACAGTCACAATTTTATGTTAGGAAAAACTGTATGTATCGTTCTGTAACGTTTTAATCAACAGCAGATGAACACGGAAATAATAAAATTAAATTCCTTAAGCTTGTTATCGTTTGTCCGTGTTCAAAGCAACGAGAAACTGGAAACCAGTAAGAAGAAGAGACACAAACAGAACGTATGTAACGTTAAAAAAAAAAAAAAAATTCACAGAAATGAAGAAATCCAAGACCACAGAATTCACTGTGTGTCCTTAAGGAATTTAACCCCCTCACTGTACCCGAGGTTGTGGATTATTTCCTCCCAGGATATAACGGATATACCTGTCGACGAACTCAAATTCGGGAACGAAATCACACTATGACTCGATAGGTTTCAGTTTGCAGAAAAGAATGCAGAATTTTTAATGCTTCCAGTATCCGAAAATGAGGCATTGCCTCAGTATATATAACCTCGAATAAGAACGTTGGGAAGTTTACAGTTAACAAATTAATATTTTTTCCCGCGGGAATTAAAATTAATTTCAGAAAATGATCCAAATCCAAAGCCGAGCCGAGCGACGACGACGGCGCGAGGGGAGTCCCTCTTCTTAACCCTTTAAGAGCTAGAAGAAGTGCTTTCTAATATAAGCACATAACTTTCCCTTTCTACCACCAATGTGGTACAAAGCTCCTTTTCAAAGGAACTTTGCTTTGAAACTTCATTTTCCTTCTATTGTCTTCTTCCCTCCATTTCTCATTCACACCAACTTAGCTAGCTTTAATCATTAACTAGCTTTAACAACAACTTCATCAGAATCTGAAAGCAAATCCTCCTTTCATGCTAAGCAACAACCTGCAGTTTCAGTAGCGGATAAGAAATTAGCTGGGAATGGTGCAACAGTTCAGACTGAAGTTCTAACATCTACATCCACCGATAAATCTTTTCAGAATGGTGATAATCAGGTAAATTTGAATATTGGAGTACCTTTTTTTCTTTAAATTTATTTATGTTTTTATTTAAATGTTCTTTTGTTGAGTTTTATAAGCATGGCGGCTGAAAGAGTGTAAACCTGAAACTCTAGCAGTTAATAGCTATCCTGATTTATTAAGTAATTAATCTAGGGAAGAATGAAATAATGTTTTTTGAGAAAGTCGGAAACCTATGTACGACACTTTAAAGTCGGTGAATAAACCTAATGGGAAAAAAGTATTACCTACTTTATTAGTCTTCTGACGGATCAAATATGTTTTCCCGTTCCTTAGTTTCGTTATCTTAATTTTGTTTTCCTGCCAAAAAAAGTTCATCATCTTGTTTCGTTATTCAATTAAATAATGTGCACTTACCTATTACATAACCCTAATTCCTTCTTAGATCTTATATATTTTTTGTCTTTTTAATAAGGTGTTAGACAAGATAATCTAATAAAACAGTGAATTTTGTCCAGCAATATTCTCTTAAAATTTTGTGGTTTTTTTTTCTTTGTTATTCTTCAGCAGAAGTTTTATATCATGTTGAAAGATTATAAAATGCATTTCTCTGTTGCTTTGTCAAAAACTCAAAGTTTTATCTTAATTTGGTTGTGTTAAAGTTATAGTGAGGCATGCAATTATAATAAAACAGTCAGATATATGCAATGATTTTCTTACACTCCTGTAAAAGGTTTCTTTATTTGTATTATTTAATCTTTAATTTCTTTAATTTGGGGTGGGGGTGGGGAATTAAGGTGGGGTTTGTATGTTGGCTAATGAAGAAAGAAGACTGCACGCCTGCAATGAGTCCGAAATTAAGTGAAAAGGAAAAACACAAATAAAAGATTATTACCGCATGGTTGACTTGGCTTGCTTTATTAATTAACATCATGATGATGATCAATAGAGACTTTCCTCGTTTACTTTCTATAATGATATTTATGTATCACTTTTCAATTTCAGTGCACCCTACTCCTTTCTAATTAGCAGAGAGGATGTTATTGTCCTCCTTGTCCTTTAGAATAATTAGGAAACAAAAGTAATTGCATTCTGTTTTTGTACCAAAAAAAAATGTGAATACATATTTTTCAAATAACTATGGTAATTGACAACTTAAAAACACTGGACAATTATAAAATTATATTACATGGCCTATTAATCAGTTGATGTGGTCGTCTTATAAAAAAATATTGGTATTTTTATCTTTCTAAGAAGTACATATTATACTAAGCTACTTTCAGATGTGAACTTTTTGGGGTTGGAAAATTATTTAAAAACTTGTCGGAACTCAAGACCAACCTTCGATAGGTTGAGCCGGGAATTTTTCATTTTAATTTGTGTTTAATAATTACAAAAAATTAGAAGAAAAGATCTAGAGTGAAACTACAAAAGTGCTTATGTGAATGCGAGTTTCGATAATAATGGTTGAACATACCAATAGGTAATTATATACCACAAGATTAAGTAATTTGTAACAAAAGTGAAAAATATATTGAGAAAAAAATTTGTAAGCATTATTCAGGTGGTGTTTAATTTAAAGCCATTGGATCGAGGTTCAAACCTGATGGCAATACAAAATAATGCTAGCTTTGATTTAGAAGATCGACATGAATGAGCATAGCAATCTTATTGCAAATGACCCTCAAAATATATTAATTTATATGGTCCACAATTAAATTTTTATTAAACTATTTGTTCTAACTTTTTTGTGAATCAACAATATGATGTTATTGGATTTTCTTTTAAAAATTAGATCTTTGACTGGAGAAAAATAAAAAGGTTTGCTATTGAATTGTGGCACACGAGAAGTTTTATTTTGTGTTTCATATAAATTACTATAGTTGCATGAGGTTCCTTTTAAATGTCTCGTACAATTAATATAAGTTGTATGACACACAAACTAAAATTTTTCGTGCCACGCAACTGACACTTCATCTTTCAACTGCTGAGGAGCCATACCTTTGTTCTATCAGCTTCTCTGCTTGAATAATCTTTGGTTTTGAGGGCTATAATGGTGGAACTACCCAATTCGTCTACTTTTCTTCATGCTCCTATTCTCTTTACCCATTCCTATTTCTTTATTTTTAATTATACTAGTTGCTACAAATTAGGATTTTTTATATATTTTCAATGTTGACTGAGATCTGCTGCATGACAATTGATAGATGGGCAATTTCTTTTTCCAAGATTGAATTTATTTTTATGTAATTTTATTATGATTGAATTGTGCGTTCTTGTATGTTGGTATTTGCTTCTTTTGGTTCCTATAGTTGTAGTGATATTTGTACTGTGATTGTTTTCCTTAACTTGGAACTTGTTGGAAATTGCAGAAACTCAGGGTTTCAGCTCATAGAGAAGCTGCAATTTCAATGGGAGAAGTTAATGGTGCAGAATACATAGAGGTTCCATCTCCTAGAGCAAATAATGCTAAGAAAGTTTCACTCTTGCCTCTAATTTTCCTCATTTTCTATGAGGTTTCTGGTGGTCCTTTTGGTGTTGAGGACACTGTTCATGCAGCTGGTCCCCTTTTTGCACTTCTTGGATTCTTGATTTTCCCTTTAATATGGAGTGTTCCTGAGGCACTCATTACTGCTGAAATGGGCACTATGTTCCCTGAAAATGGTGGTTATATTGTGTGGGTTTCTTCTTCTTTAGGTCCATATTGGGGCTTTCAACAAGGTTGGATGAAATGGCTGAGTGGAGTCATTGACAACGCACTTTACCCCGTTATGTTCTTAGATTACCTAAAATCAGCTATCCCTGCATTAGGTGGTGGGCTTCCTAGGATTCTAGCTGTTTTGGCTCTTACTCTGGTTCTCACTTACATGAACTACAGAGGTTTAACCATTGTAGGATGGGTTGCTGTTTCGCTTGGTATTTTGTCGATCCTTCCTTTTGTTGTTATGGGGCTCATTTCGATTCCCAAATTAAAGCCTGCTAGATGGTTAGTGGCAGATGTACACAGTATTGATTGGAACTTGTATCTGAATACTCTCTTCTGGAATCTGAATTATTGGGATTCAATAAGTACTCTTGCCGGAGAAGTACATAACCCGAAAAAGACTCTACCTAAAGCTTTGTTTTATGCTGTTATTTTAGTTGTTTTGTCCTACTTTTTCCCCTTGTTGATTGGCACTGGTGCTGTTCCCCTTGACCGTGACTCGTGGACAGATGGATATTTCTCAGATATAGCTAAAATACTTGGTGGAGTTTGGCTTAGATGTTGGGTTCAAGGGGCTGCTGCAGTATCAAATATGGGGATGTTTGTGGCTGAGATGAGTAGTGACTCTTTTCAGTTACTTGGTATGGCAGAGAGGGGAATGCTCCCTGAGTTTTTCGCAAAAAGATCTCGTCACGGAACTCCTTTAATTGGGATTCTCTTTTCAGCTTCTGGTGTGATTTTACTTTCGTGGCTGAGCTTTCAGGAGATAGTAGCTGCAGAAAATTTCTTGTATTGCTTTGGAATGATCTTGGAATTTATAGCATTTGTATGGTTAAGGATTAAGTACCCCAATGCAACACGCCCTTTCAAGATACCAGGTGGAACCATTGGAGCTGTCCTGTTGTGCATACCTCCGGCCATTCTGATTGGTGTTGTGTTGGCCTTCTCTTCGATTAAAGTTATGGTTGTAAGCGTGGTCGCTGTTGCAATTGGGGCTGTGTTGCGACCATGCCTTAAGTTTATTGAGAATAAAAGATGGTTGAAGTTCTCGATTAGTTCTGATCTTCCTGATATCACGACACATGGACCTTTACTTCATTGATTCTCTAAGGATGTAAATTCCACTTGCATAACAGTGTTGAGTGCAGAGTTATGGTGGAGTGCATGGAGAAAAGGCAGCGAGCAGAAGTGTTGTGGAGGTTTGGATGATCATTTTCTCTTCAACGATATTTATGATAGCTTATATTGTTGTAGCTGTATTTGCCATGTGCCCATGCCTATGTGGTAAGTAGCTATGGTTTCAAGAGAAACACAAGCAGAGGTGGTTGGATGATCCCTTTGTCTGTAAGGTTGAGATTGTTGAAGATGTGTTGCTAGAAATGATAGTGATTCAGGATATTGCAGATGGTGAGTGGTTTTTCTCACCTATTTGAGGTATCATATATCCAGCGTCAATGAAATAATTAATGTGCAAAGGGAAAAAGGCAAAGACTGAAATAATTTCAATAATCACCAAGCTAATTGCACCAACAAAAGATGTTGTTATTAAATTGTCATCCGCTCCTACATCCGTATTTCAGTTGTGCATTACAAAGAAAAAGTAAAAGTAACTTGTGTGAAGGCAAATCGATCTTTTTCACTGCAAATTAAATATGCGTGTTATCTCCAATTTAACAACCAGTGTGGTGTATATACTATATAGAGCTCTAACTCCCTAAATAGCATTAATTAGTTATATATCCTTAATAAAAGAACTAAGTTTTCATGATTTTATCTCCCAACATGTGACCTCCTCCTGATAATGAATCCATGCTAGTTTCTGCGCAACGTATCTATCATATATAGGTACATGACCATCTTCATCACCGTGCTTTGATTCACATAGCTTGTTGTCTTACCAGTTCCTAATCTCATCCCAAGCTTAATTCAGAAATGTCATCACTCTATCTTCAACTTTTACCGCCTCATATACACTCTCAGTAACAGATTTTTATGCTAAAACATTACTGTTTAACCAAAAAATGGTATTCCAGACAAAGCTTTAATTTTATATGACGGGCCACAAGCAACCGATTCAATCCGAAAGATATGAAATTTTGTTAATACAACGTGACAGAGAAGTAGGAAATAAATTTAATGAAAGATGATATAATAAATAAGAAATAATTCTTATTGAATGATCCTTGATAGAATAATGAGCCGAACAGAGCTTGAAGGGCTGAACTATGGCTAACTTGAGAGCAATATGCTATAAATTACAATGTATATAGAGTTGTAGAGAAGAAAATTAGATTCCTCCCATCTGGTGGTAAAAATATGTCTATTTATATGGCTAAATCTAAGTAACTAGTCTCCTTGAATTATGGGTTCATTATGAGCATTTACTCAATCCATCCATTACTTTTGGAAGACTTGTATCAGCTGTGTAAATGCTGGAATACCATAACTGATGAGTTAATTCCATAACTGATGAGTAATGAGTCAATCTCGTGCCTATTAAGTCAAACCCGTGCCTGCTAAGTCTATCCTGCACCTGTTAAGTGATTCAATCCCGTGCTTGTTGAGTCAATCCTGTGCCTGTTGTGTCAATCCCGTGCCTGTTCTGGGCTATTTTATGATGATCAATTCCATGGCTAACAGGCACGATACGAGTATGTTCGGTCCCAGGGGTTTCACATATCATCTTTACATGTCATTCATCACTTTTCTTCAAATTTTGCTGACACGTGTAGCTATTTAATAGACCCACGTGGCGAGTCTAATTTTCACCAATACAGATAGTCCTCCCGCTTTTCGGTTATTCATTATGACGTGACCGGAAAGTGAAATGTTTTATCCTTTCATCCTTGCCTCTGCCTCATTAAAAACATTGCCGGGAAAACCCAATTGGGACAAAAATTGGACGAAGGAAAAAAGAGTGCAGAACTTAGAGATTCAGATGATAACTCCACTGCTTATGTTCCTTTCGTCAATAATCAGTTGGTTTACCCCTGTCTTGTTTAGTGGTTTGTGGAGAAATCTTTGCCTTATGTTTGCAAAGTTTGATATATATATTCGGCTTTATTTTCTACCTAATTTAATGTTTGAGTTTTTGTTTTACCCTTTAACTTTACATTAAAAATGCTTTAAAGCTCCGTGACTTTTTTTTTGAATAAGCAAGAATTATAAAAGAGGGCCCTTTTATGAACGACACTTAATGAAGAAGACGTCTCAACTTCATAAATGTGTAAATATACAAAAGAAGAGGTAGGAACACACATATTTCTTTGAACAACTTTGAGGAAAGTTTTGTATTATTTTATTTTTATATAATACTTTACATGTATTTAACTATCATCTATAACTCTTTCGTAACTGTTTTTCTTGCAACAGATTTCAAAAAGGAAATAAAACACAAGATTTTTACTTGTAACCTGTTTTAGTATTTTGAATAATACACAAGGTTTTTACTCATAACCTCGTTTCGCTACAAAAGGTTTTTATTCATAACCTCGTTTCACTACACAAGGTTTTTATTCATAACCTCGTTTCACTTAAATAATTCACAAGATTTTCATTACATTGACTTTTATGCTATAAGGTTTTTCTTTGGCCTTAGCTCGTGATTTTGCTCTTAACTTTCAATTTGTTGGGTAGACCTTAGGCTCGACTTGAATTTTGATTTTTCTATTCTTCTTTGCCATTCATATATATATATATATTGTCCCCCAAGTGTTAGAGCTCTCGAGCATTTGATTATTCCTTCCATGTGGTCCATTTCCTGAAAAGGGAAAACATACGGGATTTGAAAGTATATATTTAGATGATGATTGCTTAACCCCTTTTTTAATAAAAAGGGTTGTAGCCTAGACATGGAATAATACAATGTTCCACGTATCTTTCGGGTCTAATATAATCATTTGGCATTTTAGAAAATTTATCTGAATACAAGTTTTTCTTGACACTTTAGAAAATTATTTGAGTGCTCATACTTAATCTTCTAGACTTAAAATATATATTTGAATGCATCGTTACATATACGGTGTCTAAAGTTGCACCTTTGGGTGTCTAATTAAAATAAAAGAGGCTCTTTTATATACTTTGAACGCTATGAATTGGACGTCTCTTTTTCATTCGGGCGTAAAATAGGATCGATTGGTCCGAATAGAGTTTTAGTTTGAGGGATTATTCATCCCGGTAGGATTTATAAGAGTATTGACCCCATTAAAATGTATGAGAGTATTGATCCCGATAAGATATTGAGTTTGAGAAAATATTGATCCCAGATAAATATATATCTTAGTAGATTTGTCCTGAAAGACATTTAATCTGATTGGATTCTGAATCCAAATTGGAGTTTATGAATATACTTCCAAGAAGAGAGGAACATATGTCCGAAATAATATTTGAGATTTACGGGATAATCGATCCGAGTCATAATACAATTGGCCATTAAAAAAGGCTTATATATTTATCTTGAATGGTCGTTGTTGGACCGAATATAAGTCACGTGTTTGTTCAAAAGGAACTTTATTCTGGTGGCATATTTACATACCTTTATCTTGACTTAGATGTATAACTCTCGTTTTTATCGTGGGATTCTTGACTGTGACATGGAGTTCTCGATCCCTTTTGTGTAAGTGTAGTATACGTGTTTTTGAAGAACTCATTCAACACTGTTTGAAGTGTTTATGTTTGATATGAGCAAGACAACTAACTGAGTTGAGAATGTAACTAATGTCGGAATATTCTTAGGAATTCTATCTCCTAAGGCAATCAAATGCTTGTATCACTTCTTATAATGTCAGGTCAAATTGACTAATCTTCAAGTATAAGGAATTTCCCTAGTGTTTTGACTTTTGAGGTATGAGAACTCAAACACTGGTATCATAATTTGACAGTCTGCAGTTTAATAGTCCCTAGTAGGATAGTTAGTTTCAATATTGATGGACTTTCAAATGGTCCAGTTCCAACATAGGGACGGTACTGAAGCTCTTTTTATCAAATATCTATTAATCTGAACGGGAACTACGGAGGTTCCATATGTTGTCGGGGATCATGCCATATCTTGAATTAATCTATTCATACTGACTTTGGTGATTTATCGATTTAAAGCCTTATTACAGGAGTAGTTTTCACTGCTTTCTTTATAAATTTTTGCATCATATATTTTGTTTGTTTGGTCCATGTGGCAGCCTTGAATATTCTCAAGTATAATTATTCTTCAACAAGGCAAGTAGTACGGGATGAGAAGCACTTAGAGTTATCGAGAGCATGCTTGTCTTTGGGTAAAGTCCCATTCTGCAAGTAATAAATGAATTAATTATGCCAATTCAAAAGTAAATTAGTCAGATTTACCTCATTTTCATTCTAATTGATGATAGATCAAGGATCACCTAAATAAGGGATGGCTTAATCCCGAGGCTGGTTGATCCAGAAACGATATTTCTCAAGCCCGGAGATGCTTTCGGAGTCAGTGATATCAGCAATAGATCCGAGACTAGCACATCCGGTTCGATTTTCTTAGGCTGCATAGTTTTCTTGGATTTGATCAATTATTAAATTAATATTTTTGCTCTGAGTCCCCAAGCCATTATGTTCCGTAGCATATGCTTCATACTCGGCTTTGTTGTTAGTAATGAAATAACTTTTATGAATTATCTAACTACTTTCCCTTATAGGCCTTTAAGCATTGTCCCTAACTTGAAAAGTTTAGTACTTGTGAACCTAATTGTGTAGAAGACAAGAATTATCCCAAAAATAACATGTTGGGGTAATTTGTTTGGGCTAAGATTAATCATGAAATCTGCTAAATTTGTGATTTTATAGTCGTACATCGCTGATAAACAATATCATATTCCTTTTGTTCGACTACTCATTTAGCTAGCCTTCCTGATAGTTCATGTTTATGCAAAATATTGCGTAATGAAACTATAGTGACTATGGAAATTGAATGACACTGAAATAAAGCCTTAGATTTAGGGCAACTACAATTAATGCCAACTTATCACAATGTAGATATGTAGTTTCTGTATCTAAGAGCATTTTATAATAAATAGGAGAATGTGTACCTTTATCTTCTTGAATTAAAATTGCATTTACCGAGATATTCGAGACAATTTGGTGTACCGAAAATCATCTTTATCCTCGGAATTTTGAAAGTAATGATGTGTTTTTGTTAGATAGAAAGTTAGAATGACTCATCAGAGTAATGTGTTAGTCTAAATAATTACGTAATATTGGATTACCATTACTAACTGCATATGCTTTAATCTTCTTGTATGGTAATTGTATTGGTGAAAATTAGACTCGCCACGTGGGTCTATTAAATGGCGATACATGTTAGCAAAGTTTGAAGAAAAGTGAAGAATGATGTGTAAAGACGATATGTGAAACACCCCTGGGATACAAAGGTAGAAAGTTAGAATGAGTCAAATCTACAAGTAGATCATAAAGTATGCAGTACCCTAGATCATTGTAACGATCCGGCCGGTGGTTTTTGGAATTTATGCCCTAATCCCCCATTAACTACTTCCCCTAAGTTTATTTCTACTATTTAGGTTTGCCGGGACATTCGCTATTGGGTTTCAGAGAGTTTTGGGACACTTAGCCCCTAAATGAGAGCTCAAGTGTTAAAAAGTGGTATGTCGTCAGAATAGTGTGAAGACGACCTTGGAATGGAAAACCGATGGTTCTGTTAGCTTCGTTAGGTGATTTCGAGGTTGGGAGCGTGTCTGGAATGTATTTTGGAAGTCCGTAGCTCATTTAGGCTTGAAATGTCGAAGTTTGTATTTTTGAAGTTTTCGTTCCGATAGTGAATTTCTGATTTGAGGGTCGGAATGGAATTCCAGAAGTTACAGTAGCTCTTTCATGTCATTCGGGATGTGTGTGCAGAATATTAGGTCAATTGGACATGTTTTGGTTAGGTATTTACCGAAAGCATGTTTTATTAAAATTTGAAGTTCTTAGGCTCAAGTCATTAATTATTTCGAGTTTTCGGTGTTGTTTTAGGTGGTTAAGGGATTGGTGCAAGTATGAATGGTGTTATGGTATATGTCCGTAAGTTTGGTTGAGGTTCTGGGGGCCTCGGGTGTGTTTCGGATGCTCAATGGAGCATTTTGGAGTCTTGAAAAAGTTGCAGATTTTTCCCTTCAGTTGTTGTAGATCCCGTCTTCATTGTGATCGCATGCCCTTCCCTGCGATCGCATATGTGTAATTCTAGAGGGGGCCAAAACCTCCTATGCGATCGCATCACCTGTCCGCACAGTTCTACTTTTTCACTTCTGCGATCACAGGCCTTAGGATGCGTTCGCGTAGAACAAATTTTGAACCTCTAAATTTTCTCTTCTGCAATCGCATTGCTTGGTATGCGTTCGTATAGACTAATTTCTGGGCCATTGATAACTGTGATTTCTACATGTTCTGTACCCATTCTTACCTAAGCTATGTGCATTAACTGTCATATATTAGTCCCAAAATGCTTATAAATTGCACTTGACTGCAGGTTTGAGCGACAAGATGATAAATATAAAATATCGGCTCAAAAGGACTGAAATCCGCCAAGTGTCAAAAGACAACTGAAGTGGGAAACAAGATGACCTGCGCGGACCACACTAATTTGGTGTACGATCGCGCAGGAGAATTCAGAGGCTGGGACAGTTCAAAGTCACCCTGCGCGATCCGCACTGATTTGCCAAGCGACCGTGCATGAAAGTTTAGAGACCTTGCAAATTTGCATGACAAGCCACACTGTCCGCAATCGTTTCCAAGCGGTCCGCACTGGGGAGAGTTCAGAGACCCAAAAAATCAACGCAAAAGCCCACACGTCCGCACACCAAAACAGTGTTGTTCGCATGGGTAAATGATCAGAGAGTTGAATTTTGGGAAAAATCTACTACGCGCCCGCGCCGCATTTTTACGCGGTCCACATGTCTCAACCTATGTGGCCTCATGACATTAATACGTGGTCCGCACCCCCAGATCCAGAAGCAAAGAGTTGAAGACCAACTGCTCTTCGCGGCCGCATGACATTTGTATGCGGTCCGCGCTAGACCCTCAGGGGTATTTTTGTTTGATTTTTCCTGTGTAGTATAAATAGAACATTTTACTTTTTTAGGTTAAGTTTTGTTTTCAGAATAGCTGTTGAGTTCGAGATTTCACATTTTTAGCCTATTTTGGGAAATATCTTCTAGTTTTAAAGTGGGTTCAAGTAGATTATCATTGTAGTTTATTATTATGTCAATTTCATCTATTATTTCTTTAATTTCTGTTACTACTATGTCTAGCTAAACCCATTAGCTAGGGTTGTGACTCAACCCTAATGTGGGTAATTAATGAGTGTGATTTTTAGTGCATGAATAATGTTGGGTATTTATTATTTGGATTTATCTTATGTCTTCACTAAGATTTTGTGATTGCAAACACGAAGTCTAGCCTAGTGGGTCTTGACTCTTCTTGAGAAAGAGAGTCTATAATCCCAAGATTAATTCCAACAAGGAATTGGGATGGACCCATGAGAATGGTAGTCCCAATTAACAGGTTAAACCTCGAGAGAGTAACTACCCAACTTGAATCATTAGTTGCTTGGGCAAATTAACACACCCAATTTGTCTCTAGAGAGTCAATTGGGCAAAATCACTCTCTCTATCGAGAGGTGTGAGAGTGGGTGAAAAAGTGCAACAGATATAGCATAAATCCCATATTAATTGTTTGTGCATTAAAAAGATTTCTACCCGTTAGTTGACCATCTAGGTACATGCCACGAGCTTAGTGCCTTTCTTAATATTGCATACAACTTAGAATCATAATTTTAGCATAACTTAGTTATACAATTGTAGTTGATAAATTGTAGTTATTACTCAAAAGAAAACCAAAAATTTTAGAAGATCAATTAGGAGCCAAAACGCACTTCTAGGATTAGAAAATACTCAACTCCAAATCGAAGCTCTTTTTGGAAATTGAACCCAATACCAATATTGGGTTAAAAGTATTCACGCTGGCTATTTCTTAGGATTGAGTCCGCACCAATCACTTTTTGGCGCTGTTACCGGGGAGCTTTACCGTGTTTGACTATTTGTTGGCTAGTTTTGTGTTTTGCCTTTTTTTCCTTCTTTTTAATTTCTTTGTTTGTGTTAATTCACTAAGGTACCAATGGATTTCAACGCACAAGATGCTATTAATGTGGGAGTGGAGGAGGTGAAAGACGTATTACAAGAGGAGATTTTACCCCAAGCACAAAGACGAGGTAAAAATGCTAATGTTAATGCTAATGACAACATACCAAACCCTCCTCCACCTCTACCAGGAGTAGCACCAAGAGTTCTCCAATCAAGGGTATGTAAGTGCAATAGTTCCTCCCTGAATCCGGGCAGGGAACTTCCAAATCACCAATGCCATGCTCACTTTGCTCGAACAACGAGGGTGGGTACTTCACAGACGCCTCGGACCAAAACACATACAGCTTTTGAAAGAGTTTGTGGATACTTGTTGGGGGAGCAAGCAGACAAATGTTTCGGAAGATGCACTGAAGTTAAGGATTTTCCCCTTCTTACTACGGGGGAAAGCATTGGATTGGTTGGAGAGACTGCCAAATCATTCCATCACTATATGGGATGAGTTGGTGGATAATTTCATTGCAAAATTCTTCTCGCCTAGTCATATGGAGGCTCTTAGAGATGAGATCCTACCTTCAAGTAAGAGCCGACGTAGCCTTTACATGAGATATGGGAGAGATTTATGATGTTGGTAAAAGAGTGCCCCAACAACGATATGAATGATGTTATGATCCAACAGATGTTTTATCAGCGTATAAACACAATAATCTAGTGCATTTTCAATCAGTTGGCCGGTGGTAATTTTATGAAGCATCCATACAATGAAGCTTGTGATGTTCTTGATGAAATGTCCGATACTTCTTCGGCATGGCAAAGCCAAGCTAATATTCCTCAAAGTGATCCTAATGTTATACACTTGCATAAGGATTTGCATGATCATATCCAAGCCATTTCCGAACTCACAAAAACAATGAACCAATTGGCTAAGGTACAACTTCAACAAGTTCAAAATCCGCACCAAGTCAATGCCATTGAGGGAGTGAATATGATGAAAAGAAGGCAAAGAGGGGAACACCAACCTCAAGAATATTCTGACAACTATGATGATGGTCGTGGATAATCAACAATGGAGACCTCAAGGTAATTGGGGTAATCAACAAGGTGGAAATTGGAATTATAATAACAATCAAGGAGGCAATTTGGGGAACAATAACTTGGGAAATCAAGGTAATTGGAATGGGAAAAATGATTGGAACAACAACAATGGTGGTCAAGGTGGGTGGAATAATAATGGTGGTCAAGGTAATATGGGGCAAGGCTTTCAAAGGCATCTAATGTATCAACAACCCAACAACCCACTTCCGTTTCAATCTCAAGGTCAAGTTCGTCGGGAAATGACATGGGTCGAATAAAAAATAGTATGAGCACATGTTGAAAAAGAATCAAGGTTCCGATGCACAATTGGCAGCTCATAATACATCCATCACAAACTTGGAAGTGCAACTTAGAAAACTTTCTAAAGCTTTAAGCACTCGCCCTAAGGGTGCGCTTCCAAGTGATACAGTAGTTAATCCTAAGGGCGGAAACACAAATCAAGTGATGGTAGTTACAACAAGAAACAGAAGAAGCAGTGATGTCCATACCTCAAGAGGAAAGCATATTGTAAATGTAGTTGCTGATTTGCATGATAATAATGTGCCGATGAATTCTGATGATGAGATGGATCAACGTGTGGACAAAGATGGGCGGATTGAAATAGATGATGAGGGTAACGAGGAGACTCAAGAAGCCGTGAACCCTTCTAGGGAACACGTGATTTATATAACCGAAACTGTAGTGCCAAAAGACAAATCACCCTTGCCTAGACCTCCTCTGTCGTACCCTCAAAAGTTGGCCAAGCACAAGAGTGACCATCAATTCAAAAAGTTCATAGATATGATGAAGAGTCTTACCATTAATGTGTCGTTGGTTGAGGCACTTGAGTAGATGCCTAGGTACGTGAAATTCATGAAAGAGTTGATCATGAAAAAGTGATCCATGGAATGTGAAGTAATACCAATGACACATCAAGTGAGTTCAGTAATGCACTCAATGGCCCCGAAACTTGAGGATCCGGGAGCTTTCACTATCTCGTGTACCATTGGAAGTGCGGACTTCGTCAAAGCTCTTTGCGATCTAGGGGCAAGCATAAACTTTATGCCATATTCTGTCTTTAAGACCTTGGGGGTTGGGCTACCTCGTGCTACTTCAATGCAACTTCAGATAGCAGACCGGTCAATGAAAAGACCCTTGGGTATAGTTGATGACGTTCTTGTGAGTGTTGATAAATTCATCTTGCCGGCCGACTTTGCGATACTAGATTATGAGGCGGACTTCAAAGTCCTAATTATTCTTGGAAGACCTTTCCTAGCTACGGGGAAGCTGGTCGACGTGAAGGCGGGAGAGTTGACCTTCTGTGTTGGTGATGAAAATGTGGTGTTTCCGGTGTGCAAGTCCATGAAGCAGCCTAGCAACACTGATGTGTGCTCTCTTGTTGACTTTGTCACTGCCGTGATAATGGATGAAACAAGCACTATGATTGATGTCAAAGATCCACTTGTGTCTGCATCTCTAGAATATGAGATGAATGATGACTCAAGTTGAGTGATGTGCATAGATGCTTTGCATGCCATGGAATTGTGTGAGCCCAGTACTAGGTCATTGGACCGTGATCAAATGGAAAGTTCCCTAGAGAAGCCAGCAAATGAAGTTCCTTCAGTGTTTGAGATAAAACTAATTGAGCCACACATGTGTCTCACAACTGTTGAGCCCGATGCTATCTTAGGGGTTGATGAATCCCCATATATTTTGGAGCTTCAAGGGATACTACCCAGCAGAGAAGGAAAGGATACATACTCTTCATGATGTGGTTGGTCCCACAAGGCCCCGCACAGGTTGGCAGTTTTGCATGAACCTTGGTAATCTAAACAAACTGTCGTACAATGGTTATTATCCATTGTCGTACATTGACCGGGCATTTAATGATAGCCACGTGGTGGCGTTTCTTGATTTGAAGAAATATAATGGTAACATGCGTCGTGCCACGACGTTAAATCAGGCGCTTCTTGGGAGGTAACCCATGTCTTTTGTTTTTATTTGTTTTTTTGTTCTAGAGTAGGAGTTTTGAGCTGATAGTTTGTGAAGTGTTGCGGGGATAATGTTGGACCAGTGCATGACAAAGATAAAAAATGAGCAGTCTCTAAATGTTGCCTACCTGGCTGCACACCAAAACAGTGCAGTCCGCATAGGTTTAAGCCGCTAAGGACCAAGTCTCAGAAGATGCACCGTGGTCCGCGTCCATTTATCTGCAGTCCGCGGGTGAGAACTTAAAATGTCATGCCCTCTGATAAGATCCCACGCTGCAGCGGACCAAAATAGTGCGGTCCACGTGGACAAATTTGAACTCAACTGGTCTCTAATAACTTCCACGCGACCGTGTACCGAATAGTGCGGTCCACGTGGATTGAGCAGTCAATGTGAACAATGGTAATCATGCATGGTCCGTATGACACATTTGTGCGGCGCGCAGGTAGGTGAGTACTGGGTCCCAAGGTTTTCGATAAATAGAAGTCGTTTGCCTCATTTGAACCATTACGCAAATTTTATTATGAAGCTTTCATTTTCACTGTGCATCCATATCATTTGCTCATTTAGTTGATTCCTCATTTATACCTGGTAAAGACTCTTATTCATTTCAATTCGTAGTATAATTTTTGTTTGTTTTAATTGCTTTATACTAGTATAACTTCTTATTTTCGTCGTTTTCCTATTAATTTCATTGTTAGTATAGATTTTTGTGAACTTTTGTTGAACCATGGGCATGAATTCTTGTTAACAATTGAGTAGGGACACCTAGGATCCAAAATGTGAGCATATATTGGACTAAAAAGAACAAAATCCCTGCTCGGTTAATTTAGCCCTACGCGGCCGCACAATATTTGTGTGCGGTCCGCGTGTATTTGATTGGTGTTTTATCAACCTCTCTGCACGGTCCACATGCTACTTGTGTGCGGTCCGCGTGAGCTCAGTGCGGCCAAGGTCCAAATCAGTGCGGAGCGCGTGGCCAGAGTTCAGATAGGTTGACATTTAGGTGTTTGACTTGTGCGGACTGCGTTCCTTTTCTGTGCAGTCCGCGTCGATTATACACAGCCACAATCCAAAACTGTGTGGTCCGTGTCGATCCTATGCGGCTGCAATCCAAAACAGTATGGACCGCGCAGGTTCTTTCAGAGAGTTGCATATTGGAGTAATTGGCCTGTGCGGACCGCGTGCATTCCTGTGCGGTCCGCGTCCTTCTATCTAAATCACTGTATCTGCAATTTTGCAATGCATTTAAACAATGTACTTCTCCTTCTGTGCTTCTACTAACAACATTAGACATGTATCTCTTGCAGACAATAGTATGTGGAGGAGACTTGGAATTTTAAGCTTGTTGTTAGCTAATAGTCTAAACTCTAAAAAACCGCTCTCGGCGCACGATATCAATGGAACAGTGCGATTAAGGCGCACGTTAGCAAGGCGCTTTCTCCGTTGATTATGGCTCGTCGCCGGCGACAACCAGCACCTTCTGCCTCGCAAGTAGTTACTCCAGCTCCAGGAGTAACTAAGGAACTGGAACCATTAACTTTTGGGAACTTTCTACCGGAAAAATTTCAGTCTAAGATTGCTTTGCATGCAGAGGAAAATGTTGATGTTGAGCCTCAATTGAAGATGAATGATGTAGATCGGGATAACTTAGCTGTGAGGAAACTGCAATTCTCTGATATTGCCATAGCTGAGCTGCCTGAGCAGTCACCTCCTACTATGGCTGAGATTGTCAGAGGTAAGCACAATATGGGTAAGGTTTTAACGTTTGTTCCACCTATTGATAAGGATGGAAGGAAGATAGTTAAACTCAGTAGTGATGATATGAAAACCCAGTCCGAGTACTGGAATGCTTCACTTATTGGTTACATCATTGGTGACAACCCTACTGAGAAAGCCATGGAGAACTTTGTTCTGCATGTATGGAATTTTGTGGCTAAACCGCAGATTCTAATGCACAGTGATGGTTATTGTGTATTTCGATTCAATACTGTTGAGGATAAGAACCAAGTGCTACAATATGGTCCTTACTCTTATAGGAATAAGCCTATGATATTGAAACCATGGGATGTGGATTTCTCAATGCAAAATGGTGTTCTTAGTACTATTCCTATTTGGGTACGTTTTCCTGGATTACCAGTGGGTTACTGGTCCCCTGAAATTCTCAGTAAATTAGCGAGTACTATTGGCAAGCCTCTTTATACTGACAAAATCACAGCTCAGTTTGAGAAGATTTCATTTGCAAGAGTTCTGGTAGAAGTGGATGCTGCATTTCCATTACCGGAGGAAGTTGAAATTGAGACTCCTTTTGGTTTGAAGATCCAATGCATTGAGTATGACTGGAAACCTGAATTTTGCAACCACTGCCTAAAGTTTGGGCACAACTCATTTGACTGTTGGTATAATAGTCATAATGAAGGGGACCAGGAGCAGGCAGATCACAGCAAAGAGGTTAGAAACGGGATTAGAGGTAAGAAACTAAGACAGAAATGGATACCTAAAGCTAATATTGTCAACAAAAGTACTTTGGCAAATGATGATTTGAGCACCAAAGCAGTACCTAGCTTGCCAATACATACTGAGCTAATTAATTCAGACTCATTGGTTAGTGAAGCAATTGCTAATGCAATGCATAGCAAACCAGTGAATACTGACCAGCCTGTTGATAGGATGCAGAGGATTCAAATAAGAACTGATATGGTTGCTAGTGTTGGGTCTGTAGATGGGCATGGTCATCAAGATAGTGAAGATAGTGGTTTATCTGGGACACTGTTGGAGCAAGTAGAAGGCAATGCTACTGCTGGATTTATGGATGATGGAAGAAAAGGCCAGCAACAGGATCCTGGACCTTCTTTATGTTTGCCACCTAATATTTCATGATTATTGCTACATGGAATATTAGAGGGCTTAATAAAGCTCACAACCAGAAAGAACTAAAAAACTTTTTGCTTAGGAATAAAGTTGATATTCTTGGATGTCTTGAAACTAGGGTCAACGAACATAAAGCTCCTGGAATTGTTGATAAAATTGCAAAAGGATGGAAGGTTCAACACAACTGTCTTAATGCTATTAATGGCAGAATTTGGCTAATATGGAAACCACATATTCAAATTCATATTGCTGGCATCACTGAACAGTTTATCCATTGTCTGGTAGAAGATGCAGTTACAAAAATCAGATTGCAGCTAAGTATTATATATGCTTATAATACACCCACCCTGAGGAAACAACTGTGGAATGATCTGAGAGGCCTAACTATTCCTAGTCAAGATGTATGGTTGATTAGTGGTGATTTCAATTCTGTCTTATTTTCTGATGACAGAATTGGTTCACCTGTAACAGATGCTGAGTTCAAGGACTTCAAGGAGCTTATATTTGATCTTCAACTTACTCCCCTCAGGTCAAAAGGTTGGAAATATTCATGGACAAATAAACAGGTTTATAGCAAGATTGATTGGGCATTTGGCAACTATCAGTGGATTCAACAGTTTAGTCATGTGGAAGCAGATTTTTTGAATCCCTCAGTCTCTGATCACTCTCCTATTATCATTCAGTTTGGGAGGCAAAAGCTACTGCATCCTAAACCTTTTAGACTATATTATGCTCTTATGGAGGATCCTCAATTTTCTACTATTTTGCAGCAGGTATGGACTCAAGAGAGTGAAGGATCATTCTTACAGCAGATATGGCACAAGTTGAAGAATTTGAAGCAGCAGTTAAAAGAGATAAATAGGCACATGGCTTCTTATCAACAAAAACTGATTCATGCTAGGGAACATCTGGATATTATTCAAAGTCAACTGTTGATGAATCCTTTTTCAGCACAACTATTTAAAGAGGAGAAAGAAGCCCTTCATGACATTGAAAAGTGGAGCAATGTAGAGGAACAAATCTTGAGGCAGAAATCTAAGGCTATCTGGATTGATAGTGGAGATGCCAACACCAAGTACTTTCATGCTCAGTGGAGGATAAGAACCAGTCAGAACAATATCACTTCAATCTATACTGAAACAGGTTTGAAGTTTACTGATCCTGTGGCTGTAGAGCAGGAATTTATGGAGGTATTTAAATCACTGATGGGGGATAGTTCTGCTGTGTTGCCATGTCTTAACTCTGCTACTGTTAAGGAAGGATATGTCTTACTTTAGATTAGCAAAGAGCACTTATTATGGAGGTTACTATGGATGAAATTACTGCTGCTGTTAAAGATATGCCTACTGATAAAGCCCCAGGTGTTGATGGATTTCCTGTGGAATTCTTCACCAAAAACTGGGAGGTTGTCAAGAGTGATGTATATGCTGCTACTAAGGAGTTCTTTTCTACTTGTCAGATGCCACTCATGATCAACACTACTGCCATTGCTCTTGTTCCCAAGGTTAAAGTTCCTAAAACAGTGAAGGACTATAGGCCCATTGCATGCTGCACCCCTCTATACAAGATCATATCTAAGGTCATTACCAGGAGGTTGAAAACTGTTATTGATGACATTGTTGGTAAAGCCCAGTCAGCATTCATTTAGGGTAGAAGCATTATCGATAATGTCTTGCTCAGTCATGAACTATTCAAAGGATATAACAGAAAAGGTATATCCCTAGGTGTGTATTAAAGGTGGATTTAAGGAAGGCTTATGATACCCTTGAATGGAGGTTCCTAAAACAAATGCTTATTGATCTTTGCTTTCCTGCAAAATTTGTTGAATGGACTATGGCTTGTATCTCTTCTGTGACTTATTCTCTAGTGATTAATGGTGGACTCACCAAACCTTTTCATGCCAGGAGGGGAATTGGGCAAGGAGATCCTATGTCTCCTTACCTATTTGTACTTGCTATGGAGTATCTTAACAGAATTTTGGCACAGGTGCATAAAAATGGTGGCTTCAACTTCCATCCTAGGTGCAGGAATCTTACTTGCCTCCCATATCTACTTTGCTGATGACTTGCTTTTATTCTGTAGAGATGATATAACATCTATCCAGTTATTGCATGATGCATTCCTAACATTTTCTGCAGCTTCTGAACTGTCTGCTAATAGCTCTAAAAGTGTTGTGTACTTTGCTGGTATTTCTCAGAATGATAAGGAGGATATTCTTGAGGCTCTGGGATTTAGTGAAGGGCAACTTCCCTTCAAGTACTTAGGCATTCCACTCCATTCAAAGAAGCTGAATATTCATCACTACTTTCTATTGGTTGAGAGAATAACTGACAGAATTACCTGCTGGTCTGCCAAACTTCTGTCTTATGCAGGCAGGAGCCAACTTATTAAATCACTGCTATTTGGGATCCAAACCTACTGGGCACAGGTTTTTATATTGCCTAAGAAGGTAGTGAAAGTAATTGAAGCTGTGTGTATATCTTTTCTTTGGACTGGCAATGCAACAGTGTCCAGAAGATCACTGGTAGCCTGGGACAAGATCTGCAGACCAGTTACTGCTGGAGGACTCAATTTTATTGACATACAGATTTGGAACAAGGCTGCCATTACTAAACTATTGTGGGACTTGGCAAGGAAAAAGGATTGCCTATGGATCAAGTGGATCCATTATTACTATATAAAGAGTTGTGACATTGAGACTATGGCTACTCCCAAGAATGCTTCTTGGGTAGTCAGGAAAATTATAGATTGCAGGATTCCTATTTTGGCTGCTAACAATTTACAAGGGGGTCTATTGCACAGATTGGCAGGTATGTGTAATGCTGGTAAATTTCAAGTACAGACACTTTATCATTCTTTGCTTCCAGTCTTCCCTAGGGTGGAATGGAAGAACTTAATGGTAACAACTAATGTCTTGCCTAGACATAAATTTACTACATGGCTGGCTGCCCATGGTCGACTTCCTACAGTCGACAGATTATTGAAGTTTGGAATAAGCGTGGAGGAAAAATGTGCATTCTGTCAACAAGCTGTTGAAGAGTTTGGCCATTTATTCTTTGCTTGTCCAGTTACAAGTAAGATATGGTATAGAATTTGCTGCTGGTTGGGGTGCAACAGAACAATTGGCTGCTGGAATGATGAACTCCTTTGGATTTGTTGCCTTGCTAGGAGTAAAGTGTGGAAGAAGGATGTGGTGGCCACTTCTTTTGCCACCACAGTGTCACTCATTTGGAGAAGTAGAAATGCTATCAGATTTGAGGGGAAGTCATATGATGAAAATCAAGTATGCCGAGAAATTGCAATACTTATACGTGCTCGGGGAAGGAAATGTAAGAAATGGCAAAAGGGGTTGCGACAACTAAATCACTATCCCTAGCTAGTGTTAGAAATGTATTAGCTTAGACAGTTTTGCATTGTAGTAGTTAGTCTATACTACTACAAAGAACTCATCCTTGTATATTTGTTGATATCAATGGAAACTAACAATAAACTCAAAAAAAAAAAATGGTACGTGGAGGCAAACAACAGTAACGTGGGGGCAAAGAGAAACAATTTGGGAGAGGTGCTTCTTCCCGAGGGAAGACAGTTAGAAGAGTCGTAAAACTCACTCCCAAGGACAAGGAGACCATAAAGAGAAATAGAAAGATAATTTGGGAGGCCGACAGGGCTGCCTCTCATTCAACGCGGAGTGAGTATGCACCCTCCCGGAGTGTGATGTCGGAGTATGCCCCCACCCACATATCCGTGCAGATTCCAGCTCCTGAGTCTTCTTCTCTTGAGCATGAGACTATGGGCACATCCAAGAAGCTTGTGAATGTAGTCTCGGACTCATCAAAGAAAAAGAAACTAAAGAGCAATACTCCACTTCTTCCACAGCTTCACTATCAGGCGAGAGTGGAGGGTATGCTAAGGGAGGTGAACCATAAGTGAGAGGCATAGAGCAGACCAGAAAGCCTGAGGCATGGGCAGATATGTTCGTCAGCGAGGTAGCCTTCCATAGATTCAGGGAGTGGTGTCCCAAGAGGAAACTGATCCGGGAGAGCCAGTTCATAGACGCCGATCTACTTCCGCACAACCCTCACGTGCAAGCATAATTCCTCACGAGAGAAGGTTGGAGCTTCTTCAAAGAATATTTTGGGTTGGCCAATGATCACATGGTGAAAAAATTTTACAGTAATGTTCAGCACATAGTTCGGGACTCTAAAGCGATAAAAGTGAGGGACAAGACTGTGCTATTTGATGGTAAGTTGCTGAATAACTTCTTGGGGTTCGAGGAAGAGGATGAATCTCAGTACTTGGAGAAGTTAGCAATGAAAGAGTAAGTTCGTACGTGGTTGGATGAGCACTTAGAAGCCCCGGGTACAAACCCTGTCTTGTTGAAAGCGCATGTGAAGATCTTCAGGAGCACTTTAAACTTCGAAGCTAAGGGTTGGTTGACATTTGTATGCAGTCGACTCGACCCTTCCACACATGATAACTCAGTCCCCCTTCCCTGAGCTATATTGGTAGCATCCATCATGGCCGGCTTTCCTCTGAATGTTGGCAATATAATGGCGAGAGTAATTTCTCAAGCCGGGTACGAGACCAAAACCAACTACCCATTCTCGAACACACTCTCCCTGTACTTCAAGGAATTGGATTTGAAGAAGAAGCAATATGACATGAAGGTGCCTCCGATAGCCATGTATTCTTTGTATGATCAGACGGGTCCAGACAACCCAAAGAAAGCCATAAATGGGTCAGGCATCCACTTCTTCCGCAGCTGGCCAGTCTGAAGAGCCAGTTGTCACTGAGCAGCCCACTAAGTCCACTACTGATACATTGCCCCATGTCCATTTGTAGCATCCCCATATGTTACTACTGATCCGGTGATCCCGGTACGAAAGTCTAACAGGTTCACCACCAACCAGCTCACGCACTCATTAGCTAGTTTGAACAACTGGATGTCGGCTGCAACATCCAAGTTGTCAACATTGACCACAACTATACAGGCTCAGGGATGCATGTTACTGTTGAGATCCCTACTTCCATTGAGGATACACTGAAGAAAATCGTGGCCAACCAGGAGCAGATGATGGCAAAGCAGGAAAACTAGGCCAAAGCAGTCGGGGAGCACATCAAAGCACTAAAGGACTTGACTAAGGAACATAGAAAACTAAGAAAGACAAAGGCCTCGAAGGAGTCGGTGGCGAAATTGAAGGTGCATGTAGACAAGCTATTGGTGGATCAGCTGCCACTTGATTTGTTATTTGGGGATCCGGCGGTAGAGCCACCAGTTGGGCAGCCACAGGAGGAGGAGCACAGGCCGAGGAAGAGGAGGAAACTCCCTAGTATTGAGGGAGTTGTGATAGCAGTAGCTCCGGAGCATGAGGGTCCCTCCAATGCCCCTTCAATTGATGAGCCAGACCAGGAGTAGGCACTTGTCCCAGTAGAATAGCAGCAGCAAGCTGGGGACCAGCCTAAGGTCCCTGCCAGTACAGAGGACATGGGAGCCAATGACCAGCACAGGGTGGATGATGAGGCTTAATGGGCCGTTCTATATCATTTGCTGAGTATTTTTGATGTTTTATTTGGTAGTTATCATTGGGGACAATGCTAGCTCTTATTCGTGGGGTTATGACCCTACTATATTTTATTGACTGGATTAATGTATATATTTGCTTTATTTTCATTCTTTTTGACATTCATAGTTATGGATGGCATGTATATGACTTCAGATTCTATGTATATATTCATCTCCCCTAGTTTTATATTCTACTCCCCTTGTGTACATATTCATTTGGTTTTCATTTGTGTTTTCTATTTTCGTTAAAATTTTTCGTTTTTGTTTTAGTTGCAAAGTTAGGCTTCTAGCCTTTTTGGTTTTGTATTGGCGTTTGCCCTTGGTTTTCTTAATGCCACACTTCTTTCCAAGGGTAGAGTATTGTGCGAACCGGGTGGCTCTTCCCAATGATAGATGGCATGACAAACTTTTTAAGGGTTTGAGTCCGTTTTTTTATTTTTTTTTCTTTTTGATTTTCAATTTTTTTGTAGTTAGGGGTACCTGAGGCAAAGCTTCACTTGGGCGTAGCACATTTTCCTTTGATCCTATGGTCAAGGACATCAAGTTGTTTTTAGTATGGTGAAAGTTGTGGCCTTGATACTCTTGTGTTGACCAAACACTCATCATGTGGTTATTTTGGGCCATTGTGCGCCTTAATCATATCTAAGGTTGTTGTGGGCCCTCGACTCCGTCTTTGGCAATCCTTGAGTGTATGTGGTGAGAATTCGATTTACTGAGCCCAAGTACCGTGCCGATGGTCTAGAACTTTCCCGAATATTTGTTGCGGCGAAATCCTAGGTGGAAATTGATTTGAGTTGTGATTATAGGCTCTCATTGATCCAAAAATACCACTTTGAACAATATCATGACCTACCAATCAAATGATCCCGAGTTCACCCCTTTTGAGCCTTGAACCTTTTTCTTTCATGAACCAAGTTACAAGCCTATACACGTTCTCAATTACACCTTCTCTTGGCACCCAAATCTTCCCTTGAGTAGTGGTAAATATCTAAGTTTTTGGGGGGAGGGACAAGAAAGGAATCAATGTGGTAAAAAGGTACAAAAGCAAAAGAAAAGGAAGGCAATAAAAAAGAGAAAAAGAGAAAAAGACAAAAAGAAAGACAAAAATAGAATAAGAGTAAAAAAGGGAATCAAAGGACAACAAAGAGTGAAAAAGGTATGGAAAAGTGGACAAAAGGAGAAAGGTTTTGAATTGTAAAAGAAAGAGTGATAATATGCCTCTCTAACCCCTTGGAAGAAGTGAACTACTCAATGGAGTCAAGAAAGTGTGCCAAAATGAATCAAAAGAAGTGCTTAAGGAAAGATTGAAACCATTTGAACAAAATCATATCCTACCTTCACCCAAAAGCCTTCACAGTGACTCCTTAAAAGCCCTATTTGATCTTGAGTTGAGGGAAGCCTACATTAGTGGATACTTACATGAAGGGCAAGCATATGGTATTTAGAGTATGACTTAGGGCCTTTTCTTTGTGAGAGATGAGAGAGAGTACATTCACCTTGATTTGTGTGCAACTATTCCAAAATGTGAGGTTAACTTAGGGAAATTCGAGGATGTATGAGTCTGGATTGACCAAAGTGCTTGAAAAGGGTTCATTGATGAGATGTGTCAACCCTTTATGCTCTTGTGTCAAACTTTATCCACGAGTTCTCAAAATTTCAAATGTGTTAATAATGCATTCGTATTGAGGGCAATTGTTAGTCACAAATGACGCCTATTGAGGTTACCTTAGGAAAAACAGGAATTACTTGGGTATTTTCCATTGAGGGATAGATCTCATTTTATTTGCTTGAGGACAAGCAAAGATTTATGTTTGGGGGAGTTGATAATTGTGATATCTACATGTTCTGTACCCATTCTTCCTAAGCTCTGTGCATTAATCATCATATATTAGTCCCAGAATGCATACAAATTGCACTTGATTGCAGGTTTGACCGAGAAGATGATAAATATCAAAGATCGACTCAAAAAGGAGTAAACTTTACCAAGTATCAAAAGACAACTGAAGTGGGGAACAAGATGACCTGCACGGACCACACAGATTTAGTGTATGCCCACGCAGGAGAGTTAGAGGCTGGGACAATTCAAAGTCTCCCTACGGTCCTCCCTAATTTGCCACGCGGTCGCGCAAGAAAGTTCAGAGACCTTGCAATTTTGCATGACAAGCCACGCGGTCAGCAGTCATTTCCACGCGGTCTGCACTATGGAAAGTTCAGAGACCCAGATAATAAAGGCAAAAGCCCATGCGTCCGTACACCAAAACAATGCGGTCCGTGTGGGTAAATGATCAGAGATTTGAGTTTTGGGAAAAATCTACTACATGGTCGCGCCCCATTTTTATGCGATCCGCATGTCTCAACCTATGTGGCGGGTTCGAGTCACCAGGGAGGAGAAGTGTGGAAGCACTATAGATCCTCCTAATTTGGGAGGGGTTTAAAAAACACCTATGTGGCCGCATGACATTTGTACGCGTTCCGCACCCCCAGTTCCAGAAGCAAAGAGTTGATGACCAACTGCCCTTCACAGCCGCATGACATTTGTATGCGGTCCGAGATAGACCCTTAGGGGTATTTTTGTCTGGTTTTTCCTGTGTAGTATAAATAGAACATTTTACTTTTTTAGGTTAAGTTTTGTTTTCAGAATAGTTGCTGAGTTCGAGACTTCACATTATTAGCCTATTTTGGGCTATTTCTTCTAGTTTTAAAGTGGATTCAAGTAGATTATCATTTTAGTTTATTATTATGTCAATTTCATCTATTATGTATTTAATTTCTGTTACTAATATGTCTAATTAAACCCATTCGCTAGGGTTGTGGCTCAACCCTAGTGTGGGTAATTAATGGGTGTGATTGTTAAGTGCATGAATGATGTTGGGTATTTGTTATTTGGATTTATCTTATGTTTTCACAAAGATTTTGAGGTTGCAAACACTAAGTCTAGCCTAGTGGGTCTTGACTCTTCTTGAGAAAGAGAGTCTATGATCGTAAGATTAATTCCAACAAGGAATTGGGATAAACCCATGAGAATGGTAGTTCCGATTAACGGGTTAAACCTCGAGAGAGTAACTACCCAACTTGAACCATTAGTTGCTTTGGCAGATTAGCCTACCCAATTGGTCGAGAGAGAGTCAATTGGGCAAAATCACTCTCTCTACTGAGAGGTGTGAGAATGGGTGCAAAGGTGCAACTGTTATTGCATAAATCCCATATTCTATATTTGTGCATTAGAAATCTCCACCCGTTAGTTGATCACCTAAATACATGCCACGACCCTAGTGCCTTTCTCAATATTGCATACAACTTAGAATCACAATTTTAGCATAACTTAGTTTTACAATTGTAGTTGATAAATTATAGTTATTACCAAAAAGAAAACCAAAAAATGTTAGAAGATCAATTAGGATGCAAAACGCAATTCTAGGCTTAGCAAATACTCAACTCCAAATCGAAGATCTCTTTGGAAATTGACCCCGATACCACTATTGGGTTAAAAGCATCTGTGCATGCTCTTTCTTAGGATTGAATCCGCACCGATAAGCCATAGACATTTACTCTTCGTGATCGCATTCCCTCTCTTGTGATCGCATTGAACAAAATCTGTAGGCAGATAAACATTTCAAAATGAGGGTTTAGCCATTTTTACCAAAACTCAAGCTAGAGAGCTCGGATTTTGAGGGATATTTCTAGGGTTTTTCAGAGGCAATGATTAGGTAACGATTCTCTACTCTCTTATGCTTAAAACCTACTAATCTAATCACGAATTAATCCTTAATTTTGGATTTTTGAATGAATATTTGGGAAAACTTCTTAGACCAAACTATTGAGTTTTGAGTGGGAATTTGACCTCCGATTTGTGATATTTTTATATCTTAGAATCGTGAGAGTACGGAGGTTCTGAAAATATGAAAATTAATCAATTCCGAGATGTTTTCCTGAGGGGCGTTTTGATCATTTTACATATTTTTGCGCCTTAGCTTTAAATTTAATAGTGGAATCATTTGCTTGCAATGTTATTTTTGATATGTAATTGAATTGGATAGATTTAGGCCAATTGAAGTCGGATACTCGTGGTAAGGGCGTGGTTTCTAGTCGAGATTGAGCCAATTCGAGGTAAGTGGCTTGTGTAACTTTGCGTGGGGGACCTTCTCCCCTTAGGACTTGTTATTTGATAATTGAGTGCCTTGTACGTGAGGTGGCGAGCCCGTACTTGTGCTAATTGTTGAACATCTGATTTTACTTAAAATGATCAAGTTGCTTTTCCTTTCTTACTCACTTTGTTTACTTGCAATATAGCATGTGATAGCCTAGAAAAGCATGTTTCGCTGACTTAATTGGTTTGGTTGCTTAATTTTCCTTGATGCATTACATGAAACATGTTAGGCTAGATTTCCTGTTGTCGTGGTGTTTAACTCCGTTTCTTATTATTCTCTTGCTGTTGGTATGTATTTATATTGGGACTACAGATGTGGGATTCAAGTAGCTCCCCCTTGTATGTTTACTTTGGGACTGCGGGTTCAATTCCCAATATATCGCCCTGCACATTTACTCTAGGACTGTGGATTATATTTTCGATAGATCCCCCTGAACATTGATAGTTGGACTACGGGATGGTATCCCAGGAGATCCTTCGGATATACATATATGATGGACTATGGGACAGTATCCCGGGAGATCCATTGGACAGTGAAAAAGTACTATCGGACGTTATCCTGGGAGATCCTCATGGTATCTTTGGTATTGAGCTGTATATTTTCGTGTTTATTCCTTACTTTGCTTATTTGTTGTTGACTTGTATATTATGACTTATTTCGTTGTTGTTTCCATTATTTTATCTAATTTTATATTGTACATTCTTATTATTATGTTTTATCTCATTGGGGCCTTGACCTTCCTCTTCACTATCCGACCGAGGTTAGACTTGTCACTTACTGAGTACCGCTATGGTGTACTCACGCCTATTTTGCACATGTTTTTCATGTGCAGATCCAGATACCTCCTTCTAGGCACATTATTAAAGATAAATAAGAGCTATGGAGACTTTGAGGTATATCTGCCGCATCCGCAGATCGAGGAGTATCCCTCTTATTCTATCTTGTAGTGTTTAGCTTCCTTTTGTTCTTTGATGTAGACGCTTCTGGACACTATACAACTTTGTTATTCATTCTATAGCCTGTGTTGCCCATGAATTTCTATGTTTCGGTTGCTTAGTCCTGTGATGTTGAGTTGTATATGCCAAGTGGCACTTATATACAGTTTTCCTTAAGTTATCCAGTTTTAATCAATTATTTCCCCAAATAATGATATTTCTGCACTGTCAGGCTTACCTAGTCATAGTGACTAGGTGCCGTCATGACATGTTCATGGATGGTGAACTAGGATCATGACAAGTTGGTATTAGAACTCTAGGTTCATTGGAGTCACGGAACATATGCCAGTTTATTAGAGGCTCGCTGATCAGTATGGAGATGTATGTACTTATCTACGAGAGATTGTGTAATTGTTTAGGAAAAATCTTCACTTCATTGAATTCCTTGACGTGCTATATTTTGACATCAATTCTAAATCTTCTATCTTCTATTCTATAACATATGGTGAGGACACGTGCTACTCAGGATGAATAGGCACCCGTGCCCCTTATTGCAACCATTAGAGGCAGGGGCCGGGGTAGATGCCGTGGACGCACATGCAGTGCAGCCAGAGCACCTGCGTGAGCTGCCGCTGAGGTACCACCATCATATCTAGCTGGAGTTCAGGCACCTGACACGCCTACATCTACTACTATTCCATCCTTTCAGGAAACAATAGCTCAGTTCATGTCTATGTACACCACCTTTGAGCAAGGGGGTTGCTTCCCCTCGTTGTAGCCACATCCCAGGCTGGGGAAGTGGCCCAGACTCCCGCATCCCACACTCCTGAGTGGGCTGTATCGCCTGCAGCTCAAGTTCAGCCCAAGGATGAGTCAGTTATATCAGAGGACGAGCAGCTGAGGCTTGAGAGGTTTAAGAAATATAAGCCTCCTGTGTTCAGCGGTTTAGCATCAGAGGATACCTTGGGATTTCTAGAGGAGTGTCACCGTATTCTTCACACTATGGGTATAGTAGAGTCCATCGGGGTTTACTTTATCGCCTTTCAGCTTTAGGGAGCCGCCTATAATTGGCAGCGCACTTACGAGATAGACAGTCCAGGCGAGGCTGCTTCACTACTTTCGACCTAGTTTTCGGACATGTTTCTGAGAGAGTTTATTCTCAGAGCCTCAGGGACGCATGGCGCATAAAGTTTGAGCATTTGCGCTAGGATGCTATGACAGTTTCAGAGAATGCCATCCGTTATACCAGATTGGCTAGGCATGAACCAACCTTGGTTGGCACTGTCCGTGAGAGGGTTCGCCGGTTTATTGAGGGCCTTATTCCACCCATCAGATCTACCATGGATTGAGAGTTGGAGATGGACATTCCTTATCAGTAGGTAGTGAGAATTTCTAGGAGGATTGAGGGTATGCTCGCTAGGGAGCGAGGGGAGAGAGAGGAGAGAGAGGACAAGAGGTCTCAAGAGTCGGGCACTACTCTGCTGCCCGTACCCAAGAAGCAGGTTGACATGGTAGGGGTTATATGGGTTTCCCCATTCATTTAGCTCTTCCAGCAGTCAGCAGTACTACAGCTCCTCCTAGACCTCAGCAGCCTTACTATGCACCTCCAGTTTCTAGCGCGCCTCCTGCGTGGGGTACTTTCAGAGGTCAGTCCAGCAGACCTGGCCCTAGCCATTCATAGCAACCACATATGCCCAGAGCTTGTTTCGAGTGTGATGATACATGACATATGGTTAGGGACTGCCCCAGACTTGGTAGAGGTGCATCTTCACAAACTGCTCAGCCACAATGTGCTCCTCAGAGTTCTCAGGCCATGATCACAGCTCCAGCTGCTACCCCATCTGCCCAATCAGCTAGGGGCGCAGTTCGGGGAGGTAGAGTTCATTTTGGAGAGAGAGGCTAGGCTGGATATTATGCTATTCCTGCTCGCACCGAGGTTGTTGCCTCCGATTATTTTATTATAGGTATTATACTGGTTAGTCATAGAGAGGCATCTGTTCTATTCGATCCAAGCTCTACTTACTCTTATGTGTCTTCTTACTTTGCTTCGTATTTGGGTGTAACCCGAGATTCCTTGAGTTTATGTATCTACTCCTGTGGGGGATTCTCTTGTTGTGGACTGCGTTTATCGGTCGTGTTTGGTTACTATTCGTGATTTTTGAGACCATGGGAATATTTATTATTACTCAGTATGGTGGATTTTGATATTATTTTGGGTATGGAATGGTTGTCGCCCCATCATGCTATTCTTGATTGTCACACCAAGATCGTGATGCTGGCTATGGCAGGTATTCTACATATTGAGCGAAGTGGTACTTTAGATCACACTCCCAATAGAGTTATCTCGTTTCTTAAGGCTCAACGTATGGTTGAGAAGGGGTGCGCCGCATATTTAGCTTATGTGAGAAATGTCAGTATTGATACCCCTTTAGTTGATTCCCTCCCAGTGGTACAGGATTATCTCGATGTGTTTCCAGCTGATCTTCCGGGCATGCCACCTGATAGACATATTGATTTTGGCATTGGCTTGTTGACGGGCACTCAGCCCATTTCCATTCCTCCATACTGTATGGCTCCTCCTAAGTTGAAGGAGTTGAAGGATCAGTTATAGGAATTAATCGATAAGGGTTTTATTCGACCCAGTGTTTCACCGTGGGGTGCTCTTGTCTTGTTTGTGAAGAAAAGGTATGGTTCTATGCGCATGTGTATTGATTATAGTTAGTTGAACAAGGTTGCAGTGAAGAACTATTATCATGTGCCTCGTATTGATGATCTATTTGACCAACTTCAAGGCGCACAAGTATTTTCTAAGATTGATTTGCGCTCAATTTATCATCAGTTGAAGATTGGGGAGCCAGATATCCCGAAGATTGCCTTCAGGACTCGGTATGGTCACTCCGAGTTCCTTGTTATGTCATTTGGGCTTACCAATTTCCCAGCAACTTTTAAGCTGATGCAAAGTGTATTCAGAACCTATCTCGACTCGTTCGTCATTGATTTCATAAATGATATTCTTGTATACTCCCGGAGTCGGGAAGATCATGAGTAGCACCTGAGGACAGTGCTTCAGACCCTGAGAGAGAAGAAGTTATATGCAAAGTTCTCAAAATGTGAGTTTTGGTTGAGTTCCGTGTACTTCCTAGGTCACGTGGTATCGAGTGAGGGCTATTTGGGTGGACTTGAAGAAGGTGGAGGCCGTGCAGAGTTGGCCTAGGCCCTCCTCAACTATAGAGATTCGCAGTTTCCTTGGGTTTACGGGTTATTACCGTCATTTTTTTGGAGAGGTTTTCATCGATTGCAGCCCTTATTAAGCTTATGTGAAGCTAGGACTAGTGCCAGAGCTAGTTTTTCAAGGTGAGGGTACCTTTTATCCGCATCTATTAAGGTTTTGCTAATATGGTAAATAGGAGATTTTTGACACCTAATTTTTTTCTATGTATTTTATGTACAAAAGACTTTCAAAATAGCATGTACATACATATATTGACTACATTGACTCAGAAGGGTGCTCCATCTTAGTGGACAGAGGAGTTGAGGCAAGCTTTTAGAAGCTTCAAACAACTTTGACTACAGCCCCTGTTCTGATATTGCCTACTGGTTTGGGATCTTATACAGTTTATTGTGATGCATCTCGGGTTTTCCTAGGAGTGGTGTTGATGCATGACGGTAGGGTGATTGCCTATGCGTGAAGATACATGAGAAGAATTACCCTATCCACGAACTTGAGTTAGGCGCTATTGTTCATGCCTTGAAGATATGGCGTCATTATTTGTACGGTGTTCCTTGTAAGATTTACATTGACCATCGGAGTTTGCAGCACTTGTTCAAGCAAAAGGATCTAAACTTACGCCAGAGGAGGTGGTTATAGTTACTAAAGGATTATGATATTACTATTCTTTATCACCGGGGCAAGGCCAGTGTGGTGCCCGATGCCTTGAGTTACCGGGCGAAGAGTTTGGGGAGTTTGGCATGTTTATCAGCTTCAGAGAGGCCTATGGCGATGGATGTTCAGGCCTTAGCCAGCCACATTACTTTTGGAGCTCGGGTTCTAGCCTGTGTGGTTTCTCTATCTTCATTGTTCGATTGTATCAGGGAGCGGCAGTATGAGGACCCTCATATACTTTTCCTTAGGGATACGGTTCAGCATGGGCAATTCCAGGGATGTGACCGTTGGAGATGATAGGGTATTGAGGATACAGGGCCGGATCTGTGTACCCAATTTTGATGATACGGGAGTTGATATTGACAGATGCTAACAGTTTTTGGTATTTCATCCATCCGGGTGCCTCGAAGATGTATTAGGACTTGAGACAACACCATCGGTGGAGGTGGGTGAAGAAAGACATAGAGGGTTTTGTATCTAGATGCCTTAACTGTCAGTAGGTGAAGGCTGATCACCAGAGACCGAGTGGGTTGCTTCAACATATGGCGATTCTGGAGTGGTGGAGACGATCACCATGGATTTTGTAATTGGACTTCCTCATACTACGAAGAAACCATTTGGGTTGTTGTAGATCGGCTGACCAAGTACGTGCACTTCATTCCTATGTGTACTACTTATTTATCAGAGCGGTTGGTAGATATTTATATCGAGGAGATTGTTTGTCTGCATGGCATTCCAATTTCTATCATTTCGGACAGAGGTACTCAGTTTTTATCACAGTTCTAGAGAGCCATTTAGTAGGAGTTGGGTACTCAGGTGATGATGAACACTGCACTTCACCCACAGACGGACGGACAGTCTGAGGGCACTATTCAGATACTTGAGGATATCCGTGCGTGTGTGCTTGAATTTGGAGGGTCTGGGGATCAGTTCTGTTGGAAATACGTTCTCAAGGCATTATACTAAACGTGTGTTCATATTTGTAGGTTTTGATGAATGACAAACTATGCGCAAATTGACATATGACGAGGTTCAAGCACAAGCACAAAATTGATATATAACGAGATTCAAGCACAAGACAAAGATCGAGATTACGTTTTATATGAGTCGGTATTTAATTGTGATCTTGATCCGACAACTTAAACTCAAGACTTGGCTTCTCTCGTAAAAATATTTTAAAACAAATCATGCATATTTAATTTAGAGCAAAATGATTTTAAATAATGCATATTTACATTAGTCAAAATGATTTTTAAACATGCCTCTAAAATCTGGACTAAGATAATCGATTATGTACTTATGATAATCGATTATGTTTAAGTCAGCTGCTTGACAATCGATTGTGAACTTATGACAATCGATTGTGTTAAGGCAGTGAGCATCAGATTTTTCAAATCTGCATGACAATCGATTGTGAACCTTATGACAATCAATTGTGATGAGGCAGTGTCCATCAAAGTTTTTCAAAGCTCAAAATAATCGATTGTGAAGCTAATGACAATCGATTGTGAAGAGACAGTGTCCATCAGATTTTTCAAAGTCACAAAATAATCGATTGTGAACTTATGACAATCAATTGTGTTGAGGCAGTGTCTTCCAGACTTTTTCAAAGTTATTAAATAATCGATTGTGAACCTATAACAATCGATTGTCAAGAGGCAGTGTCTAAATTGATTTTTCAAGACTGATATATAATCGATTGTTAACTTAGTATAATCGATTGTATAACTGACCGTTGCCAAAATGTTTTCAAATACCGTCAGGTAATCGATTATTGATTTCTTATAATCGATTGTTTTAACTAAAATATGGAAAGGATATTTTGAACGTTGCTGAGTAATCGATTATTGATTTCTTATAATCGATTGTTTTAATTAAAATCTGGAAAGGATTTTTTGAACGTTGCTGAGTAATCGATTGTAGATTTCTGACAATCGATTGTTTTACGTAAAATCTGGAAATGATTTTTTGAACGTTGCCAGTAATCGATTGTTATGTGTAAAATCTGGGATTGATTTTTGGAAGAACTGGCAAACAATCGATTGTGGTAATTTGACAATCGATTGTCACAGAGTAAAATCAGCAATTCTTAATTGGCAATTAGGCAACGGTAATACAGAGTTTTTCAACTATAAATACAGCTTCAATTTAGTCTTTTAAGTATAACAATATACAACAACTGATCATACAATTGCTAAAGCTTGCATACTTTATTGTTTATCATTTTATATTCATTACATAAGCTTTTGAGAGCCAAATTCTTGTCGAAAGTTGTTGCGATCTTGAGCGTATTCTTTTTACTCATATCTACTCTTAAAGGAGTGTCTTGTTTGAGTGCTAAGTGTTTTTGTACACTTGAAGGGAAGTGTTAGTCCCTTGTGTTGTAAGAAGGAACTTGTGTTTCCTTGGTTGAAGTCTTGGAGTGTTGTATCTCCGAGAAAAGGTTGTTGAGGCTTGTGTCCTCAAGTTGTAACGGTTTGTTGAGCACCCGTAAGCTAAACAAGTTAGTGGAAATCTCGAGAGAGTCTCTCGGGGACTGGACTAGCCACGGGTTGTGGTGAACCAGGATACATCGGTGCGTTTGTTCTAATTTATTTACTTATCGCACTTATTTATTTCCTGCAATTTTTAAATTCCGCAAGTTTACGCTAATTTTTATTATAACGCTATTCACCCCCCTCTAGCTTTAAGCGTATTATCTAACAATTGGTATCAGAGCCCAACTCTCTGAAGACTTAACCGTTTGAGAGAAACATCTATGGCTTCTACTCGTGATTCTTTTGCAGGAATAGGTGAAGGACAATGCTCCACCCGACCACCGCTATTCGATGGTACAAATTATACATACTGGAAGGAGAGGATGAGAATATTTGTACAATCAAATAGTTTTCATCTTTGGAAGGTCATAATGAATGGAGAGCAAATTCCAACCAAGAAGGTTGAAAATGAATGGGTCCCAAAGTCCGAAGATGAATACGATGCGGATGATATCCGAAAGGTGCAAAATAATGATAAAGCTATTAATCTATTATATTGTGCTGTAAATGCTGATGATTACAGGAAGATATCTTGTTGCACAACGGCGAAGCAAATGTGGGACAAGCTAGAAATTACGTACGAAGGTACGGACCAGGTAAGGGAAGCCAAAATTGATTGCCTAACCCATGCATATGAATTGTTTCACATGAAGGAAGGCGAAAAGGTCGATGAGATGTTTGAACGATTTTCAAAAGTCGTAAATGATTTACATGCTCTTAAGAAGACCTTCACGGATAAGGAACTTGTCCGAAAAATTCTCCGAAGTCTCACTCCGGAATGGCGATCCAAGGCCGACGCGATTCAAGAATCCATTGGCATTTCAAATATCACCATCGACGCATTAAGAGGTAATCTTAAAACTTATGAATCTACTATACTTAACCCTCTTGTTGATGATCAAAGGAAGCAAAGAATCGCTCTCAAGGCAAGCACAAGCCAACCTCAAAATGATGAGGACGGAGACAACGAGTTCGGACTCGTTATCAAGAGATTTCAAAAGTTCATGCGAAAAGAGTATGAACGAAAGGGCAAAAGCAAGGAGATCAAATAAAGTGCTATGTGTGCGGAGAAACCGGGCACATTAAATCAAATTGCCCAAATGCTAAAAAGGAGAAGAAACCCTTTAAGAAGCAACGAGCATACATATCTTGGGGAGGCGACTCCAGTGACGAGTCAAGTGAGGAAGAAGAAGACGAAGCTGCAAATCTTTGTCTTATGGCACAAGAAGACAACAAAGAAGAGGTATGTCAAATTTCTTCCAAAAACTTCTTTTCCCTTGAAGAAATGCAAAATGCTTTTGATGAGTTGTATAGCGAATTTATTAAAGCTTCAAAAACTGTTAAGAGTATAAAAGAAAATGCTTCTTTAAAAGAAAAAGATTTTCAAAAACAACTCTCTTCTAAAGAAAAGGAATTGGAAAAACTGATTTTAGAAAATGAGAAGTTGAAAGAGGAAAACAAATTTTTTGGCAAGAGAAGCGCCGACAAGCCCGAGAGTTCTAGAAATTGTACTTCTTGCATGCATCTCAAAAATGAAGTAGAAAGGCTTAAGGGCACCTTAGATAAGTTTAACTCTTCTCATAAAAATTTGAAAGAACTGCTTGTTAACTTGAAGTCGACAAAGCATGGCATAGGTTTTAGAAACGAGCCTAAAGAGAAAGTTGAAGCCAACTCCCAACCACCTAAGGCTCAACCTAGGAATAAATAAAACAAATGTTCATCCTAGATACAACAAACCTAGAAATGGTTTTCATCAATTGCAACCTAGAAATAATCATGCTAGAAATAATGCTCATTCTAGGCCAAACACTAGAAGGAATTTTGAACCTTTTAGAACACCTAGAAATGACTTCCAACCTAGAAACAACTATTCTAGAAATGATGCATATCCTAGAACAAATGGTAGGAGAAATGACTTTCATGACTTGCGCAATAGTTATATTGTCAAGAATAGAGTAAATGAATTTCGTCCGTCCAATTACTATCAACCTAGAAGGATGCATAATCCTAGCGTGACTTGTCATTATTGTAGACGAATTGGACATATTGCTCCTGCTTGTTTTACACGACATAGATATAACACTCAATCACATCACTATGATTTGCCTAACCCCCAAGGACCCAAAATGGAATGGGTACCTAAAACTCATTAATCTGTTTTGTAGGTATGTTTGAAGGGATCAAGTATACTATGGTACCTTGATAGTGGATGCTCCAAGCACATGACGTGAGACGAATCCAAATTCCTTCAACTAGAACACAAGGAAGGGGGAAGTGTTATTTTTGGTGATAACAACAAAGGAAAGATTATCGGCATCGGATCGGTCGGTAAGGATATAATTTCTTCCATTAAGCATATATTACTTGTGAAAGGTTAAAAACATAATCTCTTGAGCATAAGTCAATTATGTGACAAGGGAAATCTTGTTTTATTTGATTCGGATGAATGCTTAGTTTTTAGACGTAGCGATTTTAAAATTATCCTTCGTGGTTTTAGAATGGATAACATTTATATGGTTGATGTTGCAAATTCTTCACCCGAATATGTGAATTGTTTAATGAGCAAAGAGGATGATCCTTGGTTATGGCATCGTAGGGTAGCTCACATCAACATGCATCTTTTGAACAAATTGGTTTCACAAAATTTAGTTGTTGGTCTTCCAAATTTGAAGTTTGAAAATGACTCTATTTGTGATTCTTGTCAAAAAGGGAAGCAACCAAAAGCATCTTTTAAATCGAAAAATATTGTTTCAACTACTAGACCATTGCAATTGCTTCACATGGATTTATTTGGACCATCTCGCATTGAAAGTCTAGGTAGAAATCGTTATGCTTTTGTTATTGTTGATGATTATTCCAGATTTACATGGACTTTATTTCTTGCCCATAAAAGTGATGCTTTTCAGAATTTTAAATATTTTCTTAAACGTGTTCAAAACGAAAAGGAAACAACCGTCACTTCAATTAGAAGTGATCATGGGGGAGAGTTTGATCACAATCTCTTTGCGGACTTTTGTGACAAACTCGGTATCGAGCATACCTTTTCCGCTCCACGAACACCACAACAAAATGGGGTGGTGGAGAGGAAAAATAGGTGTCTCGGAGAGATGGCTAGAACCATGCTCGAAGAGGCTAAGATTCCCAAACATTTTTGGGCGGATGCCGTGAGTACCACATGCTACGTTTTGAATAGAATAGTCATAAGGCCAATACTCATGAAAACCCCTTATGAACTCTACAAGGGAAGGAAACCAAATATCTCCCATTTTAGAGTATTCGGTTGTACATGTTTTATTCATAATAATGGAAAAGATCAATTGGGAAAATTTGATGCCAAATCCGATGAAGGAATTTTTATTGGGTATTCTTCACGTAGCAAAGCATATAGGGTGTTTAATAATAGAACCCAAACTGTGGAGGAATCCCCTCATTTTGTGTTTTTCGAAAATAATCCTCGCTTGGCGAGAAAAGATTCTTGTTCTGATCTTGCAGGTATTTTAAATAGTTTAAAAGACAAAGTACAAGAGGAAACTCCTAAGGAAATTCAAGATGAAATCTTGAAACAATCAACGGAGGAAACGCCACAATTGGAGAAAGAAACGAAAATGCCTAATGAGTGGAGGACAATTAAAGATCACCCTCTCGAACAGGTAATTGGCGACGTCGGAGAAAAGGTAAGTACCCGAAACTCTCTTAAGAACACCTTAGGACACACTTCTTAAAAGATCACGTTCTCATTGAATTATTTCGTTACAAATTACTAATTTGAGCGTCGGAGACGTCTAATTCTCTTTTGCAGGTATCGCCCTAAAGGCAGGGGAATTATAAAGAAATGGCATAGAACAATCGATTGTTACAGCAAATAATCGATTATTTTACTGTGCGGACACTCGATTAGCAAGTATCACTAATCGATTATTTATGTTTGATGCTTATTATGCATTTGTGTTTAATAATCGATTTTTTAACCGTATAATCGATTACCGTCTCAGCCATTCAGTACTGCTTTCCTAAAACAATCGATTGTTTCATAAATATAATCGATTATTTTCCGAGTCTGAAAATCACCGTGCTCACTGTATCACAACAATCGATTATCATAATTCAACAATCGATTATTTTTTTGTCAGAAATTCAAATATTTGTTACCGTTTGGGCCCTGCAATCGATTTTGTGTCAGTTCCGAGTTCAAGTCAAAATCTGCTCAACAATCGATTATTTCGTTTCAACAATCGATTGTCTAACGGTCAGTACAATTTATTTTTACCGTTTCTGACTGTTTTGGCTCATAAATTTCTGCAGATTTTCATCATAAATGAAATGCCATTCTTCCCATTATAAATAGGCATCATAAGTCTTCAATTTTATTCACTCAAGCCTCGGAAGCATAATCATACCACTCTTTCCCAAGAGGACGCTAAGCTCATGCATGCCATTATAACCGGAGCTCACATCAATTGGTGTAAGTTCATCAAAATTCACATGCGTGATGCCATCGGAGATGATAGACCTCTTCCCTATGCCCTCCTTATTATGAATTTTCTTGAAGCTTCCGGGTTCAACACTTCCATCGGTCCTCTCAAAAAGAGCACCAAGAAGTGGGAAATTTCCGAATCCTCCTTTCCCCATGACGGCGATCATGTAGCTCCTGCTCCTCCTCCAACTCGTCGATCGCGTCAGCCTCAAGAACCTACTCTTCAATCCATTTCCGACCAAATTTCTTCATTGACCACCTCTGTCGGTCAATTGACACATGAGATCCATGGATATTTTGACCATGTTCATTATCCATATGCCGGTCTTGTTCCCTATGAAGCAGTGCCGGATGATGAGGCGGGAAATGGTGATGAATAATTTCTTTATCTATTTTTCTATTGTTCTATGTTTTATTGTTCCCGTTATGTAACCGGTTTTTTAAATAAATAAACAAGTTTTTTTGACTATTCTATATTTTTTTTTGCTAATTGCAAAAGGGGGAAGATAACGGGTATGCACTCTCAATACTTATCGGCATAAATTGAGGGGGAATTCATATATTGAGGGGGAACAAATTGCATATCTATATACTTGTTGCATATCTTTTCTTGTCTTGAATCGTCATTATGAATTGCCTAATATGCATATCCCGCTTAAAGTTTGCCATTATCAAAAAGGGAAATTGTTGGAAACACGTTCTCAAGGCATTATACTAAACGTGTGTTCATATTTGTAGGTTTTGATGAATGACAAACTATGCGCAAATTGACATATGACGAGGTCCAAGCACAAGCGCAAAATTGATATATAACGAGATTCAAGCACAAGACAAAGATCGAGATTAAGTTTTATATGAGTCGGTATTTAATTGTGATCTTGATCCGACAACTTAAACTCAAGACCTGGCTTCTCTCGTAAAAATATTTTTAACAAATCATGCATATTTAATTTAGAGCAAAATGATTTTAAATAATGCATATTTACTTTAGTCAAAATAATTTTTAAACATGCCTCTAAAATCTGGACTAAGATAATCGATTATGTTTAAGTCAGCTGCTTGACAATCGAGTGTGAACTTATGACAATCGATTGTGTTAAGGCAGTGAGCATCAGATTTTTCAAATCTGCATGACAATCAATTGTGAACCTTATGACAATCGATTGTGATGAGGCAGTTTCCATCAAAGTTTTTCAAAGCTCAAAATAATCGATTGTGAAGCGAATGACAATCGATTGTAAAGAGACAGTGTCCATCAAATTTTTCAAAGTAAAAAAATAATCGATTGTGAACTTATGACAATCGATTGTGTTGAGGCAGTGTCTTCCAGACTTTTTCAAAGTTATTAAATAATCGATTGTGAACCTATGACAATCGATTGTCAAGAGGCAGTGTCTAAATTGATTTTTCAAGATTGATGTATAATCGATTGTTAACTTAGTATAATCGATTGTATAACTGACCGTTGCCAAAATATTTTCAAATGCCGTCAGGTAATCGATTATTGATTTCTTATAATCGATTGTTTTAACTAAAATCTGGAAAGGATTTTTTGAACGTTGCTGAGTAATCGATTATTGATTTCTTATAATCGATTGTTTTAATTAAAATCTGGAAAGGATTTTTTGAACGTTGCTGAGTAATCGATTGTAGATTTCTGACAATCGATTGTTTTACGTAAAAGCTGGAAATGATTTTTTGAACGTTGCCAGTAATCGATTATTGATCTTAGATAATCGATTGTTATGCGTAAAATCTGGGATTGATTTTTGGAAGAACTGGCAAACAATCGATTGTGGTAATTTGACAATCGATTGTCACAGAGTAAAATCAGCAATTCTTAATTGGCAATTAGGCAACGGTAATACAGAGTTTTTCAACTATAAATACAGCTTCAATTCAGTCTTTTAAGTATAACAATATACAACAACTGATCATACAATTGCAAAAGCTTGCATACTTTATTGCTTATCATTTTATATTCATTACATAAGCTTTTGAGAGCCAAATTCTTGTCGAAAGTTGTTGCGATCTTGAGCGTATTCTTTTTACTCATATCTACTCTTAAAGGAGTGTCTTGTTTGAGTGCTAAGTGTTTTTGTACACTTGAAGGGAAGTGTTAGTCCCTTGTGTTGTAAGAAGGAACTTGTGTTTCCTTGGTTGAAGTCTTGGAGTGTTGTATCTCCAAGCAAAGGTTGTTGAGGCTTGTGTCCTCAAGTTGTAACGGTTTGTTGAGCACCCGTAAGCTTAACAAGTTAGTGGAAATCTCGAGAGAGTCTCTCGGGGACTGGACTAGCCACGGGTTGTGGTGAATCAGGATACATCGGTGCGTTTGTTCTAATTTATTTACTTATCGCACTTATTTATTTCCTGCAATTTTTAAATTCCACAAGTTTACGCTTTTTTATTATAACGCTATTCACCCCCCCTCTAGCGTTAAGCGTATTATCTAACAAGTTCTTGCCATCGGCAGAGTTTGCTTACAACAACAATTATCAGTCCATCATTCAAATGGCGCCGTATGCGCTTTATACGGTAGGAGGTGCAGATCCCCGGTGGGTTGGCTTAAGCCAGGTGAGGCCAGGCTATTGGGCACAGATTGGTTCAGGATGCATTGGAGAAGGTCAAGTAATTCATGATAGACTCCATATAACCTAGTCTAGAAAGAAGAGTTACGCAGACCTTAAGGTTTTTGATGTTTCATATATGGTCGGAGAGGAGGTTCTACTTCAGGTCTCGCCTATGAAGGGTGTCATGAGGTTTGGAAAGAAAGGGAAGTTGAGTCCGAGATTTATTGACCCTTTTATGATTTTGAGGCGAGTTGGGGAGGTTGCCTATGAGCTTGCCTTACCTCCCAGCCTGATAGGAGTTCATCCGATATTTCATGTTTCGATGCTCCGGAGATATCACAGTGACCCATCGCACGTGTTGGATTTCACTTCAGCTCAGTTGGACAAGGATCTGTCATATGTTGAGGAGACAGTGGCTATATTGGACAAGCAGGTCAGAAAGTTGAGGTCAAAGAACATTGCTTCAGTAAAGGTTCAGTGGCGGCTTTGCCGCCTGAGGAGGTTACTTGGGAAACCGAGCGGGATATGTGCAGCCGATACCCTCATCCTTTCACTACTTCAGGTATGTTCTTTATGCTCGTTTAAGGATGAACGAATGAGTAAGTGTAGGAGGATGTAACGATCCGGTCGGTCATTTTTGGAATATACGCCCCGATTCCCCATTAACTGCTTCCCATAATTTCATTTCTGCTATTTTGGTTTGTTGGGACGTTCGGTATTGGGTGTCAGAGAGTTTTGGGACACTTAGTCCCTAAATGAGAGCTTAAGTGTTGGAAAGTGGTCTATAGTTAGAACAGTGTGAAGACAACCTCGGAATGGAAAATTGATGGTTCCTTTAGCTCCGTTAGGTGATTTCAAGGTTGGGAGCGTGTGCTGAAAGCATTTTGGAAGTCCGTAGCTCATTTAGGCTTGAAATGCCGAAGTTTGAATTTTTGAAGTTTTCGGTCCGATAGTGAGTTTTTGATCTGAGGGCTAGAATGGAATTATGGAAGTTGTAGTAGATCTATCATGTCATTCGAGATGTGTGTAAAAAATGTTAGGTCAATCGGACGTGTTTTGGTTATGTTTTGATCGAAAGCGTTCTTTGTTAAAATTTGAAGTTCTTACGCTCAAATCATTGATTAATTCGAGTTTATGGCAATTACATAGGTGGTTTAAGGAATGGTACAAGTTTGAATGGTGTTATGGGATATGTCTGTAAGTTTGGTTGAGGTCCCGGAGGCTTCGGGTGTGTTTTGGATGCTCAACGGAACATTTTGGAATCTTGAAAAAGTTGCAGATTTTTCCCTTCAACTGTTGCAGATCCCTTCTTCATTGCGATCGCATGACCTTCCCTACGATCGCATAGGTGTAATTCCAAAGGGAGCCAAAACTTCCCATGCAATCACATAACCTTTTCGCGATCGCCCAGTTCTACTTTTTCCTCTGCTGCGATCACAGGCCTTAGGATGCGTTCGTTTAGATCAAATTTTGAACCTTTAAATTTTCTCTTCTGTGGTTGCATTTCTTGGTATGCATTTGCATAGACTAATTTCTCGGCCTTCAACATTTAATCTATGCGATCGCATTCCCTCTCTTGCAATCGCATTGAACAAAATCCATGGGCAGATATAAATATTTCAAAATGAGGGTTTAGCCATTTTTAACAAAACTCAAGCTAGAAAGACTCGGATTTGGGGATATTTCGAGGGCTTTTCAGAGGCAACAATTGGGTAGCGATTTTCTACTCCCTTATGCTTAAATCCCACTAATCTAATCACGAATTCATCCTTAATTTTGGATATTTGACTGAAAATTGGAGAAATACTTTTTAGACCAAACTATTGAGTTTTGACTATCAATTTGACCTCCGATTTGTGAGATTTATATATGGTTAGACTCCTGAGAGTACGAGGGTGCTGAAAATTTGAGAGTTAACTGACTTCAAGATGTTGGCTTGAGGGGCGTTTTGGTTATTTTACCTATTTTCATGCCTTAGACTTAAATTTAATAGTGGAATCAGTTGCTTGCAATGTTATTTACGATATGTAATTGAATTGGATATGCCATTTGGACTCGGATACTCGTGGAAAGGGTGTGGTTCCTAGTTGAGTTTGAGTCGGTTCGTGGTAAGTGGGTTGTCTAACTTTGTGTGGGGGACCTTCTCCCATTAGGACTTGTTATTTGATGATTGAGTGGCTTAGAGGTTGATTCATGATTTTAGCATTGTTTGATGTGATTTGAGGCCTCGAGCAAGTCCATAATGTGTTTTGGGACTGATTGGTGTGATTGGTCGGGGTCACGGGGGCCTCGGGTGTGCTTCGGGTTGTGATCACGCTCTTATTTGATGTTTCAACGTCATTTCTTTGGACATAAAGGGTAATATATTAAGCAATTGAGCTCCACATTCAGTCTTTTTTGAACCATTAGACCCGTATCAAAATTACGGAGCCACAGGAGAAAGAATTATCGAATTTAGACATCGTATGAGGAAGTTATGCTCATTTTCATATCGGAAAAACTACTGCTTCTAGTATGCTCGCAACTGCGAGGAAAATGCTGGGAGTTGCGAACACTGTAGCTTCGCCAATGCGAAGAAAATGGTGGGAATTGTGAAAACACTGTATCTGGGATGGGAATTGCGAAAACACTAGCTTCGCAAATGCGAAGAAAATGCTGGGAATTGCAAAAACACTGTAGCTGGGCAGAATGTTTTAAAATCCGATTTTGAGTCATTTATCATCACAATTCCTTGGCTTGGGGGTGGTTTTTGGAGAGCTTCAAGGAAACATTTTTATCATCAACGATAACGTATATTATCCCCACCTATTATGAGTTAAATACAATCAATTTTATATGGATTCAAGCATGAATTGTGTAGAAAAATTTGGGGTTTTGGTAGAAAGACCTAGAAATTTCATTATTGGATTTTCCATGAATTTGAGCAAGGAATTAGGAGTAAATTATATATTTGAGTTCCTAAGGTCATGGGTAACCTTTATCTTCAAAAAATTTTGGATTCCGGGTATGTGGGCCCGAGGGTATTTTGGTTAACATTCCGATCGGGGTTAGGAATTATTATAAAATGGGATTATAATGAGTACCCTAGCATATATTGATGAATGTGTATCATTGGCTGGTTTTGGAGCATATGTGTATTAGTTCGAGTCTTCGGAAGGATGTAGCATGCCAGTTGAAAATCTTCGGAGCAATGTGAGTCTCTTTTCTAATCCTGTGAGAGGAAATTACCTCATAGGTGAACTAAATTGATTATGTGCTCCTAATTGTGGGGGCTATGTACGCACGAGGTGACAAGAGTCTGTACGTAGCTCTTATTATGCTAATATCCGGGTAGTCTAGGACCCAAAAGCATGTTATACTTGGATTAATTGTGAACTCATTGATGGCTTAAATTGCTTAAATCACATAGAATTTGTAAACAAAATCCTAAAGGATTACACTTCTATATTTTAAATTGAATAAAAAGGGAATTGCTTGTAATTTGATAATTGTTCCTGAACAAGTTCCTAATTGGCTATTTGCGCATGATTTTTGATGTGTATCTGTGTCGCATGTATGATTCACGAGCAGGGTATGTGTTTATATTTTGAACGGGCCGATCACCTCGGTTGAATAGATGCATCTATGGTACGGGCCGCTCGACCCTCGGCAGTGCGCACTTTACATTTTTGTTGGAGCGGGCCGTCGACCTCGGCATGATTTGCGCATGTTTTTGTTGTTGTTTTGAATTCTTTTGAGCTGTTTTATGCCTCACTAGGGTGATATCATATTGTTAATAATAAAAAGAAATCTAAAAAACATTCCATGAAAGAATTATATGACCACTTTTTTCCCATAGTTGGGTTAGAATCATGTTTATAAAATAAATTCACTATTTAATATATTTACTAAAGATAAATAGTCATTGGACTACTAGTGAGTGTCAAAGTTGACCATCTCGTTATGATGATCCGGCCGGTCCTCTTTGAAATTGAAGCCCTATTCCCTCCATTAACTGCTTCCCCTAAGTTTATTTTTGCTATTTTAGTTTGCCGGGACGTTCGGTGTTAGAATTTGGAGTGTTTTGGGACACTTAGTCTCTAAATAAGACCTTAAGTGTTGGAAAGTGGTCTATTATCGAAACAGTATGAAGACGACCTCGAAGTGAAAATTCAGTGGTTCCGTTAGATCCATTAGATGATTTCGGGGTTGGGAGCGTGTTCCGAATGTATTTTGGATGTCCGTACCTCATTTAGGCTAGAAATGCCAAAGTTAGAATTTGAAGGTTTCCAGCCCGATAGTGAAATTTGATATGAGGGTCGGAAATGGATTCCGAAAGTTGTTGTATCACTGTCATGTTATTTGGGACGTGCGTGCAAAATTCCAGGTCAATCGGGCGAGTGTTGGGTAGGTTTTGAATCGAAAGGGTATTTTGGAGGAACTTGAAGTTCTTAGGCTTGAATCTTTGATTTAATCGAGTTTCCGATGATTTTTTTGGAGGTTATAAGGATTGGTACAAGTTCGGATAAGGCGTTAGATTTAATTGTGTTTTTGGTAAGGGTCCCGTCGACCCCGGGATGAATTCGGGTGGTTAAGCGAAGATTTCGGAGGTTGTTGCATTGCTTTGTTCTGCTGCTTATGTTGTTTCCACATCTGTGGAAAAGGATCCAGATAAGGGGTTCCGCAGATGCGGCATTTTAGTCGGATAAGCAGTCCGAGAGGAATTGGCATGGACCGTAGAAGCGGACGGTAATCCGCAAAAGCAGTGACCGCATATGCGGTCCCTGGGAACTTAGTCATACCGCATAAGTGGTAGTTTGGCCTCATATGCAGTGACTGCAGGTGCGGTCATTTAACCGCAGAAGCGTAAATCGCTGTTATGATAAGGGTTTATCCCAGGCTTAATTTCAAAAGTTGGAAAATCAATTTTGAGCTCGGGCAAGGGCGATTTTGCGAGGATTTCGAAGAGGAGATTACTGGATGACATTTATATGATCCTTTCTAGTTATATTCCATCATTTAGTAGTTAAATTCATCATTTGAATTCAAATTAAAGATCAAAAACGGAAAATTTTGGGTAAAAGTTCATTGACTAATCAATTGGGTTTTGAGGGGGGCATTCGACCTCCGATTTGAGAGATTTCTATATGGTTAGACTTGTGAGAGTGCGAGATTTCTGAAAATGTGAAAATTATTCGGTTCCGAGACGTTGGCCTGAGGAGAGGTTTGGTCATTTTACCTATTTTCATGCCTTTGCTTTAATTTTAATAATGGAATTAGTTACTTGCGATGTTATTTACATTATGTAATTGGTTTGGATAGATTCGGGCCACTCGGAGTCAGATACTCATGGAAAGGGCATCATTTCATAGTGATTTTTCTACCGGTTCGAGGTAAGTGGCTTGTCTAACCTTGTGAGGGGGACCTCTCCTCTTAGGACTTCTTATCTGCTGATTTAAATGCCTTGTGCGCGAGGTGATGAGCATGTACTTGTGCTAATTTTTGAAAAATTCACTTTACTTGAATTACTTAAATTGTGTTTCTCTATTTATTTGACTGATTTCAATGCAAGATTAATCTGTGTTAGTTAGAAAAGCATGATTACATAGAATAAATTGCTTAATTTTTTATTTTGCCTAAGATGTACTACGTGAAGCATGATAGGTTAGCTATACCGGATTGTTGGTGTTCCATATTTCTTGTAAACTCTTGGTTGTGGTTGTGCATTTATATTTGGACTACGGATGTGGGATTCCGGGAGTTCCCCCTTGTTGTTTATTTGGGACTACTGGTTCGATTCCTGGGAGATTCCCTAGCACGATTATATGAAACTACGGCAATGCAGCTGGTAGATTCACCCAGTACTGGGTATTTATGTAATGGACTACGGGACGGTATCCCAAGAGCTCCTCGTACAGATTGACAAAATGGACTATAGGACAGTATCCTGGAAGATCCTCATTTTTGGCACTAGTATTGAGTTGTTTACTCCGTATTATCTTATTTTCTGCGATTTAATTGTTGTTGTGTAATCCGATTTATTTCATAGTTGTATATCCTTATTTCTGCTTATTTCATACTATTTCCAACCTTATTATTATATTTTACCTCAGTAGGGCCCTGACCTTCCTTGTCACTATCCGACCGAGGTTCGGCTTGGTACTTACTGAGTATCGCTATGGTGTATTTACGCCTCTTATGCACATATTTTTCATGTGCAGATCTAGGTACTTCTGTTCAGGTGCACTATCAGTGATCCAGGAGCTATATTCAGAGACTAGAGGTATATCTACCGCGCCCGCAGGCCAAGAGTCTCCTTCTACTCTATCTTGTAGTTAGCAGTTCCATTTCATGTATTCAGTTGTTGTAGACATTTTCGGATATTAGTGACGTATCTTATGTTTCTCTTAGTCTGTGTTTCCTGTGGGATTCCGGGTCTTGGGAGTTGTTACGGCATTTTGGTATTTATGTGTATGTGTCAGGCGGCAACTCTATACATTTTTTTATTTTATTCGGTATTCCGGATTATTTTTCGTAGAGATTGTAAATTCCACATTGTGTTAGGCTTACCTAGTCGTGAAGACTAGGTACCGTCATGACAGGTTCACAATTGGTGAACTAGGGTCGTGACACTCGTCTCTACCCCTTCGGGATTAGGCGAGATACTCATTGGGTACATATTATTTTTGTACTCATACTACACTTGTTGTGTATTTTATTCCACAGGTATATGTGGGTCCAGTGGTCTACTGGCATAACAGCAAGGATAATTTTGGGACTAGATGAGCTGCATCATTCGAGACGGCCGCAGCTAGGGTAGTCCCTTTCAGTGTACTGTATTTACTTTCGTCCATTGTATTCCGTACGAAAGGTTGTATTTTATTTCTCTTATCAGTATATGCTCATGCACTTGTGACTCCGGGTTCTGATAGGGTTTGAAGTATTGTATTAATTATTTAAATTTTAAATTTGATTTGAAACTTTATTCTTTAAAATTTTCTAAATATGGAGGAAAAATCCTAGATTTTAAAGGTGTTAAAAACGAGATTTTATTTAAGTAATTTGGTTGTCTTACCTGATAGCGGTGTCCGGCGCCACGACGACCTTTAGTGGATTTCGGGTCGTGACAACAATGTAATGCGAGCAATGGAGTTTTTTTTCTTCCAATTATCATAGGCTTCATGCTCACGCCTATGCTGAGCAGTGTTTCCTTCCTCAAGCTCATTCATGACATTGTTAATGGCCTCTTAAGCCTCTTGTTTCTCTAGCGCATGCTGGTTCTTAGGTTCCAGATTTCATAGTTGTCACCACTGAGTTTCAACCCTTTGTTGCGTTTAACAATAATTTTTTTTGAAACAGTAGTCATTCTTTAAAAAACTAAACTATTACGAGGATCATGTAAAAATATAAAAAAATATAAAAAAAGTAAAGCACGATGTTCTATATACATAAATATCATGATACTAAGCATAAATTGATTAAGTTAACAAATAACTTATATTGCATGCAAATAAAATTAAGGTCAAGCTAATTAATATTTATTACATGCTATTCAAATTCACATAAAATTTATTTTAATGTTAAACTAATTAACACATTAAATATGTTAAATAAATTAACAAGTTTTGCTAATATTAAACTAAATAATATTTATATCATGCTTAACAAATTAACATAAAGCATGTGTTAAACTAATTAACAAAAGTAGTGTTAAAACAAATTAATATTTCAAGAATGTTAAACAAATTCAAAAATAAATATAATGTTAAACAAATTAATATTTGAAAGCATGTTAAACAAATTGACAAACAAATTTAATGTTAAACAAACTAACAGTTCAAGCAAATTGGATAATTAAAACAATTATATTTTTCATAAAGGAATATAAATACTAAACTTATATTCTGAAAATTAAGTCCCTATGATTAATTTTCAAAATCTAGGATTTATTAAAAAAAAGTAACAGAAGTTAGTTTAAATTTTATTTAGGCCATTAGCCCAAAATAAAATTAAACAAGACATATGAAAGTGGGCATTTAGCTCAATGTCTTAAGTTTGTCAGCATCTAAAAATAATAGACCAATTTTAAGGAGCGATTTGCAGCCGCACCCTATTTTAATACCACCTTTGAACCTATACCCGCTTTTTTAAAACTATTGATTTGGTAACCATATAACAAAAAATTCGTTATAATATGACTAATATACCCCTTCCAATACATATAAAATTGTTTCTCCTCCATATTCCCAGATTCAAATTTCCCTGTTTCAAATTTCAGATCTCCTCTGTATCTCCTCCGTCAGTCCGTCTCTTCTGAAAACGCATCTCACATTCAAGTTCCATATTCAAATTCCAAATTCAAATACATTTTAAGTATTCAAAATTTTCTCCAGAATTCAAAATAATTTTTGAATTATATGTTTTCTGATTGATTGATTGAAGTTTTTTGACAAATTTTCTAGCCGAAGTTGTTTAACGATCTGCCATTATATGATTTATGACCAAAGTTTTCCTCCTTAAATCAGCTGGATGGCTGAAGTTGTTTAACGATCTACTTAAATTAAACCATTTTGGCCTATATGCCGAAGTGTTTTAGTTATTTCTTTAAAACTTAGTGGCTAAATTTAAAAATCATGATGCACAAACAAACTTCGACCTAGCGGCTGAAGTTCTTTGGTTGTTTATTAAAAACTTCGGCCGTAAGTCCGAAATGATCCTCCTTAACTGGCTAGTTTAAAAAATCATGATGCACAAAAAACACTTCGGCTTAGTGGTTGAAGTTCGTTAGTTGTTTATCAAATACTACGGCTTTTAGGCCGAAGTTTTACTAATACTTACCACTAAACATGAATCTGCAGGATGAGTTCAATTTGCGTTGTTAAACTTTCAATGGGAGTTGGACTCATGATCACAAATACTTGCATCATGATACAAAACTTGTTCTAGTTAATAAGGACATATCATTCTATACTTTGGTAAAGAAAATTAGTGAAGTTACAAATATTGTTTAAACCATATATGCATTGAAAGTATGGTTTGATATCAAACTAAATACAAGCAAAGGAATGCTTGTAACTTCAGATGAAGAACTCAGTACATGTATACATTTGCTTACAACTGATTCAGCCTACATGATTTGCCATTTCGTCATCGAACAAATACAACCTTCAAAATCAGCAGGATTCAACAAATCTCTTGCATATGCGATACATTCAGAATCTTTTTTTGACTATCAACATGAAATACGGCAGCCAATATGGAAGTAGACAACGGACAACAACCTTCTAACATTACTGCTGCTTCAGAATACATAGTGCTGCAACAATTACCCCCTCCTGCAATAAATTCATACCAGTTTGTTGATGACCAAGAAGAAGAAGGACAGTTAATAATGCAGATTGACAACTAACACACAATCCAACAAAGCTGTTTTTCACCTTTCGCAACCATAAACAACAATGAAGATGAATTAAACACAGAATTTATACCGTTAACATCACATAGAATTGAAGAAATTGCTGAAAGTTCATGTGCTTCTCAAAAATCAAGAAAAAGAGTGAGGAGAAAGATGAAAGAATCTCCACTATGTAAAATACTTAGGCACGATGCATTGCCTGAGAAAGTAAAAGTTGGATCAATCTTTCAGAACAAAGTAAGCATGACTAAATTTTTCTGCAGCTTGGAGATAAATCAAAAAGTTGAATTCATTGTAGTTAGATCATGTTCCAAAAGATACGAGCTGAAATGCATCATGGACAAATGTGGTTGGAATGTACGTGTTACCAGAATAAAAAATTCAACATTGTTCAGAGTGATAAAGTATCATAACATCCATGAATGCTCGGTTGATGCAAGAAAATCATATCAGAAGTATACTACATCAAATTTTATAAGCAAACAAATTATAAGACATGTTCGAGACAAAAAGATAGAGGTTACACCAGCCTTTGTATTAAAAGTAATGAAACAGAAATTTGGAATTGACATTGGTTATCACAAGGCACATTGTGCTATTCAAAAAGTTGTTGCTTGCATAAGGGGAACACCTAATGAGAACTACCAGATTCTTCCTTCATACCTACACATGATGGTGCCAAAAACCCAGGAACATACGCAAGCATAAAAAGAGATGTGGAGAATAGGCAAGCAAAACAATACTAACCATCAGTCTGAAGTTTTACTATTTAAAAAACTCCACACCTTATGATTTGTTTTTTTTTTGTGTTTCAATGTACATATTTGCTTACTTGTTCTTTGCTCCTACGGTATCAGTAGCTGGTTGGCCCTAATGTAGACTTGTTATTGTAGTAGATGCAACTTTTTGAAGTCAAAATATCGTGGTGTTCTATTTTTTGCTGTATCAAAGGATGCAAACAATCAAATCTTTCCTCTATATTTTGGTGTAGCAGATTCAGAAAACAATGAGGCATACGTTTGGTTTTCGGGGAAATGAGAAAGGCAATTCAAGTCCGTCGTGAACTGGTTATCTTGTCAGATAAAAACCAATCTATAGCAAATGGTATTAGAAAGGTTTTTCCTGAAGCTCACCATGGTATCTGCCTCTATCACTTTGAGAAAAAATTAAAACAAAGACATGCAAATTCCATGGTGATCAATCTTTTTCAAAGTGCTGCAAGGTCTTACTAAAATGAAGATTCTAATCAGTTAATGTCCCAACTCAAAAGTATTGACATGAAAACATACAATTACATAATGGAAGAGCCTCCTGAGAGATGTGCTCGATCCTGGTTCCCACAGCGACGTTATGATATGCTAACAACAAACATGATAGAATCAATAAATTCAGTTTTACTAAAAGGGAGAGAAATTCCTATATTAAGAATGTTAGATTTCATCCAAGAAAAGCTGGAAGAGTGGTTTCATCAACGGAGAAAAAAGGCAAATGAAACATTTCACAGAGTATCAATATGGGCAGAAGAAGAGATGAATAAGAAGATGGACTTGGCTAGAAAAATGATTGTGAGTATATTTATTAACTTCATCTTTTTATATCTGTTGAAGTGATTCACTGCTTACATTTAAAAAATTTAATACTTTTTTTTGAAGCAAAATTACACTAATATGATCTGTCTTAATTTTTTATTCCTTGTTTGGTGTTCAACGTTGACTCAATGTTATTTAGAATAAATAGTGAAGGAATTGAATTCATTGTGGACTTAAAGAAGAGAACTTGTGACTGCCTGGAATTCCAACTTGATGAATTGCCATGTCCACATGCAATTGCTACTATTAATAAGAGATATTTCCAGAAATCTGATTACTGCTCAAATTGGTATTCAAGGGATACATGGTTGAAAACATATGAAGGACATGTGAATACCGTGGGAGATAAAAAATAATGGGAAATACCACAAAGTGTACAATTTGAGATCACAAAACCTCCCGATGTTGAGATTTTACAAGGAAGAAGACAAAAGAAGAGGCATATACCTGCGACTGAATCATCAGTACCATTCAAGTCTACCAATGTAGCCAATGTAAACAAGTCGGGCATAGCAAAACAACTTGCTTGTCTTCTCCAGCACCTCATCTATATTCCAAGAAACACAACGAAAAATACTCCAAGATTCAATAATCCTTGGTCTAAGTTTAGACTTTCTTTATTATATGACATAATTCAAATGTGCTTCTTTACATAGGAATAAAAAAAATAAGCTCTTGGTGTTATAAAATATTCTATTTAAGTTGAATGTCCATATTTAGAGAGATCCTAGGGTTTACTACTTGGTGACTAAGTCACCACCTCCCTATAAATAAAGGGGTTCTCTCCCATTGTAAATCATCCCAAAGTATCAATAAGAATACTCCTCTCTCTACTTTTCTCTCTATTGTTCTTGTTCTTGTATTACTGTTCTTGTTCTTATATTATTTCATAACACGTTATCAGCACGAGTCTCTAACCAATTGAATTTGATTTCTTCCTTCTTCCAGAATTCCTATACGGAAAAATAGAAGAGGAAAGACAACGAAAAAAAAAGAAAAACCCGAGCAATCTCCAAGCTTTTACTCACCAAGAATATAGTATTTTTGACAATTTGAATTTCTATAGATCGATCTTAAAGCAGATGGATGTTTCTTTGATGCTTGCAAAACATGTATTCTTCAGAAAATTTTGTCAACCCAATGCCGACATGGTTATTTCCCCGCTCTCCATTCAAAAAGTTCTTGCCCCTATGGAGGTCCTCGTTTGTCAGTTGCTCATGGCGTTTGGATTGACAAAACTCTCTCTTTTAAGCCTTCTTTCAAACAGATAATGGACTATGTTTATAAGGCTGGTTGCAGTTCTACTGATTTTCTACACAAGAATTTCTATACGGAAAAATAGAAGAGATGGTATCATCATAAAGTAATGCAACGGGATGGAAACTCAAGAGGTATATTTGATATCACAACATTTATTGGTATACCTTAAAGGTAAGTAATTTCCCTTTCAAATTCTTGAAATTCTACGATTTGATTTCATATACAAACATAGACAACAAAGTTTGATTATAACTCTAATGGAGTTTGTAAGGAATTATAACCAAGTGAAGTGGTAAAAGTTCTATGTCTTGCCATGATTAAATTCATGTATGATTGTGGGCAAAGAATTGAAAATCCGTCCCATTGAATTTGCTTCATTCTCATTCCCTTTAGAGAATGTGATAGCAGTATGTGATAAGTCTGAAAGAAGACAAAATTATTACCGTGAAGGTATCAATGGATGTGGACGTAGCAATAGACGGAATTATAATCGTCATCATTGTGATAATGAGAATAATAAAGATTCTCAAAATAATCTTTCACTTTATGAAAGTAATATTTGAAATGAGATTGTATATAGCACATAAAGATGATTATGATCCATTCCCTGAAGTGAATGTGATAATTGTAATAAGGCCCGTAAGTATGGACACGCTCTTGATGTAATTTTGTTTTATGTCTGACATTATGAAAAGAAAGTTCGTTGCCCTTGAAATTTCGGGCAAGAACTATATGACATGGGTGTTGGATGCTGAAATCCATTTGGATGCAATGGGTCTTAGAGACGCCATTAAAGACAGAAATAATGCATCCACCCAAGACTATGCTAAGGCCTTGATTTTCTTGCGCCATCACCTTGATGAAGGTTTGAAACTGTGCTAAGGCCTTGATTTTCTTGCGCCATCACCTTGATGAAGGTTTGAAGATTGAATATATCACAGTCAAAGATCCACCTATCCTGTGGAATGGCTTAAAGGAGAGATATGACAACCTGAAGTTGGTCACTCTGCCACAAGCACGATGCGATGAGAATCCAAAAGCAAATAGTTCATAAACTATATATTATTGTTGCGGTGGAAAAGGGCACTGGGCGAAAATTTGCCGTGTACCAAGACATTTGGTTGAGCTTTATCAAGCATCTCTAAAAGGTAAAAGCCCTGAAACCAATTCTGTCTCTGACGATAATTTTGACATCACCCACTTGGATGTGGCAGACTTCTTTGAGCACCCTGAGGGGAAAATAGACCACTTAATTGGTGATGGATCTGTGATGAAGGAAGATGAAATTGTTTGATTTTATTTTACTTATTTGTATTAGTTAGTGAATAAACTAATAGTCATTAGTATCAGCTCGTATTAGTTAGCTTATGATATAATGTTAGTATTAGTTCTTTAGAATGTTTCAATATGCTTAAATTTCAAAGATATTTTTATTTTCCAGTAGAGTTAATCGACTAACCTAACAGTTAGTCGATTATCTAATATTTCGCATTAAAACTGGATTTTCCGCAAGCTAAGTTAGTCGACTATCTGATTTAGATAGTCGACTAACCTGATGACTGTTTGCTAAGTTAGTCGACTATCTGATTTAGATAGTCGACTAACCTGATGACTGTTTACTAAGTTAATCGACTAACCTCAGCAGATTTTGAAAATATTGTTTAATTATGAAGCAACGGATTAAATTTGTTTATTCTCATGTTCGTATATCTCTTTTGATTAATTGAGTCATGTACCACACATACGATATTCAAAGAGAAGAAATATTACTCTCATTTAAGTATGTGTAAGGCAGATGTTACTACAATTTCTGGTAGTAGTAAATTGATTAAAGGCTCCGGAAGAGCAACTATAACTCTGCCTAAAGGAACAACATTTTAGAGAATGCAATGTTCTCCTCCAAGTCTAAAAGGAACTTGTTGAGTTTTAAAGATATCATTCAAAACGGATATCATATTGAGACAATAGATGAGAATAATCTTGAATTCCTCATTTACTCATGAAAACAAGGCTGCCCACTTCGGTTTGGGGTCCATTTGGCATGCAGCAATGCTAGTTCGTCTCAGAACGACGAATTATCACAAATATTCCCCGTTGTAATGAGTTTTGGGTCATGAACCTAATATATCCCACTTAAGAATTTTTGGATGTGCAGTATATGTGCCTGTAGGACCGCCATATTGCACCAAAATGGGTATGCAAAGAAGGTTAGGAATATATGTTGAGTTTGAATCGCCCTCCATTATTCGCTACCCCGAAACATTGACGGGATTTGTTCACTGCACGATTTGCAGACTGTCAATTCGATGAGACACTTTTCCCAAAATTAGGGGGAGAAGTTGGTGAAACCAAACGGGAAATTTTGTGGAAAAATGCATCATTATCTCATCTTGATCCACATACCTCTATTTGTGAAAAAGAGGTGCAAAATATTATCCATTTGCAAAGAATAGCAAATCGAATGCCAGACGCATTTACAGATTTGAAAAGGATAACAAAATCACATATCCCCGCAGTGGATGTGACAACATCTGATTCACGAATACATATTCATTATTGGAAGAATATGAACATGAAATTGGTGTTGAATATACCACACTCACCCCTAGAAGGAGGTTTGAGATGATATATGAAAATAATGTCATTGTTATGGCATGAATAGTCATTGGTCACGTACCTATTGTACGCCAAAATAATTTGTCAATGTGATTATCAAAGGACAATAATAATGCAAGAAACATATCTTGCATATAATTTTAACATGACCATAATGGTATAACTTTCTCTTTAGAAGAGATATTCACCACATGGATGTTGATGAATTTGTGGTAGTACAAAATTAATTGAGAGCTCTAGAAGAGCCAATTATTACTATGTTGGAGAAATACAATTGATTACCAATAAGGTATTGTGTTGTAGTAAGTCTCAAAGAAACTTATTCAGTTTCCAAAGTATATGCGAAAGCGATTGACTATATTGAGACTATAAATAAAGGAAAGATTTGATATCTTCTATTACTACAACTTGTAGCGGGATAATCTGTATGTGAAAAACTACCCGCTTTATTCTCCAGTTTGTACTACACAAGAATACCACAATAAAGTGGACGTTTATTGATATAAAAACCCATATCATAATAAACTTGAAGTTTATTGATAATTGCACATGTCATGGTGTAAATTTGAAGTTTATCAATATTGATAATTTATTCAGTTGGCATTCGGGTTAGCCATATCATTTTAAGTATGATGTACAGTAATAGAGAATTCACATGGGTAAATATTAAAAAACTAGAAAGTTCTTTACGAATTCTCTTGTATTACTTGTTCTCATTAATTAATTGACCAACTAAAGAGTTCGGGTTGAATCCCATAAATTCTGGAAATATCAAAGGTGAATAAGGGCCCATTCACCTGCCATGTACCACATATGATGCATCTATGATATGGTTACATGTGCGATTGTTATTAACCCGCAGCCTGGCCGGTGCTTGCGAGGTAAATTGCTCAGTAATATAACTTCGAGCATAATTTCCAGATTTTCTATTCAAGATAGTTCATCTTGATAAGTTGTTTTATATCATAGTTGGCTTAGCAAGATAATTATTGAGTGCCTCCACTTAATAGCTAAACTGTTTCTTATGAGAACAAAGATATATATATATCAGTTTGATATACGTTGTATACGAGAGTATATTATATTCTCCCCTCACAAGTGGTTCAGGGTCAGGAACCAAATAATTTCATCTTATTATTATTGATGTGCGGTGTATATTTTCATTAACACCATAATGCACAAAGATGGACTCTCAAAGTTGAGGAAACAAGTTAGCTTTTCTAACATGAGGGGGAGACATGATAAACACTTGAGAAAAGGTTACATGGGATGAATTATCATTTGTATATATAGATCCTCGAATATCATAATATGAACCTGAAGTTCATAAAAGGATAATTCAATTGCAACATATTTCAAAGCATGCTATACGCATTTGCTGACCCAAAGAAAGTGACTATATTCTCACTGCAAATGCTCATATTAAGTCCCAGAAGAACAAAGTCTTTGATACGCTTAAAGCGTATAGACAAATCGGTTTCAAAATAACTTCTTAATAAAGAAGATGAGCAAATGATCAAAGAGATCATAATGGGGAGGCAAGTGATCTAGAAGATCACATGACATAACACTTCATAAAATCTCATGAGAGATTCAGGTACCTGAATATATGAATAAAGAGATCTCCATGTTATGTCTTTATGAAAATTTACTGGAACCGATATAAAATGTTCGTCGACGACATCTATGATAGCGCTAAATATCGATGAGGATCTTATGTTTGTCGAATACAAACAAAAATATTGGCTAAATGGAAGAGATACAATTCAAGCAGAATTGATTCCATATGAAAGACATGTAGTTTTGGACATGTAGTTCAAATACTTGAAAGTATAAAGTCAATGGTATGTGTAATCAGTTTTCGATATCTTATTTGCTTAGCATGACATGAAAACTTGATATGCATCTAAAGTCTATTATATGGCTTATATAACTTAATATGTCAATCCATGAAAGATTGAAGTTGCTTGAAGCATATACAATTCTTGGTCCTGAAGTACCACATCCTACGTGCAACTTGTGTACATACGTATCTTGCTATAACTATAAGCATGATGGCATCGAGAATACCTCTATGGAGATATTGAAGAGTCATTCCACGACAATATATGAAGATGTTCATATCTATCAAGAATAATAATTTCAAGGTGCGGAATATTTATTCAAATCAATATGGCTGATTTATTTATCAAATCTCTACAAAAGATCGTTTTGAAGATGGTGCACAAGATTGGAATGCAAATGCTCAAGGATGTGAATTGATGCTCTTTTCAGGGGGAGTTAATGCGCGTTGCACTCTTTTTCCCTTACAAGGTTTTGTCCCACTGGGTTTTCCTTGCAAGGTTTTTAACGAGGCAACCAATAGGCGCATATTCAAACATGTGTGCTCTTTTTCCTTTTCTATAATTTTTTCCCATTGGGTTTTGTTTTAGTTAAGGTTTTAACGAGGCACATTGTTGAATAGAAATTCAAGGGGGAGTGTTATAAAATATTCTACTTAAGGTGAATGTCCATATTTAGAGAGATCCTAGGGTTTACTACTTGGTGGCTAAGTCACCACCTCCCTATAAATAAAGGGGTTCTCTCCCATTGTAAATCATCCTAAAGTATCAATAATAATACTCCTCTCTCTACTTTTCTCTTTATTGTTCTTATTCTTGTATTATTGTTCTTGTTCTTATATTATTTCATAACACTTGGACAATTTTATATACTGCTAAAGTACAAATCACTCATTTTTGTTGCGCAGGCTTACATGTTTGGTTGCATTTAACAAAGTACGTAATGACTTCTGCGAGAAAAAACTTCAGGTTACAGTATGTTAAATACATATCCTTAAACAAACATACACATACACACATATACAAACACTCACACACCAACAAAAAACAAGTATAATGCAATAGAAAGATAAGAACAAAAAGGGGGAGAATTACATTGATATTAAAACAGGTCACAACAACACACATTTTACAAAAAAACTTCAACTCTCCCGAAGTTATACAAAATTAACCTAAAAGCTTTATGGGCTGAAGAAAGAAAAGCAAAATACTAAAAACATTAAAAACGATTACAAACACTAACAATCAACACCATCATCATCATCAAAACCATCGTCGTCATCATCATCATCATCATTATCATCATCATCATCATCATCATCATCATCATCATCATCATCATCATCAGAATACTCTTTAATTTCCCTAAATACCTCATCATCATCACTATCGGAGATAACTATAGAGTTTTAGGGCAAAAGACCACTCAATCAAAGGAGATCAATCTTTAACTTGTCGAATTCATCACACAGTTGACTCTGTTCGATGATTACTCTATTCATAAGATAAATAAGAGTTTCAGGTTGTTTTGCAGCTTCCAATAGTCGTTACAGTTGGGAAACTCAAAACTATCAAACTCTTGCGCAACCTTATCGAACCAGGTTGAATTATCTACACTACGTTCCATGTTAAACCTGTTCTGGAATGATTGATTGGCACAAAGCTTTGGTCTTATTATCTTCCTATCAGCCTTAATTTCATCCCACAAACGCATAAGACTAGCCATAGGTTTGTTGTTGTACACTCACACTTCAAACATGCCACTTCTTTATTATTTCGTCCATATTAGGCTTACCACTTCCACCAGACAATTTTTCTTTAGCAAAAGCTGAAAGACTAAGGATGAATATAAATTTATGAAATATGATAGAAGTCTATGAATGTGTATGAAATTTTCAAGTGAAGTGATTATTAATATAGGCAAAGCGTTCACCTAATCAATTCAATATCAGTTTTGCAAAATTAACTTTTCAACTTCTTTTACTATTTTACGTTCAGAGAAATTGAATGAAACAATATAAGTAGGTGGTAAAAACAAGTATGTGGTAAATGCAAAAAGAAATGTAACTTCAGCCCTAGTAAAACCCACAGTTTTTCTATATTAAAAAAATAACTTTTCAGACCATTTAAAATACAGTCATAAAATTTTAAATGAAAGATGTAGTAGTTGGCAAAAGACAAAAAGTAGATAGTAAATGCAAAAAGATAAGTATCAAGTTAAAAAATACCAATGTTCTAAAAAGATGAGCACAATAGACCTAGTTTTTTGTTAGATTTCAGTCTGCTTAAGTTGTTTAGTATATTTAAAAAAATACAGCCGAAATTTTTTTCCTTAATAGGCTAAATTAAAAAATCATGATGTCCAAAGACACTTCGGCCTAGCGACTGAAGTTTTTTGTTGGATTCCAGTCTGCTTAAGTTGTTTAGTATATTTCCAAAAATTTAAGTATTTGGTCGGCCTATGTTTTTATTGGATACAACAGTTTTTCATTATTAATATTTTTATTGAATTTGAAGAGATCAAATTAAAGAAGATAAAGACATTAACAAAAATATATTATATTAACCAAAATTTATTCCATTCCTACAATATATAAAAATGTGACGACCCAACCTGTCGTCTCATAAGTTACTACCCCGTTCTTCCAATGTTCTGTTTTCTTACGTTTCATTACCGGTATGAGGTGCGTTAGAATTTATTTGGAGTGATTTTGATAAGAAACGAGACACTTAGTCTCTTTAAGAAAGGATCAATTTGAAACAAAAAAAAAAACAAAACTTAACTTATGAGTTAGAGGGCTCAGAATTTATTTTCGATGATTCGGTTAATTTCGTGGAATGATTTAAGGCTTAGGAGAGCAACCGGAAGAAAGTTTTGAGGTTCGATGTAGAAGTTAGCCTATTTTGGCGAAGTTAGGATTTTGGCGAAATCCAGTTGGTAGGGGAGATTTTTATCCGAGGGTCGGAATGGAATTCCGAGAACTTCTGTTGTTTCATTATGAGATTATAGATATGTGCGCAAAATTTCATGTCATTCGAAGACGACTTGGTTGGGGTTTTGATCATAATGTATATTTTGGAAGTTTGGGAAGAACTTAGCAGAGAATTCGATGTAATTTGATGGTTTTGGTGTTGTTTGAGAAGTTTTGTTGTATGGAACAAGTTTTAATATTTGATTGAGGTCTCGGGGGCCTCGAGGTTATTTTGCATGGCTAATGGGAACTTTCGAAGTTGGAAAATTTCATAATAGACGAAATTGTAAATGAGTGTGCACAAGACCTCACTTTGGACGATCATATCTCCCATTATGTAAGAGTTGTATCAGATACAACCTATCAATTTAAATCTCTTTGAGTCTAGATTCCAACACAATAAACCGTGCATCATTCGGAGGTGCATAGAGAAAGTTATGACCATTTTTCTGGGCATATGTCACTAGCGCGCCCAGATGCGCGGCCGCGCTAGTGGCTACCGCGCCCAGGTGCACGGCCGCACTAGTAACGGGCCTATAAATACTCCAAGACCTGTCTAGAGTGTTCCCAAGTCATTATTGGAGCAAGGGCTTGCTCTCTCAAGGGGATTTTGTCACAATCTTCATTTCTATGATCCAAGGTTAAGATTTTTAGAGTACTTTGAGTTGATTACTACTTCTAAACGCTTATATTAACATGGATTGATCTTGAAAATCCTGAGATTTTCAAGAAATTTCTTCAAGAACTCAAAGGAGGGTTCTGCAAGATTTCTTCCAAAAGGTAAATCCTACACCTTAGACTTATATATATGGATATATTATGGGAATATGAGGATGAATCAAGTTTTACAACTTATAGTATGGTGGTTGGAAGCCATAAATTCCCAATTTAAATACATGAACATGGTAGGGATCTAAATGTGTTTATTTTATTGAATTTTTGTTGGTTTGTGTATGAATGGTTGATCACACATGTGATGTAGTGGGATGAATTGTTGGTAAATGGTACTAGTTGGATAAACCAATACTATAGTAAGGAGGTGTAAATATCTATGCCTACAAGGCGTTGATAATATACTTAAATGGCATAAGTTATGGAAATTATTAGTAATATTGGCCCTATTGAGTGTTGTATTGTAGATGGAAGCTACATAGTGGTATTGCATCACTGTTGTATCATTACGGGGACGAATTTAGGATATGCATGGCTAAAACTCCGTCTTTTAGAAATCAAACTTTATCGATGTTTGTGTGATTTTTGGGCAGATTCGACAAGCGAGGAGATCGATACAAGAGGAGAAGGCATTGCGGAATAGTCCATGACCGGCTAGAGGTGAGTAGTTTGTATAGATGATGGCCTGAGGGTTTGAAACCCCGATTGATCATATCGTGACGCTATGTTAGGGCGTGACTCGCACCCCATGGCAGGTGCAGGATTGTAAATAATTGGGGATTGTCACTTGGTCAATCCCGAGAGCTGAGTATGAATTATTAGCGTCTGATACGCACATTGTCTTGTTGATAATTGGGCTTGATGCCAGGTTTGGGGCCTTGTGCCGATCTGTAGTACCCGTCTAGGGTGAATATATATGTGATAATATGATTTGCACATTCATCTCAGTCCTGTGTTATTCACTGTTAATAAATGCTAAGTCACCATATTTCTGAAATTGACTAATTAAATTGTATTCACTTTAATAAATTGGAAACTGCCAAAGAATCAGATTGAATCTGTTATGTGACTTACATGCATATTGTGGACTGAGGATGGCTCAGGCTGCACGCCGCAGCGGTTATATATTGATATTGAGGCCGAGTGCATGTTCTTAGCCAATACATTGCTGATATTGTGATTGGGCTGAAAGAGCCCCTCCGGATTCTGTACACACCCCTAGTGAGCGTCGTCAATGTTAAATCATATGCATGGTTGGCTCGGGATACACGCCGCAACGTATTCATGAGCATTGCATTGCATCTTTATCTGATACTTGGTTGTTGTTATGATATTGTTATGTTGTTAGCATGTAGCTGAGATATAGGATTGTTAGTTATTGCTTTGCGTTGTGGTCTTTCGTGGATTTCTTACTTTCAGTCATTTTCTATACTTATTATTCACTGAGTCGGTAGTACTCACCCCTACTCCATGCACCTTGTGTGCAGATTCAGGTACACCGGAGGCTTAGCCGATTCTCGTAGTCTCCAGAGGTATTTTTAGGGTCATTGAGGTAGCTGGATGACGTTTGCAGGACCTGGCTGCTCTTCATTATTTCTTCATTTTATTATTATCTTATACTTTCCCAGATTTTGGGTCTGGTATTCAGATACTATGATTATTAGTCCGTTTTGCTTAGAGGCTCTAGACTCGTGACCCCAGATCATATGGGTGTGTTTCCGATTTCCGTGCTTATCTATATTACATTATTAATATTCTTGGATTATTATTTTGTAAAATTCTCGGTTTGAGACTTAAATGTTAAATCAAAGCGATTTTTGGTCAGGCTTACCTAGCGTTAGGGCTGGGTGCCGTCACGATTGGATTTTGGTTGTGACAAGTTGGTATCAGAGCCTAGGTTACTAGGCCTCACGAGTCATGAGCCAATTTGGTAGAGTCTTGTATATGGGTGTGTCGTGCACCACACTTATAAGGAGGAGGCTACAGAACCTTTAGGAAACACTTCACTTTCTTAAAATCTTATCGTGCGTTCCTGATTCAGCTTGAAAGAGTAACTCTTGAAATTCCTTCCGCGTGAACGTATGTACGAACAAAAGCTGAGTATTATATGTCCCCTGATGGCTTGTAATTCAACGATCGAGGGGCGATATAGGATTGATTTAAGTTTGATGTTAGGCCAGTCTGGAGGACTTGAGGCCGGATCTTTGCCAATGGCCTGAGCACCGAGGTGCTGATTATACAAACTAGTGTTATGAACTAATATGTTCAGTATTATCCGTAATAGCGGGAATGGCGGTTGGATAGCTACGTGATGAGTATGTTGGTGTTGTGTGATGTGTCTATATGACTTGGAAGTTTCGAAGTAGGTCTGCTAGGTGATAAATGAACCATTAAGTGTCTGATTTCCTATTGTGGTTTGATTTGTAGCTTGAATATTGGCGCATGAAGAATATTTTCAAGGCTCCTATTGGAGGTGAAGTAAATTGCGTGATACGACATGAGATCAGAATCAGGAAGACTAAGTAGCTGTGTAATGTGTATGGCGGCGGAAGGTATATAGAAATGTTATATTGTGGCGAAGCAGGTGGGTTATCTCCTGGGAGTGTTCTGAAGTGACGCAGTTCCTATGTATACTGCGAGAAGATTTCATGTGTATTTGAAAGGTATTTTCCATGTGTTATGATTCAAATAGGTGCAATGCATGTCCATGTATCAATTTTTTATAATGTAATACATGTAGTATTGAGATTAATGTTGACGATATACATTGTGATGCTTTGTGAAGTTATGGACGTGTTGTTAGGATGGTTTTGGTGATTCTCTGGCAGGTGGATAGGCCCAATTACAAAGGAAACTCTACCGAAATTTCTAAAAAATTTGGGACTGTAAAAAAGAATTGCAAAAGAGTTAAAATTTCTGATGATTCGTGTTTCCATAAGCTTATGAAGGAGTGAGTTTAATCTCACTATGATATTACAAGAGCAATAGAGTAAAAGTGTTGTGATGTATGGCTTCGAGCCAAGTTGGGGAGCTTGCTATTAGTTAGCGGATTGTGCGGTTATGTACTATGTTAGTTCAGATTTGATACATGCTGGTGAACCAGTTCTGGTTGTGGAAATTAGGCCGAGAATGGCACGGGTGAAGGAATGTTTTTGAAAAGATGTCATGAGCTCAGAGGAGCAGGATATAACTTTAGATGTTTACGATAAGTTGGCATTGTCTTTGGCGCACCAAAGATCGATGTTTTGTAAAAAGGGTTTTGTGTCCTGGTTAATGATTCTTGATCGCTTTTCAGCGTTAGTGCGACCGGTGGTTTGGAGGTACACTCTAGATATTATTGTGGTAGGTTGTGGGAGTGTGTCCCACGGGAAGATTATATAAGTGTGGCATGTGGTCACCTGAATGATTAAAAATGAAAATCGAGTATGAAGTGGTGATGGTGTCGTTAAGTTAAAGATTCATGTCTGGAGGGCACTTCACATATTGGGTTGTGAACTGGGGAGGATTACTCCGATTGTGATGGTTGTTCTTGTGTGTTATGAGAAAAATGGGAGTCATTATGAACCTTTGAAAGGTTAACAGACTAGTTCAATGTGATCAGAATCGGCTTGAAGTCGATGGATAGACTTAATGTGAATAATGGCCTTATATCAGGCCAGATGTGTGCATTTTTGTAACACGGTCCTCATGGAGGAGTAGTTAGGTTGATGTTTCTTTGTTGGACATTTTATGTAATAATGCATGCGCTATGTGAGTTGTGAGACAACTTGAGAAATTGCTATGTGTTGAGAATCTTTGTAGGAATGACGTTATATGAGCATCTTGGCTCTTGGAATTCAGATTGTACATCTCACCTCAGTTGTGCTTGAGTTTTGTAGCTTATAGCGCTATATGTACCTCAGAGATATTACAATGCACTTAGCATGCCTGCGACCGATACTCGGTATTATGTTGTAATGAGCAAATTTTGGCTCGATGTGCATCTTCTTATGTGATATGTATATGTAGATCGGGTGGCATGCCGCCATGGGTATGTTATCTGGATCGGGTTGTACGCCGAAACAATGCGATACTTAGTATAGTTTACTATATGCTATTTTGTATTCCTTGTTTCCTATTTTCTAAGAAAATTCTGTATTAATGCGTGGGATTGGTAATTCTTTTCAAAGATCGTTTTCTCTTTGTATCGCGTTCTAATTAGTAGCCCATTGGCATATTAGGGCATCATATGCGAATTTTTGATTAAGTCTGAGGTGGCTTATTGCCTGAGCAGTTCATAATGGGTGATACGAGATCATTGAATTCGAGATTAGTGCAATCTGAGTATATGAAGTAAATTAAGGGGCTAAGACCATTGTTTGGTTCAGAATGAGGCGATAGTTCTTGCCGGAAGTATAGACCCAATTAATTGTTGATTCGGCGGCGTTATGATTTTACACAGATCTTATATGTCATGTCGGTATTGTAAGAATTTGAACATGACCTATGTATGTCATGCAGAGCATGGGATGTGTAATAATTTTTCTTCTAGATGGGATCAATGGAAGTCCTTGACTAAGTTGAGTACGTAAACGTTCATGGTTCAAAAGAGATGTGAAGTCCTCATGTTACCTTAGGATAGAATGGTATATATGTTATGTTGTGAAGGATTGAGATTTCCGTGTGTAAGGTTATGGTTCAGTTTTGAATGGAAACTCATAACATTCTTAGGCGGTACAGGAAGCTGTAGGCGATTAATTAAATTGACTAATTAAATTGACTAATTAAATTGTATTCACTTTAATAAATTGGAAACTGCCAAAGAATCAGATTGAATCTGTTATGTGACTTACATGCATATTGTGGACTGAGGATGGCTCAGGCTGCACGCCGCAGCGGTTATATATTGATATTGAGGCCGACTGCCTGTTCTTAGCCAATACATTGCTGATGGAGTTGGAGACTGGGAGTTCTCATGTACAGGCTATTGTGGTTGTGGATCGTATGCGTCGGTACTACTTAGCGGCTATCAGGATTTGGAGGCTCGAGTGGATCTTTACTTGCTGGTATGTTAGATTTTGTATGTGATGTCAGAATTTAGACTGGTTGTCTCAGTGTCGGGGAGTTTTGAGCTATCGTGCCTTGGGATGTGTCGGAAATGCCAAAGGTTGAGTGGCGAGGTGAGTTGGATTATGTTCTATCATGTTTGAGTAGTTTGTGTTATTTGTTTCACCGTGGGTGTAATGAATTACTCTGGCTCCAGCCATCAATTGAGCATGGTTGTCGATTACAAGCATAGTGACTCGAGGTGTTTCCTATGGAGTAGTATTTGGAAAAGATCGCGCGTTGCAGCAAAGTTGTGTGGAAACATGACCTTGCAGGTCAAATTTGTGTGTCCTATATCTATGGTATGAGACGGGGTCTCAGCCTTGTGTTGTGACAATGCTAGTGAATTTGAGGTACAACTCCCTCAGTCGAGTTATTTTCATGATTTGAGTATGTTCTAACCGTTTCTAATTGGTGCGCGTATTATGCAAGTTGTGACTTAGTCCTGTATTAATGTGTAATATCACCAGAGTGGTGTGTTGGTTCCGAAGTGATCGTTGGGGTCATTAATGAATCAATTCGATTTGATTTCAGCATGTTTGATGGGTAAACATCGAGATTCGATTAAAAAATTGTTATAATAACTGCTAGAGGAGAAATGGCATCATGAATGGTTGATCTGAACAATGGCTATGATTTATTGCGTGACCAATAATCATTGGCAGTATATGAAAGTGTTGTAATAAGAATTTAGCTAATAAGGGATTTCCTATATGTATTTGGTCGTTGTGGGCAATTGTAATGAATAGAAGTTATCGTTTCGAGTGCTTGAATTATGCAATATATTATATGATTTCACCCGAGGTTGCAAGTATGGGTATTACAGTTGGTTTGAGACTATTCAAGTATAGGTTTGAGATTTTGATCATATTGATGGTTTCAGAAGTAAAAAGGTAGTTGTATGATTTATGGACGAAACTAGATTGTGTAAATTTGATTTACATCTGTTATTGGACCTATATGAGATAGGGTGATGTGGAATCACTCCCGGATTTATACATGGTAAGGTTATCCAGCAATTGCTGGGTTTTTGGAACAACTTTGGGCACGTTCGAGGATGAACATTTGTTTAAGTTGGGGAGAATGTGACGACCCAACCCGTCGTCTCATGAGTTACTACCCCGTTCTTTCCATTTTCTATTTTCATAAGTTTCATTACCGGTATGAGGTGCGTTAGAATTGATTTGAAGTGATTTTGATAAGAAATGAGACACTTAGTCTCTTTAAAGAAGGATCAATTTGGAACCAGAACTTGACTTGTGAGTTAGAGGGCTCGGAATTTATTTCCGATAATTCTTTTAGTTTCGGGGGATGATTTAAGGCTTAGGAGAGCAACCGGAAGTAATTTTGGAGGTTCGGTGTAGAAGTTAGCCTATTTTGGCGATAGAATTTTGGCGAAATTCGGTTGGTAGGCGAGATTTTGATCCGATGGTCGGAATGGAATTCAGAGAATTTCTATAGCTTTATTATGTGATTAGAGTTGTGTGCGCAAAATTTCATGCCATTCGGAGATGACTTGGTCGGGTTTTTGATCATAATGCGTATTTTGGAAGTTTGGGAAGAACTTAGGAGAGAATCCGGTGTAATCTGATAGTTTTGGTGTTGTTTGAGGAGTTTTGTTGAATATAAAAAGTTTTAATAATGATTTACGATATGATGGAGTGTTTTATTGATGTCTCGGGGCCTTGGGGTGATTTCGGATGACCAAAGTGTGCACAAGACCTCACTTTGGACGATCATATCTCCCGTTATATAACGGGTTGTGTGAGCTACCAGCTATCCAATTAAAGCTCTTTGAGTCTAGTTTCTAATGCAACAAACCGTGTATCATTTGGAGGTGCAGAGATAACGTTATGACCATTTTTTGGGCATATGTCACTAGCGCGTCCAGATGCGCGGCCGCGCTAGTAACATACCTATAAATGCCCCAAGACCGGTCTAGAGTGTTCCCAAGTCATTTTTGGAGCAAGGGATTGCCCTCTCAAGGGGATTTCGTCACAATCTTCATTTCTATGATCCAAGGCAAGATTTTTGAGTACTTTGAGTTTATTACTACTTCTAAACGCTTATATTAACATGGATTGATCTTGAAAATCCTTAGATTTTCTAGAAATTTCTTCAAGAACTCAAAGGAGGGTTTTGCAAGATTTCTTCCAAAAGGTAAATCCTACACCATAAACTTATATATATGGATATATTATGGGGGAATATGAGGATGAATCAAGTATTACAACTTATAATATGGTGGTTGGAAGCCATAAATTCCCAATTTAAATACATGAACATGGTAGGTATCTAAAGGTGTTTATTTTTTGGACTTTTTGTTGGTTTGGGTGTGAATGGTTGATCACACATGTGATGTTAGGAGTATTAATTGTCAAAGCATAATGGTGGAATGAATTATTGGTAAATGGTACTAGTTGGATAAACCAATACTTTAGTAAGGAGGTGTAAATATCTATGCCTACAAGATGTTTGATAATATGCCTAAATGGCATAAGTTATGGAAATTATTAGTAATACTGGCCCTATTGAGTGTTGTATTATAGATGGATACATAATGGTATTGATCACTGTTGTATCATTAAGGGGACGAATTTCGGATATGTATGGCTAAAACCCCGTCTTTTAGAAATCGAACTTTATCGATGTTTGTGTGATTATTGGGCAGATTCGACACGCGAGGAGGTCGATACAAGAGGAAAAGGCATTGCGGATCAGTCCACGACCGGCTAGAGGTGAGTAGTTTGTATAGATGATGACCTGAGGGTTTGAAACCCCGGTTGATCACATTGTGACGCTATGATAGGGCGTGACTCGCACCCCATGGCAGGTGCAGGATTGTAAATAATTGGGGATTGTGACTTAGTCATCCCGAGAGCTGAGTATGAATTATTGCGTCTGATACGCACATTGTCTTGTTGATAATCGGGCTTGATGCCAGGTTTGGGGCCTTGTGCCGATCTGTAGTACCCGTCTTGGGTGAATATCTATGTGATAATATGATTTGCATAATCATTGATCTCAGTCCTGTATTATTCACTGTTAATAAATGCTAAGTCAACGAATTTCTGAAATTGACTAATTAAATTGTATTCACTTTAATAAATTGGAAACTGCCAAAGAATCAGATTGAATCTGTTATGTGACTTACATGCATACTGTGGACTGAGGATGGCTCAGGCTGCATGCCACAGCGGTTATAAATTGATATTGAGAGAGTGCCTGTTCTTAGCCGATACATGGTTGATATTGCGCTTGGGCCGATGGAGCACCTCCGGAGTTTGTACACACCCCCAGTGAGCGCCGTCAACTTTCAATCATATGCATGGTTGGCTCGGGCTGCACGCCGTTGCGTATTCATGTGCATTTCATTTTATCTTTATCTGATACTTGGTTGTTGTGGTGATACTATTATGTTGTTAGCATGTAGCTAAGTTATAAGATATTAGTTATAGCTTTGCGTTGTGGTCTTTCGTGGATTTCTTACTTTCAGTCATTTTCTATACTTATTATTCACTGAGTCGATAGTACTAACCCCTACTCCCTACACCTTGTGTGCAGATTCAGGTACACCGGAGGCTTAGCTGATTCTCGTAGTCTCCAGAGATATTTTCTGGGTCGTTGAGGTAACTGCATGACGTTCGCAGGACCTGGCTGCTCTTCATTACTTCTTCATTTTATTATTATTATATACTTTCCCAGATTTTGGTTCTGGTATTCAGATACTATGATTATTAGTCAGTTTTGTTTAGAGGTTCTAGACTCGTGAACCCAGATTATATGGGTGTGTTTTCAATTTTCGTACTTATTTATATTACATTATTAATATTCTTGGATTATTATTTTGTTAAATTCTCGGTTTGAGACTTAAATGTTAAATCAACGCATAACGCACCAAAACTATCCAATGATCACACAAATCCTTTAATATATGCTCAACTATACTCCGCAACCCAATTTATAACAATTCACAACTCTGACCGAAAGGTTGACCAAAATGCCCTCAGGCCCACGTGTCCGGAATCCAAAAAATTTCGAAGGAAAAGATTACCCATAACCATAGGAATTCAAATATATAATTTTCTCCTAATTCCATACTCAAAATCATTGCTATAATCCAAGATTATAATTTTTCTAGGGTTCCATCAAGAACCTCAATATTCACTCTAATTTCCATGCTTAACAATTGATATATTTAATCAAAATTGATAAGGATGACTTACCTTAATCATTAACGACAAAATCCCCTCTTGAAGATCCACAAAAATCGCCCATGCCATGGAGAAGTGTGATAGAAAGGGCCAATCCCCGACCGTAAAATTACATTCTGCCATCCAGGGATTTCCGCTTCTGCGGAAAAATCCCGCTTCTGCGAGATCCGCTTCTGCGGAAAATGATCCAATTTTTCCGTCCCTGGATTCAGCCCATCTTCACTTTAGCGAAAGCCAAACCGCATCAACGGTTCTGCTTAAGTGGTCAAAAAGCCGTTTCTGCGGCCACTTGGGCCTGACCCACTTTCTGCTTCTACCGAATATGCGCCGCTTTTGCGGCTTTTCCTCATGCCCCAACTTTTCGCTCCTGCGGGCCTCAAACCGCATCTACGGTCTCGCTTCTGCAGTCCAGGTACCGTAGATGCGGTTATGACAGAAGCAGCTCACTAAGCCTTCCAAATTTCCAAATTTCGATCCATTAACCACACGAAATCCAGCTGAGGCCCCTGGACCTCAACCAAACCTATCTACCAATCCCAAAACACATTACAGACTTGCTCAAGACCTCAAATTACATCAAATAACACCGAAATCATGAATTACACCTCAATTCAAGCTTTATGAACTTTGATATTTCCACCTTTATTTCCGATGTTTAGACCTATCAAATCACGTCCGATTACCTCAAATTTTGCGCACAAATCGTATTTGATATTACGGACCTACTCCAACTTTCAGAATTATATTCCGACTCCGATATCAAAAAGTCAACCTCCGGTCAAACTTCTCAAAAACCTTCAACATTTCTATCTATAACCAAATGGCTTCAAATGACCTACGGACCTCCGAATTCACTTCCTATTGCGCTCCCAACTCCAGAATCACCATACGGAGCGATTCCCGATCTTGGAATTCCAAGCGGACATTGATAACGCTGAAATGCATTCCAAGCCAAACTTAAGAGATTCCTTCAAAATGCTAACTTCCATCCAAAACCAGAACCGGGCATACGCCCAAGCCTGATATCATCATACAAACTTGCTGGAACCTTCAGATCCTGATTCCAAGGTCGTTTACTCACAAATCCAATCCCATTTTATTCTTTCAACTTTAAGCTTCTCAAATGAGAATTCTCATCTACATTTAACTCCGATCTTCCTGAATTTTAAATTTCGACCATGCGAACAAGTCATAATACCTGAAATGAAGCCATTCATGGCCTCCGACTGCTGAACGGAGCGCTGGTACTCAAAATGACCGGTCGAGTCGTTACATTTGATTTGATCGCCTTGTTATCCTTTAATTCAATTATTTTTTCCTTAGATAATTCGTGTTAGATTAAATCACATATCCTTTAAGCAATGTATAAATTTAATTGTTACTAATTTTTAAGGTAAACAACATGGCCACTCAACTTAGACATTTCATGGATGGTACCTATAGTGTAATTGTGCTACTCTATATGATTTGTCAAATCTGGAGACAAATTCACAACCCTTTTTTAATTCGTCCATTTTATTTCATGCATTTCATTAAATGGTACCCAGCGTTAATTATTTTACACAACACTTGATTCATGATCCGGATTAGTGAGTCTAGTTTAAAAGGGCTTTCCAATAAACTTCTGGCAATAATTTATAGCAATTCCCTTAGTTTCTAATCCCAATTTTTCGAAGAAAAAATTGAATCCCTCTAATTTAGTAGAATCATGGGTTGGGTGTTGTGAAAAGAAATTATCTCTAGGTAGCATCCATTAATTGTAGAGTTACACAATTAAATTGTAGGCACTATTCCTGAACTAAATTCAATTAAAACTGATTTTATGTTGGAAAAAGAAACTAAAAATATGAAGGCCAGAGATAGGTGCGGAAGAAGGGGACGAGGTCTAGGATTGCAGCGGGCTGGGGTTTAAGAGAGAATGAAGGGCATTATCTGATAAAAAAAATGTTCTATAATGGATTTGGGGATGAGATTCAGGTTTATGAGTTAGAGGAAGAACTGTTAAAGTTATAATAAATGGAGGAACTGTTTGAAACTTTATTTATAAAAATGAAGAAAAAGAAGAAGTGAAAAAAAAAAACTGGACATGGTTGTGGCGTTCAAAAGATGCTTCAGATACAAAAGATTTACAGTTCACGTGCTTTATTTGTATGTAAAATACACACGCTCCACGTAATTAAAATGGTGCGTTATAAATATACTTTTAATAGGTTAGGTGTGTAAAGTTATTTCCATGATCAAACCGGTATATATCAGGGATTTGGAAACAAACTCAGATGACATTTTATGTATTTACCATCTAGATAATACCTCCATATGATAAACATGTAAGGCGATGGAGGGTCACATTGCCTAACTCCCCTAAGAAAAAAAAAAGAAAGAAAGGGAATTAGTTTGTGAACCATTTATTAGTATAGAAGTATTAGTGGTAGTGACACATGACATAATTAACTTGAGTAATTCAAGAGGAAAGTTAAGATAATGAAAAGCATATTTTATAAAGGACCACTCGAGCTTGTCAAAAGTCTTTTCTAAATCGATTTCTATAATCATCTTAGTCTTTCTTCCTTAAGTTGGTTTAAAATAGTTTAGGACTTGATGAACTATTATAGCAGTATCAGGTGTGCTTTTACATATGTTAAAAGTGGGAAGGATTAATCTCGGGAATAACGGTCTGATCCAATTAGCAACAACTTTAGTTATGGGCAGTGTTGCACAAAACTAATTACAGCATTTATGCAAAAGTACGTTTTATGGTTAAATTTCGGCATAGTCTTGGGTTTCACAAGTTTCAAGACAGAAATTAGTAAGATGGAAGCGTACTTCATCCCAAATATTTTTAAATGATTTGAGAGCATTCTTAATTTTCAAAATAATAATGTTTTCGGCCAGACCTCGACTAATTCATGGGATATATGTTATATCTCACCAGCAATAGGTACCTGTCCATCAAAGCTTCGATAGATGTAAAGATTGTTTTTGAGTCTACTGGGGTATCTCGGTAATTTGCAAAAGCCATCCACAGGTTCCTGTTTTGTAGTGACAGAGAACAGGATATTCCGGATTTAAGGCCAAAGCACGTAACAGTAATTATAAGTCGGTCAAAAACATCAATATTTCAGTTTAATAGATACTCCAATGGTCTACAGTCACTGCTAATTGCATAGCAAAAAGAGATTATTAAGGAAAAAAACAAGTCAGGTTCACAATTGGCGCAGTTATAGTTTTCAGAGAAGGCATTTGCTCTTCGCTTTTGTTTCTTTACGATAGACAATCTGAATATAGAAAACTAAACTCCGCCTTGAAACACCTTAAACAAAAAGTCTGAAAACATGAAAACACCTCTTGCAGTAATCCAAATGGAGTGAACCACCAGTACACAGTCAGTTCAAGTACAAATGTGACAAATAAATACCAATTTATCAGTCGCAAACTGAAATCATTGATGATAATACAGCATTTTGCCACGAACAGCAGTTTACCTTTTCAGAGGTTGAGGTTTACATTTTGCCACGACGAAAAGTCTCTCACCAATTGCACAAAACAAAGCCCAAAATGCCATCTGATATTGTCAATATTACACCAGATACTGTGTAATTGATACGCGGAAGCAGCCTATTTTTACTCCATGTACTAAGACAGCTGAAGACCTCCAAAACCAATAGGGACTGTTTATTAAGTAGTAAAAAGGATTTCATTGCCTGCAAACATCTAAAGCTTATCACAATCCAAATAACAGGAAACATTGACCATCCAATTAGCAATTAGATGCGACGCTTCTTTGAGAGGCGGCATCCATTATGGGGGCATCGCGTTGTGTCCTCGATGAATACCACAGGATTCTTATCTCCGCGAGAATGAGTATACCCCTCTCTGAAGCTTAGAATTGCTTGCTTCTTTTTCTTAAAGAAAGTAAAGCCATTTACTTTCATGACCACTGACCTCAAGCCCCGGTCTCTGGCTTCACGCCCAACATGTTCTGCAGTTGATTCGGCAGCGTATCTTGCAATTTTCGTTCCTTTTCCTGTTATCTTACCTGCACTAGACCCAAACTTTTTGTTCCCTTTTGAATCCGTCACAGTAACAAAGGCATTATTGCGAAGAACTTTTATATGAACAATATCAGCATCCTGCTCAACGTGATACCTAGAAAGTGGAGCACCGCCCAGAACACCCCTCGTATTGTCTTCCGTAAGTCCTCTAACGAAGTCCATTGGTCGAGAATTGTTTCCCATCTCAGCTTCCTTTGGGCTTTCAGAATGTATGAAACACCTCCTACCAACATTATATGGTGAATGAACATTCAATCCCAAGATTGAGAGTTGATTACTGCATATTTTGCTTTCAGTCTTCCCTTGAATACCTGCAGCAAAATGATCTATTGAGCCAACAGTTGAAGAATTACTGCATATCTCAAGACCAGAGTGACAGACAAGGGCATATGTGTGCAAGCTATACAAAATACTGTTCTGCAGATGCATATTAAAAACTGGAAAAAACAAGTGAGACAGGCATTGTAATAGATTCAAACACATCCACATAATTACGAACCACAATGTTCTACCACTGCTGGAGACAGTTCCGTTTCTATTGCTCAAGATGTTAGTAGTGGAGAGTCTAGTTTTAAATCCAGAAGTTCTGCTCGTCTCCTCAGAAGTTCCCTTATAAGGTTTATGGAAGCATTTTTCTTTCTTCCACACGACAAGTCTAAAAGAAAAATCCAGCAATAGAGCAACATGTAAGAGAATCAATTTCAATAAATACACCTCATGGAAAGATTTAACAAAATACACAACAAAACCTATGATTTTCGAATGCTTGAAAACAAAAGAAAGGAAGGATAATCCTTAACTTTTACCTACTAAAGCAACAAAACAAGTAAAATGAAATCAAGGCAGGTACAGATAGGGGTCTCTATTACACGATCCTGACAGTATCTGGGAGGACTATTCTACTTGGTCTTGTGACATACTTGTAAGACTTTTCTTTATATCCATAGAAAGAGAAGAAACACAAATAACAATAGTCTTCTATCCTTCCCCTCATATATATACAACAACAACCCAGTGTATTCCCAGAAGTCGGATCTGGGATGGGTAGGATATACGCAGCCTTACCCCTACCTGGAAGGACAGTGACATTGTTTCCGATAAGACCTTCGGGTAAAGAAAAAATGAAAGAAGCACTAATAGCAAGTAATAACAATACACGATATTTAGAAAACTAAATCCAAGATAACAAAAGAGAAGATGAAAGAAGTGCTGATAGCAAGTAAGAACAGTACAGGATATGTAGTGATAGTAGACTAAGGTAGTACTGATGTCAAGTAATAACAGTACAAGATATGTGGTAATAGCAAATTAAGGATAAAAGGGATACCATACTAATGTGGTAAGCCCTCGACTATCTATAACATTCTACCCTAATTCTCAATCTCCACGCCCTCCTATCAAGGGTCATGTTCTCAGTAGCTCAAGTTGCGCTATGTCACGCCTGATCACCTCTCCCCCAAGACTTATTTGGCCGACCTCTACCCTTCCTCCTCATATATATGTTACTATATCTCATCTTCATCCCCCTAAAGTCTCAAGTGCTTAGCTGGACTCTTCCATTGTACTTGGATAAAAATTTATCCATAAAATTTGAAAAAATTCAAAAATCCACAAGCAACTATCATCTTCCATTTTGATAGTCTAATATTCTAAATTAAACTTGTGAGTTCTATCCCCTTTATACTATCTTAGTTATTAAAGAGAAATATGAATAGTTTATCTACAATACAATCATGCAATCTCTAATCCTCTGATTATGATTATAACAAAAATCAGCATGGAGAAGCAGATTCAATAACCAAAAAAGGTACAACTTTGAGACTGTCAAAGCACATCATTCCACTTACAAGTCTTAATGTTTGCATAAAATAAAGGCGGAAACCTCTTAAGTTACTGGTATAAATAATATTGAGTCTGTCACTAAAGGCAAAAGTTTTAAGCTCCCAAGTGTATGGTTCAAAATAAACTCCAAATTCAATAATAAAGATATGCAATTTCATTAAATAGTACCCACCATAATTTGGAAGTGCAGAAAAGGTCCTGAAAGCTTGAGAAGAATGTAATCTGAAAGCATTGGCAGCCCATAAGACACTGCGTATAACTTTCATCTTGCCTGTAATAATATGAAACTTCTTCCTATTAAACAAACAAAACCAGTTTAGTAATAAGGGATTGTTGTCTAATATCTGAAGGAGGGATAGAGAAAGAGGAATATACACTACACTGTTAAGGTGACCGAAGAGATGCAAAAATGGAGAAGATCTGCCAAGAAATGTAGGGCTGAAGTCGAGTAGGAACCCGGTTAGCCCGCTTTGACAATTTAGGCTTAGGCCCAGAGTAAGTGGGCCTTTAAACACAGTCCCAATTTTTTTTAAAAATTGCACGGCACGCTCTATTGGTCCTTCCCATGTAATTTATACTTTTTTTTTCAAGTTTTAATTTATATTTATTTTTTTATCTACTTCAGCTCTCTTTTTCTTCTTTCTTATTCTTTCTTCTGTTGTTGTTGTTGATGCTGCTAAAGCAACTGTGCACAATTGTAATTGTGAACTTTCTGGCGGATAAAAGCTTAAGATTGATAACTTCGTGTAGCATCATTGGAAATTTATTTTTCTGTTTTAGCCATGTGTGTAATTGTCTTTATCACAGTTCCCTTTTTGGATATATCCTGGTGCATCCGAATTCAAAAACAATTCATCAGGATCACAGGCAAAGCAAAATAGAATTATTTAAAGGACACGGTTCCTCTGTAAGTTGGTTAATTTTGATTCCAAAAGCTTAATTCTTGACTGTTCCTCACAACTCGTTGGCTATTGAAATTTATTTTGGTGTAAAAACTGGTTAATGTTACACTTGTCCATATCAATGTAATTTGTGCTTTTAAGATGGATATTGGTTTCAAAATTTCAGCTTTTAGTAGTGAAGTTTTTAGAAATAAACTAAATAACTTCAGCAACTTCTGTAGAATTATTTGAAAAAGTTTATCCAGGACAAAATAACTTTAGCTTATTTAGTGCTAAAGTTTTTATAAATAAACTAATAACTTCATCATCTTCTGCTGAAGTTTTTGAAAAAGCTTAATGACAAAACTAATAAATCCAGGCCAAAAAAACTTCAGCTTATTTAGTGCAATTACAAGCAAAAACTTCAGCAAATAGAGAATAAAACTTAAGCTACTATGCTTAAGTTCAGCAATTGCAAATAAAAACTTTAATAAATACAGAACAAAATTTCAGCTATTTTGCTTAAGTTCAGCAATTACGAGCAAAAACTTTAGCACGCTTGCTACTTCAAACCTGTCTATTAGAATGCTGAAGTTTTTGTGTGATTGACTTTGCTATTTCAGCCCCGTATGCTGAAGTTACGCTAAAAATGGGTACACTTACAATTTTTTTACAAAATAAATACAAATTAAAACGTGAACCAAAAAATAAGTATAAATGCAAATAACCCTAAATTTTTCAGAGCTTTTGACAAAGTTAGCCGCTCGGCAAAAACTATAAACAGCTGCCTAGCCCACAATTGCTCATTATAACTTGCTACCAAAAACAAATGAATTATGTTAGCCACTGTGCCGTCCCAAGCCTCGGCTTGCTTTTACAAAATTATAATTTACTGTTAAGGTCATTTCAGAGATTGACATCCATTATAATAGTTTTTAATATACGTTTACTTTATTTATTTCAATTTTTTGTGTAATAATTCTTTTAACTTATTTTTTAGTGATGTAGATAAATACGAGTATAAGATAAATGTGCCCTTTTCTATATTAAACTCTTTCAATTGATAAATTCTATTAATATAATGTATTTAACAAATTCTTTAAAGATAACAATTACAGTAAAGGTCCAATCTATCAATACTCAATATATGCCACCCACCCGCGACCACCCCACCACCAAGAAAAGAGTAGAAAACAAAACCCAGCAAACAAAAACATAAATTTATGGAACATAAAAATCTGATTCTTGAATCTTTTTCTAGATAAGGGAGACCATTTATACGTATAATTATATAAAATAGACTATTATTATATAAAATATATGTTTGGCTCAAAATTATCATACACTTAGCGAGCATAAAAACAATCGAAATATATCAATGGCTATCATAGCAGATCGTAATAATCAAAATACTAAATGGAAAAATGCAAGAGACAAATGCTATTTGTTAGGGAGAGAAAGGAAGAGATCTTTTATTGATGATATTCACTTGGTCTGCCTCCCCATGGAGAGGTTCAAAGCCTTACAATAATATTCTCTCTTCTCTTGAGAATAGTGATGAAGAAGAAGAATAAGCAGCCCCCTTTCTAGGTCTCCTTCACTTAGTATTTATAGATGTAAGATGTATGAGCTGGCAGTGTTAGCCGTGACTACGATGATGCTCCGTCCCTATGATGGTGAATAGGCCATACCCTTAATAAGTGAGTCCGCCGATGATCGGGTATGGCGATTTATAAATGGTCATACTGTTTATTAGTTACGAATTAGCTTGGGACATAATTAATCTTGCTAATTATTTCGAGGTTATATTTTGACACATACAGTTAGTCCCTCCGCTTATCGAGATCGTGCCTTGACCGAGCTCGATAAGCGAACTTCTCCGGACGCGATTCCGGTCAGGGTCAATAAATGGCCTTAGCCGTTTTTATGTGGGAGATTATACCGTCGAAGTGGATGGCCTTAGCCAATTTGTGTTGATAACCTTGACCACGCGAGTGACTTCGACCGTAGTCAAGTCTCATGCATGCACACTGGGGATGGTCGTAGCCAGTTAGTTATTGGGAATGGCCATAGCCTTAACGATGTGGACGGCCTTAACCTTTACATATTGGAGATGGCCATAGCTTAAATACTCTGGACGACCTTAACTGTTTACATACTGGAGATGGTCATAGCCTCAATACTGTGGACGCCCTTAGCCGTTTATATACTGGAGATGGTCATAGCCTCAATACTGTGGACGGCCTTACCCGTTTGCATACTGGAGATGGCCATAGCCTCAATACTGTGGACGACCTTAACCGCAATGGAGTCAAGCTGGTGATCTTAGTTACATTTTGTTGAGGGTCTTATCCGTACATTCATGGGAGAGGGCCATAGCCGTGAATGTGTAAGGACAGGCCGTAGCCCCATATATATATATATATATATATATATATATATATATATATATATATATACCGTTTCCAACCGGAGCAGTATACTCATACTGACGACCTTCGACCTTGTAAGGTGTTAACCTTATCTTTGGTGGTCGAGCCATATGCCGTGCGGCCGAAAGGAATATGGGTGCGCCTGGCACGCAACTTGGCGACGTCCGAAGTTCGAAAGCATATGGAACGTCTTTTTGGTAACCTCAGATCATTGTAACCGTTTCGAAGACAAAGCGTCAGTTTTCAACTGAAAAGCCGTTTCGTGGTGCTCGTCATAATGACACACGTTTCTGTAGAACTAAATCGCCTTGCGGTTGGTCAAGTAGTTAATGATAGTTATTGGGACCGTGAAAGTCAGTGTTACCTATAAATAAGGGGTTGTTTCATTCATCTCTTACGTTTTCATCTTTTGTTTAAGTAAGATTTTTAAAGAAGCTTCCTTTTTATCAGTTCATCTTATTTCTTGGTCTTCGTTGTTCTTCGTTCGGTACCATCTTCGCTTTCTTTTCTGTGAATCTTATTTTTTTCCCGTTTATCTATCAACAAATGGCAAGCAGTTCTTGTACCACCCTTGCTCCGGCGACTATTTCGGTGGCTGAAGGGTCATCTACCGCAATGAGGGCCGTTGAATCGACGAAAGTCGGGGGGTCCCGTCGGTGGCCGATATCCTATCCTTTCCTGGAGGCCTAGCGATTGATTTCACCACCGATGATGGGGAAGATCAGGTGAATGAAGCCCCACTGATAGGGGAAGTGGGTATTGATCAGCTACCGGCGCAGCGGGGTATTCCCTGTTTCGCCGATATATCCCTTGCTAGGCATGAGGAGAGGGTCCATACCAACCGTAGGGGGTATTGGATTTTCTACGCTTATCTTTTTAGATTGGGGTTTAGGATCCCCCTTCCGATGTTGGTGGTGGACTTTTGTAATCATTACAAAGTATGTCCTGGCCAACTCGTTCCTTTCCTTTACAAGCTTTTTGCCATGCTCATAAAATATGCCGAGTTGGCCCGGAGAGAGATCACGTTGCGGCACGTGCTGACTCTCTTCGCCCCTTAGAGGTTCCGTGGTACGATGATTCGGGCCGTCCCTCGTGGGGCGAGGGGCTTGACGGCGGAGTTGGATGATGTGGTCGAGCCTCACACTTATGAAAATTTCTTCTACATCAGGACCAAACATCTGGTGGCATGTGCCACTGGATTCCTAGAGACGTGGAACCATGCACGTAAGTCTTTTTATTCGTCAGATTCTTCATTCCGTCTTTTTTGTCCTATTCTGATAAGTGCTAACCTTACCTCTTGTTCGTAGCTGAGCGAATGCCGCTGCCTCCAATGCCCGACATTCACGAGTGGGTCGAAGCCGTGCTCCCTTACACAGCGGGAGTTCAAACGTGGCCGTCTTTTTAGGAAAGGCACGGTAGTACACCTGCTTCTGGTAAGAATTCTAGCTTTATTTTGTCTTTGTTTTATTCCTGTTTGCTTCTTCTTAACTTTTGTTCCTTTTTTGATTAGGGAGGACACGCCGCGTGACGGCACCTCAATTAGCCTTTTGCAGATCGGGCGCAACTTTTAAAAATGCTGGCACCATGTCCAGTGCCGAGGGAGACTTTGGTTGAATCCTCAGTGGCACATTCCCCAATGCGATCTGTACCTCGGGTCGAAGAGCCTTCGGGGAACGTACGCCCCAGGGAGGAGTTATCTATGAGCGAGAATGAGGAGAAAGAGGAGAGGCCACTGTTTAGGCGTAGGGTTGCATTTACGCCGGCTCTGATTGTGTTAAACTTGGATTCCCCACCATCGAACGTGGAGGAGAATCCTGCGGCGGTGCCTGCCCTTGAGGGCGGGCATTCAGTGAGGGTTGCCCGGGTTGGCTCAGGCCAAGGTGACACTACCGCTTCGGTGGTTCAATTATCAGTTCCTCAGCAACTGCATTGGTTGTAGAATCAGGCGCCATGGTGTTAGCGGGGGCGAGAGCCTCAACTTCCCGATCGGCGAGCAGAAGGAGGGTCGCCATAGGCGAGGGGTCTGACTCTGTGTCCAACCTGGACCCTGACGACGTGCGTAGGCTTCAAGACGGCCACACCCGTAGAACATACATGCAGAAGATCAGTTTCATTATGTTGAGATCCCTACAGATCAGAACTTGCTGCTTCAAGAGGAGAATCGGGTGCCGTTGTTCGAGGTACTATGCTCAAAGGCGGAAAGTACATCGCTGAGTCGTATCTCAGATTCGGGTTAATGGTTGAGGCGGCCGCGCAGGGCCTGAAGGTATGTTTAATGACTTTTAGTTTGTCTTTCTCTTTGTTTTACTTGGTTTATTTTTCTTTTCTGATTATTGCTTCGTTTTTGTAGCTCTTTTTGTTGGAGGTGGAGAGTATCCACCGATCTAACGTTTGTTTGGGGATTTTCTCGCGGGTGCTGGAAAAGTACCATCACTACCGGGACTGGTGCCGTGAGATGCGTGAGCGCATGAGGAACGAACCCCAGAACCCGGACCTCATTGAAGAGCTGGCGAGGTAGGAACTTCAAACGCAGCAAGCCCTTGGCAGGGTTAACACTCTTGAGGAGCAGCTTTGTCTTAAATACGAGGAGATGGAGGCCGAAAGGGGGTCTGATGCCGAGAGGGTACGCCAAGGTCGGGCCAGGGCGGTAGAGGCCTTTGAAACTTTGACCAGGCAGGTGGTTCCTTTGGAGACCGAGGCCACTACTTTGAGCCTGCAAGCGAGAGACACTGTATCGAGGGTCAGAACGTTGGAGACAGTGGACCGTGTTGATTAATGGGAATGGGAGTTGGAGAGGGCCGCTGCGGCCTTTCGAGAGAAGGCGCTGGAGGAACACGTTGGTGTTTATGGACGGGATTCCCAGACTGCGGTGGATCGGATTATGGCCTTAAAGTTCGAGAATCTGCGCTTAAGGGATCAAGCTGCCTTTTTTGGCTCGGCTCGCGATATTTTGACGTTTGTGGAGGCTTAGCTCGACGTGTATAAGAGACTGTGGGAGGCCGGCATTATCCCTAAAACCTCTTATGAATAAGCCTGTCAAAAGGCTCGTGAGGCCCGTGTCGATTGCGACTTTGACCCGTCTACTCCAAGAGCTGACGATGGCGCCTAGGGCACCAGCGGTGTTGATGGTGGCGCGGGTGGCGTCGAATAAAAAAGTTTTGTAGTGTTTGTTTTATTTTGTTTTTCTAGTTATTGCTGCCGTTCGTCTATTCGGCCTTGACCGGATGTAAGCGAGGGTGACTCGTTGTAAATAAAGATGTACATATATATGCAGCTTTACTTTTCTTTACCTGTTTTGCATTTATTTTGTATCTTTTCCCATGTCTTTGACCGTAATGGTGGCGATGGCCTCGACCACGATAATGTTGGCTGCCTTGGCTAGGTGTGCGCCTTCGAGTCAGTTGCTTAGCGGTGATAACCTTGGCAGTGATTAAGCGCTCTTCGACTGTCGTCGGGTCGTTTGCTTGCCTTAGTTGTAGACTAGGTCGATTGTTTAGCGGTGACGGCCTTGGCCGTGTAAGTGCTCTTCATTTATCGCTTCTCTTTTACTTGGTGTAAGCAAATTGTGGCCAATATTTGGCGATAGTGACATTTAGCCTCAGTCCCAGTCCAGGCATGGTCGAACTAATAGCCGAGTGTGGCCTGGTACTTCGACCAGGCCCGAACTTTACGTGGCCTAATTTTTAGTTTGAGTTGGGTGTACTTACTTGAATGGCAGGGGAGCTTAACCCGTTTCTCCGTCCGTGGCTCTTTTGGCTTGAGGACGAAGGCGTTCGCCTTGTTGTTTGAGAAATATTGGGATTGCAATGGTAGAGGTCTATGGCCTGAGTTGTTGTTCCACCGTAGTTGATTCTTGCAAATTGGACTGGCGAAGGCACACGGCCTGAGCCCCGGTCCAACTTATAGTTGAACTTTTTGGTGAAGGCACGTAGCCTGAGTCGTTGTTCAACCGTAGTTGAACTTTGTTATTTTTTGCTGGCAAAGGCGCATAGCCTGAGTCCCAGTTCAAATTGGTTGAACTTTTTAGTGAAGGCACGTAGCTTGAGTTGTTGTTCAACCGTAGTTGAACTTTGTAATTTTTTGTTGGCGAAGGCGCATAACCTGAGTCCCAGTTCAACTTGTGGTTGAAATTTTTGGCGAAGGCACGTAGCCTAAGTTGTTGTTCAACCGTGGTTGAACTTTGTAATTTTTGTTGGCGAAGGCGCATAGCCTGAGTCTCAGTTCAACTTGTAATTGAACTTTTTGGCGAAGGCACGTAACCTTAGTTGTTGTTCAACAGTGGTTGAACTTTGTAATTTTTTGTTGGCGAGGGCACATAGCCTGAGTCCTAGTTCAACTTGTAGTTGAATTTTTTGACGAAAGCACGTAGCCTAAGTTGTTGTTAAATTGTAGTTGAACTTTGTAATTATTTGTTGGCGAAGGCGCATAGCCTAAGTCCCAGTTCAACTTGTTCAACTTTTTGGCGAAGGCACGTAGCCTGAATTGTTGTTCAACAGTGGTAGAACTTTGTAATTTTTTGTTGGCGAAGGCGCATAGCCTAAGTTGTTGTTCAACCATGATTGAACTTTATAATATTTTTTTGGCGAAGGCGCATAGCCTGAGTCCCGGTTCAACTTGTAGTTGAACGTTTTGGCGAAGGCACGTAGCCTGAGTTGTTGTTCAACCGTGGTTGAACTTTGTAATTTTTTGTCGGCAAAGGCGCATAGCCTGAGTTGTTGTTCAACCGTGGTTGAACTTTGTAGTTTTTTGTTGGCGAAGGCACATAGCCTGAGTCCCGGTTCAACTTGTAGTTGAACTTTTTGTTGAACTTTTCTCCCGCACGACCCATAGTCATGTGTATGGGGCGTTAGGAGTCAGTTTTGTTTTTAGACTTCGCATGATTTTTGTGTTGTCTTCTCGATTAGTTCACGTAGGTTACTCCGTCGTGGATCTCATTTTGAGATTCCTTCGTGCCTTTTCCCAGCGAGTTCTTGCATCAAGGACACGGGAGTACCTTAGATGCTTTTTCCCCCCGGGGGCGGTGGGTGGGAGGGGACTGCTTCTTCTTCTTCTTTCTTGTACCATCCGAGAGAGGAGTGACAGAGGAGTTGGATCTCGACTCGAGATCTTCAAGTTTCCTTTGTCCGATATATCGGTTCAGCTTGTTTGAGCTGGGTTGTTCTTTGGCATTTCATTCCTTTTGGTCTCGGGAAGAACTACGCGATTATGCTATAAAATCCCCACAGACGGCGCCAAATTGTTTAGCTCAAAATTATCATACACTTTGTGAGCATAAAAACAATCAAAATAGATCAAGGGTCAATCATAGCAGATCGTAATAACCAAAAGACCAAATGGAAAATGCAAGAGACAAATGTTATTTGTTAGGGAGAGAAAGGTAGAGATCTTTTATTGATGATATTCACTTGGTCTGCCTCCCCATGGAGAGGTTCATAGCCTTACAATGATATTCTCTCTTTTCTTGAGAATAGTGATGAAGAAGAAGAAGAAGAAGAAGCCTCCTTTCTAGGGCTTATTCTCTTAGTATTTATAGATGTAAGATGTATGAGCTGGAAGTGATAGCTGTGACTACGCTGAGGCTCCATCCCTATGATGGTGAATAGGTCGTAGTCTTAATAAGTGAGTCATCCAATAATCGGGTATGGCGATTAATAAGCGGTCATACCGTTTATTAATTACGAATTAGCTTGGAACATAATTAATCTTGCTAATTATTTAGAGGTCATATTTTGACCCATGCAATATATATAAAATAGAGTATCACTATAAAAAAATATATAAAATAGACTGTCACAATATAATTTATATACAATAGTCGGTCACTATACAAAATATATACAAAATAGACTATCATTATACAAAAAATATACTAAATAGTCTGTCACTATATAATTTATATACAATAGACTGTCACTATACAAAATATATACAGAATAGACTGTCACTATACAAAAAATATACTAAATAGACTATCGCTATACAAAATATATCCAAAATAGACTGTCACTATACAAAACAATATACAAAATAGACTGTCGGCATACAAAAATATACCAAATTAGACATTTTGGGCTATTAGATGTAATATGTTTGGGCCGGAGAGATATTTCTTGTCAATGAGAAAAAAACTGAGCCATTAAAATTTTGAGTGCCTATAGAGGATCAATTTCTCTCTCTTTTTTTCCATTTGACATCAAATGTTAATGTCAAACAATTTTAAATTCTCTAGCTACCTACTTTATTATTGAAATCTAGGCCTCTCCAGTAATTTTATATTAGAGAAACGATGGGAAAATATTTATTTTAAACAAATAGGAAACATATATATTAATACTTAAGGGGGATAAAATACATTGTTCTCATATTTGGCGTCTCTAAGGAAACTTTCATTACCTAGACTTGCCAACGTGATGCAAGCATCATAATAAAGTAACTAAATAAAAAAACATTGTTCTAATAAGTCTTTTTCCACAAAACACTTAACATAGGATGGAGCTTCAACAAAAATCCCCATTCCTTCACTTTCCTCCTTTGCCTTCCTTGCCATATGATGAGCTGCATTATTCCCATGCCTGAATGTGTTTCGAAGGATTATGTCCTTCTGCTGGTGCATTAACCACCTGCATGTACTAACAATATCATTATAAAGCATATTTCCTTGCGGAATCGATTGTATAGCCTCCACAAAATCTGATTCTATTTCAAACGTGTATAGGCTCCATTATTTAGCTATTTTGAGACCTTCTAGTATAGCTTTTAGCTCAGCTTCCAGTGATCCACATGCATATGACGACTTTCCAAACCCTACAATCCAGTGTCCTTTAGAATTTCTGAAAATTCCTCCCCCCCCCCCCAAACCACTTTTTTGCGTAACAGTGTTATGTCTAGCATCTATGTTAAGCTTTGTCCGCCCTTTTTGTGGCTTGTGCCATGCAACATTGATAGAAATTTTTTGGGGAGTGAAGATGATTTTTTCAGTAAGAAGTTATATTCAGTAGCCTTTTTAAAGATAAAATCAGTATTGATTGCGGAGGATGTATTTTCTTGATTGTTATTATTCCTATTTGTCCATGTATACCAAATTATGAACTTCAATAGAATTTCCCAATATATAAGATTGTTAGGCATTGTATATTTAAAAAAATTTAGTTGGATTAGCCAGTGATCACCTGAATCTTTGTAGTGTTGATGTAATCCAATCATTTCCCAAAAGGGCTTAATGATGTGCCGGAGAATTTCGACACATTTCAATACTAATTGCTTAGATTCTAGCTTGTTTTAATGCAATTATAATTGATACTCATATAGATTTGTTGTTCTTATAGCGCAAGAGGAAGGGAAGACCAGTGATATGAAAATGGACGCAAAAAGAGAAGAAAAGAGCATGATATTGCACAAATGTCAATCTGCGGTCTAGTCTACGGTCGCAGAACACACATACGGACCGCATATTCGTCTCTCACATCGCAGAGCGTTACAGGGTCTGGAGCTAAAAATCATGTCAATAACGCGACACAATCTACTATCACAGAATCAACATGCAGACCGCATATGCGCCGCAGAATGAACAAGAAGAAACTCAAGGTCAAAGATGCGATGCAAATCTACGGTAGCATAACTCAAATGCAGACCGCAGAATGGACCTGCGATGAAGGTCTGCCACCTAGGGTTTAAGATATGCGAAGAGGTTGCTCAATATACGAACCGCAAACGTGCTATGCGGCAAGTCTGCGGTCGCAGACGTGACCTGGAAGGGCAAATTTTTCCATTTTCTGTCCCGAAATTGGTCCACCTATAAATAGTTTTAAGAGACCTTTGTGGGCCCATCTTGTCTTACCTTTTATCTACACTCCAAGACATTAATATTCCCTCTTTTTGGAAGCTTTTGGGGTGAAGAATCTTCTCTTTGTAAGCATTTATGACACTTATTATTAGTTGGTTTTTGTGTTTTAGCATGTGTAGCTAATTTTAAATAATAAGGTTGTGGACCCTAAATGGTTGTTATGTTAATGAATGCTTAACATTGAATATATATATATAATGGTTGGTTGATATTTATTTACTTCTTGTTCTTCATTCATTGTTGGTGGTTGCAAACATTAACAAAAGCCATTAAATTCTTGCTTTGCTTGGGAAAGTGGGTTAGAATTGGGTAGAAGTAAATATCGATGACTCAAGGCTTTAAACCTTGTTTGATAAAATCGCTTAGGAATAAGTGGGTTTTAATTGGAATTTATTGATGGTTCTTAATAGCAATTCTTTTATATTTGAGAAAATCATAAAGAGGAAATAATACTCATTCATTGGAAAATATTGGGTAGTATCTTAGACATCATTTGCATATCTAAAGGATCTCCAATATATCATATTAACACATGTTGAGATTACACTATATTAAAGAGGACACAACCTTGATTGCTTTTATCCACTTGTTTACTCATTAATTGTTAAAATTAGTTGTTACTCAAACTCAAACAATCATACATACTCTTTTCACCATACATCATTATCTCTTGTTACAACTGACCGAATATAGATCGAACTCGAGTCGAGCAACACACTAAACAAGTAACCTTTTCACACTTACTCCCTGTGGGATTCGACCCCAACCTTGTTGGGTTATTATATTTGACATCGACCGCCTTACACTATTTATTAAAGTGTAATTTGAGTGTGTCACTTAATAGCCTTATAGTGTATAAAAATATGAGCAAATGATTCTTCCTCGTTATTTTTATACACCGGACACGTTGTATCTATATTCAAACCAATTCTGACCAGGTATTATCCACAAGGAATCCTTTTATGGAGACATTGCCAGAAGAAATATTTTATTTTATTGGGATAATTTAGCTTCCAAATCCATTGGAAATCATGACAGTTACTATTAGAAGATTCAAGTAGATTGAAGCAGGTTTTAGTAGTGAAAAATCCTTTGGTAGTTAGTGACCATATAGGGATATCAATCTTTGGACCATTTCTCCGAGTTCTAACTTTTTTAATAATGTCCTTAATGTGATTTGCGATTTCAAGAGAAAGATTGTCAAAATCCTATTTTTTCCCCTAGTTAGTAACTCCTTAATTTTAATAGCTTGTTCATTTTTTTTGGGAGAGGGACTTCCACAACAGCTCTAAGGTTTCCTACCCCAGGGATCCAATTAGCTTCACAAATATTTATGTTAGAGAGTATGTGGGGTAACCAAGTGATTCCCTTACTACATAACTCCCAACCTTTTTTGATGCTTTTCCAAATAAAAGAGTTTTTATTAATAGCATTATTAAAAGCATATGTGGAGATTATAAGAGTAGCCTAAGGAGAGGTGGGGTTTGTGAGCATTCTCCAAATCATACTAGCCAATGTGCAAAAGTTCTCTGAAGTGGCACTATGTATTCCTAGACCCCCACTAGATTTTGGTTGGCATATGGTAGACCCATTTATTAGGTGTAATTTTTTCTTTTCATTGGTAGATACCCAGATGAAACACCTTTGCACCTTGTTAATATTTTTGAGAATATTTTTTGGTAGTTAGGTATATTGTATATAATGGTTAGGAATTTAACTTAGACAAAAGTGTGCCAGAGTGGTTTTGCCGGCAATATTTAGAAAATTCATCTTCCAAGCAGCTAGCTGGGATCTCATCTTATCAATTATGAATTGGAAATATCTTGGTCTAGGAGTGTTATTTAATATAGGGATTCCTAAATAGGTTCCAAAACACTCACTTTTCCTAATACTAAGAATATTTCTAATATCATTTATGTCTTGTTCAGGCTAATTTTTTGAAACTAAAATTTTGGATTTAGCTAGATTAATTTTTTGCCCAGAAAATTTACTAAAATAGTGAAGACCTTCTTTGATGGAGTAACACGATTTATTATTACTTTAGCCATCAAAGTGACTTCGTCTACAAAGAAAAGGTGAGAAAATTTTGGACTATTCCCGCTAGTAATTATCGGATCTCATTCATTAAGTCCACCTGATAATGAATATATCTTGAAAGCATTTCAAGACAAAGTACAAATATATATATCGCGAGATGGGATCCCCTTGTCTAATTCCCCTAGTTGGCTCAAAAGAATTTGTCACTGAGCCGTTTACTAGGATAGAAATTAAGCTAGTAGTAATACAATTTAAAAGGAATTTTGAGAACTTGGAAGGGAATTTAATGTATTGAAGGGTGTAGTGAATAAACGACCATTCAATACGATCAAATAATTTTTCCAAATTGATTTTTAGCAGGGTTTGTCCTTGTTTTCTTTTAATTTCCTTAATTTTGAGACAATGTCTTGGATAATATCAGCATTATCGGAGGCTCTTCTATTTTTCACAAAGTTAGCTTGGAAGGGTTAATAAGGTTATTTAGAAAATGTTTTAACCTATTTTCTAGTGTCTTTGTCACTATTTTACATATCATATTACACAAATCAATTGGTCTAAAATTCCTAATATTATTAGTATTAGGTATTAGGCATAGCTAGGGGAATTACTTAACTCTCAAATATGTCTTTACAAAGCTTCACCACAGAGGGACCTAGAATATTTCAATAATTTTGTAAAAGAAAGGGTGAAGTCCATCCGGACCCGGGCCTTTAAAAGACTTGAAAGAAAATATGGCTCTCTTGATTTCAATTTCTTGCAAGGGTCCATCTAGTGTACTAAGATTCACTTGGCCAATATTTGAACTAGGGTTCAGGGGGTTTGTTCTATTAGCTATTTCATGTGTAGAGGTAAAAAGATCCTTAAAATAATTGGTAATATAAGACATAATAAGAAGCAGATCATTGATCCAATTACCAACCTCGTCCTTAAAAAAATTTATTTTATTACGTCTCCTCCTATTTGTGGCACAAATGTAGAAATATTTAGTGTTGGAATCACCCTCGTTTAGCCACATTCTCCTAGATCTAATATTCCTTAATTAAGAGAAAATCATTGTAAGCTTTTTTAAAAAAAATTCTTTTTCCATATTTTGAAGGAAACTGCTAGTTGCATAATGGATCAATGTTTGAATTCCATTTAGTCGAGCCAATAGCTTACGTTTTTTCACCATTCAGTCCCCAAACGTACTAGCTTTCCATTCATTATATAGTCAACAAAGTTTTGACAATTCCTAAGGAAATTAGGTTCACATCACATTTTTTCACTAGGGTTTGGAATTCCGGATGATTACACTAATGTGTTTCTAGTCTAAAAGGTTGTTTGTGGAGGAGTCGATTTTTTGGAATTAGTTCAACTAATATGGGTTTATGATCCGAATAAGTCTTAGGTAAATGAACTATAGAGCTATTAGGGAATAACTCAATCCATTTATCATTCCCAAAGACCTTATCTAACATTTCCATTATTAATCCATTTTCTATGTATCTATGATTGGACCATGTAAACTTGAAACCAAGATCCACTAGATTGCAGCTATTAATTTTGACCAAAGAAAATTAGCCCGTGAATCTTTTATAGGTCTAATACCAAATTTATCACTAGTAGAAAATACATCATTGAAATCCCCTCCCACCATCCAAGGTCCTATATGGTTTCTACTAATTTGTTCTAACTTATCCCACATAGCATTTCTATTATATAAAATAGTACTAGCATAAACTGTACTAAAGAGCCACTGTTTACGTATAGGTAATACCTCAATTATTGCATGGATTTCCTGGTTCCTACGAATAAAGTTTTGGACGGTCACCACCTCATGGTTATATAGAAGCACAATCCCTCATGCTTGGCCATCCGATGGAACTTCTATCATTTCTGTGAAGCCAAATTCATTGAGCAATTCCACATGGTTTTCCATTCTTGTTTCCAGTAATACTACCATGCAAGGTATATGGATATCGATCATCTCTCTGAAATTCCTCCTAAAGTTTTTATTGTTACCTCCTCTTATATTTTAAATAATAATATTTGTGGTACTATTCATGGAAACACTAAGATTCTGGTTTGGTGGCTCCCCATTTTCCCTCACAGTCCCCAGAATAGGGTTTCTCCTCAAGGCTGGTACTAATATCATGGCCTTGTTCCCCACCGTTTGATCCTGGGATGGCCTGATGTCCATCGAGCATGTTTACAATGCTAAAGTGCAGTTGAGTACGTGCCTCTTCTCCTGCATCTCCGAAAAGAGAAATACTTTTACCCCGTCTAGGCTTGAGTACTCTAGGATTCGTTCTAAGATTATATTGAGTGGTTCCTCTTCCTCCATTTCTGCCTCTATTGGTTCTCGGTTTTGGGCTTGTTGGTGAGGTGGTTATGGTGGTTGTTGGAATGGTTGAGGAATGTATTGCTCTAGGGCTGGTGGAGGATTCTCCCAAAGCATGAAGATAGGGTTGAGTTGGGTTAGTGATTCCGGAGGAAAGAATACCATGTCCAGAAGAGCATTTTGAGGATATAAGGGGTTGAAGTGAGGGGGTAAGTTCCAATAGTTTCTCATTGCAAGTATCAGGTGAGGGTTCACTGAGGGAGGTAGGGGTTGTAGGATGTTGTTTTGCCACACTTGATTGAGGTAATTGTTCATAGCTAGTCTCATGCCCTCCGCTGCTAGTTGAGCCAAATACTGGGTGTTGTGAAGTATCACAACTATGTCCTGGGTGTTGATTTGCAGATTGAATGATACTGCATGGCCCATTAGTCCTAAATTTATCCATGATACTGGTTGATAGTCTTGTGCTTGTGGTGGTTGGACAAAAATTATCTGAGGATTTTTTACTTGTGGTGGAAAGGGTGGAAGGTTCTCCATGGCAATTGATCTGTGTTGCCTTAGAATTTGTACCAATCTGGGACGTCTCCTTATAGTTGAAGGGATTCTGGGCATTTTGAGAAGGGATGGGGATATCAAACGTTACTAACTTAGGTGTGTGAAAAGGGCTAGGGGAGGTTTGAGAGGGATTGGGTGATAGGGTAATGATTTGGTGTTCCGCTTGTATGGATTTTGGTTGCCCATCGCCATAGTTTATAGATATTTCTTCTATATGAGTAGTATCCATTGCTTAGTTGGTTTGGTTCGACAAATGTAAGCTTTGGCCATCTTTTTCTGCCATTTGGCTTACATGCTCAGGTAGGTCGAGATTATGAGATCCTAAAGCAAGGATTTTGTCCGGATTTTTTGGTTAAAGTAGTGTAATTACCAAAAGGAATTGGTTTATTGATATCTAGGGTAGTGGAAGTTGTATTAGTAGAAAGGGTACTAAGGTCATTTCTCATTAATTCTTCCATGGAGTTATTATCACTTTTTGTTAATTGAGACACTATAATATATCCAACATGGCACAATCTCCATTTGTGTTGGATATTTGTGCCTCTACATGGGTCTTTTGATTATTACTAAAAAAAATTATTAATTTTGATTGTTTCATTAGTGGTTTCTTCTGAACTATGTGCACATTCTCAAGAATATTAAAATTATTTTAATAAGAAGTGGGGTGGTGTTTTTGGCCCTGGCTGCCGGATTTTTTATCATGGAGTTATCAAAATTTATTTTTTTACTTTTTGTATCCGATGAATTAGAGGAATCTTTAGAATCCTTCGATTTGTATTGTAGATATTTAGTATCAAGATACTTACATGTGCTAGCATTGAACATTTTAACGGGGATACCTGAATCTTTGGGGTTGTAAATTGGCTTGGTAGTATTTTGATGAGAGTTCCTTTGTGCTGGCATCTTTCCCTTGTTGAACGAGACTATTTTCCACTCCTTTTCTTGTTTTTCCATGATTAAGTTGGTTATATTTGTGCTTCAGTTCCTTCTTTAGTGGTTGTGGCATCTAATTTGATAAAGGATCATTGTTTTTTAGTGTGTCCCACTCAACACAAATGATGGAAAACTCGTAACTAGAAAGCATTCGCAAAACTAGTTGGAATTTAAAATACTTTATTATTGATGCGTAGCTCTCTCCAATATATCTATATGTCAAACAACAAGTTTTTATGTGATTGCAGAATTTTAAAAAAAAAATCTGAATTATCTACTGACGCCAGTTCAAAAATATTTGATAATAAATATATTTTTCTCTGCAATATTATTATTTTGGTGAGATAAGAGAATCAGTTGATAATACACTTAGAGACAGGAAAAGGGGCAGTGCCTGATTCTTTTAAAAATACACAAGTGTCGAAAGAATAAAAGCTTAGGAGTTAGGAGTAAAGGTGTATGTGTTGTTGGGAGCTTTAACAAACATTAATCCTCTCAGAGGTTATCTATAGCCCTTTCTTCACCTTTTGAGGGAGGTCCATACACCGTTTTAACTCAAAAATCAATTGGCGAAAACACAAAAGCTATTGGCAATTAACATATTGCAGATGAGTAAAAATATTTTGATCCCCCAACTTCGTTTTTAAAACAAAAATCGTCTTCAACATTAAACAATAGAAATTTTGCTCCTCCAAACTCAATTGTATTTTTAAAATATTTATTTTATCCTCAATTTAGCAGCCTTGGTCTATATTTATTTTTTTTACTCTTTAATATCACGATACTTTCTTAATCTATGTTATGAATTACCTACAGAGAAAATAACATTTAAAAAAAATTGTAAAAAATGAAAATTAATCAATCATATGTAAGTTATTAATGAAAGAACTGGGCACAATTAAAATAGTAGAGTGAAAGATCTTGCCAATATCAATCAAATAAAAGTTAGCGGTAAGATAAGAAAATAATAACTAAAAGTAGAGTTAAATTTTATAATAAAGTCCTAAAAGATTACATATTTATACTTTGGATGTCTTTAAATTACAATTGATGTGACTAGTTTTTTTGTTAAACCGCAAAAAAAACTAGAAAAAAAAAAGTTAGAATAAAAAATGGGTCTTTTGTAAAAACTGAAAAAAGATAGAAATTTTAGCAAAAAACATCTACTTTTTTTTTTAGTTTTTACAAAAATATTGCTTTTTAGGTTTTATTTTTGTTTTTACAAAAACATTATTTTTGTAAAAAAGATTTATTTTTTGTGAAAACTGAAAAAATAATACATTTTTTTCTTCAATTTTTAGTAAAAAAAAGTTTTAGAAGAATTGCTTTCGAAAATTATTTTTTGGGTATGAATAATGGGTCTTTTTAATTAATTACGAAATATTTAGAATGGACCAATATGATAATGACACGTGTCCCTCCATTAACCCAAATAACATTTGTGAGAATGGAAGGACATATTTGGCCCAATAGGTGGATGGAGGACATTATGATCCAAAAAGTATAATTCAAAGCATATCTGACCCATTTTCGTTTTAACTTTCAGGTCCCGTCGTCTAGTAAATTGCATTCAAACATAATGGAACAAATCTTCACAAGTCTCCGTAGTCCATACCAAGCACTAGTAAACGAGCATGGCCATCCGCTCTCAAACTCAACACATGCAGTCTGGTGATATTCTGAAAGGTGTTTTTACCTATCTATATCATATAGCAAATCTTATTATTTCCCATATTTAAGGTTTGTGTTTATTATATTTAAACATACCAAATTTCAATTTATGAACCATAATTCAAATTAAGAGTATAATTATTGCTTCATTTATTCTAGGCATGATTTTAGGAGCATATATTCTTTTTCCCTTTTTTTCCTCCTCTTCTCTTTCCTTATGATTACTCCACCTTAATATACTTTATTCTTTAGGATATCAATTAACCAAAGACAATATTATATGTGTCAAAAGAGTTAGGAAAACGTGAAAAAACAACTACCCACCAATCTCATTAATTAATTCTTTGATTAAATGTAGCAGTAGTAATACATAAATGTCTCATTAATTAATTCTTTGATTAAATGTAGCAGTAGTAATACATAAATGTCTCAAGTCCCAGCTGGTGATTTGTATAATAATGTCATGCCTTGCAAGAAATGCATTATTAGAAATCCTAAAAATTGCAAGGTGTATATACCCCTGCTTGCAAACCACTGCATTATGGGTTCGTGTTAATCCAACAACATGTATATTAAAAAAATCATCAAATATTTATAAATATGTGACTAAGAATCTAATTGTTATTATAGAAATTAAATTGAAGGCGTTGTAGAAACTCATACACTTCAAACTCATACAATACTTCTTCAAGTATTGTATTTAAAGAAGATTTTTTCAAAATTGAAATTTTGAATATTAAGAATTGATTAAATTTGGTATGCTTAAATTTTTTTGACACAAGATTGTAGTTTAATTGTAGTATAAATGTAACAATACAATTTAACTACAATTTACAATTTATCTACAAATTATCTACATTTTATCTACAATTCTACAATTTAACTACATTTTAACTACAATTTCTGGAAAAATATGTCTTCTTCTTCTTCGACGAGTTTCAATCTGAAATTCAGTCAAAACCAAGTCTAATATTCACCAAATCCCTTAAAATTGAGATATAAACTCCTAAACATATTTCGAATTATTTACAACAACACCCAATCCAAACAAATAATGATTTTTGAAAATCCAAATTTGAATTCAAAGTTTTCAAGCTTTTTAATGGCTATCAATGGTGGAAAATATATGGAGAAGGAGAGAATTGCGCTGCAATAGATTTTCTTCCGTTTTAAATTTCGAAATTAATGGTGATATAATCACTATTAAATCTGATTCCTACAAATTTGAAGCCTTTTTAGGGTAGAATCTATCTATTTTCGGTTTGGTACATATTTTGTAGCAAAACTATGGACTAGGCAAGTAAATACAATATTATGAACATTTTTGGTAATAAGGTTTGCTATATGGTATATATATATATATATATACAGCTACTGACCTAATTGGGAGCTTTTCAGTCAAGGTCGTCAGATTTTGAGGTCCTTTCGCAAGGGTCTAGATCATTCCATTGGGGAGAAGGAGTCTTGGTCTCAAGTCAAGCTGGGGCGTCATCTTCCTCGGACATTCTGTTCGCCTGCCCATGCTTCAAGATTGAAGTTTTCACCAGAAATCTCTGTAAAAACATTATGCACCAGCCCACTAGCAAAACAAAAGGCAAGGAAGGGGTTTCTTCGCTTTTCGACAGGAGATGATACATAAGCGCTCTTGATCTTCTATCCAGCCGCTGCTCTTAGCCTTGTTAGAATCCAATGTTAGAAGGAAAAAGACGTTATAGCGACCATCCTGGGCCTTCCACGATTGTTGACCTGTCTCGGACCGGGGAAGACGTTCTTCAAGACAAGACATACGTTACAGAAGCGTATCATCAAATTTGACTACGAAGAAAGGAACTCGAAGTGAAAGGGCACCCTCACTTCATACCTGCAACAGAGTCAAAGCTGCGATAATACTGACTCTCCTAGTCAATAGGGCTATTATATATATATATATATATATATAAAAGTCTCATTCCGAAAACTATTGGTTGCGCTATAAATAAAGGGATGAGGCTGCCCAAAGTTTTAAAAAATGTTTCATTTTTCCATTCTAGATGATTTGGCATTCAGACAACCCCCACCCAAACAAAGTGATGGCAAATCAAGCGAGCAAACGCACAGTGCTAAGAATTGCGAGTCATAAACTCTACCTTTCACACTCGAGATGATCAATCCTCCTGCCGTTCATCATTTTCTTTCCAATTGAGCAACACCAAAATGATCATATACACGAGAGAGAGAGAGAGAGAGAGAGAGAGAGAGAGAGAGAGAGAGAGAGAGAGAGAGAGAGAGAGAGAGAGAGAGAGAGAGAGAGAGAGAGAGAGAGAGAGAGAGAGAGAGAGAGAGAGAGAGAGAGAGAGAGAGAGAGAGAGAGAGAGAGAGAGAGAGAGAGAGAGAGAGAGAGAGAGAGAGAGAGAGAGAGAGAGAGAGAGAGAGAGAGAGAGAGAGAGAGAGAGAGAGAGAGAGAGAGAGAGAGAGAGAGAGAGAGAGAGAGAGAGAGAGAGAGAGAGAGAGAGAGAGAGAGAGAGAGAGAGAGAGAGAGAGAGAGAGAGAGAGAGAGAGAGAGAGAGAGAGAGAGAGAGAGAGAGAGAGAGAGAGAGAGAGAGAGAGAGAGAGAGAGAGAGAGAGAGAGAGAGAGAGAGAGAGAGAGAGAGAGAGAGAGAGAGAGAGAGAGAGAGAGAGAGAGAGAGAGAGAGAGAGAGAGAGAGAGAGAGAGAGAGAGAGAGAGAGAGAGAGAGAGAGAGAGAGAGAGAGAGAGAGAGAGAGAGAGAGAGAGAGAGAGAGAGAGAGAGAGAGAGAGAGAGAGAGAGAGAGAGAGAGAGAGAAATCTTTGTTCTGTCATACAAATCCAAGTCTCTTCTAACAGCTATTAGAAGTCTTAACAGTAGTTCACAGTCCACTGCTATTTCCCTCACTTCTTCAAGAGTCCATATTACACATTCACTTATCTCACTTCAACCAAGATGAACAAACTAATTTTGACCTAATTATAACGGTTTCTGCAATCTCATATCCACTGTTATCATCCGCAATTAGATGTCAGCATCAAGAAAATTCCCAAAAAGCGTTACCTGCCAAAGCAGTGAGAGAGGTGTCATACTCAATTGGAATTTATCACACATCACAATGCAAACAAGAATATAATAATTAAATCAACCAGAGACTAGGGTTCCCCAGGAATCATTATGCTCAGTGAAGAACAACATCAAGTGCAACTGCCATAACTGATCGTGTTGGATTAAATGGTTTCCCATTTCAAAAAGAAAAAAGAAAAAAAAAAATCAAAGAACTAAATCATCAGTAGCATCAGTCTGATGCCCAAGGCCCCAACTATGTCCAATAAACAAAGCTGGCTGTGCCAGAGATCACTCTCCTCCGGGATAATTAGACAAAATCTGGTTGTGATTTTTTTTTAATCCTTCTTTTTATAATGTATATTGAATTTTATTCAAAACTCAATACCAAAAGAACTTTTTCTTTACATGGTAGTGACAACCATGAGACATAAGTTATTATTCTTAACCATCAACAAGCAAAACCCGATGAGATATAACTGGCATCACTTCAAAGTCTTACATAAATATAGTCCTATATTTAGGATCCACCATCAGTTTTAAAACAGGTCAACTGGGTCTGTTCATATTCTAAGACAGCCACAAGTGAGATCCAAACAAACAACAACAACAACAACCCAGTATAATCCCACTTAGTGGGGTCTGGGGAGGGTAGTATGTACGCAGACCTTACCCCTACCCTTGGGTAGAGAGGCTGTTTCCAAATAGACCCCCGGCATCCTTCCCTCCAAGAACTTCCCACCTTGCTCTTGGGGAGACTCGAACTCACAACCTCTCGGTTGGAAGTGGGGGTTGCTTACCATCAGAGCAACCCCTCTTGTCCTGAGATCCAAACAAAGCAGAGTAAAAAAACAGAATCAAATTATTTTTAAAAAAAAAGAATACTTGAGATGCCTACCCTCCTCTTATTCAGGATTCTAACAAAAAGTAGAATCACGACATGGTTGCTTGTCATCTAAATGCATTTTCATAAACAAATGATTGGTGAGACAAAAGCTTCAAAGAGGCAGTCAGATTTTGGTCAATAATCAAAGCTGTCACTTTCATATTCAACATAAATACTGGCATCATTACAAATAAATGTCAGTACACATTTTCTTCCTGTATACTGCAATCTTTTTCCTTAGGTAAGTAAGGAATATATAACTGTATATTTATTCCTGCATAATGAAGCCTCGAAGAAGGAAATAGAAAAATAGAGGGGAATAACTTGTTCTTGACATGTACCTTTTCGCCTAGTTTGAATGGAGGAAGACCCTTATAAGGACACGTACTGCAACGGAAAGCATCACCTAGACCACACTGTCAACATAGAAGACATGTCCCAGGAAAAAACAATTAACAAGAAGACTAATGGCAAAACTCAAAGGCTGATCAATGAAGGTACTAATCAAAAGAAAGAAACCAACTAGTTGTCCAGCTGTCTGCTAAATCACACTATAACACCAATCAACAACCAAATATACAAACATATCAGTAGATGACAGTGCACTTGAAAATAGTTTTTCAGTTTTCTGCAGAAACTACTCAACTAAAGCACTCCCTCCTATACACTCAAATTAGATGTAATAGCTTGACGACTAGTAAAGATATTAGCGTATGCACCTATGCAAAATTTTATCAGAAATTCAGAGTTGAATTGAGATAGTGAAAGGCAACTAGCAGTATATATAGACAAATAAATTTCGTAGAAAACCACACTTTTGTGTAGATTCTTCACTTTTGTATAGCCACCGAACAATTTTTCTTAAAAGGCTAAAAGTTAACACCATTTTGAATACTTCAAAAGAACTTTTTCATTCAAAGAGGTGCGTTATTTGAAAGGCTGAAAAACACCCAGAAGTTCTGGAAGACGGGAGTAATCAACTAGTATAACGAAATCAATATAGAAGGAGACATACACTGCCACAGGCTGACTGAGGATTGTTCAGCTGTTCCGCCGTTGGTCCAAGTTGTACCTTTATTTCAGCTTCAGCCCTTCCACAAGTACAATTTTTGCATGCTTTCCTTGTCTTTCCAACTTCACAATCACCAACTGCACCACCGGGTGTGCAACAAATTGAGTTCAAAATACTAATGGAGAAACTGATAATGTCAGAGTGAGGCAATCCTGGTGCAAGTTATTACCACTTGTCAATTGAGGTTTCTTCAGATCTTCTTCACTGAGAAGGCTATCCTCATCAATGAGATCTGAATCATCATCAATCTGAACTTTCGGCAAACTTTTTGCGATTTTCTTGATAGAGAAGGATGAACCAACCTTCCATGAAGGTTTCTTTGCTGTTATCTGTTCAGAGATAAAATTCACCACACAATTTATTTGAGTCAAGGTCAATAACTTAAAGGTTTTTTTACAACAACTATGTCTCAATCTCAAACAAGTAGAAGAATTGGGTGTTTTTCTATCCTCTTTGGCCCCAATTCATTCCATAGCAATTATTTTTGTCTATCCTCTTTGGGCCCAATTCATTCCATAGCAATTATTTATCTTTTAAAACAAACATGGGTTCTGTAAAACTAAGAGTCTCTAAATTCCACATGTATCCCTATAACACCATCATACATATATAGCCAAACTGAAGGACTCCTATAACACTGGACTTAATCTAAGTGTTCCTATAGTGACTAGCTTCAAGGCTTCCTTAAATAACATCAACATATGAGAGTGGTGCGACGGTCAGTTGAAAACTGAATAAACATCAAATTTTATCTAAGTGCCTAGAGTTGCAAATTTGATGCCACACAAATAACAATGAAGCAATGAGCGACCTCATGCCATGAGATAGGTGTTATTGTTATGCCCATTTAAATTCATCATAGAAAAAGTGTTACGAGAATTTGAAATGGAAGAAGGAATGTAATAGTTCTCTGATAAAAGAATCATTGAATTGAAAGGGGTTGGAGGAAGACAGGAAGCTAAAGAAAGGCACATGGATATAATACTAACCACGAAAGACTGGCCAGCTTCAGATGACTGTAAATCAGAGAATCCAGCCAACAATAATTTGCGCTCATGGGTGGAGTTTTCCTGCAATTCAGATGGAAGGACAATTCAAACATGCATACATATTTTCCACGAAAAATACACACAAAGGGAAGATTCAGTAACCTTCGAGATTAACTGAGAACTTAGACTAAGTAGGACTGTTCCACCAGGCTTCAACACTCTTGAGACGTCCCCACACAATTTATCACTAGGAAACTCAAGGGACCTACAGATGAGAGCAACGATATCCATAGAAGCAGAATTCACTGATGACAGGCCTGTAAAAACCAGAGGTTAACACAGGAAAAAGATTCAATATCACAAGAATCTAGGGCCACGGGCCAAGCACTTACAAAAGAGTGGTATTAGACACTTAAGCAGAGAGCACAGAAAAGGAAAAGGAAAAATAAAAATAAAGGAAGAAGACAAGCTCCCTTTCTAACCTAACCCGCTTGGGAATTTATTATCCGAGGATGGTTCCCCATCCCTACACCCCTCTCTGTCTTTTCCTTTTGATCAGTAAAGTATTGGAACCGTATTGGATCAGGGCGATCTCTCTCTGTCTCGTTCCTCTCTTACATACCAATTTCACGTTTTCATCACATGATTACGGTGAAGAAGAGCTTTTTCCCTTTGTCTCAGAGTTAATAATCTAACATATGAAATACGCAAGGCCCCTGGATGCCATACAATTAAGTAAATAAACCCAGAACAAGAAAAAACATAGAGTAGTCCCTCTTTAATTTTGGCTTAAATTGGCTGGAACCTCTTTAGCTTCTTTCTTATTCAAGCAGCTTCCCCTTTTCCACCAATTTTCTCTTCCAATTTATTTTTTTATCAGTATTTTCACTTCCAATTTGTCCAAACGACTTCCTTGAGCTCATCTTTATCTCCAATAACTACCAATCAGAATCTTCCCAAAGGCTTCAAATTGCTGCCACTTCGAATCAGATTAACTGATATTGGTCCCTCAATTCTGATATTTGATCCACACTAATTTATTTATGAAACAAACAGTCGGATATTTGATCCTCACAAAATAAGAGCTACATCACAAAAATAGACACAATTCTTAGATTATAATATTGCAATTCCAACACACTGATCAGTCTCTGGACAAAAGGACATCTTAATATTGGCACAACAATCTATTATGGTGTACTAGGTTGCCCACAAATCGCATACAACACAAACACTAGTCCTCAGACTTGTCAAACACGATAAGCTTAGAAATGCGTCAAGATCTATCAATGCTTAAAGCACAAAACCCAATTTTCATTATCAAATCAAAAAGATAATCTTTCTATAGAAGCATAGCATTAGCAAAGATATATATATATATATATATATATATATATATATATATATATATATATATATATATATTCATTATCAAATCAAAAAGATAATCTTCCTATAGAAGCATAGCATTAGCAAAGAGAGGCATTACTGGAGAAATATTGTATATGTGTGTGTGTATATATATATATAAACATAACCATAAAAATAAACATTAGTTATTTGGAAAAGACAAAAGGCCAGCCCAGCTGCTTGAGAGTTGAGAATGTGATTGGAGGCCCCTTATCATTATGCCATTAGAAAACCATGAATTTAATAAGAAACTATGGTGTGGTGTTGCTTTTTAACGGCATCTATTTAGAAGACCAGTTCTCACTGGCTATATTAATATAAACCTGGCCAGCTTACAGAAAATTCCTACCTTATCTCTTTCATCATCAAATCCCAAAAAAAAAATTGAAATAAAAATCTTCTGCATAAAAAACCTCCAATAAACATAGCAACAAACTTCTTTTTTTGATAGGTATGAACATAGTGATAAATAAATTAAACAAATAAACACAGCAAAGGACTTAGAAAAAAGAATCCAAGAACATAATAAAAACCACATAGACTAGCAAACAGTGTCTTCAAAATGAGTCACTCGTAGTCACAGCATAAGCAGAGCAGAGAAGTATCAGTTCAGCGCACACAAGGGAGATTTTTTTTTTTTTTTGAGAGGTCATAAGGGAGAAAATTTACTCTGGGATGAAGCTTGAGTAATAATATTAGCGTCCAACTTCTCAATCCCCTCTTTCCTGACGATGCTGATTGCACGGGATACCACACTAACTGGTACCATAACATCCTCAGCAAGTACCAGTACATTACCGCCTCCAATTTGGCCGTCCTACAAAAGAATGAAAATCCAAATTCAAAAGGGCAAAAAAAAAATGAAGAACATAGACGAAATTGCATGAATATTAACGAAATTTTACATCACATAAACTCAAGTTAGCATGAAAATGACTCATCCGCTCCTAATCCAAAATAAGGGCAAAAAAACGATCAGATCATCTTCAAAGCGTCGTAATTTTAACTATGAATTAATTCAATTTCCTCTACTCATTTACAGTATATGCTCCAGTGATATCAAATTTCACCCGGGAAAAACCAGCAACAATTAATTTCAGTTCAATTATAAGCCATGGCAGCCAAATGTAAAATTAATTCTCAGTTTTCAGAAGAAAAAACAAAAAATACTACAAGAAGCAAGAACTCACCATGGTGGTGAAGAAAACAATTTAATCAGAAATACTGAGAATCTTCAGATGGTAGATGAATGGAGATTGGAGATCGAAATTCTGCTGCGGCGGGGACAGAAATAGAAACGCGTGCCGATGGGAAGTAAGAAACGACTCGCCCCAGTTTTCTATTCAAACAATTTTTTTGTTTTTAATATCTTTTTAAATGACGGTCGGCTTGCCGCTATATGTAAACGGTTTAGGTTTGGGTCGACTTTGGAGTTGTATTGGTAAACATCTTATCGAAACCACGACCCTATTCTTGCCATCACATAGAAGAAGTCACATGAACTTAACTTCATCCCACATTTATTATATTTGACACAGCGACAAAAGCAAGGCCTTTTCATGACCAAGGAGCTCCTCTGACCCCGTCACGTCAAGTCAAGTCGTGACAAAGGTAAAAGGATTTTCGATTATATATACAAACACAAGAAAACTTCGAATGGGGTCCTTCTTCTCCTCCAGCACTCTCACAGATTAAAGAAATAAATAGAACTTCACTTTCAAAAGAAAGAAAAGAGAGTTCTTCGCATAAGAAAGAAGAAGAGAGCTCCATCTTTGTATCCCGAAAAAGGCAAAACAATTGTAATTTCTCCTCCCCTCTACGGAGAGGAAATGCAGTGCTCAATTTTAAATAAGATCTTTTGATACTCTATTCGTCTAATATGCAATTGCTACCATTCAATTTTTCGATATGGTATTAACTAAGTTTGACTACGATTTACCCCTTCACTTTGATTGATTTGCTTAAAAAGAGTTTAAAATCTTTTGAGTCAAATAATTTGGCGTCGTCTATGGGAATTTCCTAGTGAAAACTTCTAGTTTTCCCCCAGATCGAAGCAGAGAAACATGAGAAGAGAACCCAACTCACGCAAGACGTAGAGACAACGCATTGGGGGAAGGGAAACCAAACGGATTAGCGAGGTCTGGAATTCCCGACCCTATCGGTTTCGAACATCCCGAACAAGGCAAAAGGTACTGCAACATATCCTCTTTCCTTCCCTCAAAACCGCCAAACAGAGGCATGGAACATCTCATCCTCATCTCACATACTTTGTCAAACCAGGAACCAACGCGGGGCGTATCTATATTAAGGAACCAAAAATTATTTCGGCTTAGTCGAAACCTCATGGCCAGCGGTGTCTTCAAGTCGAACGACCAAAATCGAACGAAAAACTACAACACGCGTGCAACGCGAGCCTATGAAAAGTATTGATGCCTCATGTCCATGGATTTGAACCATCCGATGCGAAGCAATGATGACCAAACTGGGACTTTCGCTGAAAAGTATTCGCCGTCAAACACAAAGAGAGGTTCAAACTTGTTTGAACTCAGACGAGTTGTTATTTCGATAAGTTCGACATAACATCCTTAAGGCCAAGGGCTTTTCCTATCAAAGAAAAAGAGAGGTTCAACCTCATTTAAACTCAGACGGACTGTTATTACGAAAATTTCAAAATAACACCCTTAAGGCCAAAGGACTTTGCCATCAAAGAAAAAGAGAGGTTCGACCTCGTTCCAACTCAGACAGGCCGTTATTTCGAAAAGAAGGAAATAACACCCTTAAGGCCAAGGGTCTTCGCCATCAAAGAAAAAGACAGGTTTGACCTTGTTTGAACTCAAACAAGCCGTTATTTTGATAAGTTCAAAATAACACCTATAAGGACAAGGGCCTTCGCCATCAAAGAAAAAGAGAGGTTCGATCTCGTTTAAACACAGACAGGCCGTTATTTTGATAAGTTCGAAATAATACCCTTAAGGCCATGAGCCTTCTCCATCAAAGGAAAAGAGACGTTCGACCTCGTTTGAACTCAGACAGGCCGTTATTTCAATAAGTTCGAAATAATACACTTCAGGCCAAGGGCCTTCACCATCAAAGAAAAAGAGAGGTTCGACCTCAATCAAACTCAGAGGGACTGTTATTTTGATAAGTTCAAAATAACACCCCTAAGGCCAAGGGCCTTCACCATCAAAGAAAAAGAGAGGTTCGAACTCGTTCGAACTCAGATGGGTTGTTATTTCGATAAGTTTGAAATAACACCCTTAAGGCCAAGGGCCTTCGCCATCAAAGAACAAGAGAGGTTCGACCTCATTCGAACTCAAACGGTCCGTTATTCCGATAATTTCGAAATAACACCCTTAAGGCTAAGGTCCTTTGCCATCAAAGAAAAAGAGAGGTTCGACCTTGTTCGAACTCAGACGGGTCATTATTTCGATATGCTCGAAATAACACCCTTAAGGCCAAAGGCCTTCGCTATCAAAGAAAAAGAGAGGTTCAACCTCATTAGAACTCAAATGGGCCGTTATTTATAAGTTCGAAATAACACCCTTAAGGCCTAGAGCATTCTCCATCAAAGGAAAACAGAGGTTCGACCTCGTTCAAACTTAGACATGCCATCATTTTGATAAGTTCGAAATAACACCCTTAATGCCAAGGGACTTCACCATCAAAGAAAATGACAGGTTCGACCTCATTCAAACTCAGATAGTCTATTATTTCGATAAGTTCAAAAACACCCCCGAGGCCAAGGGCCTTCGCCATCAAAGAAAAGGAGAGTTTCACCCTCATTGGATCTCAGACGGGCAGTTATTTCGATAAGTTTGAAATAACACCCTTAAGGGCCAAGGTCTTTCACCATCAAAGAACAAGAGAGGTTCGACCTCATTCGAACTCAGACGAGCCGTTATTTCGATAGTTTAAAATAATACCCTTAAGGCCAAGGTCCTTCTCCATCAAAGGAAAAGAAAGGTTCAACCTCATTCGAACTCAGACGGGCCGTCATTTTGATAAGTTTGAAATAACACCCCTAAAGCCAAGGGCCTTCGCCATCAAAGAAAAATAGAGGTTTGATCTCGTTCGAACTCAGACAAGCCGTTATTTCGATAAATTCAAAATAATACCCTTGAGGCCGAGGGCCTTCGCCATTTAAGAAAAAGAGAGGTTCGGCCTTGTTCGAACTCACATGGGCTGTTATCTAGATAAGTTCGAAATAACACCCATGAGACCAAGGGCCTTCGCCATCAAAGAAAAGAGACATTCGACCTCGTTCAAACTCAGACGGGCCGTTATTTCGATAAGTTTGAAATAACACCCTTAAGGCCAATGTCCTTAGTCATCAAAGAAAAAGAGAGGTTTGACCTCTTTCGAACTCAGACGTCCTGTTATTTCGATAAGTTTGAAATAACACCCCCGAGGCCAATGGCCTTTTCCATCAAAGAAAAGAGAGGTTCGACCTCGTTCGAACTCATACGGGTCATTATTTCGATAAGTTCAAAATAACACACTTAAGGCCAAGGTCCTTTGCCATCAAAGAAAAAGATAGGTTTGATCTCGTTCGAATTCAGAAGGGTTGTTATTTTGATAAGTTCGAAATAACACTCTTAAGGACAAGGGCCTTCGCCATCAAAGAAAAAAAGAGGTTCGACCTCGTTCAAACTCAAACTGGCCGTTATTTCGATAAGTTCGAAATAACACCCTTAAGGCTAAGGGCCATCGCCATCAAAGAAAAAGAGAGGTTCAACCTTGTTCGAAATCAAACGGGATGTTATTTCGATAAGTTCGAAATAACACCCTTAAGGTCAAGGACCTATGCCATCAAAGGAGAAAGGTTCGACCTCGTTCGAACCTAGACATGCTATTATTTCAACAAGTTTGGAATAACGCCCTATCAAGGCCAAATGCCTTCAAAAAAAAAGAATGAAATCCGAGACTCGCCTGACGAGCCTCCGTCTTGCAACAAGATCACAAATAGCCTGAAAAAAAGTTGAAGCACAAGGCAAATAGCAAAGAAGAAACTCTTTATTCATAAAAAGTCATAGGTGCGGGCTATCGCCGCTTACATACAGCCCAGGCCGACAAACAAATATATTAAAAAAAGAAACAAATAGATGAACCGGCAAATGAAATAAAAAGAAAAACAAAGTACAAGTTTCTTCACTCGGCGTCATCACCGCCATCATCATTACCATCTTCATAAGGTTCATTATCATCACCATCCGCACCCACAATTGCTTCTGGTATCGTTGCATCATATCCACAATTAGTACGAGCCTCGCGAGCTTTGGCTCGCGCTTCCTCATAGTTAGCCTCACTCACGGTGCCCGCTTCCCACAAATTCTTGTATATATCCCGCTGGGCTTTTGTGTAGACCCAGAGCTCATGAATCTGGCGGGGAACGACAGTGTGAGACAAATCATCCCGAGCCTTCAGTCTCTCATTCTCCACCTCCAAGGCCACGACTTGATCTGCCAGAACCGAGGCCTCCTGATCAATACTGCCAATCCGCTCCTCGAGGCTTGCCTCCATGAGGGTTGTTGTCTCCCTCTCCGATTATTGCTCAGACTGGAGCACACGAATGGTATCATTTAGAGCAGCCACCCTTGCGAAAGCCTCAAACCAGGCTCTCTCAATGCTCTCTAAACCGGCAACCTTGATCTCCATCGCAGTCAACTTCCCTCTCCACTCTGTGCACGTCTTCTCAACTCGGATGAGGTTCTGATCCATCTCCGACTGCATCGACCTCAACTTGCCCTGCAAAGTCTCGCATTCAGCAGCAACCCCCTTACCCAATTAGAGTTCCTCATCCTTGAGGTGGAGTTGCTCTTTGAGCTCGCTCTTGCTGCAAATCATCTGCAACAACTCTTGATCCTTTTTCTCCAACTCCTCGCCCAGAGCCCGGTTACGGGGGTCTGTCCTCAGCCGTTCATGTAACTCATGCCACTTGTTGTGATAGCGACGGTATTTCTCCAACATCTGCAAGAAAATCTTCGATCGGGTATTGGCCCTCCGGATTCTTTCCACCTCTACCATATACGTCTGAAAAATAGGAAAGCAGTTAAATTAATAGTTTTTCACACAAAGGGAAAGGTTAAAACAAGAGCCAAAGGTAACGTACCCTTAAACCTATGATGGCCACTTCGTCCCTCAACTCGCCATCAGGGATATTCCGCAGGGACTCATTCTCAACTTCTGAACACAACAGGCTAAACTGCGGCACCAAGTTATCCATATGCGCCAAACGATTAACATCGGAGGTAATCTGAAAAACATGAGCCGATCCCCCCGCGTGAACCACTGAATGGGTAAGGCCCTCCTCGAACAACCGAACGTCATCAGGATCCAGGTCTGACTCGTACTCGTATTCGTTAACCATTACCCCTTCCCCTCTCTGCTGCCAAAGTATTAATGCAACCCATTGCAGATGAAGAGGGCGCACTTGAGGTCACAATGGCGGCACGAAGGGTCTGGTTATCTGCTTTGACAGGGCGTCGATCATCACCGACAACGGGAACTTCGGGCTGAGTCGTTGCAACAGCCATATTTTTTTAGCACTGAATGCCAACTTTAACAACTCGCTCCACCTCAGTTGAGGACGCAGTAGCAACGCCTTCCTCTAGGCCCGCCGAGGGAGAATCCAGGTTAATAACTGTCGGAGGTGCCATCTCAAACTCCACTGTCCGTCTCTTTGAGGGTCCTTCCTCCTCCCCAGTTGATGGTGATTCATTCGTAGGATGGATGCCACTATACGGGGCCTCTTTCTGAGAGGCGGACCATGCCGGAGTAATCAAGGCCGCAGATTCGACCGAAGCAGCCCTCGATGAAGGACGTGTAGCGAGCACCGCGACAAGACGAGCGAATGCGCCGGCTGGAAAAAGGCTAGTTGAGGAGCCCTCGCTGTCCTCACCTCCATGACAACGACAAACAAATGTATAAGAAGCAAAACAAAAATAACTAAAGAAAACAATAAATAAGGGCGTCATCTCACCTGTATGAGGCCTAACTCCAAACCTCTCATGAGAAGTTGACCGGGTACGTACCCCCACCGTGTGGGGGGAGGATGGACTCCACCCATTCACAAATACCTTCAAGAGGCGGCATGGGAAATCTCTCAGCTACAGAGTGACAAAGCAATTTAATATTCGCAACAAAAAAATCAAACATTCCATTAATTAAGGACGCAAACTTACGTGCAAAATTTCATCACTAAAGGAGCCTTGTCGGGTCTGCCACAATATGCTCGGTCCACACGTGAAAAAATTCTCATAGAAGAAACGATCGGTTCTGTCATACATCTTCACCACCAAACCCTTCGATCCCCAAGGATGCGCAGGAAGCATCAAACCTCGAATCATTGGGGAGAGAAAAGGTTAAGCATATGGACCAGAGTGATCTCACGACCGGCGAGGTCTGCATATTTTAGTATCATGAGAAATAACTTGTATAAATAAGGAGAAAGCTGAGCACGGTACACCTTATAGTAGTGGTAGACATCCACCACTAGCATAGGAACTGGAGGCGTGTACCTACAATAAAGGGGTCGGCATAGAACATGCAAAATCTGGAACGATCGAATTTAACTCGGTCGTTCCTCTCCACCAGTTGTATCTCGACGAAATTAGGAATTTCCCATTGTTCCTTCAATTCAACGATCCCTTTCTCCCTTATAACGGGAGAAATATCCTCGGCTCCGTTCCACCGCCGATAGTGAAGTCAGTCGCGTCCTTTCTTGGGCGGGGCAGGATTTCGTCCACCGAGGGAACCTCCTAATCTTCCACCGCATTAATTTCACTAATGGACTGAGCAAGATTCTCAGTTAATGGAGTTGCGGCAGGAAGATTGTCACGAGAAGAACTGTCGTCCATTTGTAGCAAAAAAGGAAAAACTTTACCGAAAAAGTGAAAATATAAAGGGTTGTAATGAGCAGGAAAATAAGCAGAAATTTGAGATATCAAAAAAAGAGATATCCGGGGAATTCTCTCAAAATGAAAAATGAAGTGTGAGAAGAAAATGACAAGGTTTCTCTATTTATAAGAGGCACAGATTCACTAATCTCGAAACCCAAGAGTTGCTATTTGAATTCGACAAAACACGAAATGTTTCAGTTCTTCAGAAACGTGTCTCATAATGATGGCTTGCACAAAGTAACGCTTCATTTACCAAACGGTGTTTCGATTCTGAAACCATCATAATGGTACAAGTGCACCAAAAATTATCCCCACGCCATCCAAAATTCACAGTAAGATCAAGGAACAGAATGGGGGGGGGGTCAGATTCCTCTCGACTACATTGCACACATGTTCCGTATGTCAAGCTCGATGAAGCACGACCCCGACGAATGGAGGGACTGACTGTATTAGTCAAACTCTGAAAGCCTCAACCATGGTTTCCATGACCCTATTCTTACCATTAGATAAATGAAGTCAATGAAGTTATCCTTATCCCGCCTTTAAGACAGTCGGCACCGCGACGAAAGCAAAGCCTTTCCACGACCAGGGAGCTCCTTCGAACCCTGTCATTCCAAGTCGTGGCAAAGGTAAGAGGGTTAAAGAGATTCTTTTCCTCCAACACTCTCACAGATTAAAGAGATGAGCAGAACTCTACTTCCAAAAGAAAGAAAAGAGAGTTCATCGCATAAGAAAGAAGAAGAGAGCTCCATATTTGTATCCGGAAAAGGAAAAACAATTGTAATTTCTCCTACCCCTCTATGAAGAGGAATGTCAGTGCTCAATTTTAAATAAGATATTTTGATACTCTATTCATCTAATATGCAATTATTGTCATTCAATCTTTCGATATGGTATTAATTAAGTTTGACTACGATTTACCCCTTCATCTTTGATTGATTTGCTTAAAAAGAGATTAAAATCTTTTGAATCAAATAGGAGTAACTGGATAGGCAGGCTTTAAAATGGTTGCTTTTCCACTACTATAATATAGGAGTAATAATTTTCGTTAATAAAATCTGAGTTTATAACTTTTGAATGATATTTAGTTTGTTAGGGGAAACAAATAAAAAAATAGTTGGAGAAATGGGTTATTCTTTTAAAATTAAACAAATAAAAGTTCCTAATATGAGTTTTATTTTCTAGAAATAATGGTCGATGAATTTAGTCTTGTATGATATCGAGATCTTTTAATGGGTTAATTGAAGGTCGGAGCTCCAAAAAAAACTTAATATCTACATTAACATTTGAACTTCTTCCAACTTTTAATGACGCTTCTTGTATTTTATTTTATTTGACATCTCTACTCAATAAAAATACATGTTGTTGATAATAAATTTGCGTCAAGAAATAATCGAGACCGAAAAATATTGCAATAATCATAGTACTTGATTTCAAATAATGTTAGTATTACAACATTTATCTCGAGGGGAAGATGTTAGGAACCCCCCAAGATCCACTAGTGTGGTTCCCGATCATGTTACAATTGTGACTTTAGTTAACAAGTAAGAAAATAAGGTCTCAAATAGAAGGAGCTTTCACATAATATTTCAAGTAAATTGAAAGTTTGAAATAAAGAGAGAGCAAAGAAATTTAAGGGAATAGTTTGAAGAAAAAGTAAAACAAGTAAAAGGGAAGGGGGTCCTAGGTTACAAATAATATAGATCATATCAATGCAATACCCCACAATCACTCCTCAGAACACCAGGCATCATGTCCATATCTACATCCCATCCCGTTAAGGCATTAAAATGTGGAATAGAATCATTATTTTTTGCATGTTATTAGTCGTCCCCATCATATCAGTCCCAGAGGCATTTGGGCTACTAGCGCTAAAAGGGAAGGAAATTGGTGCTTTTAAGAGTTTAAAAGGACAAAATTCTAATGCGACAGACAAAACACATAAAGTATTTAAGGGGAAACACATAGCAGTTTAAAGGCTCAAACAAGCATCCTCACTTAAAGGAGAAAATTATCTAGCATCACTTCAAATACTAGTTATAGTCTGGATTAAATTTAAAGCGCTAGGACATGCTGCTTTATCTCATATTTCTCATATGAGAAGTCTGAATTAGGACTTGAATGGTGCTTTGTTCAGCCTTGCTACCCCAAAGCTTTCTAGGCTCTAGTGGTTCTAATGGACCTATTTGAGGCGCACTCCTCAACTCACAGCTTGTATAGAATGGGCTTCCTCCCCCTCCTCCTTGAAAATGACGCAACAGTCCATGTTATCATCTTCCAAAAACAAGATCCTCATAACTGCCAGTGCTTTCTCTTCTTCTGACCCATGCATAACATCGGTTGGTTGAAAAGTCTGCTCCAAGCGAGGTATTGACTGCTCTAGAGGGTAATAAGAACAGCGCCATGGTGGCGACATGTGGTTGAATTCCTCCCAGGTGTACTCATATCCCGTACCAAAAGTGGTACCATGTTTCTTCAGCTTGACGGGCTTAGCAATTCATTGGAGATTCTTGTCGAGTCCCTTACCAGGTTCGTACCCAAACAAATTTAGTATGCTTTTGATTTTGTTTTCCCGCCACTTGTCCTTGTCAAAGACGTTGACTCGCTCAATGTGGTGGTAGATTTCTCCGCCTATTTTTCTTCTTCCTCCAATTGCTGGGATGGTCTGGCGATTGTATATGGGATTGCTACTGTCATCGTGAATAATCACCTCTTGGTGATTCCTCTCAAATTTCACTGCCTGATGTATGGTTGCCGATGCAGCTCCAGCGGCATGAATTCATGGCCGTCCCAATAGTAATTTGTAAGATGCCGACACGTCTATTACTTGAAAGTCAACGTCAAACCAAGTAGGCCCCATCTGTAAACATAAGCTAATCTCCCCAATAGTGGACCTTTGGGAATCATCGAAGGCTTTGACGTTGATGGCCCCATCTTTGATCTCATGTAGACCTCTCCCCAATATTTTGAATGTTACCAGCGGACATATGTTGAGGCTGGACCCTCGTCAATTAAGTCTTTGGTGATGAAAATTAATCCACGCATTGCGTAGTGATGTGCAACATCTTAATGTGGCTCAGCGCTTCCAGTGGCAGCTCATCTTCATGGAAAATGATTCTGTGACTCTCCAATCTTGCCCTACCATGTTTACCATTTCTCCTCCAATTATGTTGCTGGGTAGATATGTCTCGCTTAGCACCTTCAATAAGGCATTCATATGTGCGTCAGAGCTTTATAGCAGAGGCAAGATAGATATTTGTGCTGGCATTGTGTTCAACTAACCAATGACTGAATACTCTTTTGCTTGTATCTTCCTCCAGAGGTCGTTAGGATCAGTTTCAATGATGGTTAGCAAACTGAAGGCTTGCTTACTCGACTCAACCAAATGCTCTGGGTTATAAACCCTGCGGGTGCTTGTCATACCTTTCCTTCTCACCTCGGCTGTGTAATCCCATGGTATAGTTTTTGGGTAGAACGATTTTACGTTTGTCATTGCTACCAGAATGGGAACCCTTGCTTTGGGAGGTAATACATCAACCTCAAATGGTACAAATGCCTTTGGGGACCCAAACTCGACCTCGATTGGTGTTGGCATCTTTGCGGAGGATGGTGTTTCAAGATCAAGTGGTATGGACATGTTCACCTTAGTGTCTTCGAAAGGTTGCATCTGGACCACAATCGGGTAAAGGGTGAATGTTGGTTTCTTTGGCTCATCACCTTTTGCTATCAACCTGATCGATCTCTTGGGGTCCCTATCCTCTTTTATCTCAATCATTTGAATGCCTCCATCCTTTTAGTCTGGTATAGGGTTGTTACAGACTTTTGGAGCAGGCTCCTTTACTACGATGATCTTGTTGTCAATCAAAGCTTGGATCTTATCCTTCAAATAGCGGCACTCATCAATGGTATGCACCTTCATGCCGGAATGGTATGCACAGGTTTTGTTTGGGTTGACCTATTGGGGAGGGGTTTTGGGGGTTTAGGGTAGGGATAGGGGTAACATAACCAACAACTTTGAGCCTTTCATACAGCTAGTCGATAGATTCGAAAATGGCGGTGTACTGTTTGGGAGGTCTGCGGTCAAAGCTTGGTCGGGCTCTAGGGAAGTTTTGGCGAGGGGGAGTTCATTGATAGTGGGCTTGTTGGGTGTTGTAGGCTTGGTAGACGTGTGAAGTAGGCTGATATGTGGATGGTGGAGGTGATTAGTAAGTATGTTGTGGAGCTTGATAAGAGGGAAATGGTGCTTGGTAATTTGGGGTAGGTTGATATGTGAGAGGAGATATTGGGTAGGTTGGTATTTTATTGGGGATTTTGTTCTTTGTGCAACCATCATGGCACTTACGTCCCTTATCATGGACGTGCCACCACACTGTAGAGCCTTGTTGGTAGGCTGCAAAGCTTCAAGGTTTGTGACCATACCACTTTTAATATCTTCTTTAATCCTCTCCCATAGCTTGATGATATCGGAAAATTTCTGGCCTTCAATCAGCATCAACCTTTCATAGTGCTGCGGGTCTTGAGCCCGAAGAAAAAACCAGCTCATTTGTTCTTCTTCTAAAGCCAGCCTGACCTTGGCATCTTCTGATATCCAACGAGTAGCATACTCGCTGAATGTCTATGTAGGTTTCTTCTTTAAATTTTGGATATATAATACATCCGGCAGATTCTCCATGTTAAATCTGAACATGTCTATGAAATCGGACGCCATACTTACCCAATTTGTCCTCTTCTTTGGGTCTTGGCTAATGTACCAAGACAGAGCATCTCCTTTCAGACTTCTCACAAAAATCTTTTTGCGTATCTTTTCATCGTTTCCTAATACGGCCAGTTTGTTGCAGTATGTCGTAAAATGAACTCTGGGATCCCCAGTGCCTTCAAACATCTCGAACTTGGGACGTTTGTATCCCTCGGGCAGTTTGACATCTGGTTGAATGCAAAGGTCTTCGTAATTCAATCCCTAGATACCCTTGCTTCATTCAATATCCTAAACTCAGCTAGTCAGCTTCTTGAGTTCTGCAGCCAGATTCCTTATAAGAGAGTCTTTGTCATCAGACTCAGGTGTTCTTGAAGTGGGTTGAATAGGGTGTGGTATGGTTTCTACATAGATGGGGTTGTTGTGGTGAGTGTGGGGATGATCATTTGTAGAGTTCAGTGGTTCAGGGATGAGCACTGGGGTGTTTTTTGATGTGTGGCATGTGTGTAATGATGATGGGGAGCGGGTTGATTCTGTAGTTTCGGGATGTTTTGAGGAGGTGTGGGGTTTTGAGTGTTGACATATGGGGTGGTAAGGGAAAAGGACAAGCTTGCCAAGTTCCAAACTTGGTCCAGTTCTTCTGGAAATTTCAACAACTTCTGCTCGAGCCGGGAGGCACCTTCCTTGGAAACCTGAATACCCTGAGTAATCTATACACGTTCAACGGAATTCTCTTTTCTGATGTTGCTCAAATATTCCATTTTTCGTTTCTTCCTGTTTCTGAAGGGACTAGGAGGAGGAGTGGGTGGAGGGTCCTTGGATCTTATGGAGTATGATGAGGATGCCAGAGTGCACGAACTAACCTTTGGGGAGGGGAATAAAATAAAAAATAAAAACAACGGTAGCAAGTTAGTGCGGATTATAAGAAAATGATGTTGCGATATTTAAACACATATTGCAAGAATGTATATCGCGTCCTAATTTGGGAGACTCATTGTGTCCGAGGTAGGCCTAGAGATAAGTTGATTCGGAGAACTTATAATGCTAAATGACTCATTTTATTGATAAAAATAAGACGAATCCCAAAACAATATTAAAATAGAAGAAGATAAAATGTCACTAATGGCCATTGGCCTTATTATATTCGAAGCAGAAAGAAAATAATCCTATCTATTTGGTCCTAGAAGGACCTTCCCAAACTTGGCATCTTTAGCTCCATCGAACAACTTAACCAGCTCACGTAGTCCCAAAAACAAGTAGGCTTTAGCCAAGTGTCCTCCTTTGTTTCCCTCAGCATTCTCACAGTTTTCGATCCTCTGGATAAACTTCCTTTCTAGCTCACTAAACCCCGCTCCAAATACCCCAGTCGCTTGTTAGCACTAACAGCCATGTCTTTCCATTCCTCAATCAGCTTTTGATGGGCTTCTTGAATTTCCCGATGCTCACTTTCGCATTCCCGAATCCTCTTGCGCAAATTGTTGTACTTAACCCGCACTTCAGCCTTTTCTTCGATGATCTTGTGACCTCGAACAAACCCGGGTTGTCCTAACCCACTATGATCATCTTCCAACCAGCTTTGATAGTATAGAGTATAAGTAGCATGGTACCTGTCTGGTTCTATGGAATCCTTTCCCAGGATGATTTTGTAGTGCCACATATGGTGAGCTTGACACTTGTATGTACTATCGTTATCTTGAAAGTCGGCCCTGAAGTGACTCATTATGTCAACCTTTGGTATACACTGCTTTCTTCCTACCTGCCTCATGACTCAGATAGGGACATAAGGATAAATTCCTCTCTTACCAATGAGTATAAGAAATTGTGCATCACGAGATCGGACAATGAACTCTTCAGTAGGGAACCATTCGAACATCCATTGCACTTGGTCCTCTTTCAGATTTTCGAACAACTCTACCCACCCTTTAGCACCTTCTGGTTGAGCAAAAATGTAAGGCATATAGTTCATTCGCCTTGGCTGGTGGAAAGCGATATGATCATCCCAGTCTCTACGTAGAATCTCTTGCCGATATTCACCTTTTTGGAGGTGCTTCATGAGCCAGAGTTGAGCAGTAAATTACAACCCTCAAAGTGTTTGGCCCCTCGTTGACAACTTTCCAGGGCTGGGTATATCTCTGCAATGATCATAGGTACTATCGTAAAAGGATGCCCGCCAATTCCTTCCATTAAAGTATTAGTGACAATGGCCATTCTGGTATGGATCCAAGCCTTCTTCATAGGAATGCTATCATCTCCAAAAAGCAGAACATAAAAATGAAGACCCTTCTGTGGATATGACCCAGTGACGTGAGGGCAAATTCATCCGGGTAAGTGCAGTAGGACTTACTATGTCCGTACCTCTCATATTAGTAGTCGAAAAGAATGTAGAAATCCTTCAAGCAAGTCAAGTCGGTGCTCTTCTTTAGTCCCATCATTGTGAGAAAACCCCTATCCTTGCGATTTACTGCATAAGCAAACCCGAAGTCTCCCATGGGATACCAGCTAGTCCTCCTATTTCCTCGAGCAAAGGTGACATTTCAAGGTCCTCGAAGCAGAACACAGATCTATCACCATCCCAAAATAGAGTTGCAGCCTCTATGATTTTGTTATCGGGTTGGATTTCCAAAAGAGAAGGCAAATTTCCTAATATTTGCGGATGAGGGTCTAATCACTAGAGTGGAGGTCTTCCCACCAGCTTAGCAACCTTGGGTGGATGTTGGTTACCATGCCGAATCTGGGGACTTCTTGCCTCCTTTTCTGCAAAGCAAAGTGTTAGGCCCTTACCCCCACCAGACTCGACTATTTAAATACTAATAATTGGTATAAGCATCATTTAGTTCTCCAAATAAATGCACAGATGTGGTAATGTTTGTTTAGGTTCCAGGGAGACCCAATGGACTTTGAACAAGGCTATCATAAAGAGTCATTATGCGGACAACATAACTGACTCGGCTAGGTTTGATATTGATCCATGCAAAATTGAACAAAGTAAGGTTTCTATGGGGTGTTAGACCGGTACCCTTAAGCGGACAACTCAAGAGGGAAAGGCACAGAGTCATCGACTGCACTGTTGATCGACTGGTTTTACTGCAAATACGCATTTGCAAAATTTTGGAGGTGATAATATTGGACGGGCACAACCACTCATTATAAGCGTTGCTATTGTATTTTGTTGGGCACGAGTGGAATATGCAGTTACAAGAATTAAACAAGTTGTCATGTATTTGCACATTCATAAAGTAATGATTATAATAATTTCTCATAACTACAACAGTATTGAAGGAAACCGGTAAAAGAAAGCATTAAAGAAAAGAAACAAAGAACCAAGTCAGTTTCATAACAGAAAAAAGATAAAGATATTAAATAAAGGTAATAAAGAAACAGTAAGGTCACAAGTAACGTGAAATGGTGAAAGCCTAAAGAAAATCCCCAGCATAATCATGCTGTCGCGCCCCTTTTTCTAAAGCGAAATATGGTTCATGACATTTGGGAGGACAACTCATTCCCTCTTGGGAATTGGGTTTTTGGATTGAAGAGTCACCACCTAATGATTAAAAGGCATTAGGACACTAAAGAAAGGTTTGAGTTGTAAAACCAGAGTTCGTGTAAGGGCTAGAAATTATCTTGAGGGGAAGATACTAGGCACCCCCCAAGATCCACCAGTGTGGTTCTCGACCATGTTACAATTGTGACTTTAGATAACAAGTAAGCAAATAAGGTCTCAAATAGAAGGAGTCTACACATAATATTGCAAGTAAACTGAAAGTTTGAAATAAAGAAAGAGAATAAATTTAAGGGAATAGTTTGAAGAAAAGGTAAAACAAGTAAAAGCGAAGGGGTCCTAGGTTACAAATAATATGGATCATATAAATTCAATACCCGACAACCACTCCTCAGAAGAGGGGTTGCACGTGGTATTAGCACATCGGTCATCATGTCCATACGCACCCTTCCCACCCTGTTAAGGTATTAAAATGCGGAATAGTATCGTTACTTTTTGCATGATATTAGTCGTCCCGATCCTACCTGTCCTAGAGGCATTTGGGACTACCATCCCTAAAAGGGAAGGAAATTGGGACTTTGCAGAGTTTAAAAGGACAAAATTCTAACGCGACAGACAAAACACATAAAGCAATTAAAGGGAACCGCATAGCAGTTTAAAGGCTCAAACAAGCATATTCACTTAAAGGGGAAAATTATTTAGCATGACTTCAAATATTGGTTATAGTCTGGATTAAATTTAAAGCGTTAGGACCTGCTGATTTATCTCATAATTCTCATATGAGAATTCTGAATTAGGCCTTGTTTGGTTGTATTTTATCAAGGACTGACACAGTTAATCAATTAACTACTGCTTGCCTAGGTGAAAGTATACTGATTTTTAAAGAAGGGTTACTGATTTAGGACCAACTAAATTCTGCAGATATTAAACAACATAACTACTGATTTTAGACTTATAGATGAAATAAATGAATCTGATTCAGATGACTGCTCCTGTAGGCATGATTTCTAAGTGTTATTGATTTTAAAACGATTATCGGGATGCAAGAATCCTATAGGCGTGATATTTAAGATGCAACTTATTATTATTTATTAACCTATAGACTGTTTGCCTAATGACAGATGTAGATGCAAAGGTGCATAAAAAGTACTATAGTCATGATTTCTATACACATAAACTTATAGACATGGTCTTTATATACAGAAATGCAGTAATGAAATAGCTTATAGGCAAGATTTCTACATGTAATACATAACTTATAGGCAGGATTGCTAATGCAATAATGAAACAGCTTATAGGCAGGATTTCTACATGTAATTAATAACTTATAGGCAGGATTTCCATATAAAATGCATAAGCGAAAGAGCAGGTTGTGATTGTAGTAGTAAATACCTATAGCATGATGTCTACCCATATACATACATGAGTGACCATCCCCTTTTCACTAGAACCCCATAGTTATTACAAATTATTACAGTCCCGAATGAATAAAGAAAGATAAAAATTATATCAGAAATTCAAGCTATAACCAAACAACCTAATTCACACTCAAGGTCTAACAATATGAGATAAACCAACTTTCAGAATCAGATTTCCAAAGGCCATTATCTTATTTGGGATGTGTCAAAGTTCAAGGGGCTCCGGGCATTTCTTACACCCTGAATATATTGTAGAATTAGATAATAGTGCAGTGTTGAAGGTCCATCCCTCAAATGTCCAAGTTCAGAAGGAACTCAAAGTCTCAAAGCAAGGCTCATAGGAGGGGGAAAGAACTTAAAGTCTAAGAGTAAGTGTAAGTACATAGAGAGGGAATTCAGGTAAGGCCATGGCAGGCTGGTGGTCATGCTTAACAATTAGGAGTTCAAGCAGTGCCCTGACCAGCCTGTTAGCCAAATCTTAGGATTTACGATCCATTGAGAATCAGGTTCTGCCCTGGGCAGTAATTTGAATAATGTTAGGCCATGAGCTTTAACTCAAACACATAGAAGGGAATGGGGGTATAGGGAATTCATAGCAAACAACAGGTGCAAAGAGAGAATACCACACATAGTTAACATTAATCACTGAACATGAATAGCAAAGTAAACAAGATTGCAGAAACTGTAAATAGACACATAGGGGAGAAAGGATAAATTAGAACATACCAGTTTCAGGGAAAACAAACAAGTAAAATAGTAGTCTTGAAAAAGCCAAGTTGCAGGCAAACAGTCTCAAAAGATCAAATGAGTAGTGTATGCTCAAGTATTGAACTCAAAGAAGTATTGTAAGTGTGTAAGTAATATGAATAGAAAGTGTTGAACTGAAGGTTCAAGGTGTCTAAGTACAAAAGGGTCATTCCTCTTTTATAGTGTAGCAAAAAAGTAAGAAAGGTAAGGAAATAACACTAAAATTGGTCTCCCCTTAATTAAGAGATTCAAATTTCCAACGGGTGAAAGACAATTAAGAAAGCTGTTAATCAAAAATATTTTTCAAGTAGCACAATGAAGGGTAAATACATAGGAGTTATTTAAGGCAAAAATCCAATGGTACACGGTTCGTAAAAAAGGAAAGGGAATCAAATCAAACAACCAGTAAAAATCAAAATTACAAGATTAATTCGAATGGACCAACTCAGAAGTAGGTAAAGAGGGTTCAATTAGAGATAATCAACAACAACAATCAAACCCCATTAAAGGATTTCAGAATTAATTAATTAGTAAAACTCTTTTTGAAAGAAGAATTTATCACATATAAGGCAAATAAATCAAATAAAAAGAGTCATCATATTACTTGGAAAAGAGTCTAACATTCAAAGTTTCAGAATCATAAGCAAAGAGATACATGTTCAATTTGCAAACTTATAGTGAGTCTGAGAGTCTAGAGTCTCAAAGTGGAACCCTAACTCGAACACAAAAAATTGCCAAAGGAAACCCTAAATACCGGGGTTTCAAATCGAATAAGACAATAGAGATGAGAAGGCAAGCTACTTGATGGAGACCTAGAAGTCTTTTCCGAAGACTTATGAGAAACAAACAGACATGATACAAAGAAAGATAAATGATTCAAAGGCATGGAGAAAAATGTTTGAGAAAAACTCAGAAATTAAACAAGTTCAAAAGAAAAAGGTGTTAAAAACTTACGGAAGAGCAGACGAAACACATTTAGGAAGAATACGAACAGAGTCTAGGGAAGAAAACAAAAATCAAAGAATTCAACGGTAGACACATGTAGTAGAAGAGTAAGGAAAATATAACACGGATTAACATGTGAGCACTTGTATAGTATAAAAATAAAAGTAGAAGAACAATACATGCATAGTAAAAAAAAGTCATACTAGCATGATGTAAGCAAACACGAATAAAGAAAAGAAGAAGAAGAATCAGAAGATGTTTTTGAAAAACCTTTTAGAAACCCTACAACGAACACAAACGATTTTGAAAAGAAAATTTAGGGAAAATGCTTTAAATGTCAAGCAAAGCATAGATACAACATAGATCTAGGAAAACAAATAGAGAAAGAACCTCGAATAGCTTAGGGCTTCGGAGAAACCCTAGAAGTGAGAAAAGGCTTTGAAGAAATCAGATTTTGAGTCGAAGAGGTCAGGAAAGGCTCATAGTGCTTGAATAAGCCGGAATAAAGGTCGGAGAGGCCACGGAACAGAAGATCTGAGAAGATCGGGAAGAAAACCATCAAAATCAGCCTTCAAAACCTCGAACATCCAAGGTCTAACGGTGGAGAGGGGTGAGTACAGGCCATCCATGGCTTGAGAAGCCATGGATTCCGGTGAAAAAATGATGAAATAAGGTAGGAAGAGGCTAGGGTTCCGAAGAGTTTTGGAGAGAGTTTGAGAGAGATTGGGCGCAAATGGATGGAAACTCAACCCCGTCCGAAAACTAGCAAGATAATCTATGGGCGCAAGGGGATGGCAACTCATCCCCGTCCAAAAATTGATAACAGGTTCATCCAATTAAGATTTTCGTCTTTATTTTTGTATTGGTGATTGGTCTTTGATGACTTATTTTGTACCTTACAGCTTGAAAAGATGGTAAACTTCATAAACTACAATTCCTCTTCCTCCAAACTTAAATATTAAAGTTGAGACTGAAAAAGGCGTATAACAAACCAAGCTTTTGACTCATACTTCACAAGTCGGACGATATGCTGGCTCGTGGCCTTCCTTGAGGAATATGCTTCATGTATACAATTGGACTTTGGAGCATAAACCAAGTTCCAGTAGATCATCTAAGACATGGTCCCTCCATGCGCCCGTCCATTGTGTAAATATTACTAGCACCCTTTCGAGCTTAGAGTGTCGTATAATTCAAAGATAGATACGTTGAGGAAATACCATAACAATCAAAGGCAAGTATCATCATATTCCAGGGTATTGGAATGGGATGAAGACCTATATGCTAGAAGTCGACAAGCCTTGAATACGGCGAATATTTATCATGCCATCTATGCCTCGCTTTTCATTTATAATAGAAAATTCAAATATTCTGCAAGCATTTGCAAAGCATGTTGCCCAAAGATGAACGCACTCCTAACACCAGCCGGGTACATATATATCTCTCTTTGGGACTTACATACCCTTGGAGGCTTACCCATCGAGGGTTCCCCCTGCAGAGAAGTAATACTTTTAGCCAAAGAGCTCACCGGTAAGGATAAAAAGAAACTGAGATTCATTCATCGGTCTTGTGAATACTTGTTTGCTGCCTTTCACCATCTTAAAGAAGGTACATGTGTTAACCAAAAGGTTTATTTGAACAAGTAGCTAAAATGTTGGTATAAGAAAGCTTTAAGATATGGACTCGCCCCACCCAGTAAGGAAAGAAAACTGTGCGCTAAAAGTTAACACATAATCCCAATGGGTTTATAGTCAAGATAACTAGATGGTTTAGTGATAAAGAAGCGGTATTTTTCCAAGTTTATGGTAAACTCTGAAAGAAAGATGACACATATCTTGCTGCTTTCTTATCATGTTGGTTGTGCATTTTCGTATTCCCATAAGGCAGAAGATTTATTTGCGCTTAATGGAGGTATAGATCTTAATCATTCAGATTTCAGATATTAAGTGCGTTTGTTTTTAAAGTCTGGATCTTAATTATTCAGCTCTTAATCATTAAGCATATTTATTTTTTACTTCACAACCACTTAATGGGTCTGTATAGGTCTTAATGATTAAGATCTATAATAGAGACTTAAGTTTATTAAGATGTTATCACATATTCATTATTAACTGCCGCCACCGCTTACCATTATCAACTACTACCACGCCACCACCACCATAATACTCAACCACCACCATCACATCCACCATCATCACACCGCTATCATTATCAATCTAATCCATGGCATTATCGACCATCACCACCCACTATCCCCACCACTCCGACCATCATCATTCTTACCCACAATTAACACTCATCCATCTCAACTACCACAAGTGACTACCCCATCACCATCAAGAACCACAGCTGGCATTGCCCATTATACCACCACCTTCCTCAGTCATAACTACTACCATCCTCCGCCATTATTAACTATCACTACCACCATCCTAAATCATAATCACCACCACTATCAATCACTACAAGCTACTAGCATAAACCACCATCATCAATCATAGCTACTAGCAACCACCGCCTCTAGTCGGCATTCACCTGTTAGCCATCACCACCAATAACTATCATATTTTTAAAAACTATATTTTTTATTGATAGAATATTAGATTAATTAGTATTTCATTTGAATTTTATGTTTATTAATTTTTAAGTAAGGATAAATTGTATACATTCATATGTTAAAAATCAAACAGTCTTAATTATTTAGTATTCAAATTTTAATACACACCTTAATATATTCATATGTGTAATGAGATTCAGATATCTTAATCTAATACACATCTTGACATTCAGATGTATTCAGATTCAGATGTCTTAATCTTAAAAAAAATCAAATGAGGCCTATGAGAGGTGCCAAGTCACCTCTTCCATTCCCTGCTGTATCTATAAATAGTAAATTTACCCGCACTTTGTGCGGTCACAAAGAAAAAAATTAAAATTAATTAAATAATTTATGTCATAATATTTGTAAAAATATTACTAATAGTTACTAAACAAATCGTATTATTAATCAAGATAGGAAGAAACTTTTTTTCCCCTCACATAAATTGATCATAATTAAATAAGTAGCCCAAATGAGAGAATAGCCATAGAAGTGCTAAACTCACTACCATAAAGAATTCGCAGGTCATGTTATTCAAAATGTCACGACCCCAATCCCCGGTCATGATGGCGCCCAACACACTGCTAGGCAAGTCCGACCTTTTCACAAATATTTCCACACTGAACAGATTTTTAGATATACAACACGGGAAAAATACTAAGTCATGATATAGAAAGTCTAAGAATAAGGAAAAAAATATGTTGAAGTTTAATCAAATACTGTTTAGCCAAACTAGGACCCGATGTCACGAATATGAGATAGTGGGGAGGGATCAAGGCTGTCTGTCTAACAAATGTAGAAAACAAAATATAGAGATAGTGGGGAGGGATCAAGGCTGCGAACACCATGCAGCTACCTCGATACTCCCGAATGTTGCTGCTCAACTAAACAAGTGCTCACTTAGCATGTGGGGTACATGCATCTGCACGCAAGGTGCAGAGAGTAATGTGAGTACTCCGACCCAGTGAGTAATAAACATAAATAAATGACTGAGAATAGAAAAACTCGGCAATACGCAAAGTAAACTATATCTAGAAATTTGAAATATTTAATAATAAGCTTCAATCCAATAAAATAGAAACTCAGAGATACTATGACAGGTAAGACAGAATAAGGATTAATGTATAAATGCAATGCAACACATAGAACGGTACACTCTAGTACCCGTTGTGGCATGCAACCCAATCCATTTAACGTCAACGTCGCTCACTAGGGGTGTGTATAGACTTCGGAGGGGCTCCTACAGCCCAAGCGTAATATCACTGTGGCATGCAGTTTTACCCAATATATATACACTATTGCGGCACGCAGCCCGATCCATGCTCAATCCAGAAATTCACATAAGCCTCTCCGGCACTTTTAAAATAACGGTTCTCAGCTCAAAATATAACAAAAATATCATTTGAGTTTTTAAATCTTAGAAATTTGCTGAGTATGTAAAAAAAACAGTATTATACTTGGGACCGAGATCAAATAACATGTCAGATAATGTAAAATAGTGATAGCAATACCTGAAGGATTCAAATAATTGGCACAACCCCCAAACGTAGCAACTTAACCCATGTAGGATGATTTTTAATTAAGCTCTAGTAAAAGATACAGTAAAATATAACTCCGGACGGACCAAGTCACAATCCCCAATATCAAAAAACCTCGCACTCATCGTAGAGTGTGTATCTAGTATCAATATAGCATTACGATGTGAAATTTCATGGTTTCAAACCCTCAGAACATCATTTACATCTATTACTCACCTCTAGCCGGTCAAAAGTCTAGCTCGCTATACTTTTTTCTCTCGAATCGACCTCTTTACGCGTCGAATCTTATTAAAACCACAACGAATCCGTCACAATATACCAAGGGAACAAAACCCAATCAAAGTAATTGAAAAACAATAAGAATTTTCAAAATTAGCAAAACTCAAACCCCCGACCCACTTCTCTAAATTCAGAAACTTTTACACCAATGGATTCCTTATCTCGCCACTATTCTGTACATATCAAAATCGCAATAATAGGATTCCATTTGACCCCTCAAATCCCTATTTTAGACTCTCTTAAGTTCAAGCCCCAAATCACCATTTTTGACCTTTAAATTCCTTGATTATTCAGTCTAAATCCATGTTTTTACACCATAAAATCGTATTCTAAGTCCAAGAATCCATACATGATTAAAGCCCTAGAAACCCTCTTCAGAATCGCCACAAAGCCCTCCAAGTTCGAAGTCCAAAATGTTGTTCTTTCAAAAAATTTGCGAAGAATACTATTTCACTTAACTACCCAGGCAATTCCGCTTCTGCGGTAAAAATGTCGCTTCCGTGACTTCCACATCTGCGCTCAACGTCCGCTTCTGTGGTCCTTCACTTAAGGGCCTTGACCGCTTCTGCGGCCCAAATTTCACATCAGTGGGACCGCTTTTACGGTCCAGGCTTCCGCATCTGCGAAACCTGTTCAACTCCAAAATTTCTGCTTCTGCGCCTTCTCGTCCACTTCTGCGAGATCGCACATGCAGTCCCATAACCGCAGGTGCAAAAATACCAGATACAAGCTAACTTTAAACATGCAACAACTTCAAAACTCTCCGTTTGATCACCCGAACTCACATCGAGGCCCCGGGACCTCAACCAAAAACACCAACACCTCCTAAAACATCATACGAACTTGTTCCAATCATCAAAACACTTCCAAGAAAACAAAAAACACCATTTTTTATCAGATTCAAGCCTAAGTTCTTCTAAAACTTCCAAAATACACATTCAATTAAAAACCCAACCAAATCACCTCCTAATCATCTGAACCTTTGCACACACATCCCAAATCACCTAAGGAAGCTACTGCAACTCTCAGAATTTCATTCCGAACCTCGGATCAAAATATCACCTATCAATTAAAAATTTCTAAAACACTAACTTCGCAAATTCAAGCCTATTTCTACATCGATCCTCCAAAATCACTTCCGATCACGCTCCTACATCACAAATCATCTCCCAAAGCTAACCGAATCACCGAAAATCATTTTCGATCTCTCTAACTCATAAATCAATATTCGATTGATTTTTCCAAAACAGACCTTCCTTAAAGAGACTAAGTGTCTCATTTCTTATCAAAACCAATCCAATTTAACTCCAATACACGAATACTAATAACGAAACATGTAGAAGCATAAAATAAGGGAAACGGGGAGGTAACTCACATAATGATGGGCCGAGTTGTCACATTCTCCCCAACTAAAACAAACGCTCATCCTCGAGCGGGTTAAGAAATATACCTGGAGCCTCGAATAGGTGAGGATATCTACTCCGCATCTCCCGCTTGGTATCCCAGGTAGCCTCCTCCACGGGCGGATCTCTCTATTTCAGCTTCACTGAAGCTATGTCCTTTGATCTCAATTTCCCAACCTGACGATCCAAGATAGCCACTAGCTCCACATCATATGTCAAATCCTCATCCAACTGCACCGTGCTTAAATCCAAAACATGAGACGGGTCCCTAACAGATACTATCAGTTTGCACTGGCATGTCTTAGACAGTCTCAGTCACTACTGCAGAAGCTACTTCGCAGGCCGGGGGAGGAAATCAGACCCCCGCTGCTCGCACACCTGAGCAAGTTGTGCAGGAATTGCAGACGCCGGGAGCAGCTCCAGCTTAGCCGGTTGCCCCAATTCAGGACTTCATGATTCCAGCTATGCCAGATGACGAGCAGCATCGTCTCAAGAGATTTGGTAGGCTCCAACCTCTGACATTTAGTGGCGCTAAGGGCGAGGATGCCCAAGGTTTTCTTGACAAGTGTCAGTGCATGCTTCGCACTGCAGGGATCTTGGAGTCGAGTGGTGTGGCTTTTACTACCTTCCAGTTCTCAAGTGCTGCATTTACCTGGTGGGAGGATTTTGAGAGGCGTAGGCCCATTAGTACAGGCCCCTTACTTGGCAGCAGTTCTCCACTCTCTTTTCAGAGAAATATGTACCGCAAACCTGTTCTCCTTTATCTTCTGTTATTTATATTATACTCAGACTTTGTTCTTGTTTCTAGACTTTATAGAACTTTAGTAAAGTCCGTAGTAGCTCGTGACTCGTGACACCCCGATTTCAAGCTGTGTTGGGATGGTTCCCTATTTTTATCGCTTTATTTTCTCACTCATGATAACTCTAATTATGTTTTAGATTTATAAATGATAAGTAACTATTAAAAGGAAGCACTGTATTCTGTTGGCTGGCCTTGTCTTCACCAGAGGCGCCATCACGATCGGGTTTGGGAATCGGGTCGTGACACAAAATTACCAAGTATTCATGGTAGTCGTAATTCAACAGCTATGTAGTGCCAAATTAAGAATTGTTCAATAAGGAAAATGAGGGAGAAAAAAAAGAAATGAAACAGCATGCAGGTTGCACGTTCCATTGTACCGAGATGTGAGGTGCAGGTGGTGATGATTACCCTGGGGTATGTGCTAGCGCCATTGACAGGCACTCAAGAACCCGCCAACGCTCATGTAAAACCTCAGTCGATCGGTTGGTCCCATTTTGTAGATAAGTCATTACTTAGTACATCCCTAACAAAGTGTAAACAATTCACATCCCTAACAACATGTAGAAAAATCTATCTGCATAGATCAGGAATAAATACATTTATGTTATGAAATTATAAAAGAAGAAGAATATTGCATAGTAAAGTAGAGAGAGAGAATTCTTGTTGATCTTCGGATGAAGTACAATGGAATAGAACCCTCTATTTATAGGGAAAGAGTGACTTAGCCACCAAGTAATAATTCTTAGAATCTCTCTAGATGTTGACATTCACCATAAATAAATTTATTTTTAATTTCTCCCTTGAATATAATTTGCCTCGTTAAAACCTTAACAAAAATAAAATTTAGTGGGAAAAAAATTCTAAAGAAGGAAAAAGGGTACACATATCTATGGGTGTTCATTCGGATCGAATATATCCAAAATCTAAACCGATCCATTCAATTTCTGAATTCGGGTTGTATTTTTAAAAAATTTGATTTCAGATTGGATTCGGATTGGTATAGTTTAATTCGATCTGATTTGAAATTATTAGGACATGTATAAATACTATACTTTAATTTCAGTTAGTCAGTACTTCCTTTACATCAAGCTCCAAGTTATTACCTTTACAATTGCTAGATTTAGCTATATTGGCAACATAGTACTCTTATAATTGCATAAATATGAATTTTTCTTAATGTATTGCTTCTTTACAAAGAAAATATACATATTAGTTTAACTTTGAGGCATAATAATACGACCCGAAATCCGGTCCGATCCAAACTTTAAAATCTGATCCATTTCGATATAATTCATATCAAATTCGGATTGCATTTTCTAGAATTTAGAATTCCAAAATTCAAATCCGAAATGTGTTAAATCTGATACGATTTGATCCGATCCGTGCACAACCCTACTTGACATATCTAACAATACGCTTTTTTGTTGCCTAATTAAAAACCTTTCAAGGAAAATCGAGTGGGACTAAACCTTGTAACAGAAAAAGATTACAACACATATTAAATCCCCCTGATTAGATCATCAATTCATATCCTTGAACATTCACATTCCAATCTTGCGCACTAGCTTCTTGAAAGTTGACGTCACTAGAGATTTGATGAAAAAAAATAGTCATATTAACTCCAATAAATATATTGCATCCTGAAAATACCCACTATCACATTATCATGCTTATAGTTATAGAAAGATACATATGCGTTCGAATTGTACTTAGGATGTAGTACTTCATGACCAAGATTTGACTCATTCTTCACATTCAACCTATTATACAAATTCATGACTCTTTAAATACAATACAACTGATGTTCTAAACGTTAATACCACACAAGAGGGGAGGTGATTAGTGTGGTACCCAATTTTCGCTCTGGAAGAATCTAGTTCTTCTAGGTGTTCTAAATACTATTGTGTGCGGAATTTAAAGTACGTAAAATAAATAACACAAAGATTTTTGCGTGAAAAATACCTAGATCAAAAGGTAAAAAAATCGCGACCAACTACTCAGAAGGATTTTCACAAACTTCCACTAAAATTACTGAGCCAAAACAACATTTACAAAAACTCTTTGTAAACCTAAGGATTAACTCTAATCCTGTTGTGGCAATCAACCTCTAACTATTGCGACAACTTCATGTTAACTCTAACTTGAATACTCAAAGTACCTATTACAATTGCTTCTATGAAAGCTGAAAGGTACAAATAAAAACACCTACTACAATTGAACTAGAAATAAAGAAAGACACATAAAACTTTTCATGGAGCTGGTTCTTCAATCTGGTTCAGGTAGCTTCAGGTTTGCACACTTGAATCACAAACGAATTGTTTGCAAAAAGCCTTGCAATTTTTCTCTCAATTCACATTTAACTTCTGTGTTTTTGTAAGCACTTGGAATATGAGAACATCCTGCAATTTATAGACTTAGTAGATGAAGAAATAACTAGAGTTCTGATGCAACTCTTCCTTGGTGGAAGAGTTCTAGTTGATTTCAACTTCTAACTCCTTCCCTATCTTGGATAGTTTTCTCTTTGATTAAGGAGTTCTTCTCCTTATAAATTATGCAACCTTTTCGATCATGAGATATTAAATGCAACAAGTTAAGCTTATCTCCTTCACGTGCATCCCACATGCTTGAATCTGCCCGTTTTATGAACCCGAGGGATGGACCACTGGGATGGACATGGTTCATCCTGAGTTCCTTTGTCAATCTTCAAAATTTAACCTTTACTTGGACCAACAAATTCCCCCTTTTTGATGATGACAAACTCTGTGCTTTTTATAAGCTTAGGACCTGTTTCAACTCAGCTCAACATCAACACAATGTTAGAAACATTTTTCCTTTTTATCACTTATCATCAGGGACCAGGTACATTAGATTATAAACATCACTGTTCAAAGTGCAAAGCACAACCTATTTCCCCCTTTTGGCATCATCCAAAAGTTGCATAAAAATGTGAGATAACCATATTTTAAAACTTACTCATGGCCATTGGGGCTACTTCAAATGCAATCATGGATTAATCATCATAGATCAAGCTAAAAAATTTAACCATCAAAGAAATATGAACAATCAGTTAGAGAAAAAATAGTGAATTTCATTGATGATTGATAAGATTCTACCACAAAGCATAAGAAGAAATAAAAATACTGAAAACATGAGCAAAAGAAACAAAACATCCCGAACTGGATCACTGGTTGATCTGAACTATGCTAGAAGGCTTAAGGCTGGGAAGAACTAGGTGCTTGGTTTTTGACTTGGAGGAGTTTCAGCATACCATGAAGAATGATATCATTCTTCTCTTTTTCTCTTGCCAGCTCAGTTCTGAGAGCATCTTTCTTAGTCTCCATCTCACCAACCTCTTCTTCAACCTTTAAATCTAAGCATCCTTAGCCTCATTTTCTTGCACCAAGGCTCTGACCTTGCTATTTACTGATACCTTTTTGGGTGAACTAGGTTCTTAGGAGTGAAAATAACTTCATATCACAATCAAGCAGAGTATTAATCCAAAAATGTTTCATGCTTGTACTAACCTCCCACATTTTCATAGGTACATTAAAATGTGCAAGCACAGTTGTGAGAATTAAGTCATAGGGAATGGTATGAGTTTTGGTGCCATTGATAACTCGATGAAGACGTCGGATTATAGATTTTAGTCACTTTCTTCTGCAGGTCTTGCGAGGGTTTCCTCTACAGATGAACCGGGTTCATCTCCCCAAACAACCATTGCACCTGCATCTTTGGTTAAACTCACAAGAGTGGGTGAAGAGTTAGCCAATCTTCTCCTTTCACCTCACAGTACTCCTAGCTCCCTTGCTCTCCTTTTTTTCTTTTTCCTTTTTACCACAAACTTCTCCAGACTCTATCGTCTCAACAGTTTCTATAGATCCTACAAATCTATTCTCTAAATTTGCAACAACTTTAGAAATTATCTCACGAGAAATTATAGAATCAGAAGATCTTGTTCAATTTCGGAAGAACCAATTTATTCCCCCCTGAGTAGTAGATTTAAAAGATTCTAGGTAGTTTAATATGGTCAGGAGTTTTGAACGTAACTGGTTCACTTGTAACGGATAAGTTAAAAAGAACAATGGTATTTGGTAGAACTCTGCTCATGATCCAAATATAGTTATTTCAAATTATGCAGAGTGTAGAAAACATACCGTGTTATCTTGATGAACCGAGTTCTTCACTGATAATTCTATTGTGTAAGTCTAAATTTGCCAAAATAGAGGAAAAATCAATAGAGATTATGAGTCATGTTAACACATGGCACAAGAGTATACTATGGAAAGTATGAGACTGAGCAAGATTTAATCTAATTATACACAATTTATAGACTTTAACAAATTTTTTTCAATTTCTTTTCATAATTTTTCTAACATTGAACTGTTTAGGTGATATTATTCATCCCTAATTCCAACTTGTTGCTCTCAAAGTGATCTCTACTTAAGGATTTTGTGAAGATGTTAGCAATTTTCTTGTCAGACGCACAAAACTCCACAGTGATCAAAACTTTCTCATAGTTGTCCCTCAAAAAATGGTGTTCGTGCTTAGTTCTCTTATGATGAACAAAATTCTTAGTCATACTAATAACACTAGTGTTATCATAGAAAATAGGGATGCAACAAACTTCAATACCAAAATCCATCAACTGGTGCTTGATTGACAATAATTGAGCACAATCATGAAGTAAGACATACTTGGCTTCAGCAGTAGATAAGACCACAAAATTTTCTTTTTAATATCCCATGAAACAAGAAATGAACCAAGGATGTCTTCCATACCTGAAATGCTCTTCCTATCCATCAGGAAACATGCATAATCAGTTTCAGCATATCCCACTATGTTAAAATTACTACCTTTTAGATACCAAAGGCAAAGGTCAGGGGTGCCTTTTAAGGTATCTCAATATTCTCTTTACATTAGTCAAATGGGACTCATTTGTATTTGCCTCAAATCGAGCACAAAGACCTATACTCAAAATAATGTCAGGTCTCCTAGCAGTAAGATACCAAAGAGAACCAATCATCCCCCTATATAACTTCTGATCAACGGATGAACCAGGTTCATCTTACATATGATTTTGTGGAAGTTGAAATAGGAGTGTCAATTCATTTGGATGTTCCTTTCTGGTTTTGTTACTAAGGAATATGTGCATGGACAGGTTCCCTCGAGGTTTGAGGATCAATTCCTCTTTAGTCAGTTTCCCTTGTCATGTTGCCCTTGGTGGAAGAACTTGTTCCTTCTTCTGGTGCAGCTTCAATCTGGGTTGTGATTTCATTTAAATTTATAACCAGCCCGATTATTTTCATGTTCATGTCTCTCAGAAAGAATCTTAGTTTCATCAAAACTACATGTATACTTTGTTCTGCACACATACTTCTTTAGTTATACACTTCATATGCTTTTCTATGTAAAGAATATCCTAAGAATACTCCCTCATCACTTCTGGAATCAAACTTTACATAGGGAGTCTTTGCCATTATTGTGCACAAAGTACTTGTATCTAAATGCCCTAAGATAGGATATATTTAGTTTCTCCCTTTAAGTGACTCATAGGGAATCTTCTTAACAAGAGGTCTAGTCAGGCAAATATTTATGATGTAGTATGCAAGAATTAGCAAACTTAGCATTTTTAAATTCAGTTCCATGATCAGACCTAATTGATGCAAGTTGATTACCTAGTTGTTTCTGAATTTATTTATGTATTCAACACAAGAAGAAAACATGTCAAATGCTTCAACTTTAGATGTTAAAAATAATGTCTAAGTAAACCTAGAGTAATCATCAACAAACACCATCACATATCTTTTACCACATCTGATTAATGTTCTCATTGGACCACAGAGATCCACATGGGCCAGTTCCATCGTTCTGGTGGTGCTTACCATTTTCTTGCTTTTGACAGAGGATCTTACTTGCTTCCCCCTTGCACAAGCCTCACAAATTTTGTCTTCATTGAACTTAATGTTACGCGGTCCTATCACCAAATCCTTGGAGACTAGTTTGTTGAGCTGACTTAGACTGCATGTCCAAGTCTCTTGTGCCAAAAGAGGGGATCATTGTCCAACACACTTAAGCAAGTGAGTGCATTTTCTAAAAGCGTGGACAAATATACAATGTATATATTGTTTAATCTTTTTCCCTGAAAAATAATCTTATTAGTGGTAAGATTAATCACAAAATAGTTTGTAAAGGCGAATTCTACCAAGTTACCTCTATCACACAATTGTGATTATCTAATTAGGTAGTATTTTAGGACATCTATCAGGTAGACATGCTCTATAGAGTGAGAATCAGCCTTACCTACCTTTCCAACCCCAATTATCTTACCTTTCGTCCCATTACCGAAGGAGACATCACCTCTTTTGAGGTTCTCAAGTGAAAGGAACTTGTACTTACTTCCTTTCATATGCTTGGAGCAGCACTATCCATGTACCATATTTGGCTGCTCCCATTCACTTAGACCCACAAAGGAAATTAGGGGTTAGTCTTAGGAATCCAAACTAGTTTGGGTCCTTTTCAATAGGCAAAAGGGTGAATCGGATTCTTTTTAGACCAACCTGGTAGCCTATTTTTCCCTTGAACAAATTCTTTATTCTTTTGACTAGTCTTTTATTTTGCAATACATTCGGATTTATAGTGACCAGTTTTACCACAGTGTGTACAAATTATATTCTCAGGAAGTGTGAGGTACTTGCTTTTCGGATCCCACTTAGGTGCAGGGGTCCCGTAGCCTATTGCTCTCTTATTGCTACTATGGTGTTCATGTAGCCATGAAAGTGCATCGAAGGACCTAATCCATTTAAAGGTTCTGTCTAGCCCGTGCTTAACCTTGTTTAGATCCTACTTAAGGACTCTTATCTGCTCAACTCTTTTGCACAACTCATCTTTTATTTTTCCTACATTTTCTTCTAAAGTGAGTTGTGTGTGATCAGATTTCTTTTTACCAGTTCCTAATTTCAATTTTAAATTTTTAAATCTAAGCTCTATGACAGTGGTGTCAAGTTCATCAACCTTGTTCTTTAACTCAAAATTTTTACTATCTTTTTCACTAGCCCTAAGTTCTAGATTTTTGCACTTAGCTTTCAAAATCACACACTCCTTAGACAGTTGTTCTTTTTCATTGTTTAGATCCTCATATTCATCAATTAAATCCAGGAGTAACTTAGATAGCCTTTCTTTAGACAAAAATTAATCTTGTCTTTGAGATGATTTATACTTACCTTAAATTCCTCATAAAAGAATTCTCCAATTGACATAAGTGCTTCTTCATCTCCATCTTCACCCTCTGAGTCCTCATCTGATCTTTCTCCCCAGGTAGCAACCATAGCCTTTGTTGATCCTTTGTTCTTCTTGAGTTGAACATGTTCCTTCTTCTTCTTCCTTCGTTCAGCTCTTTCCTTCTTCCATTCAATTTCCTATTGAGGGCAGTTTTTGATGTGGTGATCAGTCTTCCCACACTTGTAACACCCCTCATTGGTTTGTTTTTCAAGAACCCTTAGTTTGCAATAGCTTTCACTTCTTGAAGAACCATTTTCTCTCATTAAGTACTTCTTGAATTCCTTTGTGATCATGGTCATTTCATCCTTCTCTAGATTAGCACCTTCAATGATTCTGAATGCCATGATCCATTCCTTCTTAGGTGCATCCATCTTCATAGTTTGCCTTCTAAGTTCATAGGCTGTGAGATTTCTAATTAGCTCGTCCAACTTAAGAGTGGAAATGTTCTTTGATTCCTGAATGGTAGTGTTCCTCTAGAGCTCTTCACTTGAGGTGTTCCTTCATGAGCCACTTGCAATGTATCCCATATTTCCATTACAATAGTACAACTTTGAATCCTGTTGTACTTGTCTGGACCCAGCCACACACAAGCTATTTTTTGGCCTTGGCATTATTCTCCCATTTCTTCAAATGTTCAACAGTGTAGTCAGCTCTTATTTTTGGCACATCTACTCCTTCAACATTCTTCTTCATGGTAGCCAGGGGACCATAAGTGACAATGTCACATAGCTGATAGTCTTCTCCGATGATGTGATCTATCATCCTACTTTCCACCAAGAATAGTAGTGGCCATTAAAGAGTGGAGGCCTATCAGTGGATTGCCCTTCCCAGTTTCCAGGTGGTGCGCTCATCTTGATCTGTTCCTAGGGTGTTACCCTCTTCAAGGATAACCTACTATGATACCAATTGATGTTCTAAACGTCAATAACACACAAGAGGGGGGATGATTTGTGTGGTACCCAATTTTCGCTCTAGAAGAACCTAGTTCTTCTAAGTGTTCTAACTACTGCTGTTTGAGGAATTTAAAAGTACATAAAATAAAGAACATAAAAATTTTTACGTGGAAAACACCTGGCTCAAAAGGTAAAAAAAACCACGACCTACTACTCAGTAGGATTTTCACAAAGTTCCACTAAAATCACTGAGCCAAAACAACATCTACAAAAACTCTTTGTAAACCTAAGGATTAGCTCTAATCCTGTTGTGGCATCCAGCTTCTAACTGTTTCGATAACTTCAAGTTAACTCTAACTTGAATACTCAAAGTACCTATTACAATTGCTTCTATGAAAGCCGAAAGGTATAAATAAAAACACCAAATACAATTGAACTAGAAATAAAGAAAGACACATAAAACTCTTCATGGAGCTAGTTCTTCAATCTGGTTCATGTAGCTTCAGGTTTGTACACTTGGATCACACACGAACTGCTTGCAAAAAGACTTGCTATTTTGCTCTCAATTCACGTTTAACTTCTGCGTTTTCTTGCAACACTTGTAATGTGAGAACATCCTGCAATTCATAGAGTTAGTAGATGAAGAAATAACTAGAGTTCTGATGCAACTCTTTCTTGGTGGAAGAGTTCTAGTTGATTTCAACTTCTATCTCCTTCCTTATCTTGGATAGTGTTCTCTTTGATTAAGGAGTCCTTCTCCTTATGAGTTATGCAACCTTTTTTATCAGGAGATTCTAAAGACAACAATTTAAGTTTATCTCCTTCACGTGCATCCCACATGCTTGAATTTGCCCGTTTTATGAACTTGAGGGATGGACCACTGGGATGGACCAGGTTCATCCTGAGTTTCTTTGTCAATCTTCAAAACTTAACCTTTACTTGGGCTAACAACAACCATAATTTCTTGAATTTAAAGGTATAGCAATATATATAACATAAAAAATATCATCTCTATTTCCACAAGTTAGCTCCAAAACAGACGAAGTGGAATAACAAGCTCCCATCAAAACATTTAACACAATAATACAACAGCTCAAAAATAAACAAGCAAATGTCTACAATTTATCTACAATTACTGCAATTCGTCTTCTTCTTCTTCGAGTTTTAATAAACACAATAATACAAATGTCTTCTTCTTCTTCGAGTTTCAATTTGAAATTCAGCCAAAATCAAGTCTAAATCCTTACCAAAATTTCTCAAATTTGAGATATAAACTCCAAACCATATTTTTAATTATTTACAACAATTCCAAATCTAAACAAATAATGATTTTTGAAAATCCAAATTTGAATTCAAAGTTTTTAATGGCTGTCAATGGTGGAATTGCTGCTGTTTGTCTCTTTGAAGGTTTGTTCTTATTCATTGAGAAATTTAAAGCTAAAAGTAAATGTGTGTATGAACTTTGAAGATTTGACTTCAATTTTGATTGGTTGAAGAAAATAAAGCTTGAAATTGGAAGTTAACGGAAGGGTATTACATATGTTTCTCTGGTTTTAGCAGAGGAATAACGGGTTGGAAACGTGGGTGTGGGGAGATACGTGGGTGAGGGTGTGTGTTTGGGAGAGAGAAACGGGAGGGGGAGGAATTTGGAGTAATATATAGTAGCATTATTTAAGGAGTGATATACGGTACACTAATTGTACAGTTAAAACACATTATGGTATATAATTAACAATTAGGTATACTAAATTTAATTAAATCAAACCTTAACATTGAGGGTAATATAATTTCCTATATGAAATAGGAATGTAAAAATCCCAAGATAAAAAGCACATGCAAAAAGCACATCAACAAAACCCATTCCTCATCCTACGAAATTTATAAGATCTTTGAATTTGTGAAAATAGAAAACAATGCATCTACAATCAAAATACAAATAATCTACAATTTATCTATAAACTGGATACATTGAATTTTAATATCTCAATTCTCATTTTAATTGTATAGACATAATTACATTTTTTTTCAGAAAATTTGTAGAAGTTTTAGTCGTTTTTGATTTGTGAAAACAGAAAATAAAGTGCCTACAATTAGAATACAAATAATCTACAATTTATCTATAAAATATCTATAAACTGGGTACATAAATTTTGTATATCCCAATTCCCATCCAATTCTTCTTCTTCTTCTTCTTCAGTCAAAGTTTAATCTTCACCAAATACAAACTGAATTTCGAGTTTCAATCTGAAATCCAGTCAAAGTTTAATCTTCACCAAAACCTCTCAAAATTGAGTTATAAACTCCAACACATATTTACGATTATTTTCAACAACACCCAATTCAAATAAATAATAATTTTTGAAAACCCAAATTTGAATTCAAAGATTTCAAGCTTTTTAATGGCTATCAATAGTGAAAAATATCTGGAAGAATATTTACTTCCATAATGGCTTCCTGATTTTTCGCAAGTGATTAAGGCAGAATTTTAATGTAGACTCATTCAATCCCAAGATTCTTTCCTAATTTTTAACACGTGATTGAGGGAATATTCTGTCATATTAATTCCTAATAAACGAATGGTACAGAAAGTAGGAAAAATATGAACTATGTGGGTAATTTAGATACTATGCATATTTACTTTTGACTATTTTTAAACTATATAGGTAATTTAGATACTATGTATACTTATAAATTTATTCTCTTATTTTACTTTTGACTATTTTCTAAATCTTTCTTTCTTACTTGGAGAGTTACGTGTGAAACTAATAAAAATAAAAAGGGTGGACATATATATAGGCCCTTAAACTTGACCAAAATTTTCATTTAGATATCTATACTAGGTCTTGTTCCAATTGAACACTTCAACTATGCTGAAAGTATATCTATCAAATAGAGAAGGTTTATTTTGTGTCTTATACAATTGACACTAGTTGAATGAGGTTTTTTTTTGTCTCACAAAATTGTGGACCCCAATTTTATACTTCTGGGTCTCTAAAATTGTGAGACAAAAAATTACCTCATATAACTAGTGTAAGTTGTATGAGACACAAAATAAAATTTTCATTTAAGACACAAGTCACTGACATGGCACATATCATGAGATACACAATATTTGAGCGCGTGAAATTGCTCTATGTTAAACCACAACAAAATATTTTACCGGAAAATATAAGATTTCACGAGAAGAATCAACTTTCCAGCCATTTTGGTTCTACTTCGCCTCCAATTCTTCTGAGCTTGTTATCGCTTCCACTTCTTTTCAGCTATAGATTCAAACTCTCCTCCTCATGCCGTTCTCAAACTCCATTTTAGCCATTTTTATTGTCAGCTCGTTTGGAACTGGTTCTACAACTTTTTGAGCCATTTTCAAATTCATTCCACAAATTGGTCCTCCCATCTTTGGAAAAGTAATTTTCTTTTCAGAATTTTCTATAGAAAAAAGTTTATAGGTAATTAAGTTAGAATATTAATTTTAAAGGATTTGAACAATTTGTATGATGGCGTATTAGGGCATACACAGCTTTTCTCTTTTGGTTGTTGAGTAGAGATGTTGATGTCGCCGGAAACATTCTACGGTCAACATCTTCTCTTACTCTTTTCTTTAGATTTTGACTTTTACTTTTGCTTATGTGTACTTTCCTTATTGGTTTTGTTTACATGTCAACGACAAGTGATCATCACGCAACGGATTTGATTTAAAATTATCATATTTATGTTAAATAGACATACTTTTAGCATAGTTTAAGTGTTTAATTGGAACATGTTTTAATATAAACGTCTAAACGAAAATTTTGGACAAGTTTAAGGCCCACACATGTATTCAACCTAAACTACACCAAGGTAGCATACTGTTGGATTATGGGTCATGGCTCGCTCCATGTGGGGTGACTCGACTCAGTTATGAGAGATAAGAGAGAGATTAAGGGAAGTTACCACAAGATCACAAACACTTCATTAAATTGAACGTGCAAAAAAAAAGGATGAGTGGGGGTTTCTTCCTCAACCGCTATTTTCTCTGCCTATTTCATGCAAATGAGACAATATAAAAAAAAGGACTGTAAGAATTTTCTCTGACTCTCTTCTTCTCCCAACGTAAAGCACACACAAGTAAGGGCATCTAATTGGCGCAAAATTAACTTTGTTTTCTAGTGATTCAAAATTCGATTTGGGGCCATTATTTCGATGGTGAGTTCAACGATTTCTACTGTATCAATAAGGTACACAATTCGTTATTATTTCCCCTAAATTTAATCTAATAATAGTATCAGAGCCAGAGCCAGGTTGTTCGCTCCTTGTTGCTGCCACCATGAAATATACTTCGTTACTGGTTTTGTTTGTATAAGGCGCTGTTTTTTTTTTTTGGTGCGGCGTAAACTTTTTCTCTGGAGGTGTTAGGATATGGTATATAGAAATTACTGAGATTTCTTATAATGAATCCTTTAAAAATTGAAGACGATTCTTTACAAGTAATTGTCTTACTCAATCAACATATCCTTGTTACAAGTATTTTCTCTAACTCGTAGGAATTATTTTTTTTAATGGATGAGTTTTCTGTTCGAAGTATACTGACAGTGATTAAAGAAAATTACTTCGTTACTTCGTTACTGTTTTTTTTTTTTGAGAAGTTTTGTCCTTATCCAGTTCAACAACGAAATTACTTGTGAACACGAATGTAACGTTTGTTTATTTTGAATTATGGCAATGATTAAGCTATATAATTGAAGTTGATTAGGAGACACACTGTTTCTCTTGTCTCGCTAAGAATAGTTTGTTTGCTTCATGTAATTTTGTTTAATTACAGTGTTGCATTATCATTTAAAATCACGTTGTTGTGACAAAATCAGAAGATACCTTTGCTATATTTTTGATTTGGTGAAGTATAATTTTATTGATAATGGAAAGGTGGTATGGTATTATTTAGCCATAGACCATTTTGTATTTCACTGGTCTAATCTTATATTTTCCAAGTAACAGTTTTGGCAGTGGTCCATACAATAACATACTATTGTATAATCAATAAGGAGTATTGAGCAATTTGAGTTGATATAACAACAATTATTAATGAATTGGCATTTTAATCATTTTTATTGTTTAGTCATATTCCTTACATTGATATACTTCTATGAGTTATTGTGATATATATTGTCACATTGAGTGGTTGTAGCCATTCTTATTATTTTCTTGGTCTCATTTAAGATATGGCTAAACAGGGACAAGTTTGAATTACTCCAAGTGGGAGTTCTCGAAGACAAGGAAGGGGATAACGTAGAAGGGCACGTCTTCGCGGGACTTATTTCTATAATGATTCAGAATCGGAGCCTGAAGTCATCAGGAATGTCCCAAGGGCAAGACAAAATCAGTAAAGGGATCAAAGGGCTGAACGAAGGGAAAGAGAACAAGAAATTTAGGGGGTTTTAAGGAATTTAAAATGGGCCCCGATGTTTCTATTCCTGAACATGTACATCTCTTTAAGATAAAGAGAGCTGAATTGGCTAATTACGTATAAATTACTGATTGAAAAGCGTTAGCTATTTTAGCGGACTCTCTTCAAGAGCCTTGGAGTGAAATTTTAACTGAGATTTATTATGATGTTTGTCCTAGTGCACCTTTTAGCGTATATGAGCAAGAGTTAGTGTTCGAGTGGTATATGGATGTCCTAGCAAACATTTAAATTGTTATTATGTGTTTTATTTTAATAAAATTTATATTATATTTTTGTCTCACTAGTTACATACATTGTTTATTATATCCTTTTGTAATGGATTGTGACTTAAAATATAGACACACTAAGAAGTGATCTTAATATTACTTAAAAATATTTAGATATAGATGATGAATGGAAACGTAGTGACGGTTCGATTTTATACTAAATGTAGAATTAATATTATAATTAATTTTTCTTGAGTGTGTAATCACATGCATAAATTAACTGAAGTATATATTGATGAGTTAAATTTGTGATATTGTCTCTAATAATAGACATGGCATCAAAAGTATTTGCTGACTTGAACAGGGGTGACAAATTGAATGGTGAAAATTATGATATTTGGAGTCGTAAGATGTGGTATGTACTCAAAGAGCAAGATGCTCTTGAAAGTATTAACCATGTTATGAGTCACCCAGAGGAGGGTCACTGCCCAACACATGAGGGATCTGAAAACTTACAATATTTGGAAAAAGAAAGATTCCACTACACGTAAAATTATTATAAGTTCAGTTGATGATTATCTCATCCACGAATATGAGCAATATCATACTGCTCAAGCCATGTGGACACATTTAACAGAGGCATATGGGGGTTCGACTGTGACTCTCCTTCGACAACTGACAATCAAGTTTGACACGTACAAAAAGTGTCATGTTCACGGTATCAAGCAACATCTAAGGGTGGTGTCAAATATGATTTCTCAACTCAAAAATATTGGCCATGTTCTCTCTGATGAGCAGTAGGTTCAGGCAGTGATTCGGTCTCCTCCCAATAATAGGAACATTTGAAGGTTAACTTGACCCACAATGATAGCATAAAAACTTTTGCTGATGTTGCACGTCATGTGGAGCTTGAAGACGAACGGCTTGGTGCTGGTAAAGCTGTACCTAATGCCTTTTTGGAAGAATCGAGTGGAACAAAGAGTTCAAGCTTCAAGTGCAAGAGAAACTGGAAAAATAACGGAAAGGGTAAGGATACCGGAGAAGGACCCTCCAAGAAAAGAAACAAGCCAAATTCTAAGAAAGGAAAACGATTCTTCAAGAAGAAAAACAAGAGCAAGATGAAGTGTTATAATTGCCAAGTTCCAGAGCATTTTGCTCGTGTGTGCATTGAGCCGAAAAAGGTAGCATTTCAAAGCACATCCCTTAGTGCTATATATGTTTCTCGCTCTATTTTACTAACTGAATCTTATCTTATGTGGATTCTAGACTCAGGGGCCACCGACCATGTGAGCCGCGATAGAGAAGCGTTTATAGAGTTTCGTCGAGTTCCACATGGATCAAAGCATGTATATGTGGAAAATAATGCAAAGCTTGAAGTCAAAGGGATATGCACTTGTAGAATGGACATACGCGGAGGCCGATCTTTGATGTTGCATGACGTCCTATATGTTCCAGAGATTCGACGAAACTTAGTATATGTGTTTGTTTGTTCTTCTAGATTTAGATTTCAATTTGAGCTTTAGTCGCAGTGGTCTTAGAATTACTCAAGACAATATTTTTTATGGTCTTGGACATCATTATAATGATTTTATTGTGTCAGATTGTAATCCTTCTACGTATAACTATTATGTTGACCGTTGTGTTATGGCATGTTATTCTAATAACAATGATGTTGATGTTATTACATAGCATGCAAGATTAGGTCACATACGGCAGGATCGAATAGACAGGCTGGAAAGATTACACCTAAACCATTTGGAAAGGCTAAGAGGGCTGATTTTCCATTGCAATTAATCCATTCTAATATCTGTGGTCCAATGAATGTGAGGGTTAGGTCTGGTGCTTTATATTTCATTATGTTCATTGATGATTTCACACGTTTTGGTTATGTCTATTTGAACTCTCATAAATCTGAAGCACTTGAATGCTTTAAGAAATATGTGAATGAAGTTGAGAATCAATTAGACAAAAGGATTAAGACCTTAAATATCGATAAAGGGCGTGAATATCTTTCAAAAGAAAATAAAGGATTGTGCAATAAAAAGGGAATCACCAGACAATTAACTATTCCGTACACACCTTAACAAAATGGTGTAGTAGAAAGGAGGAATAAAATACTACTCGACATGGTAAGGTCCATGACGGCACAGACAAATTTACCTATCTCCTTTTTGGGAGATGTGTTATTGACTGCAACTTATAATATTGAATAAAGTGCCTTCTAAATCAGTTTTTTTCACTCCTTATGAGCTATGGACTGGTCATAAGTCAAACATAAAGGATTTACGACCTTGGGGTTGTGCTGCATATGTAAAAGATTCCTTTAGCAAGTTTGGTAAATTAGGTCCAAAAGACAATAAATGTATCTTTATAAGATATTCAGAACACTCCAAAGGGTATGTGTTCATTGGTGAATTAGAGGATGGAAGTGTTACTAAGATTGAATCGCGAGATGTCACATTTCTGAAAATAATTTTCCAAAGAAGGGCGAGGTAAGAATGCAGAGCCTCTTTATGAAATGGTTAACTCAGATAGTCGGCAAGTGTCTTCAAACACAGTTGATAATCCAATTGAACAAGATCTTATTCTTGATCCGAGTGGGAGTGGGAACTCTCAATTCCAAAATCCTTCTGACGAACCTGAATTTCAACTATGAAAGGGTGCCAGAAAAAAAATACTCAAACGCAATTATGAATTGAAGATTATATTTTCTTGGTATCTCCCACAGAGATGGATGAGCCAAAGTCTGTGATTGAGGATTTAACGAGCCCTGAAAAAGATGAGTGGATGAAAGCAATGAAAGAATAATTAAAGTCCATGAAAACCAACAAAGTCTGGGATCTAGTTGATCTTCCGCCTTGGCGTAGAGCCATTGGGAACAAATGGGTTCTCAAAGTTAAACATAAAGCGGACAGGTCAATAGAAAGATACAAGGCATGATTGGTGGCAAAAGGCTTTACTCAAGAAGCTGGAATAGATTATGAGGAAATATTTTCACCAGTTGTGAAGTTTACCTCAATTTGCTTACTTTTGGCTATTGTTGCACGTTTGGATTTGGAATTACATCAAATGGACGTAAAGACAACTTTTCTCAATGGAGAACTAAACGAAGAAATTTATATGGAATAACCTGTAGGCTTCGTCGTTAAAGGCCAAGAAAACAAGGTATGTAAATCGAAAAGATCTATTTATGGCCTGAAGCAATCTTCAAGGCAATAGTATTTGAGATTTCACAAGGAGGTGATCTCATATGATTTCACCATGATCGATGAAGACCATTGCATTTATGTGAAGAATTCCAACGGGATGTTTGTAATTCATTCTCTTTATATGGACGATATTTTATTGGCCGGAAATAATTTGAAGTATTTGAAAACTATCAAGTAACGGCCTTCAAAGTCATTTGACATGAAAGATATGGGCGAGGCAGACTATATCCTTGGAGTTAAAGATCAAAGAGACCGTTCCAAAAAGTTATTGAGTTTATATCAAGAAACTTATATAAAGAAAATTTTGGAGCGTTTTCGCATGAATAATTGCAAATCCATGGATACTCATATAGCGAGAGGTGAAATTTTAAGCATTGAAATGTGTTCCAAGACTGAAAATGAAAAGGAAGACATGTTTCGAGTTCCATATTCAAGCGCTGTCGGGAGCTTGATGTACGCTATGATATGTACTCGCCCAGACATTTGTTATGTCGTAGGTCTGGTTAGCAGGTATCAATCTAATCCTGGAAGAGATCATTGGAAAACATTTTCAGATACCTGAAGGGAACTGCATATTATTCACTATGTTATAGTAGAAATGATTTATACTGAGAGGATATACAGATGCTGATTGGGCTGGTTATTGGAATGATAGAAAATCAACGTTCGGTTATGCTTTCTTACTTAATGGTGTGTTATATCATGAAAAAGTAAGAAACAAACATATACGGCCCTTTCAACGACGGAAGTTGAGTTCGTGGCTTGTGCGTCAGCAGTATAAGAAGTTGTTTGGTTAAAGAGATTCTTTGAGCATTTGGATA